>CM070095.1:16360864-17560864 GCA_036178185.1 Liparis tanakae | reverse complement strand
CCTGAACTTGATCCTCTGTTTCAGGATGTGTTCCATCCAGGCCTCCATGAAAGCCGTCATTGTTATACTCAGCGCTTGGATACGGGCATCATCAGACAACGGTGCCACGCCCTCTAAAACCTGACCAATCACAGTCTGAGCTGCCGAAGACGCATACTGACTGGGCCCGCTGGCAGGACCTGTGCAAACAGAGTAATACACACTTGTCAGTACACGGTGCACAGTAACAGTTGGGTGAGCATTCCTTTGGAAGCCCAGTATCATGTAACTTTCTTTTGAAAAGGGCTGTGTAATTATAGTATATTATTACCTTCGCATTGAAAATGCAGAAGGTTATGTTTTGATCGCCGTGTATTTATTTATTTATTTGTAGGCGTGTTACTCGCATAACTCAAAAAAATTTAACCGAATCGCATCAAATTTGGTGAGATGGTTGGTTATTATCCGGGGACCATTTGATTAGATTTTGGATCGATCGGGTCAAATGTCAATGTCAAGGTCATGAAAAGGTCAACATCTTATTTTTACCATAGCACGGTCAATTTCTATCCAATTGGCATGCAACTAATGCCAACATGTTCATAATTCAATGCCCAATCTTGTGATATGCGAAGGTATGCGCTCTACCGAGTGTCAATTCTAGTTATCATTATTATGATTTTCATAATATATTTTAATATCATGTTAAACTATGTTTTGACCTTGCTAAGCTTCCACTGAGGCGGGCCTTCCTTTGCTGGTGCATCCCTCCAACCAACCTCGAATGTGTGTCAAAGCATTCCTTAGAGCAGGGGTCGGGAACCTATGGCTCGCGAGCCATATATGGCTCTTCCGGCGACGGCATATGGCTCTTTTGAGTTTGAGTAAAATAAATAAAAAATCTCCGCCCGCCACTGTCATTTTCTCTATCGTGCCAGATTACAGCAGAAGTAATGTCAGGTCCCTTTCTTAAAGACGTCTTTGTTCTTTTATTAAACTAAACGTCTGTTGTTGGTCGTCTCCACAGCAGCATCGGGGCGGAGCAAATAAAAAGTCACCTACATTGACTGGGCATGAACAACCGTACCTGTCCTGAGACTGGGTCTCCAGTATCCAGCAGAAGGCATGGTCTGCTCAAAGATCTCCCCCGACATCCTCTTGCAGTCGCTGGAGAAGGTCTTCAGCACCAGAGAAGAGAAGGCCTGGCGGAAACAACAGTGGCATGAGGAAGAGTGACGTCCACATGCTTAAGTCTGCATAATGCCACATCCATGCTGGCAGAATGGAAGAAAGTAAAAAAAAACATCTAGTCTTAGAAACATTCAAACATTATCCATAAACACACACACACACACACACACACACACACACACACACACACACACACACACACACACACGGTAACGCAGGAATGAACAAACTCTGCAGGCTATTCCATCATATTGGTTTTATTAGCGGTGGACTGTATTTACATTGATCTACCATCTAAGGGGAGCTTTATTTTGTGCCAATTTGATGACAGTTCTTCAAATTCTTGTATTGAATTCCAATTCCCAAGTGTTCTTCTGACTCTGGTATTTTCCATCTGTTGATCTTGAAAACAGGTTTTTATTGGCAGATGATAAACTCAGCATACTTGCTTGGATTATACCAGTCCCATTGTAACAGAGTGGCCCATCGTCATGATGAAGTGTGGAAATCATGTGTTGGATCTTCAATAATAACTTGAAATTCAGCGGTGCAGAGGTTGCACTCCTCTCCCACTGGACTACAAAAGGACACATCATCAACTCTGTCTCACCACGTCTTACAAAGTCATAGGCTGCACACTTTGGGCTCATTTCTTTGATTTTGGTGCCAAGGCGATTAAGCAGTTCCCTCTTGCGGCTCAAACTGCGATATTTGAAGTGGTTGAGCCGGGAATATGGAAGATAGATTTGAAGCACAGGCCATGTGCTAGTCAGAAAACGATAATAATTCCTTCAGAAAATAAAGCATCTTTTCAATAATTTGATTAAAATATTTGAGTGGGTTGTTAATGGCCAGGTAAACTGGTTAATTGTGTCATACCTTGTAATTGATGTTATTCTTAAGTGTCACTTTTCCTCTTTTGTGTTACCGCCAATGTTTTTTCTTTTCTTTTCCATTTCTTCTCCTGTGCATTCGTTGCGTTTGTTTCTTTCACTGTATTTTTATACCGCACTTCAACATATAAAAGACCCTATCCAACCCAGCTAATGTGTTGCTGGGTACCATTCTCTTCTTTGAAATAAAAATGTCTATTGTGGTTGTGTAGAATAAAGCAGACGGGTCACCTGCAGCTCAGACACAGCCCTGTCCAGTGCTTCAAGTTGCTTCCTCAGTAGAAGCTGGTTGTGCTTATGAAGAGAGGAATGTTGATTACTATCTGAACTCATCAGCAGGGACTTTGTCTGCTGCACCATTATGTCTATCGACTCCCTGAGCACCTGCAGAGAAACAACACACAAAACACTTTGTCAAAATGATGCAGACTTCATTTCTGCTCTATAAGGCAAGAGAATGTTGGACGTAATGTAATCACTTAAAGCTACAGTCGGTTTAATACACCTTAATTTTTTAATACTTCATTTTTGCTGAAGTGTCACTATATCCTGACAGTAATACAAGAGTTGTATCAATCAGCTTGTGAACTCTGCCTACTATGTTGACAAAGTGGTTTCTTCAAGTTCACTGCACCGTAGCGTCTATTCACGCCTGGAGTTTAAATACATTCAATTGATGATGGTTGATATTGATCAGTAACCTACTTTGAGGTCTCCCTGTGTGATGAGCAGGAAGCTGTTGAGGCGCCAGGAAGAGAGGAACTGGTAGGCCTTGGACATGACCCAGACCATACACAGCTGCACGGTGGCTAACACCAAGCTAACGGTCCGCCTCTGGAGAGTGAGCCTGGCGGGGAAGAGGCTAGGAGAGCCTGCAGGGGGAGAGGGGGAGGAGAGAGAGAGAGAGAGAGAGAGAGAGAGAGAGAGAGGTCTCAACTTGCAGACAGTGGCTCATTAACTACATTTCTCTTTGGCTGCTGGATGAAGGAAGATTAAGGAAGGTGAAGATAATCTGAACCCATGCATGACATTTCTCTGGAGCAGAGAAGCTTTCTAATGATGGTTGTTCAGCTTCAATGTGAAAATGGTTGACTATCTACAGCAGCTTTACGCATTCACACCAGCTTAAAGTAGTGGTGTGAAGTGATATTGCAGGAAGGTATGTTTCTGGTGTGATTGAATCACATTGGGCATCATGCGAGAACCTAAACTCCTCGTAGTTGTGAGTGAGGAGAACTTTCCACATTCACTAGTGTTCTCGTATTTTGAATTTCCTCCATGGTACAAAGTCCCAAATCACATGTGTTTTCCAGACCTGTCGCAGGAGTCAGGTGCAGTTAGTCAGCCGTTATCCAAAATGAGTTTTTCACTGATTTATTGTATATCACTGTTTTACTTTTAAGCTATTCTTGCAGTAAAAAATCTTCAGAAATTCCGTTCTCATGCTCGACCCTGCAAAACGCCTCTGTATATGATGAGCTCAGTGACAAGGGTAGCCACGGCTGAAGTTTCCTTTTAAGATTTTTTCATATGGAACCATTTCTGTGTGATACTCTGGTGACGCGGCATCAACAGCTCTCATCGTCATTAAAAGTCCCTTTTTATTTATTGGTTTCAGACATATGAAACCAATACATAAACATATGGTACGTTATTATGCTAATGTATCACCTAGGAGGTTTTAATCATGTTTACTTAGTGTTTGAAGTCAGGAGCATAGAGAACGAGTCCACAATACCAGAAAAAGTAAGAGAACATTCATATAAGAGTCTAGAGATGCTCATGCACTAGGCGTGTGTGTGTGTGTGTGTGTGTGTGTGTGTGTGTGTGTGTGTGTCTTCCTACCTGAGGTCCCGCTGCTTGAGGGCCGGTAGCTCAGGGACGACAGGAGAGGGGGGCACAGCAGCAGGAGGTGCTCCATGGTCGCCGACATCATCCCACGTCCGTCTCGCTCCGATGACGACGTCGCAGAGCTGCTGCTGTGATTCACAGCCTTGAGACACTTGTCTCTCAGAGCTGAACCCAAACTTCTGCACAACTCTGAAGAAACGGAGTGTGTGAGAGACAGACACATGCAAGAGAAGGATTCAGTCAACGCAGAGCAAGGATAAAACGGTGTGTGCGATGTTCTGACATCCAGAGGAAGCTTTAAAGCTTGTGATTTAGTTGCGAGTAATCCTAACCGACACGACGATGTCACGGCAGGTGTGTTGTCGAGCGACAAATGAAGAGCAGTGTTTAGTGTGAAGTGGAAGTTAATGTATGAGAAGTTCTAAAGAAAACTGGCCAAGTGTTGTTCTGACCAGACATGGTCACACTGCACCACGTACACACATGTAACTATACTCCAACTGGTACGTATTATTTCTGTTTCTCCAACAGAGCTGTCCCCTAGAACAGCTAAATCGGTGTGTGTGTGTGTGTGTGTGTGCGTGTGTGTGTGTGCGTGTGTGTGTGTGTGTGTGCATGCGTGCGTGTGTGTACTAACCATAGTCCCACTGAGCATGTGCTGTGATGACTAACAGATACAGGCAGACGTCCTCCAGCATGGTTCTGCACTCCTCTGGAACCAGATCTGCAGCAGACGGCACAAAACCCAGAAGAATCCTGTTGACCGGCAATTCCACGACCAAATGTTTTTTTATGAAAAGACACATCATCAGGTAGAGAGGAACATCTTCTGCTACTGTTGATGCTCCCTCCGATGCGGCTCTTCCAACCAACAAAAATGTGACGTGGGAGACGACTCTGTGCCAGTGAGAGCTGAAACACATAAACTCTACATGCACCTGAATTTATTTTCATCCTAAATCACAGGATGGTCGACTTTTATGTTATGTTTATGTTTATGTTGGAACATAGCAGCTGAAGAAATATATATATATATATTTTCAGTGAATATCTGAATGAAAGTTATAACTCATCAGATGAAATGACTAAACACACAGAAAACTGTACCTGACTGCTGCAGTACATCGCTGAGATCCTGACAAACTCAACACTTTACTTAACACTTTACGTTGTTTTCCCCTTTTAGTATTGATATTTAGTATTTAGTATTTTTTTTAGTATTTTAGTATTAGTATTTTAGTAATAGTATTTTAGTATTAGTATTTAGTATTTAGTATTTTAGTAGTAGTGTTTTGTGTTTTTTATTTGTATCTTTCATTTCATTTCTATTAATGCTCTAATATACATCCACTGCTGTGATCCTGAAATTGCCCCACTGTGGTACGGAAACCATCAATTGAGGAAGTACTTCATGAATGATTGATTACATAATGACTGACTGCGTTGTAGGGCCTGCTGTATGCACATCTACCCACCGGTCATTTGACTGGTCACTATCGTCTCACCTGTCTTTGAAGCTTGGCTCATCCTGTGCAGCATCTGGAAGGCCCCGTGTTTGTCCTGGAGGTTGATGCTTGCTGCCCCGTTTCCCGCCTGAGGCACATGCAGCTGCAGCCACAGCGCGTCGCTGCAGAGGCTCCACAGCAGGGAGCGGTACTGGCCCAACAGATCCGCAAACACCAGCGACTGGCCGAGGTCCAACCACTGGACCGAGTGAGGCCAACGAAGACTGACCCTCTCCGCTGCTCCTCTGGTCGCCTCCTTGCTGAAGGACACACACACACACACACACACACACACACACACAAAAACACAATGCAGTGATCACACATGGAGTGGGGTCGCAACACTGGATGTGGAAGATCTAAGATCTTAAAGATCTTGAAGATCCTGACAAACTCAACATTTCACTCAACACTTTACTTTGTTTTCCCCTTTTAGTATTTTATTATTAGTATTTAGTATTTAGTATTAGTAATTTAGTATTAGAATTAGTATTTTATTAGTAGTATTAGTATTTTAGTATTTAGTATTGTGTTTTGTGTTTTTATTTGTATCTTTTATTTGTTATTAATGCTCTATGTGCACCCACTGCTGTGATCCTTGAATTTCCCCACTGTGGGACTAATACATGAATATCTTATCTTATCTAAGAGCGGGTCTCTACTAAGCCTGATCCTAAGTCTTAAGTCAGTCTTTGTTTACTCAGTTCCATCAACTAAGCTTAAGCCTAATCATTCGTGTGAATGGCCAGCCTATAATTCATGGCTGTGGCCTGCTGTTGCCGAGCGTGATTGTCAAACATGTCTCAGAGGATCTGACGGGCATCAACATTTCTTAACAATGGTGCATCACCGATGAGTAGCAGGTTAATCTCGAGAACCTGACAGTAGTGTCTTACCTCGTTGTTGGATCCAGTTCAGAGCGTTGCTGCCGAGTTCCTTCCGCATGGCGCTCCTTGCTCTGCTCGGTACTCTGTCCTCCTGTATTCCACTCCACTGCTTCAGCTGGATTCAAAATCATCAGGTCAGTGTTCTCCTTTGGTGTCAACACCTCTGACCCTGTAGCTGGGAGCAGCTGCTCCGGTGGAGCCTCCTGTGTCTGTGTGTGTGACACCAGGCGAGCCAGCAGGTCATTGGAGAACATGAGCACCTGGAAGAGGAGCTCCACTGAGGAGTGGTCCCGTTGGAAAACCCCCGACAGGGGCGGGGCCGAGAGACAGCGGGGGGTGGGTGAAGGGGGGGGAATGGTCTGCGAGAGTTTACAGTGTACTAAACTTTCTAGATTCGGTTGGTCTGAGTCCAAAGCTTCCACACTCGTCTGAACCAGACCAGTCTGGGGTATGCATGTTGGGTATTGGCTAGTTTGGTCTTTGTTTGAGACCTCTGGCCTGTGTTTGACTAAAGAGCTCTTGGCTAACACAGGATGGCGGTTTTCAAAGGTAGTCCTGTCCAAATGGGTGTAAAGAGGAGGAGTTGTATGCCAAGTGTGACTCGATGATGACTGATGATGAATAGAGATGAGAGGAGAGGAATTAAGGTACGTGTGCTGCAGCTGCTCCCAGGTCAGCTCAGATTTTAGAGGTCTGGCCACCAGCCTAACAGAGCCATCAGGACATGCTTTGGCCGGGTGGTTGAGGTGGACCTGACAGACGGGGCAGCTCTGTTCAGAGGCCCAGCCGTGCAGCTGCTTGGCGGCCATGTCTGCTTGATGCACGGCTAAAATCATCATCAGCTCCTTGACTGTGAAGGCAGCAGGGTGACGCCCTGTGCTGTTTGGAAGACTCCAGTCCATTGTGGAATACTGGGCCCGATGTAATACTGCAGTCCTCAGCTGGGTGGCGCTGTGCTGCGCTCTCTGCTCGCCGACTGCCTGGTTATACAGGTCGGTTCCAGCTAAAATGTCCTCCAGCACTTCTCTTGGGACAGAGTCTAGTTCGGTCTGGGCGATGGCGCACAGAACGACGTACACATAATGTTCCATCAACACCAACGCCTGCAGAGCAAGTAAGTCCAGAGTCTGTTTGGTTTGCAGCAGCAGCCGGGGGTGCTGGACCAGAGCTGGTCTGAGGTGGTGGTCGGAGTGGACTTTGGAGACCAGAGAAGACCAGTGGTTGAGATGGACCCGGAGCTCCTGGCTCAGTGAGCCAAGACCAACGCTGGTTGAAGACCATTTGGACGGGGTCTGGAAAGGAGAGGAGAGGGCTTGTGTTTGCGAATACGCACCAGAGTTATCGTTTTAAAATCCTTCTATACAAGAGCTGCTGATACTGTACCCAATCACACACATAGATAATAACTCAGTATCTCATTTTGAGCAATATAAACATATTTTTGATTTTTAAATATTGTTTCAAATGAGATAAAGCCATTTTTTATTAATTGTTTTTATTTTTATTTTTATTTAATTTTTTCATTAGATTTAGTTTTAGTTTAGTTTTGTGAATCCTCAATTAAGAGGTTGTTGGTTGGAAAAGAAAAAAAGGTAAATGTATCACAATTGCACTATCTCGTTGTGTACTTGCTGTTGGATGGATTGGCGTGACTCTCTGTGCAGACATTAATATTCTAGCGTCACAAGCATTCATGTTTGAGTTTTTGTGTGAAATATCTCAACAACCATTGGATGGCTTGCAAGTACATATTGTAATGTGCACACCTCCATGGTCAGTCAATGCAAACCAGGATGCTGACAGGCTTAACTAAAAGGGAGGACGTGTAAACATAATACCTGCTAAATGTTAGCATGTTGGCATTGTCATTGAGAGAATATCAATTTCTCCAGGCGGGTTTATGTCAGAATCAGTCATGAGACTCATTTTCCACCCAAACACCAGCAGCTGAATGAACCCCCCACCCCAAGTCTCGTTGATATATTGATGATTTGTACAGAATAAGCGGTTCGATCAGGGGCCCTATCATGAAAGTAAATATATATATATTTTTTATTTTTTTATTTTATTTTTACAGGTGTTAACAGGTTTGCTGGTTTTGCATTCCATAGCTGTTAGAAGCACACAAGTTGCGTTCAAGTCCAGCAATTTCAAGTCTCATATGATATTATTTTTAAATACATAAAGAAACTGTGTGTGAAAGTGTGTAGGCCATCACAGCCCTGGTCTCACTACGACTTATTTTTGTAGAATACAGCACACTTGTAATTCCCCGCAGAGGGACTTATGTTTTGTATTTGTAATGCATGTGTAGTGACACATAGGAATGAAAATCACATTTATCTGAATGCTCATATTAATAACTGAAAGAAATGT
This sequence comes from Liparis tanakae, assembly GCA_036178185.1. Lineage (NCBI taxonomy): Eukaryota > Metazoa > Chordata > Actinopteri > Perciformes > Liparidae > Liparis > Liparis tanakae. Next base: position 17,552,182 of record CM070095.1, on the reverse strand, counting down.
GTAAAACATGGAGATGTATTGATGAATCAAAATCAAATTGTGAGGTTGTGAAGATTCAGAGCTCTACTGCTCTCTGGGTCAATAAAGCAGCACCGAGGAAGTTATTGCTTCCTCAGTGCTGCTATATTGACCAGTGGACTACATTTACCATAAACACTGATTGGACATCCTCATAACATGTGCCCAGTTTTCGCTTAAAAGCTGCACGGAGCTGCACAGGTGTGCTGATTGTCCATGTGTTTCACATGACACAGAACGATCGGATGAAGTGTTTTTCACTGACAATAAACCTTTGTTAGCGGTCTCCTGTCGCTCAGCCTTACCAGTTGGGGTGTCCGGTGTGATCTCTCCAGCTGCTGCTCCAGCAGCTGGCTCACTCTGGAGATGTACGCGGCCGCGAGGCGAGCCCTCCTGGTGTACTCGTGTATGAAGAGCAGCAGGGACCGCTGCTCCAGCAGCCTCCACAGAGCGGTGTAGTGGCCCTGCAGGATGGAGGAGGAAGAGGAGGAGGGCAGGAGGAGAACAGCGCCCTCTGCTGGGATGCCTTTCACACAGACCTGAGAGGGAAGGAGAGAGGACGAGGGTTTGAAACTCAAATTAGGACATTGCTTCTTCTCTCTCATCACCCCCATTGACCTTCAAAACTAGAATGTTTTGTTTCTTTTTCTTTTTACCATCATTTCATTACTTCTTATCATTCCCTTTCAATTAATTAATCATCTTGTCACAGTGACCTTTGACCTCCGATATCTAATTAGTTCATCCTTGAGTCCAAGTGGAAGTTTGTGCTACATTTGAAGTTTTTAAGAAATTCCCTCCAGGCGTTCCTGAGATGTCTCGTTCGCCAAAGTAAGACTGATGGACAACGTGAAATCACAACGTCACCGATGGTGGCATAAAGCTCGTCTGTTTGGTTGAAACCAAGGGAATTATTTATAAAACAATTCTTGAGAGTTATAAATGTAATTAAAAACGTATTAATATGGAAGATGTATGTGGTAGTATATATAAATATATTTTGTTTCTATTATTTTTCTTCTTTTTTTTCCTTTTCTTTATTTTATATAAATGTTCTGATTTTTTTTGATTTCAATTTAGGATAGGAATTTATAAGCATTTTTTGCTTCTACCTATACCTTTTCAGTCTTTTATTTTGTATATTATATAGGATAATATTGTATTGTATTTGATTTGATTAACTGAATAAACTACACAAACAAACCAACAACAAAACTACCACAAGAGAACCGTGCATCTCAAAAAACGGTCCAAGACTAAACGGGCTGAAAAGTGTCTGACAACATTATGAAAGCATGCATCAGAGAAATGAAATGTTCTTCCTTTGAGGTTGAGAGGATCACACGCATCAACACCTGCTGACATCCAGCTGCCCTCCCAGAACTCACCTGTGGAGATCCTCTCTGGGCCCCGCTGACCTGCTGCCACTGGGGGGCCACCGTCAGAAGAGCTTGTTGCAGACGCAGGAGACGAGCAGAGGACCGGGACACCAGGTTGTGAGCGACTACAAAATGTCCCTCGTCCTCTTCCTCATCTTGACCGCGGCAGTGGAACAGCCACTTCAGACCGGGATTAAAGGTGCTCCTGAGTAAAGACTCGGCTCGCTGCAAGGAGCTGGAGATGGACCTCTGGGACCAGGAACCTGGAGGGGCGGGCAAAAACATTGGTCAAGAGTCTTCATGTCACATTAGCCTATTGATGGGCATTTTACACTTTGAACAGGAAAAGAACATGCAGGAAAAAACAATGATGTGACATTCTACATGAGGGAATCTGTGTGGGTTTTAAAACTATTTTTTGGTCAATTGAATTGAATTAATTTGGGATTTTCCATGAAAAAAGTAATCCTCAGAGAGCTTTACAATCTGTACACATAATAAATCCTCTAACCTTTGACCCTCACATGGGTTCATGAAAAAAAAAATCCCCCTTAAAAAGGACCCCTCTTTCAGATGTCACATGTACAGATGAACAATGCACTAAAGAGATGAAGGCGCTGCTCCCAGCTGAAATAATGACAAACATCCATGGCTCCACAAAGACCTTGAAAAAAAGTCATCTGTTTTTAAGAGGGACACTTTTTTATATATTTTTTTAGTTTGCAGTGACGTTCCAAAGTTGCAGCTTGCTGGACATCATCATAATAATAATAATAATAATAATCATTAATTTTATATAGCGCTTCTCTAGACACCCGAAGTGGCTTCATGTATTGTATTTCCTGTTATCATAAATGTTGACTTTTCTGTTTACTACCTGCTTAAACAGGATACAGTGAAAGTTAGCATGTAGTACATCCTGTATGAAATGAGTGTGCAGTAGGATCTGAGACAGAGATACGGGCTCAGTCCTATTGTCTGAAACAAGAGTGTGTTTTTGGACACTGATGACACTGATCACACGTAGACAAAGTACCATTGGTGTTCAGATCCTCCGTCACCATGCAGGAAGTCCTCTGAAAGAAAAATCACCAAGCCAGTCAATCTTAGAGCGAGTGTTTTCAGGAGGATCATCAATGAAAGCTGTATTATCACTTCTATACCGATTCAGCTATACATCTTATTAAGGCCTCAACATGTTAAAGAATAAGACTATTTAACTTATTAAAAGACAATATGACCGACAATTTCCTGCAGCTACATGATCAAACTACAGGTGCGTGTTTCTCTCCTTAGGGACTTGACGGGGAGATAACAGCCCCTAAGGATCTGGTCTTTGCTGGCCTCCAGTGGTTTATCTTTTCCCTTTGAGGCAATAATGTAACTGTACTCAAGGACTCTGACACTTGTATCCATACGACCACACCCATCAGTGATCCTGAGTGTGGTCAGAGGTAAAACAGCCTTGAAACGTTCAGAGACGGCAGCAAAACACTTTGTCAGCCTGTGTTTTACTCTTTGAGGAATGTGGACACCATTTATTAACTCATTAATATTATATCGTGTTTTTTTCTCTTCTAAAGTCTATACTTCATGTCTGTTGTTGTTTGTATTGTGAAGCACTGTGCTGAGTAATCGGGCCCAGTGTCGTCTGTGGACAACAATGAACTGATTGTCCCTGTAGAGAAAACTCAGCAAGGTTCTCCACCCCAGCTCGTCTTTAACTTAGTATGTCTGCAGTTTGCTGCTGGGCAGGTAGTGCACCATGGATTCATCACATGTTTCATCACAGGCCACCAAAGCAATTATCTTTAGTCCATGATCTGTAGTCCATGATCTGAAGTCAATGATCTATAGTCCATGATCTGTAGTCCATGATATGAAGTCAATGATCTGTAGAAGTCCATGCCTTGTAGTCCATGAGGCAATGACCTGTCAATGGGTCCAAAGCTGAGATGCTTTAAAGCTCCACGCAGCTGCAGGGTGGAGTGTAATTCTTTCTGCGTTCCTCAATACAAGCACCCCCACATTATTGCCATTACAGACATTCAATTGATAGGCAGTGAAGCTTTTCATTTACAGAACTAACCTGATCCTTTTCTGGAACGCTTGAATCAGGATGCCCTGGAAGAGAGAGACAAACACAAACCACAATCATCAGACCACTTAAAAACAACATTTAGGACTGTCTCACCACTGGACCGACGTGTTCAAAAGAGAGCGAGGTTGGATCTTGTGTTACTTTCCACGGTTTCTTAGGAACCATGAATGCAATGAAATGCTTTAAGTAGGGTTTTCAAAAGGTAAACTAATTGAAGGGATGTCTTTTAAAAGGTCCAACTAGGTGTAGTCAAATAAAAAAGCTCCCCTGATTGATCATGTATAGGTTATAAAAACTGAATAATCTGATATAACACTGACAACTTTTAAACCATTGGATGTGTGGATTTGAGGAGCTCGCTAACAAGCTACACGGGAGAAGCACCAACGTGAACTTAAAGCAGTTTACAAGTCTGGGCACCAGAGCTACTGTTCATCCAACGATGACACAACCTCACACCGTTGCTTCCAATTTGCTGGAATGCAGACAACACAACAAAACATGTTCCACTGTCCTATACTTTGAGAGTGAAATATACAGTATGTTAATACTTGTGTGTGTGTGTGTGCGTGCGTGCGTGTGTGTGTGTTCATCACCTGCTGTCAGACCAGGTTCTCCACCAGGATGTGTCAGAACCTCTGGGTTGTTGCGATCCATCCCAGACAAAGCAGCCGAGCTGTGAACCGACAGTATGACATGCTTGATAAATGGACAGTATCTGTACATCTTTTTTGTCGTCTCTCAACCACTCAAGTCATCATTCACCCATTCATACACTGATGACAGGGGCTACCATGCAAGGTACCATCAGGGCTATGTAACCATTCCTACCTAATCAAAACACTGATAGCACAGAAAGTTGAAAGTTGAGGGACAACCCGCTCTCTCACTGAGCCACTTTTTAAAGTGAGGTGTTGTCTGTGATGATGTAATCTCATTTGTGTGTCTAATAGTTATGTGGTACGATGACTGGGTCATTTCCATCACCTGCTGTCAGACCAGGTTCTCCACCAGGATGTGTCAGAACCTCTGGGTTGTTGCGATGTGTTAGATGTTGCCATGGTTATGGTCTGGAATTCCTCATACGTTCATGACCATCTCCTGCTCGTCACCAACTATTCTGATTACTGAAGTCTGGTGTGTAATAACGAGACTGTTTGAGCAGCCTTTAAAGAAACAAGATAGCCTGATTTCAATCACCGCGTGTATTTAAGGTGGCTAAATTACGTTATACTTAGCAGGGAGTGTCACAACCTCAAGGCATTATCAAGACATTCTTACTGAACGTTAGAAGAGGTGTGCACACGTCCATTCCCGGGGCATCCTGACAGCTCCACAGAAGAACCTACTCGCGTATCCTCACGAGACACCTCCACCGAGAGTAAATAATCCCACAGAACTAACGTCAGTTTCAACAGCAGCAGGTTTGGCCCATTTAGCTACAACTAACCGCGTTTTTTATCCGCGTATACTATTTATATTTATTATTCCTTCAGTGAAATGGCGCCGAGAGCCAAGTATCTTATGATTGACCTGCTCCTTTTTTAAGATGTACTTGTTAATCCACTGCTCACGAAGGCAGTGTGGGGTTGAAAATAGCATCTGCTAGCGAAGCCTGAAAACAGTAAACACCGGATGTAGAAGCAGCCAATCAGGAGAAAGCGTCCCTGGTCGTTATGGAGAACAGGCCACCTGTTTCTTCTTCTTCTGTTTGTAGATTTCCGGCAGACGACATACCGTGCGGCTCGCTGCTGCCCCTCTCTGTTTTCTCTTTCCAAACGTGTATTCTGTCGCTGCGAGGAGTTCAATGGTTCTTCGTGGCGTGATGATGATGCACTTATAGCCTTACTCTTTGTTCCGTGTGCTTTCCGTGACTAACTGTTCCCATATTGTCCCAGTCCAGTTATAACAACTATATGTCTATGCCTTGCCTTCTATATACAAGCCTATTCCAGCACTGTGATGAAAATGTAAGATCTTGGAAATCATAATTTCATAATTAGAATTTCTGATTTATATTTTCTACAGATAGACATGGGAACTGCAGAAAAAAATAGAATGTAAAAATGATATTTTGATAGCAATATTGACATTATAGCAGCCTAGCTGACAGTTTATCATAGCACATATATATTTCATTCCTCCAGCCCATGCAGGGTCACTAACCCTATATCCAAAGAGCCATTTGGCCCTATTTCCCACCAAATAAAATGTGTCCGGATGCACAAAAAGCTATTTGATATCACAGCTTATAAAGTTGTATATATATTAGTCATATTATATGTACAACAACTATAGTTTGGTGTATTTATACATCCATCAGGACCAAGACCTCATGCCACACAGACAGCTTTTTCCTGTCGGCAGTCAGGCTCATGAACAGAGGCCCGGTACCCCACTGACTGACTCTGTCACCCCTGCACACATTTCCTTCCGGTCCCTCCCCATCACACCTCTTTGTACTTAATATTTAACATCTAATTTCACGTGTCACTTTAACACACATTACACTTTAACACACACTATTATCTGTTTGTGCACTTTATTTGATCTTATACCATTGTACATTTAATGTTTAAATTCTTACACTACGTTGACTGTTGTTGTTTTGTTTGTCTTTCTAATGTATAGTCCAGCCACCAAGTCAAATTCTTTGTGTGTCTAACACGCAAATAAATGATTCTGATTATGAAGTTGTTGCCCAATCCAAAAAAGCATCTTAATTATAATCAACCACCATACATTTGCCAAATATAGAAAGTCTAACTTTTATTCATTCTCCTAATACATATTCTAGCCTTTACACATATTAAAAACAGGCAACGTCAGCATTATGTACTTTATGAAGTCTCTCAATCAAATTGTTCTGACATCAAAAAACATTCCTTCTCATCTGGATGCACAGCAATGGCAAGACACGAGAGAAGAGGTTTACATTCAACAGCTTCAAGGTTACAAATACAGTAATGCCTTCTATACAACTGTTTATACGTCTGTACAATTTCCGAGAACCTTTCCTGAAAATAATTTGGTAATTCCTAGTCGTGTTCTATACAATAGTTTTAATTTTATCATTTTTAAAATAGGGTTACTATTTTGTCTCGGCGCTTCACAGCAGCCCACTGCTCCTGAGGGTGGATTGAATCCAGAGAACACATTTCATGTATGAATGTATGTACAAAATATGTAATATGAATTTATTTCATAGATGTCCGTTACATGTGTGTTGTATTGCTGTGATGAATGAGACCCCCACGTCTCATTTTAATTATTTTTAGAAATAAAGGTTAAATAAAGAAAACAAAAATAATAAATGTTCTCTATCAATTAATTGATTTATATTAATTGGTAGTGTAACCTAGCCTGACAATGTCATACTCATAATTTTAGTCAGAATGTGAACTTCCCGACCAAAAATGTTGAGGGCGGGGCTAAGTTCGGTCTGGTATCCAGGCTAAGTGTAACCTACACAGTTTAGTAAGAGAACAGTATGTGACATTTGTATAAAGACAAGCATACAATTTGTTTAAATTACCTTTATTATTCATTTTTTTTACGTATTAGGAAATTACAGGAGGATAGTGACCTTTACCCATAAATCATCTTTATTGGCAAAGTATGTGAACACAAGTATTTTGACTGACTTTATAAACTAGGACCAGAAACCCTGAGTCCCTACAAGTAGACCTGACAACTTTTCATGTTTTATTATGATTGACAATGAGAAATTGCTAAAGGTAATATAATTACCAAGTTGCTATTATACTGTACCTTCTACTGTAAAACTCTTCAGGCACTTTAAGTTATTGGTCCCTATAAATGCTCTAACTATTTTATGGTTGATTTTTTTCTGCCTCTCTTTCATTATTTTCAGATGGAATAATGTTTTTATACTCTCTAGCAGATCATTTCTAGATACAATCAGATGCCATAAAAAGTGAACCTTTCAATGCTTTACTCCCATAGTGCAAGCAGTATTCCGAATATTCCCATACAGCAGAGGGTTGTGGATAGGGCTGGACCATCAGAGCCGTTCAGGAAGTACTCAACCCGAGACCAGGACCCATTATTCGGCAAAGGTTTCACTCCCAATGTCCTGCACATCAAGTTGTAGATGTCCACCGATCGAATTGGAGCTGCCTTTAAGTTTTGCTTGAAGTCTGAAGGAAATTAAGTAAATGTAGTTAGATCTGCATCTTAAACTAGCAAATACATGTGAATGTTGACAGCGGAAATGAACTGCAAAGCATTACTGAAAATCTGAAATGTAAGACTGGCAGAGTTGAAAGCTGAACTGCATATCACAAAGAGACAAGGAGCACAAATACATATCTATAAAAGACAGGAGCTAAACTGTCATATCAAAGCTGAACGTTCAGATGAATTAAGTCGTTAGACAGAAATATCTGGGTTGAAAAGATCCTATTATAGTTTTAGAGCTAGATAGAGTTACTCTAAGGAACCTTTATTTTGAAAGTGTTGAGTTTCCTGTTAACATACAAAAAGCCCTTTGCTGACATTGTTTCACTCTGGGGACAGACAGGAGCCCTGTATTCTGAGAGAGTCCTGATTGGAGGTAAAAATGAATTAAACAAAGCGAGAACTAAAAGAGGCCTTTTTCACAGCAGCTATTATTACACACCATCGATGTCGTAGAAAAGTAAAGTTAGAGCAGAATTGTCATTAAGAGCTCAATACTTTTATATTACAATATTTTGCAGATTAGAGTATGCAGAATAAGTTAAAAACGTAAAAAATATATGGTTAAAGTTGAAGAATTATGATTTGGATGACAATAGTAATATCATATAATAATATAGTAATATAATATAATTTATTTTGTATATCATATAATAGTATCTTTTAATCTCTTAAATCTAACCTGGTTTATTGGTCACGTCTGTCTTGGATAGTGGCTAACAGGAGGGGGGGGGGTTGCTTTAGATTCAATTGTGAAGCAGAGAGATCATAGGAATAAAATAATGCACATATTGTAATATCAAATATGAATTGTTTGTTACCAGGTCCAGACGCCATGAAAAACCCTTTCATGTCGAGAAACTCGTTGTCGTAACCATGCCAACCATTTTGCCACGCTGACGCTGTCCCAGAGTCGTTTTTCCAGTATGGGAGTTTTGCCTTGTTCTATGAGAACACAAATAAACACACACACTACATCATTTTAACAAAAGATAGAACAAAGTGTGCAGTAATATCATATCTGTCATGTGATCCATTTAGCTGCTAAACCGACCTTTGGTCATCTACTCTTCCAAAGTCAAGTCGAAATGGAACCTTTAAGTTAGAGTTACATTCAGTGTTGTGTGTATCAATGAAGTTACCTGAATGATGAACCAGCCAGGGTCAGCCACCAGAGTCAGGGGGGAAACAAACTTCCCTGATTTTAAATTGAACCGTTCAGGGATATCCTGTTTGTTATAGGCATTCATGTTTGGGATTTGGCTCAACGTGTTATACACCTGGAATAACACACACACACACACGCACACACACACAGACAGACAGACAGACAGACAGACAGACACGCACACACACACAATTGAATCATTTTAATAACCAGCCCTCCACTTATCCTGCAATAACACATTCAGCACAATCAGAAATATCTCCTTTATAATGGACCCCATCAGAGATTTTCCAACATATCGATAAAATAAAAAGGCACAACTGAAAATAGTTTTTGGGGGCGACTGTAGCTAGAGCGGGTTGTCCTTTAATCATATAGCTGGTGGTTCGGTCCCCGGTTCCTGGTAAATGCAGATAAAGTTGATTTGCTTTAAGGTTAGATTCATTAACTTTCTGTACATTTTTAGCTTTTTTAAAACCTGTGTGGATAAAACAACCCTTATGCTGTTATTGTCGGCATACTATGTGTATGGTTGTACAATGACACATATGCACCTTTTGCTTTTATGATTTTTAAATTATTGACTGTGTTTTTGGCGGCAACTGTGGCCCGGAAGGTATCTTCAACCAGAGGATTGTCGGTCCAATCCCCCACTCCTCTAGTCCATGTGGATGTGTCTGTGGGCTTCAGCTTCACCCCACATTGCTCCTGAAGGCCGTCCCATCAGTGGATGAATGGGGGTGAATGATAACATGGAGTGTTAAAGGACTTTGAGTGGTTGGAAGACTAGAAAAGTGAGACACAAGTACAGTCCACGCACCATCTACTTTGACTGAACCTCCTATTGTTGTTGCTATGGAACTATAAAGCATATATAACTCCCTTATGTGGGTCTGCCTGTTGTTATCCATTGTGCAGATGTGTTATCTATACTGTGTCTATGTATTGTGTATTCTTTTGTCTTCAGGTCATCTCTGCCAGTCAACAATAAAAGAATGAAGATCTCGTGAACTGGTACACCTGGGGATCCTTTCTCTTTGTCTCTATCCCTGCTTAATGCCATTGTGTCTTAGAGTTACTTTTATCAGGAGGGCACAAGACCAATCGGTTTACACACCAACCCACAGTGAATAATAAAGAGACAATCAAGGGGGGGTTCATTTTTTGTCCTGCTTCCAGGAAAAACATTGCGTATTATTAAGAACTACTTGTTTCTGTAACAGCGTGTATCCTGAGGCAGTGAGGGCTCTCAACATCAAACGTGGCCCCTAGAAGGTCTCTTATTCACCCAATTCTTATTTTAAAATGTACAAATAATTCCCTTTTGACATAACTCCATTTGTAGACAGAACTCTCAAACAAGACTCAGTTATTTTTTATATCAGAAACATCGGTGTTGGCATCGATAGTCAGCCACATTTTTCTTTGAAACATCGGTATCAACCCAACATTTCACGATTGGCATCCCTCCTTGTAAGGAATGTATTGTTCCCTCTAAACACAGTCCACCCTGACATATATTGTGAATGTTTTCACCACACAGAACATGTTGTTTTTGCTTCTTTTCGGGGGTCCAAGTCTTAATTAGGGGGTTCACACCTCCCCAATCCCTCCCCATAATCCCAACCCTGGACCAAGCAGTCATTTAAAGATGCATTTTACTGGTTTATCAGCCATGAACAAAACCATTGTGACTGTGGCCTCACCTCTTGGTACTTGTCATCTCTGGGCCACAGACTGACCACTGGTCCTCTGTCCATCATCTTGGAGATATGTGACATGTTGATGTGCGTGTCCAGCTCTATGACCTTGTCCATCCACTGGAGGTCTGTCATACCATGGTCTGAAAATAGCATAATGTTGAGCTTGCCCACCATGCCTTTCTCCTGAGAGAACCACAAGAGACAGAAACGGATGGACGATGAGCTGCATGGCAGGAAGAGCCGTAGTAGCTATAATTGTAGTAACAATAGTGGTAATATTACTGACTTTGATTAAGCTGTTGAGTAACTGCATAGCCGCATCCAGTTCTTTCACAGCTGCTCTGATCTCAGGAGACTTTGGACCGAAGTGATGGCCCTCCACATCTATTTTCTCATGATATATTGCTGCCATGTCTGCTTCGCCTGAGCTACACACACACACACACACACACACACACACACACACGCACACACACACACACACACAAACACACACTTGTAGCATCTGCTGCTATCATTATTGTTTATATTTTAATAGTTACATCACTGTCCCATGAAATCAAACCTTTCAGGCTGTGTGAGACTTTAGACCTATATAGTTTTAAGAATACCATCTAGAGGACATTTTTATTGATTCATTGTATCAATTGTTCTCTCAACATTTTGTCTGATCGGCTTGTTGAGTTAGAAGCTACCTCGTGCTGATACTTGTGTCATCGTCACTAAGAATTTTGAGAACACCATCGAACATGAGGTTTGATCCCCGGCTCTGCGAACCCTAGTCGATGTGTCCTTGAGCAAGACACTTAACCCTGAATTCACCTCAAATCACTTTGGATAAAAGATACAGCTAAAACATACACATGTTGAACAAACAACTACAGTATATACAATTGGAGAAAAAACAAATAAAATAGTCTTTATGCAGCCTTGAAAACACTTCAAGGCAGAATCTTCAGAAAGTTCTGGAACAGAACCATTCGGCTCTGAACAACTCGTACTGGTGGCTACACAAGGTCTTGCTTTTGCTGCGTTCTCCCAGCGAACATTTCTTTTTACCGTCATAGTCGAGTCTCAAGTTGACTGTTATTTTCCGTGTTAGGGAAGCCATGGATCACAGGACGTCATTGTGTTCTTACCTCAGGACATTCATAGCATTCCCTATTGAGTCTATGAGGTTTTGCGCTGATGGGTAGTCATAGTATTCCTCACAGAAGGTTGCGCGGGTACTCAGAATCTCCACTTCACAGCCTGAAGACAAACAAGAGATTGCTCTGCAGTATTTACAGTTTTTAGAATAGTTAACATTGCAAGTTAAAACATAAATGTCACCATGTGATGCGCTGTACCAGATTGTAGCTACAGCTCATTTGCATCTGTATTCCCTTGACAGACCATAACAAACATTTAAAAGATACTCATGGTTGAAGGCACGTATTGTAAGTCGCTTTGGATAAAAGTGTCTGCTAAATGATAGTAATGTATTGTAATAAAACAATAGCAAACAGTACAGGACAAGGCACAATGCATCAGTGCATCACAAACGTTAACACATTGCAGTGTGTTCTATGAATATGGAGACATCCATGAGAAGTTGTGGGAGAAAATCATATAACTTAGTTTGAACTCCTTAGAGTTAGCCAGCAGAAACAATTATGTAACTTGTTATGACACTTGGTTCTGTAACAGATGTTTCCTAAAAACGTGGATTTGGGCAATAATAGAAGGAAGAATAACTGCATCATAAATTTCCCACAAATGACCAGCGGTTCTGTAAAAGGTCATCTTGACCCGACTGGGTGTCAGATTCTTTCGGTAAGACACAAAAATAACACAACGTGTTTGTGAAGAAGGAAGGGCTCTGGGTACTGACGGATTTGTTTAACTTTGTTTAACTGACTGACTTCAGCGTGTTTACCAGGGAGTCGCTACTTCAACTGGAAGAGTTCAAGTTCTCACCGATGTGAGGGACAGAAGATGTTGTATGTGTACGGATCGTAAAGCCCTCTGGGAATAATGTGTCATTTGGGATATTTTAGCTACAAAAAATAAATGTAATCAAATCCAGAATCTCTGGGTCTTGCTCTCAAGTTTGTTCTTTATATTTATACGTTTATTTGTCAGGCGTTAAAAACATGATAGAGACATCTGGTAAATAGGATTTCTAGAAAAGGCTAATTTTCAACCCCTGGTTTGGCTTTTCTGTTCATCATTTTCTTTTATATAGCTCAGAGTCCATTGTCCAGACATCCGTCCTTCACCCGTGTTTAGAATGACAAAAACAGAGCAGTCCTCTATTGTGGCTGAGAGGATCAAGGCTGTAGTGGATCACGCTTTTGAGGCAGGTGGCCCCAAACCTCTGATCTGGCACAGGGTAGGGATATACATATATATACAATATATATATATATATATATATATATATATATATATATATAATACATACATATATATATATATATTTGAGTAATTATTATTGGAGTAATTTGCACCTCCAATCCTAAAGCTACTTGTGTATTTAGCAAAAGAATGAGATTATGTAAGAGTCCGGACCTCAAGACAGGGCTTGGAGGAAAGCTGTTGCTCCTTTGTGTCAAAAGGTGTCAGTCGAGGTGATTTGGGCATCTGATCAGGATACCTTCTGGGGGCATTTCCTCTGTTTTCTGTACCAATACTGGTAGAATACGTTACTTTTTTTCATACAGCTTTCAAATTATTGTTTTTTATTATATTTAATTGTATTTCATAATGAACTGTTATTTAAAAAACAGTTGATTAATTGGTCCAAATGTATTTAGCTGATTAATGGTTCATTCTTAACATTTGAATGTCACACAGGCTGTTAATGAAGATATAAATGCATCCGTTCTGTTAGAAGAACATGTGATCCACAAGTAGAAAGTCAGACAAGCATTAGTGTTCATGTTAACAATGTGTATGCTTACCAGGCCAGTAGTACATGAACACCTTCTTTCCCAGTTTCTGCATGGTGACCCACAATGGCTCTGACCCCTCCCACCAAAAAGACAACCGACTGTCCTCGTTGCCCCCAATCAGAAACTCCTTGTTGGAGGTTTCATCCCACATGTAGTTTCCAGTCATCTGATGAACGTCACAGTGACGACCTGACAACAAAAACAAAAAGCATTTAAAAAAACAATCTTCACCATGAAAAAACACCATATTATTTAAACAATAAGTCGTCAACAAAAATTAAACTATACATGTATGCATCTAAGTTTTTTTCAATCTTCTTCAGTAAAATCGATGGTTTTGAAATTGGAACATACACCGGAAGAGAAGACAAAAAGTATTTGGGAACAGACTAAAATATTGTTAGTTTTGATCTGAAATAAATTAAGAAACTTTAGGCTAAATAGTTAACATTCAGTTCAATTCAGTTTATTTTGTATCGCCCCAAATCACAAATGATCCACAGAGGGCTTGACAGTCCGTGCACATACGACATTCCTGTGCCAAGACCTCACATCGGATCAGGAAACACTCCAACAAGAAAAAGAAAAAAACCTTTCACAGGGAAAAAGGAAAGAAACCTTCAGGAGAGCAAAAGAGGAGGATCCCTCTCCCCGGGTGGACAGAAGCAATAGAAGCCATGTGTACAGAATGAACAGAGTTACAGAGTTACAACACATTCTATGAATATGACAGAAATGTATGACTAATGAAGAGAAGAGAAGAGAGGAGCTCAGTGTATCCTAAAACGTCCCCCAGCAGCCTATAAGCCTATAGCAGCCAACTATAAGCACTATTAAAGAGGAAAGTCTTAAATCTACTCTACATGAGGTGACTGTGTCTGCCTCCAGGACTGAAGGTGGAAGCTGGTTCCATAAAAGAGGAGCTTGATAGCTAAAGGCTCTGGCTCCCATCCTACTTTTTAAGACTCTAGGAACTACAAGTAGCCCCGCATTTAATGAGCGAAGCTCTCTAGAGGGGCAATATGGTACAAAAAGATCCTTAAGATATGATGAAGCATCACCAATCAATGGTGAGGAGAAGAATTTTAAAAGTGTTTCTGTGATACAGGAGTAATGTGATCTCTTCTCTTAGTGTTTGCAAGTACACGAGCTGCAGCATTCTGGATCAGGTATAGAGGTGTCTATGAACAGTGTGTGTGTGTGTGTGTGTGCATGTGTGTGTGTGTGTGTGTGTGTGTGTGTGTGTCCTGTCAGTGATTCTTTACACAAGAGAATGTGCTTTATCAAAACACACAGGGTCAAAAACTCGCATCCCATTGGCCAGGATAGGCTTTTGTTTATGGAGCTTAGTAAAATAGAGGACGTCAACTCAAAAGCATGAATGCGTCTCACACACACACACACACACACACACACACACACACACACACACACACACACACACAACTCTTCCTATATTCACTCAGTTTATTCAGTTTGTTTTTCAAATATTTTTCTATTTAATCTATTTTGATAATTGATATTTATTACAATATAAAATAATAAATACATCATTTTTGATTATCAGAACATCGCAAAATACTGAGACTATGCAGTGTTCACTGTCTGTTTTGTCTGTCAATCACCTTGTCTCTCGTTTCAGACTCCTCCCTCATCGTGTGCCGCCCTCCTGTGTGATTGCTGACCCCGCCCTCATTGTTTTCACCTGTGCCTCATTCCCCTGTGTATTTAGTTCTGACCTCTTGTCTTTGTCAGTTCGTCTCTAAATGTTTCGAACCTGACTTCCTTGTTTCTGAAACGCTGCAATTGAGTCCTTTTTCCCGTGGCTGCCCGCCAAGTGATAAAATGTATCCTCTTGTTTTGATCTCGGTGTAACTTGTAATGCTGCATTCTGAAAACACAGAGATGGTTAATCCTGACCTGCTCAGCTCCATGGATGGGGAACAGATCACAAAGTTGTTCTAGTTATTTGTGTCATGGCCTGTATTCTGTACTTTCTTCTCCTTCTCACGGGTTCTCAGGGCCTGCAGACAACATCTAGTAGGAGATTGCCATGGAGTGGGGGAAGGGGGAAGGAAGATATGAGTAATGTGTATAAAACTCTGTTCTCGTTGTCAGACCTCTGAGCCGTTGGTGGTGAAGCGCTTGGTCCATAAAAGCAGAGGCAGCAGCACCAGCTCCGCTCTGGCACACAACATCTTGGTGACGTGCCAAGACTCGTGACCCGGTTTCAACATCAAAGAAGAAGTATGTCCGTGGGAATGGAAACGAGATAACGTGCAGTTCAGCTTGTCTGAAGCATATACTGAATACTCTGCAGATGTTCACAATAAGTATACTTCTATTTCATTCTAAAATCTAAATTAATGCAATCATTTCCACCACAATGTCGCAATATTGCGGCAAATAATTATTTAACCTTTTTTTAAATATTCCAAATTGATACTTTAGCCAAATATACACTGAAGGACTAATTTAGTTGGAGTACGTTTGGCTAAGGACTGGGTGAAGTGAAATATAAAGCAGATCAAAACTGAAACAGCCGAGTCACGATGACACATAACAATGACTCAAAGTTGAAAGGAGGTTCTGAACTAAATTATCATGCCTATTGAAGCATAAAACAGAGTTATAACCAATCAGAAGTGTGTCTGTTCCTTTTTAGCAGCCTGGTGTCATCTGCATGTGATTTAATCAAAGTAAAAACAGCGGACACATAATGGCACTGTTTATAGTTTTATCGTTCTCAAATATCTGTCTTGCTGCCCTTAGATGGCTGCAGGGGTGAATAAACTGATCTGAAACAAGTTTTTTGGGGGATAAAGTAGATCATATAATCTCACAATACAATACAGACTGATGTTCTTGCAATACACTCACCCTCTCAACGTGAGTGAACTCTTGTATATGAATCATCTCTGTCCAGTTCATGGCCACCACTCTGCTCATACATCCGTCCCAAACCCTTCCTCCCCCCACAGGTAAACTCTGGTAGCTCTGTTACGTTGTTTAATCTGTTAGCATCATTAGCTGTAATTTGTAAATGGTGAAATTGTCCCTGGAGAAAATAGTTTCCTGTATGTACAGACGGGTGTCAGCCCCACATATTTAATTATATGTGGTCTATAAATATGAATCAAAAATAATCTGTAGGTATTCCTTTAAAAAAAAAAAATCAAATCATTTATTGGTTTTCGAGATATGCACATGCAAAAGAAAACTACATATACGAAGTTACTCAGACAAAAAACATAAAAAAAAAAAAATAATAAATAAAATAAAGAATACATAGTGTTTAAATACGGGTAGGCATGGAAAAAAACTGCACACATATTAAAGGGGACATATTATGAAAATTCCACTTTTTTAGTGCTTCTATATGTTAATTTGGGTATCTGGCATGTCTCCCAACACAAAAACTCTGGGGAAAAAAACAACTCACGCGGCTTGTTGTGATTCCTCTATGTCAGAAACGATATGCTTGAGTGTGTCGATTGGGATCACGATCTGTTTCTACGTAGATTCCGAACCATGCCCATGTAGGGAGTCTGGCTACGCTCCTACGCTCCTACACCCCCCCACACACACACACACACACACACACACACACACACACACACACACACACACACACACACACACACACACACACACACACACACACACACACACACACACACACACACACACACACACACACACACACACACACACACACACACACACACACGTCTGGTCAGGGTGACCAGACGTCCTCTTTTCCCAGACATGTCCTGTTTTTGAGACCTAAAAAATGCGTCCGGCAGGGATTCCAAAAACGTCCAGGATTTTGCTTCGTCGGATATTTGTGTTTCCCTGGGTTTTCACAAACTAGTATTTACCCCTTACACGTTTTGGAAATGGTATCTCCCGAGCTCTGGCGCCAGCTCTGACGGTATAGAAAGCAGTCATTGGTCAACCGATCTCAAGGTTGCCAGATACACGATAATTACCCTCCAAATAATACAACCATTTTGAGCCTTTAGTACGATACTTCACCATTTCCATAACACAGAGCACCTCGCCCACTCAGATCTGTCGGGAGGTGTTTTTGACAGGGTAAAAAGGGTGCTGTTTGAAATGATTCTTGTTTTTTTTTTTACAAACATTACATTAAAACCCCAAGGAACCATATCAACTTGTGGGAAGATGGGCATAATACCTCCCCTTTAACATATATATGCACATACCTGCATACCATAATATAAACACACATAAATACTGTTAATTTACCCCACTCCCACAGTTGGCGATGCCCACCCTCCACCCCCGTCATACATCTTCTGTAACAGTTCAGCTCCATAACCTTCCTTTTTTATTAGTTGTTTTCATCCTGTCTCACTATCATGTCATTCCAGATCCTGCTTCCCATCTCGTCAGTCCAACTCCCTTCACCTGCCTCTGACCACCTCGTTAGTCCCTCATTACCTTCAACTGGTCCTCACGCCCTTCTCACCTGCAGCCCATCCCCTCATTAGTCCCTCACTATTTAGCTCCCTCACTTCCACTTGTCCTCTGCCAGATTATCTTGTGTTCTTCTTGAAGCCCTCCAGCGTTACCAAGTGTGTTAATCTGTTCCTGTCTGTTCTGTTCCTGCCGGAACTTTGAGTAAATTGAATTATTTTCCAGTTCTGTCTCGAGTCGTGCATTTGGGTCCACCCTAATACTCCCGTGACGTGTATTATATTATGATACAATTATATATATATACAGTGTGTATATATAGTTGTATTTAGCTTAAAGCCGTGGACCAGGATAAGATAGTTCTTTCTGTAGGTATTCCTGAGCCTGCACTTCTTTTCAGACGTGCACTGGTGGTGAAGGAAGCTGCAGCTCCAGCTACTGAAAACATGTTCATAACAAGGCTGTTGCTGTGTAAACATGCAGGCAACATTCTGCATGAACGGTCCCTAAGGAGGACACTATTGTCCAACACAATCAGTGTCATTTCATTTCAGCCAGACTGACCAAATACACACAGTTTTGATCTCTGATCTCAGCCAACAGCTCCAGTTCTCTGAGGCGCCGTTTCAGCAAAAGCTAAGTGTCAAACTTCTTGTCCTGCATACTCCTGCATGTGTGCACCAATTTATGCTAGAAAAGTCTTTATTCCTGTAAAGGTAAACACTAAATTCAGACGGCAGGTGTTTCAAACTTAAATAAAACAATCGCAATAATACTTCATCATAATCATAAGGGCCTAACAGGTTGTTAGCTTCTTCCCGTTATAAAGTAGCCGCTTCCATGTCTAAAGTACTATATAACTAGAACGGGCACTCGGTAGAGCGCAAACTTTCGCATATCACACGATTGGGCATTGAATTATGAATATTTTGGCATTAGTTGCATGCCAATTGGGTATAAATTGACCACGCTATGGTAAAAAGACGATCTTGACCTTTTCATGACCTTGACCTTGACCTTTGTCCCGATCGATCCTAAAATCTGATCAAATGGTCCCCGGATAATAACCAATTCATTACCTTCGCATTTCAATGCGAAGGTAATGAAAAGCATACCCCTGCTATACCGTCATACAATGTATAATACGATGCAGAGCAACATTGCGTGGTAATAGTAATAAAGATCCTTTACTTGATAATAAAATAATAAATTCATAAACACGTGGATTGGAGTACTGGGTATTTCATGAATTGGTATCCTGGGCAATGAAAGAAGAATCATTTAATCAACACATGAATCATCAATAAATTGATAACATTCAAGAGGGACTGATAATTTGTTGGTACTCGGGTCATTTTGTGGCGCTGCTGTCATCCATAGAAACAGTTTGCAGTTCTTTTTCCTGTCTTTGGGCCCTGTTAACTCTGTTGAATGTATATAATAGACCATCTGACTCCACTGTATTGCTTTATCCAAATACGATACTCCTCTATGGAATAACCTTGTCCAGTATCCATTGTTGTTGTCCTTTCAACCCTCCCATGAGTTCTTATGACTTGATAAGATCAAATATGACTTGATAAGTCATCTTTAATCTCTCACCCTGAACTAACACATTCCAAAGGTCATACCTGAGATTCAGTCCTCAGTAGTAGGGTGTTTTCCCCTTCAAAGTGAACCGTGTTGACTTAATAATAATAATCATTTATTTTATATAGCGCTTCTCCAAACACCGAAAGTCGCTTTACAGAGTCCAGAGTCCAGTAGTCATCCACACACACAGTCATCCCGGTGGTGGTGAGCTACATCAGGAGCCACAGCTGCCCTGGGGAGGACTGACAGAAGCGTGGCTGCCAATCAGCGCCCACGGCCCCTCCGAGCACCACCAACACTCATTCACATCCATACGATGTGGTGCATGTCTTTATGATGGTGGAGGAAACCGGAGGACCCGGAGTAAACCCACACAGGCACGAGGAGAACATGCAAACTCCACAC
Organism: Liparis tanakae; assembly: GCA_036178185.1. Taxonomy (NCBI): domain Eukaryota; kingdom Metazoa; phylum Chordata; class Actinopteri; order Perciformes; family Liparidae; genus Liparis; species Liparis tanakae. Next base: position 17,532,236 of record CM070095.1, on the reverse strand, counting down.
AGAAAGGACCTGGAACGACCGGGATTCGAACCCAGGGCCTTCTTGCGACCGTGCTAACCACTGAGCCACCGTTCTGCAAACATTATATTTTTCTCCTCCCACTGATAAGCCATACTCCACTGTCCTGTCATTCAATTCAATTCAGTTTATTTTGTATAGCACAATATCACAAATTACAAATTTGCCTCAGAGGACTTTACAATCTGTACACATACAACATCCCTGTCCCATGACCTCACATCGGGTCAGGAAACACTCCCAAAAATAGGAGTGTCGTTTATTCTCTTCGTGGATCGGTCCGTTGCGGTGAGATGATGGTGAGGAAGTAACAGTCGAGTGACGTAGCACTTAGTTGAATACAGAGTTTATTTTCTGCAAAGTACAGGTCAAAAACAGACGCCTAGAACATCTGGAGATTTTCAGGGGTCGAATGGAAAATCCAACGAAGTAGCATTCTGTTACAGGTTATATAGGCTCAGAGAGAAAAGAGGCGTTGATGTTAAATTCTATAGGCTAGTCACAGACGTGGGAAAGGGTCTCAACAGTGGCCTCTAACCCCCTCCGCACCTAATTATATCCAGATGCCCCTAGATATATCCTGGTCCCACGACCTCGTCCTTTGTGACCTTGTGACCTCCTTTCAGCCTACACATTCCATTGCCTAACCTAATTATTCTATCGTCTGGCGGTCCTAATAACAGGAAATATACAACAGGAAATATACCACAGGAGAAAAAAACGTTCACAGGGAAAAAAAGGGAAGGAACCTTCAGGAGAGCAACAGAGGAGGATCCCTCTCCAGGATGGACAGAAGCAAGAGATGTCATGTGACCAGAAGGAATCATTACAGAGTTATAGCACATTCAATGAGTATGACAAAGATATATCACTCCTTACAAAATCGGATGGCTCCATTTGCCCACTCTGCCCCCCAAGAGACAATGCAGAAACACTCACCATGTAAGGGAGGCAAAGATAGGGTGAGGACAGGGATAGAGGACACCTCGGCATAACTCCTTCATGATGCCCCCCATAGATAGAAAAGGGCTCCCATATGTATTATTGGTGGTAAAGCAGGGTCGTCCTCAGCGCCGCTGTGCGTAGGGCACCAAGTCCTGAGGGGGCACCACAAAATAGCCCCCCCATAACACTTCTCGGGTCGCATCGCTCTGCCGTGATATGCGCCGACACATCCGCGCACACAGGTGAGCACCTTCAAGTGTTTCCTGATCACAGAGGTCCTGGGATTATATAGAATATATAGATAGCAAAAATGCCCCGAAGAAATGTAATGTACCCCCAATATCACAAGTATAAGGAAAACTATTCTCCCATAATTTCGTCTAATAATTTTGTGAATTTGCAGAGCAACAGACAAACAGATGTGCAATGCTATGCAACTGCAAACAGATTTGCAGGGCTATTCAATGCTATACAAATTGACAAACAGACTAATTTGCTATTATATTTGTCTATTGTTATTTGCAATGCTATGCAACTGCAAACAGACACAGCTATTTGTCTGTTGTTATTTGCAATGCTATGCATATACATATATAGATAGACAGACATACATATATACATACATATAAATAGATAGATGGATAAATGAATATATGGATAGATAGATTGATTTATTGATTGATTGATAGATAGATAGATAGATAGATAGATAGATAGATAGATAGATAGATTACCTGTCATTAATGTGTAGTAATTGGGGTAAGATAAACTCGGGAAGTCCGGGGTCATGTAGTCCACCTTCACGCCGGTCTCCACGAGTTGGCGCAGTCCGGGCAGAGCCTGCAGGTCGTCCATGTAGTCGTAACGGAAGCCGTCGATGAGGAACACGAGCAGCGGGGGGACCGCGAGGCACTGCAGTCCCGCTCCGAGCAGCAGCAGCAGCGGCAGGAGCTGCGGGCGGAGCGCGGCGGGGCGTCCCGGAGACATGTTGCACTGTCGGCTTCGCTCTGGAAACGATCGGACAGCTGTGTGGGGGTCAGGTGCTGGCCCCAGACTACCCTCAACTGGTGTCCTGGTTAGAGGAGCGCACTGCCGTCTATTCACGCTCCTTAATGATGACATCATGACGCCCACCCAAAGCAACGCCACTTTTCTCTTCCCTCTACTCGCGGGAATTTAATATGCGTAATAATTTCCTTTATTCACACTATGGGCATGAGAAGAAAAAAAATCTTCACCATCCACCATGGAAGAAAAAACACACTGTAAAGTATGTTTACAGTCAAACTTATACGACTACCCTGCTTTTTTATTTTTACTTTAAAATTACATTTATTTTAATTTTAAATTGTTTGTATATATATATATATATATATATATATATATATATATATATATATATATATATATATATATATATATATATATTCATTAAATGTAACTCTGTAATGCTTCATTCTGTACACATGACATATATTGCTTCTTTCCATCCGGATCCTCCTCTTGCTCTCCTGAAGGTTTCTTCACTTTCTTTCCCCATCAAAGTTTTTTGGGGAGTTTGGCTGTACAAAATAAACTGATTAAAATTAAAATATATAAACTATATATTTACAAAAGTAAAGCTTTTTGAGCAGACTCCCACGGGTCTTTGGGAGGGTACACCCAAACTGGAATGTGGGATCACCTAGGCAGACAGCCAGTTTCTCCCCCCCCACCTGACCCTCTGCTCCTCCAAAGCGTTGAGGGAATGTCCAAATCAACAACTTGATACGATCGGATGGACTCTTCCTGTACGGAGACCTGCATATTCATACCAACAAAAAAGGGCCTCCAGAGCTATGGAGATTGTGAATTAATAGGACAGCCCTGAACTCAGCTGACATGTAAATGAGGCCACCGATCAGCATGGTAACATTCTTGAGCTCATAATTACAACAGGTTTACACACTTACGATGCCTCAGTATCCACACTATACTACTTCTAATCGTCACTGTGCGCTGGATGATGCTAGTTTAATATCAAAAGACACTCGAATGGATCATTTGCTTTAGCTCTAGCATTTAAAAACAACAACAAAGTCCTCCAATAATATGAGCTCAATGAGTCGTACAGCTATGCCTGCTCTTTAACTGCCACGGTTGAACATGTCAACAACACTTAGTCATCTGTTTTAAATACATTGATTCACTGAGGATTAAAAACAAGTCTCTAAATAACAGTGTACAATTTAACTGGTCTATTAACGGTCTCACGCCTGTGGCGTAGTTTCAAAAAGTAGAAATGTAAGATGGTCTAATAATAGAAGATATGCATACTGTTTTGAAGACATGGAGTCTTAGGCTTTTAGAAATTCCAAATCAAGTTTTACAAATCTAACCTTTGTAAATATAACAGCAATTTGGGATGTGGCATAATTTCATCATATCAGTATCTATACATTAAATGCTTGATTTAGATGGTAATTATAAGTTCCCAGCTTCCAATGCACCTAAGCGACCAGGTCGAAGTGAGCTCTGGCTTGTAGTTTTCTAAACTAGCCGCCAGATGGCGACAGACGGCAAAGAGCCGGACACCGTTCTTTTTTTTTACCATAATTCAGATGAATGTAGTAATACTGCGTCAGATATGTGGGCCCTGTCCTCGTTATCTATCTTGTTTATATCATGAAGCTCTTTGCTCACTTGTGAATATTTATTAATATTATTTTTTTTAAATCTTGGCATGTTTACGAGAGATAGAGCTCAACAGGTTAAAGAAACTGTGTCGATTAGCTGAAAGAAAATGAGAGAAAAACTAACGGCTCATATAGTTCCTTGTAGCATAAACAAAGAAGCTACGACTGCCTGTCTGGAAAGAAAGGATTACTTTTTCAGGATTATGACACAGAATGCCAAAAACTCAAAAGTGTCTGCAGTTCTCATCAACTTGTGAAAAACATTAACACAATAAGTTCAATTGGCCCATATGAAACCTTACATCCATGACTGATACTTTAAAAGAAAGTTTAAGTGCAAATTAATTCCTTTGTAACAGATGATCATATCCTTGATGACCACGGCAAGACGCCTCCAACTAAAATAATCATTCACCTCAGAAAAAAAGAGTGGAAAACAAGGTTTGACTTTTGTCCTCTCGAACCTAAATTCATCACTTGATACAACCAAGACGTATAAATGAATCCTCTGAAAAGATGTGTGGTCTTTCTGCGTCTCAGTGGTCAGCAGGATGGTTCTTCAGAGGATGGGCGGTTCGATCCCCTGCTCCGGTGGTCCATGTCGATGTAGCTGTGCCTACGCTGTACAACTGTAGGAGAGCCTTGATGGGCAGGGGGCACCTGGCATGGCAGCTTTACCTGTGTTATAAACAAACACCCCAAGATCATCATCACCATCAGTGGAGAGCACGATGCCCATTCCCATAGTTATGCAGATGAAACTCAACTGTACACGTCTACGGCTATAAACTCCATGACTACCTGTCTTTTAGAAATATATAAATGGATGAGGAATCATTTCTTCCATTGCAACAAGGACCACATTGAAATCCTATTAGTCTGCCTCATAATAAAAAGAGAAAGGCTGTTTAATAATCTGGTGAAGTAACTCTGGATTAAATCTGAGGGTAAACGTCTCGGTGCTATCCTTCACTCACGTCAAAGCTTTTAGTCCCACATGAACGAGGTGACCACACATCTTTTCTTCCCCCTGAATACAACCAATTCTATATTGGTCTAAATTAAATATTTCCACAGATGTATAGTCAAAAGGTTTTACGACAAACTGCGACTTTATTGATCTGTTAAATGCTAAATCTATTCATACGGCTCCTTTGTTGCCCCCCCCCCCTCTGTCTGTGTTTGCTTCTGGGCCTCAGAAGCCTAGGCAACGAATATTAATTGTTCACTACCTTTCAAAGTTTTTTTAATGTGTTCATTGCACGTCCATCTTCCCTTTTGTGAGGCATTCGGGGTCAGCTGTAGCTCATCTCGTACCCGGTTCGACCCCCCGCTCCCCCCAAAATGTCCTTCAGCAAGACCCTCAACCCCAGTTGCTCCCCAGGCGTTCACTGCAGCCCACCGCTCCTTAATAACCAAGGATGGGTCAGATGCAGAGAACAATTTACCCACAGGGATGAAAAAAAAAAGTAGTGTACATTGCTTTTCTTATCAGTTTGTGCCACATTTCTTGTGTGAAAGGTGCTTTACAATTGAGTTATAAGTCGTAGGTTTATTACTAACGTGCTCATTATCGCACTCCATTGTGACCCCAGCTGCATATGAAGCAAACACACACAGTGTCTGTTGAGTTCTCATGGTCTGATCACATAAACACACAACAGTGGTGTAACCAAACATTGTTATTTTATTATCTTAAAAAGTAACACAATCCCAATAGGGTATCACATACACTACAACAACGGTAACACCAGTACTACACATCAAAGGGACTTTCCGATATTATAGACATTTAAAAAAAATCCCTCTTTTTATTGTTTAAATTATTTGACTAGGCATGACAGATAAACATCATTTACAGGTATGACATACCGTCACCATTAGAAATAATGTTATTGTTGAACCTCCATTTGTATAAACCACCGCCGATGTTGAGGGAAGACATTTCATGGACTGTCAGTGTAGAAAAGGGATGGAAGGTTACAGGTTACAGAACTGTGGCTGGAGGAGACGGGGGTGGGGTGGGGTGGGGTGGAGGGCCACTGGGCCAGACAGTAGCAGGGAGGAGTTGGAGGGCTGGTGCAATCGTTAGACATGAAAAGGATGGAACCCATGACCTCCATCTTACTGGGGGGGGGGGGCCCAGTCATATTACTGGTGGAACGGGGACAAGAACCCCACGTTGGCTGTGGAACCGGAGCTGAACCCCAGAGGTGTCGGGGGGATAGAGAATAAACTCCGCTTCAGGGACAAGAACTCAAATCCAGTATAGTGGTAAACCCAAGATTAGTGGTACAGCAGGGACTGGAACGGGAAACCCTCGAAGTGGTCCGGGTGGAACCGAGACCAGCAGCTCGTCCCTCCCTGGCTATGTGCATGTCTGTGGTCACAGCATAGAGGATAAGGCCAAACGACGAGGGGGCAGCTGGCACTACAAACACTTCTGTAGAGGTAGAACGGGGTGTAAAGCACTACTGTTGGGGCCGATGTAATCCGTTGGAAGCGTACCGTTGGGTGAGAGTTACAGATTGACTTTACTCCAGAGGATGTTCAGGAGGGACTCGGTGGGATTAGAGCGCGGCCGACGTCGTAGACTACGAGCTGCGACCCAGCGATACTAGAAACTATAAATGGCTTTAAATCGTGGAACAGAGTGTTTGAATCCTAATATGTGAATAGATTAGAGAGCATGTGCATAGAACACAAGCATCGTCCACTAGGTAGAGCAGATGAAGCCGTTCCCTGGCTCAGAGTGTAGCTGAACCGTTCCGCTCGTCTCCCCCTGGTGAGACGCAGAGTAAGGCCGAGCGTTACCTTGGAAGAGGTTTGGTACATTTGTTCTGAGCGGCAAAGAGTTCAAGTTCCGGTTCAGGGGTCGTGTTCCCGCCGACACGGCGTGCAGCCAGCGAGGGTTCTCGGCCTCGTCGCTACACGACGACTAACTGGTCGGTCACCGAGCGCCTCCCATGGAGCCAGGACAGCTATGGAAATGAATCTTTCTTTAAACCGTGCGGTGCTGCTCTACAGCGGGAGGATTACCCGGAGGCGGAGCCACAAGCATCCTGATAAATACCGTTGTTTCCCCAAAAGCAACTAATTTAAACTCGACAGGTACCCATGAGGGTCCGTGTGACCAACATGTCGTCTTGCAGCTCGTGTAAGAGGGCGGCCTGCGACAGGACGGAGGCGATGGCTACGGCGCCCTCGGAGCCGGGTCACAGCGGATTAGCTCACGTGGCCGTTTGTCAGGATATCGCGTTACACGCCTCGTTAGGGAGGAGGCCGACGCCACACCGGTCCGAGTCCCTCCCTGGGATCAGGGAGGAGGCTCACGCGGCACATGGCGTCCTGTACTAGTGGCTGGGAGGAGGAGGAGGAGGAGGAGGAGGAGGTGGAGGAGGAGGGTGTTTGGGCTGCGGGGGTCAGCAGCTGAACCGCAATGCTAGAATGTACCATTAGAAGAACTGTGTTAGTGAAGAAAGGGAAACAATAGGGAGTCCAGCACTTTGATGTGTAGCGTGTGTGTGTGTGTGTGTGTGTGTGTGTGTGTGTGTGCAGACATTCACAGGCTAGAGGCTGATGACAGTGAGATAGTAGAAAGGACGGGCTGTGTTTTTGCTGCTGTGGAGGTAGTTATAGAGGAGCCTGCTGGACGACTGACCGCTCCCTGAGCCTATAGAGGGACGGGACATGATTGGCCTATAGGACTGCAGGTTAATCCAGAGGTTAATCCAGCCGTGGTTACAATGAGACTTATTTCACGCGTCCCTGTGCCATGGTCAGCCGTCGCTGTAGCCGGAGTCCCGTTCACCCGCGAGCTTTATAGAAGGGACTGAGCGGTCATCTCATCGCCTAAGGTCTACAGGCGAAACCTTTTAATACGACTGTAAGCATCCATTTACTCTTTAGACTCCAACTCTCTCATCACCCTTTTATTATGACTATTATCATGGCCGCCTCTGGCCATGATACATCGTAGCACCAGGAGTGAGAGGGGCTCAGGGACTTGATTCAAACAGTTTGACGAAAAAAAAAAAAAACCTCAAGTAGCCATGAAGTCGGACAGAAATGTAAACGTATGGTCATGTGTGCAACTAAAGAAATACTGAACCCAAAACACGCCTCGTCCCCGCTCGTCTAACACTGGACGGGTCGACTCTGGACGCTCGGCCACCTCAAGCGCCGGTCCGGCGGCCCCGGGCCGGCCTTTCACCAGCAGCAGCGTCCACTTCGTCTGACGCCAGCATTTAAACGAAAAATAAAAACTCACAAGCATCCGCTAAAAAAAACCCCAGCGTGGCGTTACAGGAGGTCAGCGAGCGGCGCAGCAGGGATGTGACCGTGACCCCTCATGTCCACGGGACGCGGCCGCATCGCGTCCCCGGAGCGGCCGGACGTCACGTCGGCCCGACAACGCCCCGCCCGGGTTCCCTTTCTGACTGTTGTGTGCGTCGTGACGGTTTATTGAGGTCCTGCCGTGACGGGGGGACAGTCAGGCCAGGGGGATCAAAAGGAATTCAGAAATGGTGAACATAGCGAGCGCCCGGTGACGCCGTGCGGGTATTTCCGGGTCATCGTCCGCTCCGACTCGAATGGAGAACAGTGAACACGACTGATGAAGGAGAACCAGAGTAACGAGATGAGAAGTATATACATGCTCCACCGCCACCCTGCCCGTCTTCACCGACCTCCACAAATCTCCCCTCTGGTTACTCAAAGGAATGTTTAGTGCCGTGACGGCCGCGGCGGTGGACACGTTGGCGTGAACTCCTCGACGTGTTACGGGCCGTGACATCATCGGCAGGACCTCAATATCTTGTATGTGAACACCGCTAAACAAACAGGAAAACTAGTTTTGCTATATGTACATAAAGACAAAGTCAATAACAAAATGCAGCATGTCATTAAATATTAATTTCATGTCAACTGTCAATAAATATAGATATTTATACACTGTATATATATATATAAACTCACTTATAATGTGTCAGGTATGTGTATACTGTCACCTCTCTGATTTCTTTCATATTTCCTTGTTTTTTTGTCTCTGCTGCTGGAGTGTGACTCCCCTCTAGGCTCTTCTTAATCTGCAGTGTGTCGAGCTCGGGGGGGGGGGGGGCACCGTGCTCCTCTCCCGTCTGTTTATGGCCCATTGTGGAGGGCTGAGCAGCCGTGACAGAGCGGAAACATGAGCTGCGTTCCGTGGACATGAAGGGGTAAGATCGGCCCTCGTGAAGGTCAAAGCGATCTGTAATCAGACGCCTCATCCCGGGAGCTGCACGCCTCTCGCTGTGCACGCGTCGGACCGCCGCCGGAGGAGAGAAGCGGGTCTACAGTGATCAGACAGTTCACACGGGCATCGTGGCATCCGACAGACGCACTAACTGCTCAGCTTCATAACAGCCCTGGTTACAGGTCATTGAGCCGTCTGACCCCCTCACTTCGGGGAGATGGTTCACGGTCATCGTCGTGTCTTGTGGCCCTGCGCCGGGTGAATTTAGAGGAGAGCCGACAGAGACGAGTGAGTCGGAGCTGGATCGGGGACAATGTGTGTACCATCAGTAACAGCAGTCAGCAGGAGCAGCGCCTCTTCAGCGTGTAATACCACCAGACACCACTAGAGGGAGATGCGCTGATCTGAAGCAGCTGGAATGAGAGTGGAAATAAAATGACCTGAGATTACAGATTATACAAACATAACCCCCCCCCCCCCACACACACACACACACACACACACACACACACACACACACACACACACGCACACTAGAACCCACGTGATAGTGAAACAACACAACAGCAGTGTGTAAACTAGAGGCTGTAGAATGACAGTCTGCCCAGTGGCCAGGTGTGTGTGTGTGTCTGTCTGTGTGTGTGTGTGTGTGTGTGTGTGTGTGTGTGTGTGTGTGTGTGTGTGTGTGTGTGTGTGTGTGAGAGCGACAGAGAGGAGTTTCCTGGTGGTCTACAGTTCTCTGTTTTTGTGTGTGTGTGTGTGTGTGTGTGTGTGTGTGTGTGTGTGTGTAATAGCTATAGTTCCACAGTGGGCCTGTGGCAGCTCCACTAATGTCAGTCTAAAGATGTAACAGTCCTTGGGGGTGGGACTTTATCTTTTCTGGCCCGTCTCCATCGGCTCCTGTAGCTCCGCCCAGCCCTTACAGTAGTCCCGCCCCTATACGCTGGTGATTGACGCAAGGCAAGCGCTGGGCTTCTGGAGTTTCTCCGGTTGTGTGCCGGCAGGTTCTGGGATGGTGCGGAAGGAGAAGGGGGTGGCGGTGCCGGTGGTGATGCCCAGGTGGCCGGGGCTCAGCGCCAGGTTCTGCCGCCGGTTGCTCTCCACGATGGAAGATGTGTTGGACGCCAGGCTCTCCCTTGTTCTGCGGAGAGACGGTGACACACAGTGAGGAATGGTAGAACCGCAACGCCAAATCTAGTGACAACAGGAGCTCACACCCTTTAAGACACACATTTGAAAGTTGAAATTAAATAGCCACAAATTAAACCGGTTCCATGAGGTCTGAGTCAATGTGAGTAGAATGGAGTACATCTGGGGACTTAAAGAGGACATATTATGCCCATTTTTCCACGAGTTGATAATACTAGTTTGTGAAAACCCAGAGAAACACAGATATCCGACGAAGCAAAATCCCGGACGTTTTTGGAATCCCTGCCGGACGCATTTTTTAGGTCTCAGAAACAGGACATGTCAAGGACATGGCGCCAGGTCACCGAACCGTCTCTAAACTGGGGGGGTCGAGTGGTGGTGGGGGGGTCCCAATGCCAACATCTACGTAGACGTCGGTGGTGATCCCATTCGACGCACTCCAGCATATCGGTTCTGACATAGAGGAACCACAACAAGCCGCGTGAGGTTAGGAGACATGCCAGATACCCAAATTAACGTATAGAAGCACTAAAAAAGTGGAATGTTCATAATATGTCTCCTTTAAATAGATATACATATCTCATACTTCATTCTTAAATTCTCAGATTATAATATTTTTCTAACAGTGGCCTCTCAATATAATCTCAATATCTCCCGCTTGCGCTGGCAAAGCAGACCCCAACCTTTGAGTGTGTAAGCATAACTAGCCTCTCTCTCTCTCTCATATATATATATATATATATATATATATATATATATATATATATGTATATGTACACATATACATATACATATATCATACCTGCAAACTTATGCAGGGCTCCAGACTAACTTTTTTTACTAGGAGCACAGTGGCCCCTAACTTAAAAATTTAGGGGCGCAAGCATAAAATTTAGGGGCGCACACTATAAATCGATAACCCCCCCCCCCCCCCCGGCAGAACAAAACTTTAGGCTATCAGCCGCACGCAACAGAGACCTTTTTTTCGGATTAACTATTGTGTAGCCCAGCTCTTTTTTTTGATTGGCTGATAAGTAGAGATGCACCGATCAGGTTTTTTGGTGCCGATCACCGATCACCGATCACCGATCACGGTGTCGATTGAAGCATTCTATTTATTGTGTAGCATTATTGCCTCTTCACCATGAGCAAATACATACATAAAGCACCTCAAACATTAAATAAATTACAGATGTCTTTAAAAATGTAGGACTAATTGATACATTAAAATTGATTGATTGCTATTGTAGGGGATTTTAGATATGTATGGAACACATCTGCATCATTCACTTCCTGGAACTCTTGGGGAAATCCATTTACAGAACTTGTTTTAACATACAAACCCTTTTTTTATAAACTCTTCCTTTGTACAGTAAAAATGTTTTAATGTTAGCATAATTTAAGCTAAATCTCAGAAACGATATATAAAGATACAAAATCAGTTCATTGTTAACTTGTATACGTTAATGAATGATTTGTCGACATCTTATTTTGAAAAACGGATGTTGTTTCAAGTGGTTCTTTCCGCTAACTTTGCAAAAACCTGATGTTTTGTCACGTAAATCCTTCCGCTAACTTTATCAAACCCCTCCGCGCTCCCGGTGCAATGCGTTTACCGTGAACATCAGCGCGGCTAACGTTGGCGCTGCGGCACATTAAAACATTAAATAGCCGAGTTTTTTTCAGCGTGATAAATACGATGTGTGTGAGTTAAGACCGAAGTGCGTGAGTCTCACGCTCAATGCGTGAGGCTGAGGGCCCTGGAGGCTCGGAGCTGCATCTCATCGCACAGGTCGCGGCACATTTTATGTTTCAGCCCGGCGTTGTGTCTGATCAGCGTGTCGTGTTTTAATCGTGTCGTGCCAGTCTTATCAGCACATGTCGTGTTCATGTTGTGGGATCGACAGCAGGCTGTACGGTTCATTGAACGGGTCTCCCTGAAACACCTGAGCCAGGTGAACTCAGCAGCCACAATTTCCTGCCTTTTTTCGCCACAACCGTTTCCTCACAACCTGAGTCGGACTCATTCTGGGGATTTGTCTTCTCCATATCATGAGGTTTAGGAAGAAAGTACGAACTGACAGTCGCTTCGCCGTGGTCCATTGTTTACAGAAACACCGCTATGGAGACTCTTTGGATTCGCGCGATAACCCCCAAGACCCGCCTCTTTTCACACATTAGCCTATAGCCGTGCTCCCCCCGCTCTCACACAGGCCAGCCGCCTTCTTCTTCTTCTGTTTTCGTCTCCTTTCTTCTTCTTCTGGAGTTAATGTCGGTTAGCAAACCAGTCATTCAGGCATTACCGCCAACTATAGTGGGCTGAAGTATAGAACAAGTGTGTCAGCAACAAAAATATGTAAAAAAAAGAAAATCTGCTAATTTACTGGTCGCGCATGCGCGAGTTGATGAAAAATTTACTTGCATTGCGTCTAATTTTAGGCGCAAAATGCGACCATTTGGTCGCAGTCTGGAGCCCTGTTATGAGGGGTGAAAAAGGTGACAACGGGGGTGCAGGTGACTTTTTTGCTGTTGTCTCCACACTACATCCACATTGTTTGATGACACCTCAAAGCTTTTATAACTAGTCTTTTGATTGTTCTGACCGCAAATCTAAATAATAATAAACATTTTAAGAAAACATTTCCTCTGAATAATTCAGTTATCGGTCCCTAATAATAGTAATAACAAATGTACATTATCATTATATATAATATGGTTAAAGTCATTCATGAACCAACTTCCTTTTTGTTTTTTACTTGTGTGCTTTCCTAAGCTTTGAGCCTGTTCCATGATTCTGTTCCATGACTGTTGGAGGAGCCTGTTCCTTCGACATCGCATGTTCTCCGTCTTTCTCTCCAATCTCATAAACGCTGGCCGTCTAATTCCTCCCCCCCTACCCAAAACAAAAACTCTTCGTATCTACACAATTCACGCGGATGACCTATTTTGATCTAAAAACGGTGAATTTCGCCGAAAGGTGACAAGTTTGCAGGTATGATATATATATACACATATACATACACACATACATATATACACACATATATAAATACACACACATATATATATATATATATATATATATATATATATATATATATTATATGTTCATTATGAACATATGGTCGGCCTACATGTACTGTAATTAACAGGAAACACTAGATTAGTGGTGGAGAGTGAGAACAGTGGGAGTTCTTTTTGTGGCCAAAGCGCACTCGACTCCTCCAGCAGCTTCACTCACAGGCCTTTGTTCGTCATCCGTCATGTGAACATGTCAGATTTCAAAACCTTTTAGAGAAACCCAGGAGTGTCCTGGTGGTAGTTCTGCGCGTCTCTCCTGGTCACACAGCAGTAACGGCGTTACCGGGGTCAACAATAGGCTCCTAAACTTCACAGACATCCAGGATCGGGCAGCGCTCTTTATTCTAGATGAGGCGTAGGCTCTCTTAACAATGCTGTTGTGTTAGAACAATTAAAAATATCTAACAACCTTTTCACATTTGTTGCATCTGTACGACTGATATTAGTGACTTTTGTATTAACATCAGCCACAACAATCAAAGATGCAACAATAACTCTGGATCCATTTTTTAAACACGTTGTCAGCAGCTGCAGAGACTTAATCCTGTATTATTTCTATGGTTTGTTAAAGACAAGCTTTGGTTTGGGTTCAGACAGACTCCTTCCATAAATGACTGTTTTGTCATTTATGGAAGGAGTTACTTCCATATGTTGAAAGCTAATCCATATTAGATTTATCCAAAGCTCACCAAGCAAGTTGTACTTCGTGAATAATGAATTCTCAAGCTTATTAAGCTCAGTAAAGCTGGAGGACCCAAAGAGCACCTGTGTGATTAGGACAAACACCCAGCGGTGCTTCTACGCCATGGTCTTTGAATTTAATACGGAATTCTGATTCAGTAAATGAATTCATTAAAGCCCCATTATGTAGTTTTTCCCTTGGAGCGCCCCCTTCAGGTATTTAGCGTTTACTTCATTGTCGTAAATACCCAGTTACGATAGATCAGGTGTCGTGAACCTCTGGCTCCCGAACCATATATGGCTCTTCCGGTGACGCATATGGCTCTTTTGAGTTTGAGTTTTAAAAAGAAATATCTCCGCCCGCCCCCCTGTAACTTTCTTTATCCTCTAGATGACAGCAGAAGTAATATCAGGTCCCTTTCTTAAAGACGTCTTTGTTCTTTTATTAAACTAAACGTCTGTTATTGATCGTCTCCACAGCAGCATGTCTCTCTGTCTCTGCGTCGCGTAGCGGAGCAAATAAAAAGTCACCTGTGAGGTGGACTGGACTATGTGACGTTGCGTACAGCTGCCAGACAGCAAGTTGAAGTACGACCGGGCGGCTACAAAATCTTACATTTACATAGTGGAGTTAAAACCCCACAGACCCCGATGGCAGTGGCAGAGGAGCAAATCAACATACTAAAAGTCATTGTAGCGGCACCATTTTTTTCAAGCTGTTATTTTAAGGTGAAAAGTTACATAGTGTTGCTTTAAAATCATATTGAATGCTACACAACTACACAAAGACAGGACATGATTTATTCTTGCAAATGTCACCTGCGATCTCGTCCACTCTGGTGTGCCAGTGGGGCTCAAAAACAATCGCCTCTAAACTAAAGAGACATGAATGAAAACGTTGCTAAATGTGCCTGTAACGTACGCATGCAGGGTGTAAGTACGCGTTCTCACCGTGGTGAGTTGAATCCACTGTCCACAGTGACGGAGCTGGAGTCCATACTGTCCAGTCGAGCAGAGTGGGCCGACTGCTGGTTCTGACTGGGCTCCGGAAGGTTCTCCTTAGCACCGGGGAAGGTGAGGGTTCTCTCGAACCTCCTCTGTAGATCCCGCTCCTTTTCTCGCTCCAGCAGCCACTGCATGGTCCCGGCTCCGCCTCCTCCCATCCCGGCTACGCCTCCTCCGGCCTTTTCGTCCTCTCCTCGACTTTTGTTGCCGCCCTCCTCGAGTTCGTCGTCGTCCGAGACGTTGTAGTAGTCGAAGGAGGCCTCCGCTGCGCTGGTGGTGGGCTCGATGCCCTGCGGGGGGACGGATGGCGTGGCCACCAGAGGTTTGGGAGCGTCGAAGGCCTCCTCGGAATCGAGTGCGTCGCAGGACGAGGACAGAGTAGAGCAGGCGAGGGCTGCCGTTTTCCTCAGGGAGCTGTAGCCGGGCAACGGGAGGCTGGGAGGAGGTTTGAAGAGCGTGTCTTTACTAAAGATCTCCTTTCGTTTCTCCTGACCAGAGGAGGCACTATGGGGAGGTCTTCCATTGAGAAGCGGGGCGTCGGGGATAGAGAGGGGCATTGGAGGCAGGCTGCCTCCCTTAGGCCCCATCTTTGACAGGTCCTCCTTACTTTCTAGAGGATGGGGTGTCTGTCTGTCCATTTGCCTCTCAGCGCTGCTCAGTTTTAATCCATCATGGCTACTTTTGCTGAGAGTTCCCAGCTGGTTGGCCGCTGTGAGAGCGGCCTCAGAGGAGCCAGCGCACTGGAAGTAATCGTCAGGGGGGACGGCGCTGGACAGTGGTTTGGGCGAGTACGCTGGCAGGCTGTCCCTGCTCTTGCTCTTCTCTAAACTCCTCCCCCCATCCAACCCCAAAGAGTCCGCCGCCAGTTTGGATGAAGGGGGCGTGGCACGGGAGTAGTGAGCAGAGCTCTGATTGGCTCGGAGGGTGCCGTCGTCGGTGTAGTAACGGCTGCGTTCGTCGTAATAGTCGGGCGGTCCGATCATCCCGGCTCCGAGCGGTCCTTTGGAGTTGTCCATGGAGCGCGAGCGTTCCTTTGCCTTGTCGCTGCGCTCGTTCCTGGACTTCCTCTCCTGGGTGTGGGAGTGGGAGCGGTGGACTTTGGAGTGGTGGGCTGATGGGCCATGGCTTGGCTCGGGGAAAGGCATTTCTGTGCGCCGCTTGGCGAGCTCTCCGGACACGTCCCACTCCGGCGTGACGGGTAGGTGGGAGGAGTCGAGGATGTTGGGGTTGCTGTGTGCCAGGTGGAGGCGGGCCCGCTGCCGCTCCATGGCCAGCGCGTGTTCCCTGGGCGACCGAGCCAGCGAGGACGAGTAGGCCCTGTAGTCTCGCTCGGCCAGCTCCAGGTGGGAGCCGTCGCCCGGCTCGCCGCGGGGCGCTCGCGTCTTGCTGTGCGAGCGGCTGAGTTTGGTCTGCGACTGCTTCCTGTGTCGGCCCCCGCTTCTCCTGCTCCTGGAGCTCTGATTGGCCGACGACGCTTTGCTCCTCTGCGCGCGCTCCTCTTCGAGGCGCTTCATGACCGCTGTGTGCCGGGCGAGGTTCTCCACCGTGAGGTCGGGGTTGATTCGGCGGATGATCTCCATCTCGACATTGCGCGGCAGCTGGCTGGGCGCCTCCTCGTCGCGGAGCGGCCACTCCTCCGGGGGGAACTGAGCAGAGAAGGTGGCCAGCTGCTTGGTCTTGTCCTTCTTAAAGCTCAGACGGAACAGCTTCAAACCAAATTTACGACTCCCTGTACCACTTCCTCCACCCGCCTGCTTCTCTATCTCTCCAGTTCCTCCTCCAGTTCCTCCCCCAGTTCCTCCTCCTCCCCCTCCTCCTCCCCCACTTCGGTGTTTGGTGAGCGTGTCCGTCTTGAAGGGGAACCCGAGGGTGCTGCGACTCTTTTCCGTGTTGCCTGCCGCTTGCTGAGGAGGCGTCTGTGGGGAGTGAGGGGACGAGTACGCCTCCCGGGGGTCTTTGGGAGACCGGCGCTGCAGGGTGTTGTGGTGGCTGGGTTGCTCGTCTCCACGGTAACTGTTGTTGTTAAAAAAGGAATCCCCGCCTCCCCCGCTGTGGTTTTGGCTGGACTTGGGGTGCGTTCGATCGCGCACAGCTCCAGAGGTGGACGGGGTGATGGTGCCGGAGAGGGGGGAGGTGCACTGCGTCTGCTGATGCTGCTGCTGCTGCTGGTGGCGGTCAGCAGAGCGTTCGTCCAAGTGGTACCACTTGGAGCTGGTTCGGATGAGGCTCGGAGTGATGAAGTAGGTCTGAGGGGTTACAATAAAATATCCGTCGGGTGTTGGGTAGATCTTCCGCTCACGGACCAGCATGCTTAGCGTGTGGTGCAGAACCTCCTCCGTTGGGGTGGGAACACCTGAACAAAGACGAGAAGCAGTTAGAGCAGATGCATCTCACACAGGTCCACATTAGATTCTCTTTGTATTAGGTTTAACTTCAAGAATCACATTTACAAAAAACATACAGTATTGTAAAACACTGTTTATCAACTAGCCCCGTCAGGTCCTTTGACCAACATGTCTTTTGTGAGTCTTTTTGGTATCTCATGTAGAACAAAAGTGTAGGACCATTTAAAAGTATTTTACACTTGGTTTTGATGTTTTGTCTACTGTCAACAGAGAAAACAACAACAGGTGTAATATTATTCTCAAATACATTGCAGTCAGAGAAGTTTCACTGCAGTTTTACATTCAAATCGACAGCCAAGGTTGCCAGGTTAACAATAAACTGTTCATGTGAATATCATTTTTTACTTTATTTAGTTTTTGTGAGAGTTCTTTTTTTGTCAGTCTGGGAATCCAAGTGCAGAACGGACCAGTCAGACAGGTAGCTGGAGAGGTGCCAGTTCACCTCCTGAACCGTGATGTTGTCAAATCAAAGTGAAGAGAAGAATACACGTACTAATGTAACTGGGGTTTGAGAGCAGAGTCAGAAGGACTCCTGCCGTCCTCCCTTCCTAATTTAAATGATATTATTTCCACCAGTTTCAAAACTTATTTTTTCTACATTCTAGAGACCAAGTGAGCACAAAAAAGTTGCTGTGTGTGACCATTGAACTGTAAGAAACACAAAAGACACACGCGTAGTGATTTCCGAGCGGAGCCACAGTCAGTCGACCTTCCTCTTCCTTTTGCAGTGTAGGGTTCATTCCAGTTTACAAATGTCTTCTCTCCCATGTATCCTCTCTGCTTCTTCACTTTTCTTCTTTTGTGTTCTCTCCATTCTCTTCCCTCTATTAACTTCCATCTGTCTCTCTCTCTTCTCAGTATCTCCTGCTCTCTCTCCCAAAGTCAGCTCAAGGTATTACTGCCAATTACATCATAGCAGCCTTTCAGCCCAGCCAGAATGATGCAACTCCATCCAGAGAGACAGACAGCCCCCCTACACACACACACACACACACACACACACACACACACACACACACACACACACACACACACACACACACACACACACACACACACGCACACACACACACGCACAGAGATAAGAAGGCTAAGCAGAGGGAAGGTGGTGCAGACAGAAGCAGTCTGCTGGTCGGGATTCAGGAAGGCCTGATCTGGACGGTATCACATCGCGCTGCATGAGGGAGAACTTGTAGCGGAAGTCTTCTACTGATGATGATGACAATAGAGAAATAATAGAGTTCCAGGTCCAGACTGGTTGGCACCTAGAAGCAGTTGGTGCACTGCACAGTTATTGATTTGATCTGCCAGTGAAGCTGAAAAGGAGTGCGCCTGAACTGTTTTTAAAATATCTCATTTCAACAGCTCAGTGGGTCAAAGGGGAAACAGGAAGTTGGTGTGTAAACCGTGAGGGAGGATTATAAAAAGGTCTGTTAGGAGAAAAATTATTCCGTTCTCATACATTTTCCTAATTTGTTTGATGAATGTGGTCCGTTTCTCACTCAGGCTGAGCTGACCCCGCCCCTCCATCCATGCAGGATATTGTGTTTGAGCTGTGGTCCTGTCAGGGTGTTGCTATAAAGATATATATAAAGATGGCATATTTGCCTCATTTGACAAACTTATTGACACATTTTTATTCTATCTATATCTCTATACAGTTTGAGATACTTTCTGGTCAGCGACTACTCTGATTTCCAACCCATCTCTAACTTTACATTACATTACATTTTTATTACATTAACTCTAACTCTGTTATTGACCCTCTTCTCGAGTCCAAACCATGCCTAAAAGGTGCCATTTCTGTATAATAATTGTTTTGAGCTGCAGTGCTCTATTACTGATAATCTAAACAGTTTAAGGGTCTGGTCTCTTGACGGAGGTGAGGATTCGACCTCGCTATGCAAGATCACGTCCACTGCTCTTCTATTAGTTCATGGCTCAGGCCGATTCAGAGCAAAGGTTCCGACTCAAACCCTCCACCCCTCCTCCAACCGCGTACACATCTTGTGACGTACCCACACTTATTTGGACTCATCTCTTACCATTATGACCTACTCATATTTTTTTTTTAAACAGTGTTATGTTTGCACTTCCTCTTCTTATTGTTATGTGAATAAATTATTATGTGAAAATTATTTGAAAAGTTTCAATGATATGATAAATTAAACACTTGGTCTAAGATCTGTATATAGTTTAATATGTATTAGTAGTTTAAATTGTTTGACGATAGAACACAGGATGAATATCTCTTCAAGATAACGCAGCTAACCTTTTTAACATATATCATAACACAATATGTCTCTCTGCAAAGTTTGACTTCATTAAATAGGACAGAGTAAATAGTACAAAGGCAAACCACCAAATGGAGCATCTCATTTCTGTGATATTTCCATTCTTTTTCATGTAACACGCTATTTATTTCACTTTTTGTATCACTAGTGATGTTCAATACATCCACGTACAGTAAATAAACTAAAATAATGCTCTGTGCAATGAAATGATCATAAAATAATATTTGTTTTCATAAAACTGTCATTATCAAGACCCTTCCTTTTAATCGTGTGGGAGCCTGACAGCACATTTAGCCACACAACATTAATCAAGTACCACATCATGTGACTAGTAATAACAGATATGCTGGGACTCGAAACAACATGCTTGCTGTAAATTGAAACTCCTTCGGGAGAGTTCAGCTGGGGGTCATTTAGAGACCAAGATGGTGCGTGTGGACTATTGTTTTCATCAAAACGAAAGTCATATTTCTGCTCAGTCTCTGCCAAAGAATTGTTTGGCTGGATGCAGTGTGGCTGATATTTTGCTGATATTTTGTTTAAGAAGAGATTGGAAGGTTGGAAGCTTTACGAAGAGGTGTGGCTATCGCCTCTAGCATCAAGCTAGCGGGATCTTAATTCATAATTTCAAACAGGTGGCCGGTTGAACATTGAAATTGCAGATGATGCATGGAAGGGATTGTTTGACAGAATCAAATCCTGCTCTTTTAACACCAGGCGTAACTCAACTGGTTAAAAAATAAACCTACACTATGTGAGGCTAACCCGCATTAACATTTTCTTTCAATACTTCTTCAGTTTCTAAACTTACTTTAATTCCTGACCCTGAAACTGCTTTACTTAGATACTCCAAAGTTGTAGAGAACCACAGCACCCACGCAGCCTTAGTGTACTTAGCCACAGTGCATAATGTTCTCGTCAGACACCAAATATTTCACACATCCAAATGCTCAAAAAATACGCCATAAAATACTTCATTCTTCAGCTTGTTTCACGCTGATGTCCCTGTGCTGTAATCTATGTGGGACATAAAATGTGGGACCCTTTTCTCGAGGTGGTGACACTATCAACTCACTGCTCTAATAGAGGAATATTTGATTCATATAGTTCAGCCTTTACTCAATCTGAAACTGAATTTCAGTTGTTAGGTAAAAGTGTCTCTTAACAACTGTTTGAGTGTTTCTCAAGAAGAAACTCTTAGTGCTATTTAGGAGGACCCCTAGTGGTCAGATGAGGTCTTCAGTAAATGTGGCCCCCGGTCTTTACACAAGCTCTAGTTCCAAACCTGGCAACCTTGCTGTGACAACAACACTTCAGGAGGCTGCTCACAGCCCCCCCCCCCCAATAACTGTCTTTTGTACGTGAGATTATTATTAATATCCAATAAGCACAAGATGCAAAATGTTGATCTACCCTTTAAAGTAACCAAGAATGTTAGAATTGTGTTTACTAGGTCATCAATAAGGAAGAAAAGACTTGCTTAAAGCATAAAGAGGCCTCGGTTACAGGAATAGGGGAACCGGTTGGCTTCATTCGATGTCGGAGTGATTACATCAGTGCAAAAGGAATTTGATGACATTTACCCATATGTGCAAAATTATCCTTAAAAATCAGTCTAAGGAGACGACTGAGCCACAGATTGACACATTAAAAACTAATTGATAGTCTGCGTAGCAGCTGGGCAGACAGCTGTGTGTGTTGCCTGTCATTACGTCAGAGAGGTGCAGTTGCTTTGGGGACATGGAGCGAGTTCTCTGAAGAGGGAAACCCATGCAAAGTAAAACGGTGGGGTACGTCTACCATGGAACACAGCAAAAACATCAACTACCCGAAACATCAACTGCCCGATCAAAAATGCGAAGGATAAATCGAAGGAAATGGATCATTGGAATAATCATTTTAATTAATCAGTTGAGTGACAACTAATAATAAATAACTTTGATAGCTGATTTATTGTTTAACTTTTTGCCGTTTCTGGTTCTAGCGTCACACCTGTTGGACAGGAGAGAAGATGTGGGAACATCCCTTGAGTCCGGGGAAACGGCAGTGCTTTTTCTGAAACATTGAAAACACATGCAGTGACTCACCACCACCACTATGTGGGGCTCAACACGGAACCGTCTGTGGTGCTCAGGGTCGTGTTTCAATCAGAGGATCGGCGGTTCGATCCTCTGCGCCGCTCGCCCAAGTTGATATGTCCTTGGGCGCCCAAATTGATCTTGTCGCCGTGCCTCCGGTGTATGAATGTGTGTATTAATGGGTGAATGATGATGATGAAGTAGTGTAAAAGAGCTTTGAGTGGTTGGAAGACTAGAAACGCGTTCTACAAGGTCCATTTACTAATTATAGACCTAATGAATGATTGTTAAATGAATCAGCAGATTTACCAATGATAATCCTAAACCAGCTATTTGGCAATTAACTGGAACTGACCAAGACTGACTATACTAATATTCTTAAATATTTAAACATGAATGTGTCATAAAAATAAGAGAAATGTCTCTCCACACAGGGTTCCCACAGCACATCTTAATTTCTGATAACTTGACATGGAATGTCTAATCAAGCAGCCAATACTTGGTTGTAGGAAATTATCCTTATTATAGTGGTTGAAGGAATAACCAAAGATTCACTGAAGCCAATCTCCAGGGTTCTTACACATTTTGACCAATGGATTTCCATGACTTTTCCATAACTTTAAACCAAATATCCATGACCAAACTGAAATCTTGGTTAAAAACATGAACAATTTAGAACATTTTATGTATTGAGAGCGTACGCCGGCTTATATTTTTATCTTTCTTTAAAAAACACATGAATTATTTCAAACTCGGATCATTATGTGATCATAACACATTTCCATGACTTTTCCAAAACTTTTATGATTTAAGTTTTTTCCATGACTTTTCCAGGCATGGAAATGACCATTTTCAAATTTCATGACTTTTCCAGGTTTTCCATGACCGTACGAACCCTGAATCTCAATCACGCCAACATGTATACCTATGTTGGTGTCGCCAATCAACCTATCCTATGTTTCGGGAGAGTGGGCAGAAACTCCACACATTTTTCTACCATGCACCATATTTTACCCACCTGCCTCAGGACACAGCAACATAGATACTCCAACCCTGTGATTAGTGGAGTACCTGCTCCACCAGCTGAGCCACAGCTGCAGAGTTGCCCTCTTCCAGGGACGCACTGGGACTGAAATCTAATCTGGGACTTAAAGACGGAGACGCCTTTTATACCAGCGCCATTTGAGCACAGCCCCAAAAACAATGTCCAGTCATTTTAACACTAAACGGACCTCTCTCACCCAAAGCTTGTTAACATTACATTCACCACACTGATGACAGGGGATACCATCGAAGGTGCCACCTTCAGGACAAACTAACCATTTAAACAGCATCATGTAAACACCAATTTAGGGTTACGTTTGTTTCCTAGCGACATGGACTAACGGAGCCAGGGATCAAACTGAAAAATCCTTTGATTGAAGGACGACCCTGTTTTGCTGACACCTGCCTCTTTAGTCTGTAGGAGTACGTCGCTAGTGCAAAGAAGACTGGCCGGATGAGCCTAGGAACTGGAACACAATCAGATTTCAACAAAAACGAGGGTCCGTCTAAATTGGTACGGCCCCCCCATAATATGCAAAGTATTATATTGGCCCAGTCTAGCACGGTGTTGTCTGAGAGGGCAAAGCTGGCCCATTATACGGAAGTCAGTCCGCTACAACCTAATACATGCTCAACGGTATTAAATTCCTCACAATACTAAAAGCAAAGTCAAATGACTCTACATTATTTTGTGAGAGCCGTTAGCATCAGATCATGCTTAGCCATATTTGGCTGATGGCCCAAAATCCGCTTCCTGTTTTAGGGATGCAGTATTTGCTTTGCTCAAACTTTGAAACACAATTTTGCAAGACCAGTTTGAGCCGTTTTGGCCCGGATTCTATGAGAGCTGCCTTCATCTAACTGTGGAAATATTTGTTTGAATGCTAAATTCTCTGACATCAAGCCGTACCAAACAACAAAGCATGAAAGGGGTGCAAACCAGTTACCCACAAGTCTCCTTTCCATAATCGGAACTATAAATATGTATATATATATAATTATTTTATAAACATTAGTTTTTGGGATAGTTACTGTAGTGGAAAAGGTCTGACTGAGGCACAGCAATGTACACTTCTTGGATGTGATTTTTAATGAGAACAACTGTTGTTGTTTTGACGTGGGAAAACTTCTTGTACCAGTGCTGCATTATCCTTGTTGTTGAAATAGCAACCACGCTACTCGGGCTGCTTTTCATTCAAATAAAGGGCGTCCTTGCTTCCCTCACTTGTGTCTAACTTGTGTAATAACTTTGTACACATTACATCGCATTTATCTTTATGTGATGGGAGGGTCCAAGAACAGATGATGTTGTATGCTGTACGGATTGTGAAGTCCAAAATGAGTGATTTGTGATATTAGGCAAATTTAATAAAAAATTTAATAATGTACTCAACTTCAGAGTGAAAATAAGCATGTCTGTGGCTATCTACTCACTTCACAGGTTGACACAACACACATACATTATATTTAACTAGGAACATTTTTCTCTCAATCAAACATACAACTTATTGAATCAACTTTTATTTGGGCCATTCAATTTTTTTTTTTAGATGGTGGTGAAGAGAATAATCTTGAGCTACTTTAACACTAAAAACCCAAATTTGTTGGTTTTCTATTACTTTGAACCTATGACTGTGCAGCAGTAGACAGAGGAATAGGATGGATTGGAATTGCTGTGGACTTGTGTAGGTGTGTGAGCTGGTGTGTTACCTGGAAAACATGTCTGCAGGTGTTCGGTTAGGGCCTCCTGAGTGACAGGCTTGTGGGCGGAGTTCATAGCAGAGATAGCCAATAGCAATACCTCTCCCAAAGGGATGAATTGCGATTGGCTGATGGGGGACATACTGATTGGTGACACATCACCTGTAAAAGACAGAAAACACAGAAATCAGTGACTGGATACATTTCCACTATAACCAGGACCTTTAAGACATATGGACACCATACAGTCTAATATCTCAAATGCATTCACAAAACAAAAACACTGGCTCTCTCGGTTGTCTGGCTGAGGACCCGACCTCTCTCTTCCCTCATTTTTTAAATACTAGGATTTGTTAATCTTCTTAAACATTTGGTCACTGTAGTTCTGAAATCAAATGGGACTTAAACAGGAGGAAGTAGCACATTTATTGAGGTGGATTAATACCCATTAGAAGAGCAGTGTATGTCGAATCGAGTCAAAATAAATGACAGCATGTTTCTACACAAGTCAAAGAAAATGTTAAGAATGTGTAGATACTGGATTACACCCGACTCATCTGATCACGATGTGAACCAGACCAATATGGTCTGGTTCATATCGTGATTGATTAAATTGTATTGCAATCTAATGTATTCTGCAGCACATACACCTGCATTAACATGTAATTTTGCTTCTCTAATAAGATGGAGAGATGACATGTAAAGAGCAGGTGTCCTTTTGCAGTTCCATGACTAAGAAAAACACACGTGGCCACTATGTCAACGTCAGTGGAAAGGAAGATGTTTGTCCTCAAGTCCTCAATTATAACAGTTAGAAAGTGCAGAACCAAAGAAAAACGTTAAAGACCGAAGACAATATACTACATCTGTTGTATGCAGATTCACTAAAGGATAAACACAGGAGTCTTTCGTTGGAGTCTAGAGGTAACGGAGTTCAAAGTGCACTTTAGGATTTCTAGTTTTAAATGTATTGTGTTGCGTTTTGTTTGTTGTTCAACAGTCCTGTTGAGTGTGTGTGAATTTTATTTGAATGAGTTTTTATATAGTAGCATTATTTCTACAATCGGTTTCCTGCTGAGGCTGAGTTTGGCCTCTTCTGATCCTTGAGCTTCCGTTGCCCCGTCTCTCCCTCATAAGAGTTTTGTATTTATGAGGGCAAGTTGTGTGCCAAGATCGTCTTTCACTGGGTTGTTATGTTTTTTGCAAGTGTGGCCGTTTGTTTTGCGATCGCGGTGTCTGCCTTTTCTGTGTTTTTGAGACCGTCAAGAGATGATAACATATTTCTTTAGGCCATCTTAGAAACACACAAGAGGTATCTTTTGTTTCTTTGCTTCTTTGGCGCCATTGGGTCTCGACACTTCTGGCCGTCCTGTCGTATGTTTTACCCGTATAGTAAAACTAGTGGTAATTGGTATAAATTCTGTTTTGAAGCGTTAGAGCTGATGTATGGATTTCGTCAGGTGTGTGTTCTTCTTTTGTATTAACTTTAGAATTTTCGCTGAGTCACTAACTCACGCAGTTATTTATTTGGTCCACTAGGGGTCACTGTTTTCCCCTTTTTGTCAATCTATACATAACGTAGTCCTGTTAGAGATAAGTTTTGTATTTATGAGGGAGCTGATGTATGGATGTCGTCAGCAGGAATAAAACTTAGAAAATAAACCTGCAGGCTCGACTTCTTCCTTGGCCAGAACAAGTCCATTACATAGACTCGGAGGAAAAAGACATGAGTCTTTCATTGGAGTCAAGACTCATGATAAAGACCTAGGAGTCTTTTGTTGGAGTCTTTTGGGGTGACTGAGTATGAAACTGCTCTGTCAGTATGTGTTTACTTGCCATACCTGTGTGTTAGATACCATAGGCCTCGGACTCTTTCACACATATACCGAAATCCTTCCTCCGTTATCTTTCCCACCCGTTTTACACGCCTCTGAAACTGTCGGTTAGCTAACTGCAAGGCAGACTTCGTTTCTGGCTTTGCTATGGAGCAATCGCTTGACTTCCTGGCTCTCTCCGAGACTTGGATCACACCAGACAACACGTCTACCCCTGCTGCTCTCTCTTCTGCCTTCTCCTTCAGCCACACATCCAGACCCTCTGGTCAGGGTGGTGGTACAGGTTTACTCATCTCACCCAAATGGTGTTTTTTTCTCTACGCGTTTCCACATTGTTGTTCTCTACAGTTCTGCTGTTTTTTTGGGAGATTTCTTGGAAAAACTAGACGTCCTCCTGTCGAACTTCTCAGAAACCAAATCTGAAACACAGGTAGCAACACAAATATCTACCTGTCAGTGGATGTCTGTAAACCACTTGAAAATCAACCCTGACAAAATTGAACTACTTGTCCTTCCAGGAAAAGGCGGTCCCACCCACAGGTCGTGCGGTTACCACAACTACTCTGTGTTGGCTCCTACCCTGACTGCCAGGAACCTTGGGGTGACACTCGACAGTCCACTCTCCCTGACCGCCAACATCACTGTGACGACACGTTCCTGTAGGTACATGCTGCACAACATCAGGAGAATACGTCCTCTTCTTACTCAGAAGGCAACACAGGTTCTGGTCCAGGCTCTGGTCATTTCACCCCTAGACTACTGCAACTCCCTCCTGGCAGGTCTACCTGCTAAGGTCATCTGACCTCTGCAGCTCATCCAGAATTCAGCAGCTGGACTGGTCTTCAGCCTCCTTAAATTCACCCACACTACTACGCTCCTCCGCTCCCTTCACTGGTTACCAGTGGCTTCCCACATCCGCTTCAAAACAATGATTTTTGTGTACCGTACTGCGAACAGATCGGGTCCAGTCTACACGCAGGACACGGTCAAGCCTTACACCCCAGCACGTTCACTCAGCTCGACGTCTACCAATCGACTCCGTCACTGAAAATTAATCATTTGACAAAATCAAGACCATCTGCTGTCCTGGATTTCAGTGGAGGAACAAGCTCCCTATTGACATCAGTAAAGCAGAAAGTCTCTACACCTTCCGCCGGGAACTACAAACACATTTTTTCCGACTAGACCTTGAATAAAAACAGATTAGCACTTCAGTGGCACTTGCTTAGGTTTGTACTCATGGTTGAAAGCACTTATTATAAGTCACTTTGGATAAAAGCGTCAGCTAAAGGACATGTAATGTAATAACATGTCATATAGATTGACTAGTTGGACAGACTTTAATGGATGGACTTCACGTCTCATGGGGTCATCGGACCCTATGAGACGGCATAGATCCCATCTGCTGATGGACCTTCGATGGTTGGATCGTGAGCTCCTGTCGCCAGCTGTGCCACTGCCCTGCTGGGACTCCGCCCACTCCTCCACTCGGGAGGTCTCCAAACTCTCCATCGTGGAATATGCCTAAATATGAACTATTGATAAACTCTGTCAGATTCCTTGAATGTATTTTAACTCTAAATCTGTCCTTCTGTACACATTACATCTATTGCATCTGTCCATCCTGGAGAGGGATCCTCCTCTGTTGCTCTCCTGAAGGTTTCTTCCCTTTTTTTCCCCCTGAAGGATTATTTGGGAGTTTTTCCTGGTCCGATGTGAGGTTTTGGGGCAGGGATGTCTATGTGTACAGATTGTAAAGCACTCTGAGACAAATTTGTAATTTGTGAAACTGGGCTATACAAATAAACTGAATTGAAATTGAATTGGATTGTGATTTAACAACTTGAAATCGATTCATAACCGGATTTAAACAATGGCAAGAAAGTATTGACAAATAACAGACTGAAACTGAATAAACTAATATAATAAATACGGTAAATACTTTCTAAAACGATGCTGAAGCTCCTGTGTGGACTGAGCTTGTTTATATTTAAAACCTGGTTTTAAAACAAAAACGTATTACTGTAGATGTAGCCTGAACCACTGGTCAGTATCAGCTGGCCTTCTGGAGGTAGCCAACCCCGCAAATCCCACAAATAGGAAGGAGGGGTCACATGTTCTCATACCTAAACAAAGCCCAAAAAAGAGTTTCTAGATGGAGAGACGTGCAGCACTGCAGAGCCTACAGAAGTAAGATTTTTTTTTTTTTTTTACAGCCGTTTACGTCTTTTACATATAAGTAACATCATTAGTTGCTTATGTCAGTCTCATAAATCAAACAAATGTTTTGAAAATTTCAAATAATAACTGGCTGGGGACCTTCTTCATGGCCCTATTCCTCTTACGTGGTTCAACTAAGTCGATCAAATGTCCTATTGGCTAGGTTAAATTAACCCGATGATTGAAAAGTGCTGATCCGTGCTCAAACAATCTTGTTAATTCAAACCAGACTTTAGAAATCAGGATAGTTGCACTTGTTTCAAAAAGGGGAAGTGTTGATCACCGAAACCATGATTTTAAACTCAAAAGAAGAGCCTCTTTTTTCTCCGTTGACAAGCAGAAGATGATCATGACCGCATATGAGGAATTCCATATCATAATCATGGCAAAATCTTACACCACCACCACCACCACTGTGATGGCTAGGAAAGAAGCATGGCAACTTAACAGACAAGTTAAATGTGTAATGCTGCGCTCACACCAATATTCTCAACTCGCCAGACTATTTGTGGTTTATTCGCTTCCTTCACTTTATTGGTGCTGTAGAGGGGGCGTGGCTTATCATGATGGCTTTACTCCGTGAAAACAGTTATCATTTCCGCCATACACCATGGAAGAAATAACCACTATTTCTGCTTTATACTCTTTGTGGAAATCCCACAAATGTCGAAACAACAAACGCCCTTGTGTCTAGGTTCATAACATCACCCGCAGGTTCACTTACTGAATACGCTTGAATAACTGGATGAAGATTTGCTTTATTCGCATCCATTCTCGTCTGTGCATTGACTTTTAGTGTGAACGCAGCATAAGTGTTGGGAAAATGTATCGGCAAATTTTGAAGTGCCTCTCACCCCAAATCAATCCGAGTATATTTCTTTAAATGTGCCTGCTGGCAGTCGGTTTAATGGAATGCATCATCCAATGAGATCTAAAATAATGATCGCAACTCTTTCAGAATAAGTAGCTAAAAACAAGCCCAAATAGTATCTAATTTATACAAATTAATAGATACTTGTGAGAATATATGTACTGTATGTGCCAATGTATCACTACATATGTGTATACAGTATACACACATGCATGTATAGATGACCATATATAACTAGAAGTTTAAATATGTGTGTGTGAATCAGTATGTATGTTTGTATTATTCATAAATAAAACAATCAATCAATTGAAGCATTGAGAAGAAATTGTGTACGATTCTTTATATTCTTCTCATGAGTCCACCTTAATAATTTTCTACAATAGTCTGGAGTTGTGGACTGAGCCCACAACTCCAATCAGTGTTTCCATTTGGCCTCAACATTTGTTATGAGGCAGGTGGAGTCACAGATCATCTAAGATGTCATGATATAGTACAGTACATGGGTATTGTACACTATATGACGTATTGTACAGTACATTTATATTGTACAGTACATGGCAATTGCAAGGTCCATGACCACTATTGTCAAAGACGTAACTGTTTTTATAGCAATGCAATTTGAGGAAAATGTTGTCATAAGTACCTGCACATTAATGCTGTGAAAAGCCTTTTCGATTGACAAAATCATGCTTCGTTTGGGACGGAGGGAGATTTCATGGCTCGAGAAAGTCTTGGAAATAAATGATTCCTTGTTGGCAGAATGGATAGCGCTCATATAGGAAGTCATAATGACGTGATAAGAACTCTCTCTCTATAAAACGCTAATCTAACTAATATCACTCATTCATCAATGGGATGTCTGAGGAATGGAGCTGCAAGCTTATCCAGCTAACTTAAGTTAGCCTGTGCTGAAGCAGGTCTAAGTTTTTTGAATGCATTGCTGTGGCGATTTAGCTAAAATTTGGTTTGTGAAAGCGAAAAGCCTGACTTATGTGATCTTATCCTGATAATGATCCATCTAACTCTGTTAACTAGGCACGAGGGATAAGGCCCAGGTGCCCAAAGACAAAATGGCCAGCATTATGATTTTGGGGATATTGTATTTTAATAAATATTTATTTTTTAACTTAAGACTTTATTTAAGTATTTTTACAGTTCTCTTTAAATAAATCACTTGAAAATAAGTAGGAATACAATGAATTAACCATGCTTCTGAAAAAGATCGATCAAGAAGAAGAAAAACTGATTAATTAAATAAGTAAAAGAAATAATAATAACAGATTCAAGGGTGAGTCACCTGCCAATTTCTTTCTTCTGACAAATATATGGCCAATTTTGTCCATCTTGCAATGGACGTGTCCTTTCTTAGCCTTAGAAGGAAGGTCCATCTTTCCATGTCGTGTGTATTTTGCCATTTTAATGGCTAATTTGTGGGTTTGTTTAGCAGACTAAAACAAGTTTAAGGATGTATCAAACTGGCCTCACAGAAGTCATAATGATATATGTAGGACACAGCTGGCATGGCTGTGTCTCAGTCATCCAGACAGTCCATCCAAAAACATATTTTAGCATGTTAGTTATCAATCAGGATGTTGTATTGGTTTTACTAAATGAAAGTTTAGTTGGAAAATAATTCTAAATACAAATGCTGCTTCTGTTACATGTTACCGACCGGCGCTGCTTTCTTCCTCTCTTACTGCAGGTGAAGAATGCACGTATTGACCAGTCACATAGCAGGCAGCTAGCTCACATACATGTGTGTTTGTCATGGCATGAGTGTGGAGGGAAACTTCAACTGTTGAGTTTAATGTTGGCTTACACAAGTTGAATCAGCACAAGTGTTCCAGACCCACTCCTGCCAATAAAATCACGTTCAGGTAAAGAAGAGCCATTTTGTAACAGTAGGTGTTAGCTCACAATTTCACATCCCCACTCACTCCGTCACTGTCCAAGAAAACTGACAGAGGGAGAGAGAGAAGGAAAGAGAGCTAGTCAGGGTAGGAGGAGGGAAACATTGTATGGAGAGGAAGAGATATTAGGAGAGAAAAACTGCAGAGGAAAGGATGAAAGAGGGGTGCAGCTGTGTGAAGCAGAGTGCTGGGAGAATCAAACGAGAGTCTGTGATAGAGGGAGGATGATGGAACATTGGTCGTCCTATGTCCCTCTCACTGCAGTGGTAGTAAACAATCAGCCAGCCTCCTTTGTCCACAGCACTAAACCACACCCCCTCTTTTTGTCATGCTCTCTCTCTCCCCCCTCCATTTCTCTCTCCCTCCATCCTTCCATTTCTCTTGCTTTCTGTGAACCTCCAGTATCTATCTCTCCTACAAAATGTTTGTATCCATCCTTGAGCGCTCCTATCTCTTTCTCGCATTCTCTGTCCTCTCTCTCTGTCCTCTCTCTCTCTCTCTCTCTCTCTCTCTCTCTCTCTCTCTCTCTCTCTAGAGCTGTGACGCTAGGCTGCTAAAGCTAACTAGCAGCTGCTGCTAACAGGCTAGCCAATGAAACAGTGAGACAGACAGTGAGACAGACAGACAGAGTGTGACAGGCAGATTCAAACCTTAGCTGATAGTAATCCACTTCCTTTGGAATCAAAATAATAAAATCCAGCTAAAAAGCATAGTAGAGCTTCTGATGGTAGCGCAGCTCTCTTTCTTTCTTTCCCTCTCTCTCTCACACACACAGACTAGCTCATCCTCATCTCTCTCACACACATTCTGCTCCTCCCCCTCCCCTCACACACACACACACACACACACACATGCGCGCGTCGTCATCCTCCTCCGGTCTCACGCGCGCGCAACCACACAGCCCCCCCCATCACTATTTTCCCACTCACACACAAATGAGCATTCAGTCAAGGGCTTCCCACAATCCCTTGCGCCACACAAAGACAAGGGGGTGTGACCAATCACACACCGCCTCACTCTGCTCCCGTGTTTTCTCCCCCCTCCCTCGCTGTGTGATGCCCACAGACATACAAGATTGTGGGCGGGCTGCCAAGAGGGTTGCCATGACAACGCATCCCCAGTTGCTCTCTGTGGCTATCGCACACACACACACACACTTCAAGATCTCTGTAGCATGTCTCTGCTACATACATCTCTGCTACGCTCGTGAGTGCGAGCGAGCGTGCGTGCGTGCGTGCGCGCGCGTACATTCTCTCCGGTGTTGCAGTACTGCAGCTGGGTTTTGGTGTGACCCAGTTAGAACACTAAAGCTGGATGTAGAACACACACATATATATATATATATATATATATATATATATATATATATATAACTATATATATAGATATCTATCTATCTATCTATCTATCTATCTATCTATATATATATATATATATATATATATATATATATATATATATATATATATATATATATATATATATATATAGAGAGAGAGAGAGAGAGAGAGAGAGAGAGACAGAGAGAGAGAGAGAGCGAGAGAGAGAGAGAGAGCTGCAGGAATAATTATTTTTTTAGGCCAAACTCCAAAGTTAGCATAAACTGGTGTTAAAAAAAAAGCAATGATACTTTCCCATTTTCTGGGGATTATTATATAACTAAAACATGCATGATACATACACATTTTGAACAAGATCATCTTCACAATGAAAACCACTTCATTTTTAATGCAATTAATACCAAGAAAAAGCTAACGTGAGGCCATAAAGGAACTAAGGAACTCCACCACAGTCGCATGACTTCATGTTGCCACCACGAAGCTAAAGGAGGACCAGTGGTCGGCATTATGATGTTAAGTAGTCTCATTTAGACACTTCATAGCTACATTTGCATTTTTTTAAGACACGGAAAAGCCTCAAAATGCACACTGTATTTTATGACGTGGAACAAAATGTTAAAATCTCTAAAAACTTGTGTAAACAGACCTTATTCCAAGCCTCTAGTAGTCTGATTCAATCCAATTTTAGTTTTATAGTCCGAAGTCACAGATTTGCCTCAAAGCGCTTTACAATCTGTGTGACTTTCAACAGTAAACTGTCTGCCACATTGTTGTTCGCCAGGAAACAGTCCCAGCGTGTAAATCCCATCTAAAACTACAAATGAATGTTTTGACATTTCTGCTTGTGTATAGATAAAAGAAATTAAAACAAGCTTTATTTTCTCCTTTTTCCAAATCATCAACTAAAGTAGTTAAGTTGATGAAACTCACACATGTTATGCTTGAATAGTTGTGCTAAGGAATTACATACGTGTTGTTTTTGGAGGACTTAGTCAAAGGAGTGAAATTCCGGAATGAAAAATGTGGGCACCATATTTGATCATATGACTGGTTCCCGTAGAAACTAGAATTGAGATGGAATGACGGTTTTGGAACATATGCAGTAACAAGCCATACTTAGGGCTCGACTACACCTGACGCGACTCTCAAAAATGCGTAGCTAGCAAAACCATTGATTCCCTATGGTACTTTCAAATGCAGTGTGGCGCGTTTTTATAGCGTTTTTCAGGCACGCTTAAAAGTTAAAATATTATACATTTTAAGCGCGAGGCGCGGAGGCGCACCGCTCATCAATGTCACACTCGGCCAAGGCAGCCAATCGGATCAAGCAAGAGGCGGGCTTTCCTTCCTGTTTTGCCGACGAGACAGTGGGATTTAATTACGAAGAGCTTTATAATTCTAAATCGAAACACGACTCCAACTGACTCCTGCTCAGTCGGAAGTGCAACTGAAAGCGCTAGTCATCGAGACACAATTCACGGAATAGATGGTGGTATTCGCCATACTCTGTCTTTTCCACTTTTTTAAATATCGTGAACCCAAAATCAACGGTTGGGTGCGCACGCAGGCCCGCTTCACAGGCCCAGCGTTTTAGCCAGGGCGTTTTTGGAGCGACTGCGCTTTTAAAAGTCACGTCTGGTGTGATCGCACCCTGAGTGTATTTTCCTTAAAAAATAAGGTAATACAGCTAGACTTTAATTTTGTCAAAGTGTTTTTTAACACTATACTGTGATTCATAGAGAATATCAACCTATTTCAGGGCTCCAGACTAACTTTTTTTACTAGGAGCACAGTGGCCCCTAACTTAAAATTTTAGGGGCGCAAGCAGAAAATTTAGGGGCGCACACTATAAATCGATATACATCATCATCATCAGCAGCACCCCCCCCCCCCCCCCCCCCCGCAGAACAAAACTTTAGGATATCAGCCACACGCAACAGAGACAGGGTTTTTCTGATAAGTAGAGATACACCGATCAGGTTTTTTGGTGCCGATCACTGCTGCAGATCACCGATAATACCGATCACCGATAATACCGATCACGGTGTCGATTGAAGCATTCTATTTATTGTGTGGCATTATTGCCTAGGACTATGAGGAAATACATATCTAAAGCACCTCTAACATTAAAGAAATTACAGATGTCTTTGAAAATGTAGGACTAATTGATACATTAAAATTGATTGATTGCTATTGTAGGGAATTTCAGATATGTATGGAACACGTCTGCGTTATTCATTTCCTGGAACTCTTGGGGAAATCCATTTACAGAACTTTTTTTAACATACAAAAGCCTGACTTTTTAATAAACTCTTCCTTTGTACAGTAAAATTGTTTTAATGTTAGCATCATTTAAGCTAAATCTCAGAAACGATCTATAAAGATACAAAATCAGTTAATTGTTAACTTGTATATGTTAGTGTATGATTTGTCGACATCTTATTTTGAAAAACGGATGTTGTTTCACGTGGTTCGTTCCGCTAACTTTGCTAAAACCTGATGTGTCACGTAAATCCTTCCGCTAACTTTATCAAACCCCTCCGCGCTCCAGATGCAATGCGTTTACCGTGAACATCAGCGCGGCTCATGTTGGCGCTGCGGCACATTAAAACATTAAATAGAGTTAAGACCGAAGTGCGTGAGTCTCACGCTCAATGCGTGAGACTTGAGAGCCCTGGAGGCTCGGAGCTGCATCTCATCGCACAGGTCGCGGCACATTTTATGTTTCAGCCCGGCGTTGTGTCTGATCAGCGTGTCGTGTTTTAATCGTGTGTTCCCCGCATGTTGTTGGAATTGACAGCAGACTGTACACCTGAGCCAGGTGAACTCGCGCAGCCGCTCATTCGCCACGACCGTTTCCTCACGATCTGAGTGGGACTCATTCTGGGGATTTGTCTTCTCCATATCATGTGGTTTAGGAAGAAAGTACGAACTGACAGTCCGCTTCCCATGGTCAATTGTTTACAGAGACACCGCTATTAGACTCTTTGGATTCGCGCGATAACCCCCAAGACCCGCCTCTTCTCACACATTAGCCTATAGCCGTGCTCCCCCCGCTCTCACACAGGCCAGCCGCCTTCTTCTTCTTCTGTTTTCGTCTCCTTTCTTCTTCTTCTGGAGTTAATGTCGGTTAGCAAACCAGTCATACAGGCATTACCATTAACTATAGTGGGCGGAAGTTTGTCAGCAACAAAAATATTTAATAACAAAAAAAAAATCTGCTAATTTACTGGTCGCACATGCGCGAGTTGATGAAAAATGTACTCGCACTGTGTCTAATTTTAGGCGCAAAATGCGACCATTTGGTCGCAGTCTGGAGCCCTGTATTTCAAGAAATATATTATTGCATGTGTTTAATTTTTCCTGCTCGTGCATTTTAAGGCAAGAGGAGGAAGACTGTTATGTTGTCTTTGACTGTCGTGCCAGCCCACCCTGCCATCAGTGATGATGAAGAAGAAAATGACGATGACAATGTAGTAGACCCTGACTTTGTCCTGACCGCCCACGACCAGGACATTCCAGGCCCAGGCGACATGGGCCCCTCTGCCCAGAGGAAGCGCAGGTAGCCTGTAGTGGAGGTGCTCCAGGACAGTAACAAATGGGTACCCTATGAAGGTCAAGAGATAAGAATGTTTGCCTACTCTTGGTGTCAAAGGCCCGTGTCTGAAGGATTTCAGAATCAAGGTTTATCGGGCAGCTAGAAGCCAAACACATCTAGCTCCAGGAGGAGCTCATTGGCCTCTGTTGACAGCCTGACCAGCATTGCTATTATCCCTAAGCCACACCCCAAATGATGCTGAGCCCTCTTCCATGTCCCTGTCTAACACCAGTTACTGCAGCAGGAAAGCCAACACAAGCTCACATGTGGTTTGCAAGGTCCACCTCTGCACTAACACTCCAGTGAATAATGTTGTGGCTTCATGTTGTTGATGTGTATGTTGACTGTTCCAGTACCAGCACCTGTTTTAATCTTTGAATCTTCTAGAAGTGATGTTTTAATGTTATGAAATACAGGTTCCATTCACCTTGTATGTGTATTTCCAACTATTCATACACTGTCATACTCATTGAATGTGTTGTAACTCTGTAATGATTCCTTCTGCACACATGACATCTCTTGCTTTTGTCCATCCTGGAGAGAGATCCTCCTCTGTTGCTCTCCTGAAGGCTTCTGCTCTTTTTTCCGTGTGAAAGTTTTCTTTCTATTCTTGGATTGTTTTATATATGCACTTCTTGGATTTTCTTTACCACAAATGTGCAAGGAAGCAAATCTGCCAACTTTGTTGATGTTCATTTTCTACCTAACAACCATACATCTTTTTTAATGTCACAACAATAAAACAGTATTGTTATGTTCTCCAATAGCACTGTAGTGTTGACATTTTTTATTTCAAGGTATGCAAGGTATATTGATGTTTAATTTGAGGAGGATTTGGCCAGAGGTGATTTATTATAAAGTCTTATAGTAGTGAGCAGGAATGTTCTCCTGTATCTTAGCGCTCCACTTAGCATGCAACCTGCAGCCCTGAGCCCTCCTCCGGGATCTCAGGCCTGGGCGGAAGATTGTTTGCCCACCACAATCAGTTTGTGGGAATAAACAATAGCCATTGTGTGTTAGAACCAGAAAAGTAGGAGCACGCCACGAAGAAAGTTGAGAAAAGAGTTACGGTGTTCTGTCATTTCATGCTACTTGTCAAGAACCGATACCTTGTGGTATTGCGCATGAGGCGAGTCGATTTTCCGATTTTGTTTTTACACGCCCATAATGTTTTGCCACCCTGTCGATGCACGTCTGATAACGGGGAGTGATTCCGATTATTTCCCTCGTTAAAAGTACATTCAGCATGTATATTGTACAGGTAGTAATAATATGTAGTAATGACATGTAGATTAATGAGTGATAAGCAGTTGCTATTTCTTTTGTGTCAACAAATTATTGTAAACATGAGTTTGTTTACATTATCATAATAAAGCACTGGTTTATTATTAGGGTATTTAGTGTTGAAGATAAACACTTTAACAGTGAAAAGTGAAACATTGAACTTTGAAAGAAAAGCATATTTTGATAGTACAATAACATCCTATCAGATAGGGTAGCATGAATCGATACACACCTATCGGTTGATGCAGCGGGTAGCGCATTTTTACAAGGCAGCAAAAAATGACAAAACAACGGTCCATTTTTCCAACCGTAATTTAAACCAATCGTGAAAGAAAAGAGGAGAAAAGTGACACAAAGACCAATGAATTAAAAACACACAGGGGGGCGCTGGCATGGCACCATCTTGCCCATGTAGGCTTTGTAAAGGCCATTTGGCCACTTTAACAGAAACAGAGAAAGTGCATCTTGAAGTAGCCAGTGAATATGAGAGTGATACGGGCCGAGGGTCAGGAGGGTGGCAGATATAGCTTGTAGAAAGACACAGTGGTGTCGTGAGTGTTATTAGAAGGCAGTGGTAATGGGAGAGTGATTAGCATGTGAAAAGATGGTTGGGATTTGTTGAGCTTGGGTGGACAGGAGGGGTGAATCAGTTCACATGAGAGAAAAGGGGTGAAATGGAGGGGGGGCTCCCCCTTTTCTTTTCAGGGGGCCCCCGATTGGCCCCTCCCACAACTCCTATATCATGGGGCAACGGTTCAAATAGAAAATAAAGCATTGAAATCCACAGTCATTTGGATTCCGGAATCAATGGAGCATGTCAACACTGGCAGGGTTTGATTCATGATGCCTAAAGGGATCTTGGGATATGTGAACGTTGAAAATGCTTCTTGTGAATTTATTGTGGTCAGGGCAGGGCTCCAGACTAACTTTTTTTACTAGGAGCACAGTGGCCCCTAACTTAAAATTTTAGGGGCGCAAGCAGAAAATTTAGGGGCGCACACTATAAATCGATATCCATCATCATCATCAGCAGCACCCCCAAGAGAACAAAACTTTAGGATATCAGCCACACGCAACAGAGACAGGGTTTTTCTGATAAGTAGAGATGCACCGATCAGGTTTTTTGGTGCAGATCACTGCTGCCGATCACCGATAATACCGATCACGGTGTCGATTGAAGCATTCTATTTATTGTGTGGCATTATTGCCTAGGACTATGAGGAAATACACATCTAAAGCACCTCTAACATTAAAGAAATTACAGATGTCTTTGAAAATGTAGGACTAATTGATACATTAAAATTGATTGATTGCTATTGTAGGGAATTTCAGATATGTATGGAACACGTCTGCGTTATTCATTTCCTGGAACTCTTGGGGAAATCCATTTACAGAACTTTTTTTAACATACAAAAGCCTGACTTTTTAATAAACTCTTCCTTTGTACAGTAAAATTGTTTTAATGTTAGCATCATTTAAGCTAAATCTCAGAAACGATCTATAAAGATACAAAATCAGTTAATTGTTAACTTGTATATGTTAGTGTATGATTTGTCGACATCTTATTTTGAAAAACGGATGTTGTTTCACGTGGTTCGTTCCGCTAACTTTGCTAAAACCTGATGTGTCACGTAAATCCTTCCGCTAACTTTATCAAACCCCTCCGCGCTCCAGATGCAATGCGTTTACCGTGAACATCAGCGCGGCTCATGTTGGCATGCACATTAAAACATTAAATAGAGTTAAGACGAGTCGTGAGTCTCACGCTCAATGCGTGAGACTTGAGAGCCCTGGAGGCTCGGAGCTGCATCTCATCGCACAGGTCGCGGCACATTTTATGTTTCAGCCCGGCGTTGTGTCTGATCAGCGTGTCGTGTTTTAATCGTGTGTTCCCCGCATGTTGTTGGAATTGACAGCAGACTGTACACCTGAGCCAGGTGAACTCGCGCAGCCGCTCATTCGCCACGACCGTTTCCTCACGATCTGAGTGGGACTCATTCTGGGGATTTGTCTTCTCCATATCATGTGGTTTAGGAAGAAAGTACGAACTGACAGTCCGCTTCCCATGGTCAATTGTTTACAGAGACACCGCTATTAGACTCTTTGGATTCGCGATAACCCCAAGACCCGCCTCTTCTCACACATTAGCCTATAGCCGTGCTCCCCCCGCTCTCACACAGGCCAGCCGCCTTCTTCTTCTTCTGTTTTCGTCTCCTTTCTTCTTCTTCTGGAGTTAATGTCGGTTAGCAAACCAGTCATACAGGCATTACCATTAACTATAGTGGGCGGAAGTTTGTCAGCAACAAAAATATTTAATAACAAAAAAAAAATCTGCTAATTTACTGGTCGCACATGCGCGAGTTGATGAAAAATGTACTCGCACTGTGTCTAATTTTAGGCGCAAAATGCGACCATTTGGTCGCAGTCTGGAGCCCTGGGTCAGGGTCAGGGGATGCAGCCTCTCCTATAAACACCTTGCTGGGTCAACTGTTTGGACAAGACCTGAGGCAGCATAACAATGACATTGTATTTTAACTCTAAATATGTCCTTCTGTACACATTACATATATTGCACATGTCTATCATGGAGAGGCATCCTTCTATGTTGCTCTCTTGAAGGTTTCGTCCTTTTTTTCCTCCTGAAGGGTTATTTGGGAGTTTTTCCTGATCCGATGTGAGGTTTTGGGACAGGGATGTCTATGTGTACAGATTGTCAAGCACTCCAAGACAAATTTGTAATTTGTGAAATTGAGCTGTAAAAATAAATAAATAAACTGAATTTAATTAAATTTACAATTCTAATAACTAAAGTATACATTTTAATCATATAGGTGTTTAATAAGACAGAAAAGTAATAATTACTCACTTAGAGTATAGTATTTAGCTCTTGTGCACAAAAAAATAGAATTATTGATTCGGTACATGGATTCTTAGATAACTAGCGGTGGCTGCTTCTCTTTCAAAATGGAGACAGGAAGGTTGAGCTGGGAATTACAGCATTTTATGTAAAGGGAATATATTTGGAACACACACTGAAGAAAGCTAACAGAAGAATCTACAGCCAAGCTAGGGCTCTGTGACACTAGATTCAGCTTCAAGCGTACTGCTTTTCAGATGGAGTCATAATTACATTATTGCAAAAGACAAATGATCTAAATCAATTCATGTATCTACAATTAATAAAAGTAATAGATTATATACATATATCATTTATAATATACATAATCTTCAGAAATTAAATGCTAGATATAATATATAAATACTCCTTTCTAAATTCAATTTAAAAGTAAGTTAGGAAATAAATAAATAATGATAATGGTAATATATATCTAAATATACACTTTGAAAGATAAGGTCATTTCTAAATTTCTTTTTCTTTTTCTAAGTAAAATACTGTTTTTTTCAATGATGATAACATTAAATTAACCAAAAATACACTCTATACATTGTTGATGTTGTAAATGACTATTCTAGGTGGAAACGTTGGGTTTTTAATGAGATATCTACATAGGTATAGAGGCCAAATTCCAGCAACTATCACTGCTAATCGCCTTAGAAGACTAAACACCCTTGTGCAATTATGTTAGCACAGCTGAAAACAGTTATGCTGGTGAGTGAAGCTAAAATACTGGCCTTCCTTTGAGCTAGAAGTTTGAAGAACAAAATTAATATTTCAAATAATATAAAATAAAATAACCTTGTCAATGTCTTGATTATGTTCTAATAATTTTTCAATTAATTTGACAAATAAAAGTGTGAGTTTTCATCGAAAACACAAAATGTTCTGAACCTTTGAACGGTAGTAACATACCCATTAACATCCGAAATGAAGCAACAGAAAAATAAACGATCCAAGAGCCCAATATAATCAGAATTCTAACATTCATTCACTGCCCAACACTAATGTCAAATGAGAAAATAAAGCTGAATCAACCTGTTTAATAACAGATTTATTACCAGCACACACATTTTATAAGAGAATAATATAATATTGTGGCGTTTTTAGTTGACTTCACTAGACATGTGACCTGAATTAACTGAATTCAAAACTACAAGGCAAAGACAATTAATTAAAATGTATTTTTGTAAAATTAAACATTTTACAAAATCTTTCTGTAATAAAAAAAAAAGAAATCCAGTCTTTATTGTAATTTGAAATGAAAGCAGCATATCTATTTATTATTATTTCAAGCAGTTAAATTTGAATACTGAAAATAAATATTGTTGAGATATTATTTATTCATTCAGTTGTTGACTACATACTGATGTTGAAATAACTGTTATAGGCTACTTCAAAACATATGGGACTAAATCAGACAAGTTAGACATTACTGTGAGATTCCAGCCCTTTGCATACACATTGCGGAGATTTTAAGTTGCACACAAGTTTGCAAAAAGTATAAAACTGGCATTGACAATTTGTACTCAAAGATGAAATCTGTCAAACAAGTTCAAATCATCCAATATTGGATATCTCAGTCTTGACCAAAGTGGAGAATGCACTGATTGACCATGCCTACAGTCAGGCTGCTGGCAGTGAAACATCACATGACCCAGTTTCTTTGAAGCATACCGAGGCCTTTTGAGCTCGAGATCAAAGATGACACAAACTATGTCCCTATACCAGTCTTTCATGTTTGAACACCGTCAACATGGAGCATCTCTGAACCTGATTATCTGTTTGGATACCACCAGATGACGGTGGCCATGTTAAATATTCACACCTGAAAGCTGCTTTTCTCTCAGCCGTCCATATCTGTTGAGTCAGAATGACAACTGATTGTCAACATGAACAAGTCTCACCCTAATCCTCAGACAAGAGACGCTATGCTACTGCTGGAACAGCAGTCAGTGCGTTTACATGATATGTCTAATTTTTTAAAGGCCTGTTACCTTGACTCATCTCTCCTTTTGTCTCTTCTTCCCCAAGTCAAGGAAAGGAATCAAGGAGACATGTTAGCTTACCAAAAGGCACCCTGTGACATACAAGATTGTGTCTGAATCAAATCCATAGTTATATATAATTCAAACACATCCACAAAGCATCTTCACTACAGAGCCCGTCTTGTGACTGTCCTCAGTCCAAATGTGTTGACAACCCAAATAAAATGTGTAAACTCAGGAGGACCCGTCACCCCGGTCAGGAAGTCGGTGACCATCAAACGAGCCCAAACCAGAAGGATTCAGCACAGGGCAGATCACAGCAGTTTAGTGAAAACCATAATAAAAAGCTTCATCAGGATGTCGGAGGACTGTAATCCTTGGTTGATCAGTCGTAAAGCTGAAGCTTGTTCCAGTCTCAACTTGAGTTACATAAATTCTCTGAATAGATCTACAGGGATTAATTTGCAGCTCAAGACGATGACTGAGAACTAACTCGTACAACCACGATATAAATGGATGCTGGTGCTATAGTGTAATGGTACAAGTCTCTTATTTGATATTTCCTCTCTTGAACTGAAAGTCCTTCTGGCCTGCCATCCTGAAGGTCGTCTCAGAGCTCCGATTACTGCTCTGATGAGCGACCAGGGATCTCTAAGGAGCCACAAGTAATTTTACACCTAGAAATAGAATGAGAGTTGAATGCAACAGGTGTTTGCGCTTATTTCTATTTTGACTACTACCCGTTAAGTTATGACAGAACAGACACCTTTCATATGCCTGTTTAATCACATGTAACATTACGACTAGGGATGTCACGAGAACCGATACTTACGGTACCTTTCGGTACTCAATATCAAAATACCGACGATACCTATTTTTTTTTAAGTACCGTAAGTACCGCAAGTACCGTGAGCGCCGATGCCAGCTGATATTTTTTTAACCGGCGGTGCGGCGCAGCTTTTGCAGTCTTTACGGTAGTTGTTTAGCGGATGTGGAAACGCACAGACCAATTGCATGCGAGTTAAGCCATCCCACGTGATACCACTCAGCCAATCAAATCTATGCATTCTCGGCGGTAAACATTACGTCTCAACAGACAGACAGCGCTGCGGAGACAGATGAGAAAGTTAGAGGCAGATTACACATTGAGACGGTAGAAAGAAAAAGAAAGATAGCGATACATTTAGAAAACAAAGGGAGAGAAACGGATGACTGTGCCGGAGAAAGTCAAGAACAAGGCAAGTGAGACAGCGAAAGAGAGAGAAACATAAGGAACAAATGTTGCTCTCCAAAAAAAGAAAAGTTGACAGCGAAAATAGATCATTTAATCCTGAATGAATGAATCCACAACACCAGTGTGTCTTATATGTTCAGAAACCGTGGCACTTATTAAAACATTAAATAGCCGAGCGTGAGAAATTGGATGTGTGGCGGGAGAGCGGAGTTAAGACCGAAATGTGTGAGGGTTGAGAGCCCTGTTTAGCTAGCGGATGCTAATCACGCGCTAGCGGACAATACATTCTCCGTCAGACAGTCACCATGGAAACATTGTCCTTGAAGTTTTGTCTGTGCTTTGATTCTGTGCTGTAACGTCGTTCGTGTCGTCACGGAGCATCGAGAAAAGAGTATAAATAGGAGCGATGTCCAGCAGATCGGCACTGCGATGATAAGCCCTTGGGTGGAGTGGGGGGGTGGACCCGTCTGGCCTCCACCATATATGGATTCTTTTGTCGACCAATCTGGTGGATGGGGGGCGGGTATCCTGGGGGATATACAAAGCAGTGGGGATATTGACTTGTGGACCCCACAGAAGGA
This sequence comes from Liparis tanakae, assembly GCA_036178185.1. Classification (NCBI taxonomy): domain Eukaryota; kingdom Metazoa; phylum Chordata; class Actinopteri; order Perciformes; family Liparidae; genus Liparis; species Liparis tanakae. The sequence continues at coordinate 17,488,170 of CM070095.1, read as the reverse complement.
GCGGGGGGGGGGGGGTTAAGCAACCTTAATTCAGATTATAATATATATATATATATATATATATATATATATATATATATATATATATATTGTATGTGTCAATATGTATATACACAGAGCTGCCAACTCTCACGGTTTCGCCGTGTGACACACGCTTTTGCGTGTTTTCACACGCTCTCACGCCACACAACCAATTTCTCACGGCAAAAGAAATTCTGATTTGGGCCGAAGCGCGTTGGTTCCTTTTCAAACTCCGCGACGATAGATGGCGCTAAAGAGCGCATCTGTAAAGCTGTTCTCTGCATACACATCTATTGACCCCAAAGAGTCTCGGAGTTAGCAGCAGAAGAAGAGGTTCAAACAGACACAGCGAGCAGAGACTACGGTATGTTAATACAGGGCTCTCAAGTGTCACATTGAGAGTGACAGTCACGCATTTCGGTCTTAACTCACGCTCTCCCGCCACACATCGTATTTATCACGCTGAAAAAACCTCTGGGCTATTTAATGTTTTAATGTGCCGCAGTGCCAACATGAGCCGCGCTGATCTCACGGTGGAGAAATCAAACGCTCCCTGGAAGTCTGCTGCAAGGTGCCATTTATCAGCCAATCAGAAAGAAGGGCTGGGCTACACAATAGCCAATCAGAAAAAAATCTGTTCCCCTTGGGGATTAATAAAGTATAATTCTATTCTATTCTATTCTATCTGGGTAAGATTTAATCCAGCAACCAATGAAAATAAAGCATCAGTCACTCTTACCTTTCTTTAGAACCTGAGAGCTGTTAATGACATGTGGTTCAACTAAGTACTCACTCTCTTAAACTTTAAATCTTGAAATAAATAATGTGTTGTGTTTGTTTGTGTGATTGTGTGGTGATGTAAACTCAGCTGTCATAACAAGCAGGAGAGCACCTTGTTCACCTCTTGGTGTACTGCATGCTCTAAACATCAGAGCATTGGTTATGAAGCTGCTCACATAGCATTTATCTTTTTATTTGCAGGCCTAGGAAAAGGACCCTCTCAATTTTTTTCAAAACAGTACTTTGAACAAGTAAGATGTATTCTAAAGAATTTAACATAAAGACAGGACATTTGTGCAATAGAATTAGGCATGTTTTTGTAAATGAGAGTAAAGTTATTAAAAACATTTTAATTCTTTAAGGTAGCAAAGATGCCTCGTAAAAGACATTTGCCAGGCCAGAATGCAGGTACAACATGCGTACAATGCCAAATTAATTCAAATTTCCTGATATTTGAGCCACCATCGTGTGTTGGCTGCGTGAGCGTCAACATTTTGGTCACTCCCGACAAAATCTCACTCCAAGGTTTTTTGAAAAGTTGGCAGCTCTGATATACAGGCTGTCCTCTACAGCAGGGGTCCCCAAACACCGGTCCGCGGCTCAGTTGGTACCGGGCCGGTCGGAAAAGTATTTTATTTTGAAAAAGGACCGGATACATCCGTGTATATGTCTGAGCTGCGTTCAGGAGTCTTAAATTCCTCGGCTCGCGCGCGCGACAGAGCTCCGCTGCCGCACACGGGTGAGCAAATTCTCCCCGGTCCTTGAAAATACCGTGGTATCGAAATTGGTATCGAGAATCGTGTTATTTTACTGGTATCGGTACCGACTATTGAATTTTTGGTATCGTGACACCCCTAGTTACGACAATAACCAAACGACCACTCTCATAATGACCTACAGCCGATTCCGAAAGCATTACAATAAAGGAAGGTGGAATGAACACATACAAAAAATACTGAGGCGGTAACGTAAACTATGAAAGTTTACCAAGTTACATTCGGTACCTAGGCTTCTGAGGCCAGATCAAACACAGACTCTCCCAATTCTGTATGAAACTGAATTTTACTAAAATAAGCATTTTTTTGTAGAGTATGGTGTGCCTTGACTGCAGCTTTTATCTGTGCAGTCAGAAAAGCTACCAACCACTGATAACATTTATATTTTAACTCAAGTCAGTACCCATATTTGCAGCATGAACTATGGGGAGAGCGGGGATCGAACCGGGTACATTGGGGTTACGGGACGACCACTCATCCCCATGATGAGCTACAGCCGACTACTTATTAATAAGTCTCTTAGTCTCCAGTTGATGGCACTTGTGCACTCATAAAAAGTAAGAAAAGATCACATTACTCCTGATTTAGTTGCTCTGTCCTGGCTCCCTGTAAAATCAAGAATCCATTTTAAAATCCTTCCCCTCACCTACAAAGCCTTGATTGGTGATGCAACATCATATATCAAGGAGCTTGTCGTACCATGTTGTCCCCACTAGAGCAGCATCTCTGCTGCTTCACCCTTGGCTGCAAAATTCCCGGTAAATGCTGGAGATCACGATCCGAGGACCCCAACAGGACCACATCATCTGCAAACAGCAGTGAGGTGATCCAGAGAGCCCTGATCCTGACCCTGCCAAGATATCCTGTCCATGAAAGTCAAAAACAGGACCGGTGATAAAGGACACCCCCGGTGGAGGCCAACACTCACATGTCTCATTTCTTACAGAGAATACGATTACAGCTCCAACTGCAAGCGTACAGAGACCGGATGGCCCATTGCAGCGAGTCTGGCCCCCAATGTTCCTGCTACCCCCCACCCACCTTCCCAAAAAAAAAAACCTTCTCCAAGTCTAGAAAGCACATGTGGACTGGTTGGGCAAACTCCCAGGTCACAGGACTACCAGTATTATTGCGAGGGTAAAGAGCTGGTCCACAGATCCACGACCTGGGAGAAATCTGCACTGCTCCTCTTGAATCTAAGGTTCGACAAACGGTCGGAGACTCCTTTCCAGCACCCTGGAATAAACTTTCCTCGGGAGGCTGAGTAGTGTGATACGTCGATAATTTCAGGCTTTGAGCACACTCTCCGGTTCCCCTTTTTGATGATGGGAACCACCACCCTGGTCTGCCAATCCATGGGCACTGTTCCTGACCACCATGCAACACAGGTTTAGGAGTTCCTCAAAGTGCTCTTGCCACCGCCCAATGATGTCCCATGTCCGGTTCAGCAGTTCCCACCCCACTGAGAACAGCCTGGGGTAGACCATGCTTTCCATTCCTGAGCCGCCTGATGGTTTGCCAGAACCGTCTTGAGGCCAAAGGACAGTCCTTCTCCATGGGCTCCCCAAACTCCTCCCATGAACAAGTTTTAGCATCTGCAACCACCGCAGCTGGAGCCCTTCTGACCTGCCGGTAGCGGTAAGATGCTTCAGGTGAGCCCTGGGCCAATCAGGCTCAAAATGCCTCATTCTTCTGTATAACAAACTATCTGACCAGTCAGGTTTACGAAGGGCTGCAATATTTCTCTACCACTGTGCACCAGGCTGCAAACACCACATTCCAAATTTAGCAGTCTGCCAACCAGTAGATTATTCCCTCATTGGACCGGCCTTGTCTTTAAAGGTAGATTCCTCAATAGGGCCTCCATGGTCGCTCCAGCCAGCAGTGATTCATGAGCTTCTTCTGACCATTAAAGATGTAAAAAGAGTGTACTTGATTATCTCTTTTCTAGTCTTCTGACCACTCAAAGCACCTCTACACTACTTGTCATTATTCACCCATTCATACACTGATGACAGGGGCTACCATGAAAGAAATGTGGGGTTAGGTGTCTTGCCCAAGGACACATCAACATGGGCTAGTGTAGTGGAGCTGGGGATCAAACCGCCGATCCTCTGATTAAAAGACGAAACTCAACTACAAGAAGGATCCTGCAGATGAGCAAGATATTTACCCTTTAAACCATCGAAGGCCAAACAAATAAATGCTCGACTGGCCGCATGACTGCAGCCACACACACACAGGCTGCTCCTCAAACACACATGGCATACAGCTGCTTTACAACAGCTTAGTGCACCAAAACTCTGAGGAGAATCATTCCAAAATCAGGGATTATATAGGCTTAAAATCCATTTAAACCAAATCACACAACAAAATTGTGACTGAAAAATACAATCTGCCGTCAGTCAGCTTTTTACCAAAAAAACACATCACATGTGCTGCTTTGTACACATGACATTGTGCTTGATAATAGTGTGAAGAAGATTTAATTAACATCTCAAACTTTGGCTACTTCAGCTCATTTAGTTCACCGTTATTCCCTCTCACCTGTTTGTCACACCCATCTCATCAGCTCAACCACTGTGCTGCACCTACTCCCTTTAGTATTGAAACCCCAGTCTCACATACATACACTCAATGCCAGATCGTTCTACACATTATGCCAAACATTCCCGAGTTTACCCTCCGACTGTTTCCCCGTTGCCGACTGCCTGTTTGGACTCCTCTACCGTGCCTCTGCCCCGGTAAATGACTCAATTCTTCTGTCCCTGACCCCGAGATTCTTGCCTTGCCTTTGCTTTAGTAAGTCACCATAGCCTTCTGTTCCTGAACACAGGATTCTTGCCTTATCTTTGGGGCGGTAAGTCACCATAGCCTTCAACAATTCTGTTTTTCTAACCACACCCGTTACAAACTCAGTCTTGTCACTCTGTTGTTACTGGAGTGGTCTTATTGGCGTATTACATGATATATATCGTTATCGAGATATAATATTGGGATAGAGGATGTTGGCTATGTTGTCCAACCCTAGTCCAGTTACCTCACAAAATAGTTCACCTCCCAATGTGTAACGATAATGTGCATCAGAGGGGACTTCAGTTACGTCAAGGAACTCTACACCACTGCTTAGAGGACTAGCTAAACATGACCTAAAACAGATGGGAAAGTTGTTTGACTGTGAGGTGAAAAGTTCGACGAACCAAACAACATTATAGAAAGTGGAGGCAAAGTATCTAGGCATTTTTCGGTGATGTCATTAATCAGATCTAACTGCGTATAATCATACACTAATTACTCAAAATAAAGGGGAGTAAAAACACATGTTCAGTTTTAAGCTGATGCAACAGCTTCTAAACTTTAGTGTTGAGCCCTAACATTTGTCTTTATGATTGCAATAATACAAATATTTGTTATAATGAATCCTTTATTAATCCCACAGTGATTCTTCTCTGCATTTAACCCATCCTTAGATATAAAGAAGCAGTGTACGGCAGTGAAGCGCCCGGGGAGCCACTGGTAGTTCAGTGTCTCGCTGAAGGACATTTTGACATGTGGCTATGGGGAGATCGAACCGGGTCCCTTGTGGTTACAGGACGACCACGCTACCCATGAGCTACAGACGCCCAAACATCAGCTCGTTCCACAGGGGTTCAAACCCAACAACGTTTGCGTGTAAAGCAGATTTGATAACAACTACACTGTGTGTGTGTGTGTGTGTGTGTGTGTGTGTGTGTGTGTGTGGCAGGGACAGAGAGAGTGGACTAAAATAGCCACAGCAGGCCCAAGACTGCAGGGTCCCAGCTCTTCTTAACCAAGGCAGGGCTTTGGATCATCTGATTGGTCAGCAGTGTGTGTGAAAAGAGAGGATGTCCATTGTGAGAATGGATGTGAGTGTGTGAGAAAGAACAAACAGGGCACATTTGGTGCTTGTGAGTGTAGCTGCTCTGAGCATAACTCAACTGAGAAAAGGAGGAGCTACGATCGCATTACAGGAGTGGAGCCTCCATTACATCAGCAAGCGAGAGAGAGAGAGAGAGAGAGAGAGAGAGAGAGAGATGTCCGGCTGCCAGTGGCTGCAGCTCGGTGAGGGTTAAGGAGTTCACAACCTCAGCATGTGCAGCTTTAAATGCACAGCGCATTCCAGAGCACTAGATGGAGGAGAGGAGCTGTATTTTAGAGGTAAACATGAGTGAAACTCGAATGGGATCGTATTTACTGTGTGAGCAGGATCATTTGAATTACTGATCATATACAGGTAGTCACCGTGTATGTATTTACATAGAGCATAAATTGCCCAACATGGAGTGAGATTAATGTTAAGAATAATTTAATCTATAATCCTTGAATGAGTACTAAAAAGTTAGGAACAATCAATTCGAAATGTGAATATCAATAACATATTGCAACAGTAGGAGCCTCAATGTGGACGTCCTGCAGCACCTCGACAACCTGAGCCTGAGGCAGGAGGAGGTCCCTGGGCTGTGAAAGACGTCGCGCCTGATCCCTGTCCCAAAGAAGTCAACTTCATCTGACCTCAAGGACTTCCAACCGGTTGCCCTCACATCCCATGTGATGAAGGGGCTGGAGAGGCTGGTCTTCAGGCTCACCTTCAACCGCAGGTGAAATCATCACAGTTTGCTTACCAGCCTCGTTTGGGAGTGGACGACGCCTTCATCTACCCGATGCAGCGAGCTCAGTCGCACCTGGATGGATCCGGTGGCTCTGTGAGAATCACTTTTACTTCTCCAGTGGATTCAACACCATCCCTCCAGTGCTGCTGAGTGAGAAGCTGCAGGTGGTGTGGGTCAACTTGTCCTCCGTCTCCTGGATTACCGACTACCTCACAGGCAGACCACAGTGAATGCAGCCTCCAGCTGTGACTGCGGCACCATAACCAACCATCGGTGATATGAAATCAAATGTGCCCATCTAAATACCATCACTTCCAAGAACGAAGAAAAGACGAGTGCTAATAACCCACAACATACTTCCGTTCGACTCAATTCTCCTTTACCACCTCCAAACATGACAATCTGACATGATTTTGGAACAAAACCAGAAGTTAGGATTACGCACACATACCGAGTGGTAAACCAACTGATCGGATGCCCTTATGTCACATCCAGTGACCACACACACACTGTGCTTTGTGTACAAAGAAAGGGTTCAAGTAGCCTCAAGTCAGGGACAGGCTGTAACAGACACATGATGCCTTTCCTTATTCGTATGCTTAGAATATAATAATAATCACATTTTCAATGCTAATAAAATGGATAATTGCTTTTAAGTGTTGACTTAAGATAAATACCACCTTTGCTGTAGATCGACCAACTGACAATCTGACTCATTCTCACAGCTCTGAAGCCATGTAGCTTACACATTTAATGCAGTTATAAATCTGACACGCGAAGTGTAACAAGAACCTTCAAAGCGTTGTTGAAAGTCAAAATGCCCGCGGTAGATAGAGGGTATCTGCACACTGCACATACACCCCAGCCAGAGGACCAGCAGGTCCCTCCACTCTCACTGTCCAAACAGAGGTTAATTGTTGAGTGGGCTTGAATAAGACCCAGCAGCTTTAGGATGCATGTAGTCTCTCTTGCTGACAGTTGTTGGTTTTATTCCAAGTAGCCTTCATGGGGTTCCTTTGAGACCAGAGGAAGCTCTGGGAGTATGCTGCTCAGCTCCACTCCATTTGTGAAAGCAATCTGACACAACAGAAATAGCCCCGTCAGAACCAGAAACAACCCCGACCACATCTTTTTAACCCACTGTCGCCCTCTTAACTACAGGGAGTTGACTACTGACACAAAAACAGAGTCAGTTGGTGCTACTAACTTCGGGGCTATTCATTTGTCTTTCAATGGAATCATATTCTGATGTGTTGATACGATAGCAGACAATGTCATCATCTAAATCAATCATTTTGCATTAAAGCTCCTAATTAAAAATAAATACAAATCATATGGCAAGTATACTTCATACAGGATTATACCATATAAGGTTTTACCAGGCGGTTATCTCATAGAATATTGATTTAATAAATAACTAGAAAACAAGCTATATCAAGATCTACATTGTTATTGATATGAATTCACCGACATCGGGATACAAGCTTCTGGCTCATCTTATAATGGGCTCACGTTATATTAGGTTTATGTTATGGTGGGCTATGATGGGCTCATGATATGAAGGGTTCACATCATAATGTCACATCCCAGATCATGGCATTCAAGAGTGGTATTTTAGGGTAATAATAAGATACACTACTATAACCAGAGCTCAAATAGTTAGTAAAATAATCCATTAGTTGATTCGTCAATCTACAAAATATGTATCAACAATTCATGGTATTCATGCTAAATGGAGCGCTCTACATCTCTATTCTAGTCATCCGACCACGAAAAGCTCTTTAACACTACATGACATCATTCACACCCATTCATACACTGAGGGAGGGGCTACCATGCACAGTGCCACCGACATCGTCAAGGACTAGCGGAGCCAGGGATGGAACCGTCGATCCTGATTGGAGGAAGACCCTGCCCTCCGACTGGGTCACAGTTGCAGAATTATTCAATTCATCATTTCACTATTTTTGGCAAAAGGGTCCATCATTTAATCAATTTCTCTAGAGTTCTTTTCTTAGTCCGAAATTAAATTACATGAAACATCTTTGAGATTAGGACTGTTGCCTGAGCAAAAAAGGCAACGGTAATATGTCAACTAAGGCTTTGGTAAAATGTGATGAAATTGAGATTCAGCTCTTAAAAAAATGTATTCAAGCAGTGCGTCCACTCGTCCCACAGGGTCACTCACACTCGACACTCTTGACGACGCTCCTCATCCCATGTTACCAACGAGCACAATGTGGGTTTCAGTTCATTTGGATTGACAAACACATGGACAGAAACTAAACTAATTTAAGGTCTGTTTCCTTTTTGAAAGGGTATAGGGACAGCCTATAACGTGACATGCGCCATGTCAACAACAGCCGCTTGAACGTTCTGGTTAAAGACGGTACATGGACTGAACTTGTAAAACACTTTTCTTCCGACGACTCAAAGTGCTTTAAGACTCGATGACATCATTCACCCCTATGCGTACACTGATGGGGGGTGGTGGTGGTGGTGGGGGGGGGGGGCTGCGGTGCCGCCTGCTCATTAGGAGGAGCTATCATTCATGTGATCACCACTGAGCCACAGCCACAGTGGTGTCACAGCAAAGTATAATCACTCAATAATAAATGCACTTATTAGTAATAAGATGAGTTAGAGGCCAAGTAAAAACACAGCTCTTTAAATTAATGCGGGTTAATTCTTTAAAATCACAACTTGCATTGAAATAAAAGTATTGGTTCCTCTATGCTAGGTATTGTACTTGTTTGTATACATGCTATTGTGGCTGCTGGATTCCAAAATATAACGTAAATCATAGACCAGTATTCAACATCAAATAAATGAGAATCAGTGATGTATCCTGCGATAACCTGCAGGGGAGAGGGGGGGAGTAGTCAGTGTTTGATGCTCTGCAGAGTTAAACAAGGACACAGGGTGAATGATGACCAACACGGTCACTAGCGTCCAAGAGCACGACCACAGCAGGAGCAGTTTAACAACTGTAAAGTCCAGCTATGTGTAAGAAAAGTCAAAGTGCTGCTTGGATTTCCCTTTTCTAAATATGTGCACTTTAAGATAACATTATCTTTAAAGCCACGTCAGGGTTAGGGTTAGTAATACAAGCAGTGATGCATGTAAATCAGGTTAAATGTTACAAAGGATGATCCACCGAAAAATATGACAACACAGATGAAAAATAAATCACAAAACATCTGAAAATAAATGTTGCCAATGTTTAATGAGTGTTCAAGTAAAAACAAATTCCCGCCACTGTTTTGTCTCCCGCTGTGTTTACGGTCTCTCCTGCCAAAGTGTATCAAATATTATTTCTTTCTTTTTTGTGTTTGAAATTTCACCAATTTGGATTTAAATTATAGAGATGCATCTGTTTAAGATGCCTTTTCTATGATTTAATCGTACTGTATGAACGTAGGCAAAATAAGTTTTCAATAAGACATTTGTACAATAATACTTTACGAGAATTATGCTTTTTTTATTGTGTTGTTGTTTAGGTCTATAGGTGCTACTGTATGAACAAAACAACATATATTCATGGTTAATGTGTGAATTGGATCAGGAGTCTTTTGTTTGTGTCCTATCCTGTGCGCTCTTCCTTTCTAACCTCAATCGCTTTCTCTTTCCTTTTCTCTCACTATCCTTATTTTGTCCTTATCTCTTCCTTACCCAAAGCCAAGCTTTGATTGACTTTCGTTTCATTTTAGTCTGCCAGTGAAAAAAAAACCACATGTAACAAAGAAGATCGTTTTCAGACGGTACTGTTCATTTGTTTTTTGTCCCAATCAACACTTGCATTGTGAGCACGCCTCATACGTGACACGTGCTATTCACAGCAATGCTCTGCAGTTGTTTCAAACTATGAAGGGAAGTCACCCCTGACCTTAGTAGAGAATTCAGAGGCCGATCCTTAAAGACCCTCTTGGCTGGACCCGGCTGCCTTTCTCAACTACTCTCTGGTGTCACTGCTGTCCTCTGAGTTATGTCCACTGTGGCCTGTTGTTGTTGCAGTGCTGCCGTCCTCTACACCAGCTGGGCTCCAGCGGAATTCCAATGCACAAGATGAAACAGTGGGTGAAAGTGAATACTCGTGCCTTGTGGTGCATGTCACTCTGAATTCTAACACCGGGGCAAGAAAAATAGCATTACATGGATTTGCGTATCTCCAACGGTCCTATTAGCAAAGGTCAGTGTACAAAACACTCAGGGAGTAGCAGCTTCTCTTTTCTAGAAGGCGCTGGCCGCCATGGTCACTGCTTAAAAAGGTAAATGTCTCCGGCGAGAAGTCATATCCGCCGTCTTATTAACACTCATATTGGACTAAAAGCACGATCACTTTTGTTTTTATAGTTTCAACACCAACAGAATCTTACATCCACCACGAGATGAACATTTCAGGAGTCCCACTCTCAAGTTAAACCTTTTTTCACCATAGAAATAATTGAAGCCGACAAACTCAAAATGTCTAAGTGCTAAAATCAAGTTTAGATATTGAGTGTTTAGAAAAGCGCTATATAAATCGAATGTATCATTATTATTATACTAATCATATTCTACTCGGCTGATGCCCAATGTTCAACAACTTAGATTTGGGGCCAAAGAAAATTTGATTATGAATATATCTGTACATGTTGGTTCCAAGTTCCAATTCAGGCAGGTCCCAATGTTGGTGGTTAGAGTTACACTAGCATAACCAGGGAGACCAATCAGTAACCATGGCAACAACCATCGTCCTGTCCCTTAATCAAGTAGCTGGCTGTGGACATGGACGTAGGGAACTTCTAAATGATCTATTGTACCAATACACATACTCCGTTATCATGGTTGACATCAACATTACATTTCAGAATGACCATCACCAGTTCACTTTATCTTTCACTGACAGCCCTGACCACGCTTGCATTGTTTTAAACATTCACACCTGAAGCTGCCCGTAACAGCCACAGTCGGACCAGATGGCCACAAACAGTTGCGGTATCCTGCCTTGCTTAAGTGCAACTCAGTAGTAGTAGTGTTGGATTCGGTGTTCAGTATATTTTAGACAATATTGGACATATTTTGAGTCCCCTCACTGTAAGCAAAACACTAAAATACTGCAGTAACCTTGAATATATTAATGTCACATACAACATAGACGATGTCAGTGCTAAGCACTTTATCAAAGAGGTATTAAAGTGGAATTCATATGTAAATATTGTGTATTTTGTATTGTGAGAACAATGTGTCAGAGCACCCACAGCTCCCACAGCATGCCTCAGCCAAACCAGTGTGAACCCATCGTGTGACAGCGAGACCCTGGCTAGAGCTTCCATCTGTGCAGTGGTACCGTACCTGTGTGTATGTAAGCAGGCGGACTCTGACACTGATACTGGGGAGGGTACTGGATCCTCTTGCTGTGTTTGTGGATTCTGTAGTCCTTCTCCCCGGGTGAGTGCCGGCTCCTTTGAGGCTCCACAGAGGCTGCCGGTGGCAGCAGGCGCTCCAATAGTTCAGAGCTCGGCCATGGCCGCCTGAGCGTGCGGCTGCTTGTCTTCTTCATCCTCACCAGGCTGGGTGGCAGACGGATAAAAGATCTATCCACAAGTCAAAATAGTTTCTCCCACGAGCTAACTTTGAAATATTTGAGCCAAATGGTTGACCCAAGGCTGCAAGTCCCCAACTTCCTCACGTGAATTCCATCCTGGACCGTTAGTGGTCATAAATCCACTAATAAAAATCAAATAATCCCCATGTTGTGAGATAAAGAATTCCAGTCCCGCGTTCACTGGACTTTCTCATGGTCATCTTCCTGTCACCTCCAGCTGCCTACACACTTCTCCTTCCTGCTGCTGCTGTCCTTCTCAGGTCACACCGGATCCCCGATAGAATGACTGGTCGGCTAACGCTTCTGCCGTGATGTCTGAATTCATACGGATAAACATAAACATAACACACTTAGCAGAGATACGCTGAGGTGTTACACCGCTCCCGGGGCTAGCGGCTAGCCTAGCCTAGCGCCTCTGCTCGGCATCAGACCCATTTGGCCGAAGCTTTCGTGGAAGCAGGATGAATGAGCGGACGGCACTTTTTGAGTGGGTCAAATGGGGTAGGGAGGGCGGTAAAAAGACAAGCCTGGACCCTTGTCGGATAGACAAAAGACTAAGCAGCGAAGGGAAGGGAAGGAAGAAAAGATGGAGTGAGGGAGGGGGGGGGGGGCTAATACAAAAGGAAGCGAGAGGAAAGATGCGGCTTAGCCAGCAGAAGAAGGCGAGAGAACGACAGAATCTCCATGGGAAAACACAACACTCCTCCTTTCTGCTTCCATCCATCCATCCACGGCTGTTCCTCCAGGACTCCGTTCACACACACCAGTAGTTGATCCTCTGGGAAAAAAATTGTGTGCGTGCGTGTGTGAGAGAGAGAGAGACATTGTACCACGGTCGAGCGCAAGGATGATTGAGGACGTGTAAAAGGGAGAAATCCACAAAAAGCAACATTTGGTGGGGAGAAAGGGTTAATCCAGAGCGGCACTAGTTCTGCTTCTCCTTTGTCTTCTCCTTCGTCCGTTCGCTCATCTCTCTTTCTGCCTGCTGCTCGCCTGTCTGCTCTCAACGTGTTGTTGTTGGAGAGGAGGGAGAAGAGGGAGGAGGCAGAGGGAGGGGAGGGCGAGAATTGTGTCAGTCCACACACACACACACACACACACACACACACACACACACACACACACACACACACACACACACACACACAGGTCCCCCCTGTTGCTAAAGCTGAGCGATGCTACCCATTCATAGAAAACCCATTTCTACACACTGATATCCTACAGCCGAATGCTACTCAGTAAGCACATTTGTGTTTCTGAAAGGACCTAAGACCTTTGTGTGTGTGTGTGTGTGTGTGTGTGTGTGTGTGTGTTTTCTCGTCCTCTAGTTGGAGGGAAGCCGAGTCCATGAGCCAGCCAATCAGCATGGAGCTCTTAGGTTGACTCTTTAGCTAGCAGCCCACTGACCAAATGCTGCAACACACAGCAACTCAGGCTGTAGACGGTGTTTAGAACCGGTGGCAACACGAGCAACACACTGCCTCACTCCCTCTTCTTCTCCTCCTCGCAGTTAAGACAGACAAACAGGTTCTCACAAACACACACACACACGTACACAGAGCAAGGGTTCATTGTTTTCTTATAATTTCTTGTAAATATTTTTTTTTTCTTCATTTTCTTATTAATCTCATTATTGGCAGTATTGTCAATACACCGTATTAAATGGAGTGGATCCAAAGCTAACGTTACATCCAGCCATTCCTATTTTACTTTTCTAATACTTTATTGTTTTTGCAACTTCCCCATTGTGGAGGACCCACATCTCAACACTCGTAGACCCGCTAGTCCTCAACTTACTGTGGATTCCCAAAGACTTCCAGCCGTGATCCATCACGACTGGCAGACGGAACAAACTAGAACTCAAACAGGCAGCTCATCTGCAACTGCATGAACCATTACCTTCAGGAAAAGCAATCATGAATCTGGGATGGCCTTCAACCCATTTGACTGATGTCTGTGGCCATGGGAGATGTGCTCAATGTCCAAATCCTATTTATTAACGTATCTCTTCAAACTACAGATTATTTCTGGCTGGCTGGTTGACTAGCTTTTAGCAGCTGATGGGCTAAATAAGGGCTAACAGCTAACGTTATCAGAGGTTGCATTGAGATCCATTATGATGTGTTCAAGTTCTATTGCGTAAATTTTAGTAACATTATTATGATGTATTCAAATGTAATCTTGTAACATGTAGATTTTGTCAAGAAACTTGAATAAACATAGTTGTTTGAAGATGTTTTCACAGCAATACCAAATAAATATTAGAGAAGGAATAATTATCCTTAGTACGCTAAACATCATTAAAACTACCAATGTCAAGATTTCTTCATAATTCAATTCAGTATATTTTATAAAGCCCAGAATTACAGAATACAAATTTGCCTCAGAGGGCTTTATAATAACTTGAAGAAGTGTGTTAATGCAAATTACCATTATAGATGACAATAACAAAGTAAAAGAATAACACTTTGTGTCCAGTTGTCCAATTCCCTGTTGATTTTATTTATTTATAAAGAAAGGCCTACATTTTCCATTTTGGACAAGAGTGTATGCCAGTAAAATAAACAACCAACCTGCTCGAATAAATTCAAATGCATCATGCTGCATTCACACCAAAAGCGTTGCGTATATTCTCAATCGCCAGACTATTTGTGGTTTATTCGCTTCATTCGCACTGGGGAGGGGGCGTGGCTTATCTCCATGGCTTTACTCCGTGGAAACAGTTTTAATTTTCACCATCCACCACGGAGGAAATAACCACAATTTATGCTTTATACTTGTGGGAATCCCAGAAATGTCGGAACATCAGTTTCGAAAATTCGCTTGTGTTTTCGCACCACTTTTGAAGTGTTGGGGAAATATATCGGCTAATTTTAAGTGCCTCGTCACCCCAATCAATACGCTTAGATTTCTTTAAATGTGCCTGCTGGCAGTCGGCTTAATGGATGCTTGGCCATTTGGCGTCAACATTTGTTATAAGGCAGGTGGAGTCACAGATCACATAAGATGTCATGGGTATTGTACGGTAAAGTGTACAGTATATTTGTATTGTACAGTACATGGGTATTCTACAGTACGTGATTAGCCTACAGCAGGCAATTGCAAGCTCCATGACCCGTATTGTCAAAGATATATGATTGTTTTTAATCGCAATATAATTTAAACAAAATGTTGTACCTGCCCATTAATGCTGTGAAAGCCTTTTCGATTGACAACATCTACCTTGTTTGGGACAGAGAGGGCAGAATGGATAGCGCTCGTATAGGAAGTCATAATGACGTGACAAGAACTCTCTCCCTATAAAACGCTAATCTAACTAATATCACGCCTTGATCAATGGGATCTCTGAGGAAGGGATCTGCAAGCTTATCCAGCTAACGTAAGTTAGCCTGCGCTGGAGCAGGTTACATTTTGTGGATGTGTTGCTGTGGTGATTTTGCCAAACTTGCTTTGTTGAACAGAAAAGCCTGACTTATGTGCTCTTATACTGAAAATGATCTGGCTAACTACCTTAGCCAGGTACGAGGACCGGGACCCAGGTGTACAGTTTTCCAGGTATTGTTGTAAAAATAATGACAGATAAATAAACTGGCATTGAAAATGTAAGTAAGGAAATGCATGTAATGTGTTTCTCAGACCTCAAAGAAAAACAAAAGAAAGTATTTTTATAGTACTTACTTACTCAATATTTCTATTGGTTTGGCACAATGACGCGGCAAAGCTAAACTAGTAATAGAAGAGTTAGTAAAGAAAGATACACCGATGGTGACACAAAACATGCAGTAACAGTGACCAATAGTTAGAGGGCTTGCTCCGACTCTATGAGCAGAGAAACAAAGACAGTCACAACAGCTGGATTACATCTCCTTGAAGGTCAATCAATTCTTCTTTTGAGGGTATCTATAAATGACTTCTATGTGACGCTCTGAGCAGTGTTCCCAGACACCAGCAGTGAGGAGGTGCAGGTTCCCATCTTACTGTGAACTGCTGCCACCTAGCGGACTAACAGGGTTACAGCACTAAACGGGACGAAACGGTTCCAACATCATCGGCACACAAATGATTGATTATATGAGCAAACAAACAAAACAAAACCTGCTGTAGTAGAATTCTACATATAATTTAAACAAGAATGGAGAGCCCTCCCCGTTAAAGTCCTGCTTTTTGGGGTCATGTTGATTACACTGAGTGAACAGCAGTAAAAAATAAGATATATCCACAGGGGGGGGGGGGGAGGAAAGAAATATGATGTCATTGTTATAATGTGACAAAAGCTCAAGCTGTACTGTGAAATGTTTGCGTAGCAACTGTTGAGTCTGTATTAACCCTATGCGTACATCCCAAAAGGTCAACTTGGCTTTTGTCCCAGTCTCGCTCAAAATACAATATTTCTTCAAGCTTTTTACAGAAGAAATTATTTTTTTACGACGGGGTTGTTGATGCAGCCGTTGTGTCGTTGCTTTGGTAACACACAACAATCGTGTTCTGTCAGCACACATCTTTTATTTCAAATTAAATGAATTAAAAGGTTACAAAAATGGGAGTCAGATCAACTAGAGGGCAGAGAGAAAGATGGCACGAGTTAAAGGAAACTCCATGCCTGCAGGCACACACAGCTGGCACCCCAACACAGACACACATTAGGACTGTGCACACTCAGTCACTCACACTCACACACACACACACACACACACACACACACACACACAGACACACACACACACACATGTGAGTGGTAACAGTAATTTCCTCCTGATGAAAGGCTCAGCTCAATTGCCTTCAAAATTCACATTCATCCGTCTGTACACGATCAGGTGTGTGTGTGTGTGTGTGTGAGTGTGTGTGTGTGTGTGTGTGTACAACACACGATGGAGACACAGAGAAAGGTCTGCAGTAACCACATAGTTGTTGAAACTAGATCTTCTGACTAATAGCAGCGTGCATAGGCCTAGCTGTCTGAGAGCCCCGAGCCAAACACAGACCGCCCAAGACACCGACGGGGGGCTCCTCTTAACACGGCAGAGCAGAGGAGCAGCAGAAGAATAGTACAGGGGAGTAAGTAAGGATGTGTCTAGCAATATTCTATATTGTTCTTATTGTTAACAAATCCCCTGTAAAAAGCCCTCAAAGCCTCTTTGCCACGACCTCTAAACATGCGTAACTCCAGAGCTTTGTGCAGTCCAAAAGTCATGATGTATTGAAGAAATATGGATGTAATAATTTCCTAAATTCACATATTATTCCAACTAAATATTATGCTTCAATCCATAATTGTGGAAGTTTATCCTTTCAAAAACAGTTTTACTGTGGTCAATAAACAGCCTGCTCTCCTGCCGGCTGCACAGAGAGGGACGCACGATGGAGATGTATGTTTATTCAAGGAAGTTGAAGAAAAGACTCGGTCATGAGTCACTAGAAAAACTCAGGAAAGGAGATATTGGCTGAATCTGACAAAAATTACTACACCTTCAATGTTGATTCATAATAAATAGTGAAGGATTACTATTCCTTATGTGGACTGTGATACATACACTGTGTAATAAGTGAAAAACAAATGCTACATTGGAGTACTAAGCTGGACGTTGATGACCAGCTTTGGGTCAGCCTAGTTAAGAGTCGCACACAAACTGTTGGCTTGCAGCAAAAGAAAATCAACAAACTAGAGTAAAGTATAAGTTTTGTTGAGTTTTACTGAACTTGAATAAACAGAAATATGTCCCTCTCTTTTGCACAACTGAAACTGTATGGCGGTAACCCCAATCCAGAGGAAAACAATGTAATTCCGCATTTACCATCAAATAAATATAAGAATGCAATTTGGTGCAATGAAAAATGTGACAAAACTGTTAAGAATGTTTATTAAATATCAGATTTAAAATGTGGATTTACAGTCAATGATAGCATGAATATATATCACTCTTTGTGCAAGCATTTGTACCCAAAATGATGCACGTACTCTAGTATTACCAGTGGGTGCAACTATGTTATAGCAGGTGTATTGCAGTGTTCAGTGTAACGTTGTGCGCTCGGTCACTACTATACAGTCTTTTCACTTTTTCAGCCATTACTTTCTATGTATAATGTGTTCACAAAGAAGTAATTGCTTTGCTAATGCTGGGAGGAAATGGTTTCGGTCATGTGCACTTTTGGTCTTCTCACATAATCTCAGTTTCATACAACAAAAGGGTTTCAATTTAATCGGCAGGTGGCAAACAAGAGACAGGAGGTTGTCTTGGTTTCTTGATGAATTGTAACTATTATTCACCAACAAATAAAATCACATACACAAACACACACATTACTATTTAAAAACTACAGAAACTCATAGGCAATAAAGATCCAGACATCCAAATGACTAACCCACCACATACTTGGAAAGCTGTTGTTGCTCAACTGATAGTAAAGAAGGGTCTACTACTCGATTACATATTAAAAAAGGAAAAACAAATCTGAGTGTATTTGCCTATTAAGTTATTTTGGATCAAAAGTGTGCTTGAATCTTGAAAAAGGAGTCTTAAAGAGAGGTGGTTGTTTAACTTGGGTTACATTTGAGGGCCCTGTTCAATCAAATGTTCTAAAACTCTCTCACATAGGTTAACCTGCAGGGGGGAAAACATCTCAAATTGAAAGGAGTTCAGTCAAACGGATGGTTTTCTGACATCCCTTGATCTGGAGGTGTACATCTGCCAAAAAACACACTGTAGGGAAAACTAACTACACCAAAGTATTTGGACTTCTTACAAGTTAGACACTGCAAGACAATGTATATCCACCTCAATGACATTTATAATCAAGTTTTCCTGTGATGTGATTGCTCCTTAAAATGTTCAATCCAGCTCATGCCACTGAAGGTTCTGACAGGAGGCTTAGTCCAATACCTATGATGATGGGCACAAACATGTCTCGTGCTGAATGGTGTCAATGGAAACATGCCGAACATGAGACAGCCTTAACCTGAGCAGACGGTGGGAGTATAGGCCTTACCTAGGTATTTGATGGTAAATCCCCGTGGCGGTTTGAGGGACCTCCGCATCCATCCCTCCCTCAGCACCTCCAGGTGGTCCTCCTTGCCCTGGATCAGCAGCACATGCTCGTCTATCCATCCCAAGAAGAAGGTCTCGGACACAGCCTCGGTAATCCTTTGGTTCCACACGTGTTGCTGGGTATTTTCTGCTTTGAAATCGGCAAATATCTCATAGCCGGTGTGGTGTCTCGGCAACGCGTCGCTCTCCGACACCCCGGCCGCCCCCACCGCCTCCCCAGCCCCGACCCTGGAAAGCACTATAGCCAGGGAATGGGGAGCTATCTGCAGGAAAGACTCCATTGTCGCCTCGGCCTTCTAGCTGACTATCGAATACAGTATTGTCATTGTATTTATCTGTCGGACACACAGTGAGGCGTAATGGGAAACAAACACTCCATTTCAGCTAGCAGGGTGTGTAGCTAGACGCTACGCTCTGCAGCAAGTCGCATACCCTACAACTGGATTCCCATGAAGCTAGCCTGCTAGCTTCCCTTATATTCCCCGACTTACATGACACCCATTCCAACACATTTTGGTCCGTATTCTTCTACGGACGTACGATATCGCACCGTAAACGAGACCAGTATTTACTGAGTAGTCATGTTGAGCGCTGTGCACGCGAAACGAGAGATGACATTCGTGATTTTCGGTGTAATTCAAGGTACCAATCACCTCGTAGTGTTAGGTACCTTGGTATAAGGCTAGCTAGCCGAATGCTAAAGTGTTAATAAATTCACCCAGGCAACAGATGCGGAAAGCCCCCCTCCTCTTCCCAGTCGTCAGGTAGCGGTCGGATTTCGTGGGTCACTTTATCGTTTTTTTCCCGGCGGTCGTGACGGTTGTCGTGACGGTAAGGTCTCTCCAGCCGCCGGTGGATATTGTCCTGTCTCGCGCCTGACACGCTTCGGTACGGTGCGCGAGAACACAGCTGGATGCAGGACCGTCTCATCCAGGTAGAGTGGCGGCAGGCATCGTTACGGCGCTGCGTAAAGGCAGCGTTGATGCGACTGAATACACCATCTTCCGGCCACATTTTCAAATTAAGACGCATAACGCAACAGGTCGTTTCGGAACTCACTAAGCAGTGCACCATTCATATGGGCATTCAGCAGGGCACGTATGAAAACCCTTAAAGACAATAATGTAAAAAAGGGTTTTAATGCACGGAACGAAGTATTTTTCAAGTGTTTCTGCAAGAAGAAAATGCATCTATACAAACGGAGTCTATAAATACAAATATCTCGTGTTTCTTTATATTGAGAAATATAGGGCAAACGAAAAAGTACTTTTCAGTATTGTCAATACTTGGAGGATTGTTTATGTTCTTGTTGTATTTTTCTGCTCTCTGAACAATTCCAAACTTCAATTCAGTACATCATCTAGTATTGTATGGCACATCTTTCCTCCATTAAAAAACAGAAAGTCAAAATGCTATTAAATACATTCAACATTTGTCTAAATCCACTTTGTGACACGTCTAAATGAATTGGGAAATAGCATCTAGTTCTTCCCCTTTTTGTAAATGTAAATTCCTAAAATGTAATATGTATTGGCGGTGTGGTGTAGTAATCTGATTCCCATATATGTCTTCACGTTAATTGTAATAAAATGTCTGGGGCCATTGAGACAGCTTTCTTTAATCTGTCAGTAATACAGCCTGTTGTAGTTCAATTAAATTAATTTTGTTTTGTATAGCCCAATATCACTATTATTAATTTGTCTCAGAGCACTTTACAGTCTGTACACATACGACATCCCTGTCCCAGGACCTCACATCACTCAGGGAAAACTCCCAAAAAATAGAAAAAAAACTTTAAATTGAAAAAAGTGAAGAAACCTTCAGGAGAGCCACAGAGGAGGATCCCTCTCCCCGGATGGACAGAACAATATATGTCATGTGTACAGAAGGAATCATTACATAGTTACAACACATACAATGAGCATGACAGAGTGTATGAATAGTTGGTAATATGGACCAGGATCCAGACCTCCATGATCCATCAGGCAGATGGAGGTAGAGAGGAGGAGTGGGCGGGGCATCAGCAGGGCCATGACATCAGACCCAGCCAGGTCCAATGGACCCTATGAGACGTGAAGTCACAAGGACTCTGGGGAGGAAGCAGAGTTGATAATGTGCAATGAAGAGATGGAAGTGTAGTGTTGTAGTAACTTTAATATGGAGTAACGTGATTTTTAAAGTGTTGTCCTCTTCGGTGCACTCAATGTAACATGCTATTAAACACATTTACAATATGTGCTTTATCTTTTTTTGCTCTCTTCTGCTGCCAGACTGCCCTTTCAAAACAAGAATGTCCATGCCATGTGTCTGAACCTTGTCCTCTCACTACTGTGGTCCCTCAAGGCTCCGTCCTGGGTCCCCTACTTGTTTCTCTTTACACTAATTCTCTCAGCGCTGTCATTCACTAGCATGGATTTTCCTACCATAGCTATGCTGTTGACACCCTGTTGATTCTCTAATGTCCCCAGTCTGAAACACAGGTAGGAGCACAAATCTCTGCCTGTCGGCTGACATCTCTCAGTGGATGTCTGCACACCACCTAACAATGAACCCTGACAAGACAGAACTACTTCTCCTTCCAGGAAAAGGCTCTCCAACCCATAACTCTGTGTTGGCACAGAGCCTGACCCCGTTCACTCCGCTCGGCTTCTGCCAATTGGCTTGTTCCTCCGTCACAGCGAGCTTAACACTCAACAAAGTCACCACTGTTTGCTGTCCCGGCTTCTAAGGGGTGGAACGAGCTCCCCACTGACATCACAACCGCAGAAAGTCTCTACATCTTCTGCTGGAAACTAAAAACACATCTTTACCACCTATACAATAAAGTTTTACTTTCTTAAAGACATTTTTCTTTCTTGATTCTAGTTGTTCTGAGTTTGTACTCACAGTTTAATGCACTTATTGTAAGTCACTTGGATAAAGCATTAGCTAAATGAAATGTAATGTAATATCACCATTGGGGTCAATTTGACCGCATTTAGTGTTTAAAGTCTCTAAATATATGATTGACATCATCCTTTTGCTTTCATATTTAATGACTTAAAGCACTTCAAGTTGTTGGAAACCTATACAAGTGGGGTCCAGGTCCATATATTGTATGTTGTCATGTATCAGCTGGTAGTTTGCAAATGAGAAGAGAGATGAACAAACATCCAGCAGGTGGCAGTATGAACTCAAAATGGGGAAAAGGGACGCTTTTACTGCATAGTTCTGAGTTGACGTGTGCATGTTATTGTGAAGGCCTGAGGATGGTCCTGGATGTGTTGGCATTGATGTCAATTGGACCACTGTTGGAATACTTATGTATACTACACCACTAAACCCCATTTATTTTACAGCTATGTAACATATTTATATTTTATATGTATACTAGTTATCAACTAATTAATCAACCCACTTATTGTGATATATTATTGAAGATTAAAGTGACAATCCTTTAGATTTCAATCCTGGTCGATTTACAATTTATATTTGAGTAAAAACAGAGTTTAGTAGTCTGGAGTCTTGAGCTGCTTCCAAAATTCAATACGAACATGCTAGTTTTCAGAATTGTGCGTGCAATTAAATGTTGTGTGTGTATTGTATGTGTATTCAACAGAACACACAGTAATATAACACCCCATTTGCAATATTATTCTGAAATATATTTCACGCCATTATCCGAACCACTAATCCTATTTCAAAGAGCCGGGTCCAACTGACATTGGGCGAAGGCACCCTGGACCGGTTGCTCTCTCTCTCATATTTAGTCAGACAACCATTCACACCTATGGCCAATTTAGAACCTCCAATTAAACTAAGCTGCATGTCTTTGGACTGGGGGAGGAAGCCGGAGAACCCGGAGAACATGCAAACCCCGCACAGCACTGCCCAGACTGTGAACCGGACCCGGGACGGTCGGGACCCCTTACTGGGAGGCAACAGTGGCCATTAGCCACCACACCACCGTGCAGCCCATTGTGATATATATTCAATTTAAATATATTTTGTATCACAGAATCACAAATTACAAATGTGCCTCAGAGTGCTTTACAATCTGTAAACATATAACATCCATGTCCCAGGACCTCACATCGGATCAGGAAAAACTGAACTATCGCATTAACTGTTTAGGAATTACAACCATTTTTTCAGAGCCTCAAAAGTCTTAGAAATGGTTTGATTATATGATAACAATTACATTTGTTTAAAAAAGTAAGAATTACTTTCATTTTATTCCATTAAATTAACTATCACTGTACTTTATAACCTTGCTCCTCAAGACTTTAATTCAAAATGTATAGAACATCTGATCATTCAAATAACTCAACAGAGTAACAGATCCTTTCTGCTCCAAACATATAAGCGTGTCTGGGGGCTGTGTTCCAGGATGAAGTGTTGGAGAACACAGGGATTCAGACAGCATGCTTAAGCCTGGGTGCAGTGTCGAGTTACCGTATGACTGGTTCTCAGCCGAGGCCCACACTACATTCACCTGCCTGCAGCACATAGTCTCAACAGCTGGGGCTTTTCACACACTATCAAAGAAAGAGTCAACAGAAAACACTGATAATCGTGCATTAGTAACTGCCATATCAATACTTCTGCCAGTAATAGCAGGACAAATACTAATCTAGTTTCGATCCAGTCTGATACATTACAAAAAAACGTTTCTATCCTGTGTGAACACAGCATATGCACAAGAACATACAGGAACAACAATGATCTCCATATTTGTTGATTACTGATCAAGTCAAGATATGTAGATAGAGACAGAAAAACAAGTACGTCATAGAAAACGGCAAAAAGCAACATCTGCGATCTGATACCTGTGACGGACAGTCACACTCGCAGGGCACACGTACTCAAAAAAACGATACTAGCCCTTTTTAGAGGTGATTCAATTAAATATTGTTTAAAATATTGAAATAAATCAATTACAAAACGAAGATATTTATATTCCATTGGGACACAAAATGTAGGAATACTTTCATTTATAAGATTTATTTAGGTTACACTCACAAAAAAAGATTCAAGTCTTCTTAGAGGTGACTCAATTAAATATTGTTTTATACATTGAAATAAATGAATTACAAAATGAAGATATTTATATTTAATGGGTGTAACACAAAATGTAGGAATATTTTCATTTACTAGATTTATTTAGGTCACAAAAACGATTCAAGTTTTCTTAGAGGTGACTCAATTAAATATTGTTTGATACATTGAAATAAATCAATTACAAAATGAAGATATTTATATTTAATTGGTGTAACACAAAATATAGGAATTCTTTCATTTATTAGATTTATTTAGGTTGTGCATATCAACTCAAAATGAATGCGTTTAATTGGGGACTACCCTTTGCGCCATGCAGTTGTTTTCATGCGGTGAACATGCTTTCATGGCTGGTGTAGTGGCTAGCACTGTCGCCTCACAGCAAGAGGGCTGTGGGTTCAATTCCCGGTCGGGCCGGTCCTATTGTGTGGAGTTTGTTCTCAGTGTGGGTTCACCAGCTTCCTCACAGTTCAAAGACTTGCATTCAGGAAGTCAGCTGAAGTTGGTTCCAAAGACCCCAATGATGTTAAGCGGTACTGAATAGAATTTTGAGTTGGACAAACACAAATTAATTTAATTTAATGAATATCATTATTTTATTTTAGATGTGTTTGATACAAATGAGTTGGACTTACTCAAATTAATTTAATTTAATGAACATCGTTATTTTATTTTAGATGTGTTTGATACAAATGAGTTGGACTAACTTAATTACATTGTATTGCACTGATGTGCTAAATTTGAGTTGGAGTTGCATATAGTTATTGGATGGAAAACCTGCCAACGCTTTAATTGAGTTCATCCAATGAGCCATTTCTTTGAGTGTGGGAGGAAGCCGGAGAACCCGATTAACCCGGAGAACATGTAACCCCCACACACGACAGAGAGAGAGAGAGAGAGAAAGAGATCTAATTTTTCTATACATTTTATTCACAGTTTTATTCACAGTTTTCTGACCACCAGGGATTGTTTGACGCTGATCCAACCCACGCGGGGGTGACCGTGTATAGAGAACAGACTGGATTACTGCTGTGTAGAACTGGTTCTATATGGTTGAACTTCATGAGCTCCTCTGCTTTTGACAATGTATTTTATATCTTGTACATTTGGTAATGTGCTTCGCTGTACGTAACAACCATGAATGCATTATAATGTTTATATGTTTTAATATCAATTTCATCCCCTCACGATAGCGACACAGCTGTGCAAGACGCAGTCACAACACTTAGCGCATGTGTCGTTGAGATCAAAAAGAAGTTCCAAGATGGGCGTGGTCTGAGCAAAGGTGCAAAGGAAGTAAGGGGGGAGAAGGGGGGAGGGGCCACTGGCCTTCAATTGGGGTCGTAGCTGGTGTGATCCCATTGCAAGAGATCCCTAGTTCATATCTGTCTCTCATGAGGAGCCATAGAACTATAGGAATGCATAGTGCAACACTTTTTATTGTATATAAATAGATATTGCCAGCGTGTTTAAAAGAGGGATCACACATGGAGGTCAGGGAGTAAATGCATTGTGTGATATATTTAACAGAATAAATATCATGTTTCATGAGATGAATAAACATTCACAGGACAAAAAGTGTACCATGCAACTTTATTCAAAAGGCAAGGGAATATATGGATTATACAGATACACGGAATAGATATGATATATGATTTGCCATTTCACTGCTTTTACACAGGGCACTCCCCTTTTCTTGTCATTGTCACATTCAACGCCTTTTCTCTGTAATAAAAAACATTAGATATTAGCCTACAGCATTTTGGTTTGCTTTAGGTGTATGTATACATTTATGAAACAAATGTATATCGTACAACATTGTTATTTTGTGTGTGTTACATGTTACATGCCTGTTCGTGGTGCAGAGGACACACTCGGTGCTGTATGTCTCTCCATCACTGCCACATACTGGATCAAACTCCCTGGTGCAGGCCAAGTCTTTATACTTGGCACAGCCAAACTGGAGACAAACAAAGGTAGTTACAGGATTATTTATTACTATATATTTTGAGAGCTGTTAAATTATCAGTATTGGTATTGGTGCATGTTGGAGCCATAATGTAGTTTTGTTGTATTTGTAAGGTCCAGAAGCCTTCTGGGTAGTTTTGCTGTCGCTGTCAGGTTGTCTGTTATGTTTTTTTGTCACTCATCTCGGGTACCTTCCAAGTGTCTTAATTCTCGTTTCCTTGCTCCTCGCTCCTCACTCCTTGCTTGAACTGGAAGTTGTTTTGCGTTTATTCTGGAGGAGCCATGGTCTGCGGTCGTATAGTCCGTTTTGGTTAGGAAGGTTCCTAACTGAGTGAAATTAATTCTAGCAGCATTTATCATGGCGGCCGCTTAGAAACTTCCGGGTCATTTCCCTCAGTTAGGAACCTTCATAGGCTTCCTTGAGTCCTGCTCCTTGTGATTCTCAGTCTTAACAGATTTATTTTATCTTTGAGGGTGGCACAAAGTTACTTTTTACACATGCAGTTCTGACACAGGGGGCACATTAACGTGAAATTGCATATAGATAGACCGAAGTGCCTTCTGATGAGACTAAAGGTGCATTCACACCTGTAGCGGTGCAACTATTCCGTCAATGCACAAATGCCAATGGATGCGATTATTGCACATTTCTGCCAAACAAGTTCTGTTTTGTTTTCAGGTCCTGAAGATGTTCGCCAGTAATTCGCCCCCTCCCCCCTGCAACTTTAAGAAGAAACGGGATAAATGTCAGCAGTCTCACCTTTGGGGGTTCAGCCTCAGTTGATTTAGTTGTTTTTTCATCTGTTCCTGTCACATTGCTGACTGGAGTGTCATTCTCCTGGGACAGGACTACACACACACACACACACACACACACACACACACACACACACACATAGAGAGATATTAACTTATAACCTTGCTAAAGAAGATGACTGTTCACAGAGGGCTGTATCCAAGTATATGAATACAAAGTTGAGTGGAAGGAAAACGTGTGGTAGCAACAAGGATAACCACACCCCCTGTGGTTATCCTTGGGGAGTGGAAGGGGAGTGGGGGGGAGGGGGGGATCCCAAGGAGTGGACTGCGGCTAGAGTCAGAGCTTCAAGAACAACAACATTCCTGGTGACAAGCCACTCCTGAACCAGAGACCACATCACCTGAAACAGGACGGGACAGTTGCTCAGAGTTCCAACGTCCTCTTTTAGATAAAAGTATAATTTGCGTTTCATTTGGAAATAAAAAAGTCTGAAGGAAGATACGAGGCACACGATCCTTGTCACTTGAGGCACGCTGTATACAGTACCTATACATACTTTTCAGTAGGCCAACATTTCTGTTTTAAAAATCTTTTTTTAGAATTGGTCTTATGTAATATTCTAGTTTTCTGAGATACTGAATTTGGGGTTTTCATTAGCCATAACCATCCAAATTAAAATAAATAAACTCTTGAAACTATCATCGTGTCTGTCATGAATTTATATAATATATGAGTTTTACTTTATAAATTGAGTTACTGAAATAAATGATGTATTAAATTATATTCTTAATTCATTGAGATGCACCTTTACCTTCAGTAAATAATGTATATCATAAAAGTGATAATTATTGTTGTTTTTTTACATGGAAACTTAATGTTTTTTTACTCCTTCCAACCTCTCCGGGTAACTATATCACTATTACGCAACATCTAACCCTGACCAGCTCATCTGAGCTGGCCGATGCTACGATTGGTCAGTCTGTGTTCTGTTCAAGGGACATGACTTAGTAAAAGGTCAATTATTACCTAAACCTTCAAACCAAGTATGAATCCTCTCAGAGCCCTTTAAAGAAATAAAGACTGGATAAAATGTCCTCAGTTTGTAAACATGCTCTTATTCCCAATATGAACAGACACGTTCTGAACGCTCTCTTTCTGATTCAGCCCTCAAACAAAACAAGTCCATTCTGTCAGAATATATCTGTCACCAGTTTTTCCTCCAAAGCAATGTCACCCAGCAGAGTCTCACAGTCCTTCACCTCTTGTTTTGTTTCCTGTTGTTCAAGGAAACAATTCAAAAAACTGAACATACCTCTTTTTCTCTGGAATTTTTTGAAGTGCAGTCCAAATGAGCTCTTTCACAAGCAGTGACAGCTGGTTATTTACAGACGTTTTTGTTGATGTAAGTATTGCTATTATATTGCTTATATGGATAGAATTATGTGGCAAAACCATTAACGTGGTGTCATAATGTAACTTAATGATCACGTCAATGTTGATATGGTACACTGAATAAGAACATTTAAAAATGGCGCTTTATATAAAAAGGTTGACGAGCTCCTTCATTAATAGTTTTACAAAAATGTAAATAAAAACAAACTTCCAAACATTTAATACTAAACAATAATCATGTATGTGCTTGACAACTTTTTAAAACAATATATTAATAATAACTACTACTATATAATAACTATATATTCTTAATCCCTCGTTTTAAACAATTCCACTAAATACATATTTGGCTCTCAATAATTTCAAACAGATGATGTTGTGCCTGACTTGTGTTTTGACAGTATGTGTAGTTACTAGTGCTGCTGCAGGTTTGTTGTTGTTGTTGTGGTTCGCTTGTTTCATTTTGTGAAATATATTTGAGTAAAAAAGGGTAAAGTCATGGAAATTAACATTATCTGGATTTGGTGTGTGTACTAGTCTGCAGTAAAACTAGTGAATAAGCAGGTTCAATCAGCCATGGAAGAGAGGGAACGCACCATGAAGCACCACAGTCAAAGTGTCGTCATGCCACCAGTCCAAAACACACTTCCTTTTTTTTTTGTAGGAATAAAATAAAAACCTTTTGCTCACATACATCAGTTTGATTCTAAATACCACTTTTAGATGATGAAGATGCATTATTTTGACATGTTTGAAGTTAAACCATATATTATGCAGCGATGACTAATTGTAATGTTCTTTCACATTATAGTCTAAACAATAGACTTACACCAAATGGGCCAATGACCCAGTGTTCTTCTTTATTCTGTGTATTTCTGTCCCATATATACTCTGTCAGCTGTTTCTGGTGGAAGCCGATTGTGAAACTAAAAGAACTGGTTAGTTGAACTCACCAGAGACAGAGAGCAGCAGAGCAGAGCAGAGCAGCACAACCAGCTTCATGACTTTCAGTTTGTTGATGTGTCTCTGAGGAGAGCAGGTGTGTGTTTCCCACTTGCTTTGCCTTGCAAACAAAACCTGTTGAGCAGACTGGAGCTGCCCTCTGATTGGCTGCATTGCAAAGGCCACCTGAGCATGTGTGTCACAAGATGACATCATTGGTCAAAGAAACAACAGCCAGGAAAAACAAACACAATACTGAATACAGTATTAACTCTATAGGGGTAAGAAGAAATTATGTTGAATCATACAATTATGTCATGGTCATTATGAGTACTGTTTTAGGAACACATATTTGATAAAAAATATATTTCAATGGTTGTACTGAGAAATATAATTTTGTTTCAGGATACCATACTAATCTCAATTAAACTAACCTAACTATACTTTACTATAGGCTATTATGATATACTATGTATCATCCACTGTATTATGCTCCATAATATACTTTATTATGATGCAGTAGAATATAGTAGAATACACTGTACAATAATATACAATATAAAACTTTACTGTGATATACTATAATATACTGTAGTTTAATATACACTAGTATTCTGTGCTATGAGAAAACATAGTATAAAACAATATACTACACTGCACTATACTATACAAAACAGTACAATATTTAAATATACTATAATGCATTGTACTGCAATATACTATATTATACTGTCCTAACATATACTCACTCTCCTGCAGTACAATATATTATACTGTACTGGAGATTACTATAATGTACTACCACATGGGAATGGGTGAATGATAGAATGAAGGCAAGCACTTTGAGTGGGCGGACGACTAGAAAGGCGCTACACAGAAGTCCATTTATACTGTATTATTTACAATAATATACCATAATATAATCTACAACAATATACTGTATTATACTGTACTATACTATACTGTATTATATGATACAATACTATAATTGCTATTTAATCAATTTAAATAGATAATATATATTATATACTAAAAATTATTAATGTTCATAATTTAACATATAAAATGTTATATATTATACAATATGTTTTCCTTAAATTGTTCTTGAGAAAGGTCCCAACAAAAGTTCATGTCAGAGATGTGATGTCATAATTGTTTTTAAACCACGGATCATTTTCTACCTGCATTCCTAACATGATGAAGCCTATTGTTCTCAAAAATGTAAAGGTGTGTTGCAGTTGATGATAATAATCAGTATGTACAGCTGGGCAATCCTCTTAAAAGGGTATGGCACTGCAGGGCCGTGTGCACACACAAAATGCAAAGAGAGAATAAAAAGTGTATAACATTTGGTAATGAATCAAATCAATACTCAAGTAAAAATCATAATAAATTATGTTGAGCTTTTTGGGCAAGATGATTGATCATAAACTATGTTGTACACGATAATAAAACAAAAAGGGTCTTGATTGAATTGTTACCCAATCAGGTTATTACAAACAACCAATGCACCATTTATGAATTAACATATTTTGAAATGTAGTAGTTGATCTTGAAGATGGACAGATCATTTAAAGCACAATTGCATGTGCTTGCTAACTGCATTTAGGTGTTAATTAAAATGAGTGGCAGCAGCATGAACTTAGGTGAAGGAACATAAAATAATGTATGGTTCACTTTACAGATCTGAACGATTTTTAGAGAAGAGGTTATAGACACATACCAAACTGAGGTGTGATATTTACATATTCAATTCAGTTTATTTTGTATAGCCCATTCTCACAAATTACAAATTTGCATCAGAGGGCTTTAGAAATCTGTACACATAGACATCCCTGTCCCAGGACCTGTCAGGATCAGGAGAAACTCCCAAATAACTTCAATAACTTCGAGGGGGAAAAGGGAAGAAACCTTCAGGAGAGCAACATAGAAGGATGCCTCTCCCCGGATGGACATGGAAGAATTTATTTTTTAATTCCTTTAGTTATCAAGCTCCTCTTTTATGGAACCAGCTTCCACCTTCAGTCCGGGAGGCAGACACAGTCACCACATTCAAGAGTAGACTGAAGACTTTCCTCTTTGACAGAGCTTATAGTCAGGGCTGAATCAGGTTTGCCCTGGTCCAGCCCCTGGATATGCTGGTATAGGCTTATAGCTGCTGGGGATGTTTAGGATGCACTGAGCACCTCTCCTCTTTTCTTTCTCCTATGGATGAATATTCATCTCTCCATCACACATGACTAAATCTGCTTTCTCCCCGGAGTCCTTCTGACTTCACGTCTCATGGGGTCATCGGACCCTATGAGACGGCATAGATTCCATCTGCTGATGGACCTTCGATGGTTGGATCGTGAGTTCCTGTCGCCAGCTGTGCCACTGCCCTGCTGGGACTCCGCCCACTCCTCCACTTGGGAGGTCTCCAAACTCTCCATCGTGGAATATGCCTAAATATGAACTATTGATAAACTCTGTCAGATTCCTTGAATGTATTTTAACTCTAAATATGTCCTTCTGTACACATTACATCTATTGCATCTGTCCATCCTGGAGAGGGATCCTCCTCTGTTGCTCTCCTGAAGGTTTCTTCCCTTTTTTTCCCCCTGAAGGGTTATTTGGGAGTTTTTCCTGGTCCGATGTGAGGTTTTGGGTCAGGGATGTCTATGTGTACAGATTGTAAAGCACTCTGAGACAAATTTGTAATTTGTGAAACTGGGCTATACAAATAAACTGAATTGAATTGAATTGAATTAAATAGGGGAAAGGATCAACAGTAGGTGGTGCCAGTGGACTGGCTAACACCTTGATGACTGAGCAGCGCATTACAGAGGGACAACATGTCTGCATCGCCATGCCAGGTGACAAGGAACATCAGTGACAGCATTTTACTGCTGTAAACACAGGGAAGCCTCACAGAAGCAAATACAGATAATATTCATTTACGTGACTATTTAGTCGAATATACTTCACACAAATTAACCAAAGCGAACAACAACAAAACAGTTCTTTGAACTGTTACCTTTTATTGAAACTACTTCCTTTCTAATATTTGTTGGAAAACATGTTATTGTGATCAACACAATTGTATCCTTCCTGTGACTATTCCAAAACATTTAAATACTAAAGAGTATAGTACAGAACATTTGTTACATTTTGGGGGAATTTCAGACATCGCTAGCCAGAAATAATTCCATTAAACTATACAGTGTAAGTGGTGTATACTGTACATACCAGTACAACTACCTGTCATACAATAGGCAACAACACCAGCATATGCCAACATCGTAGCAGTAGGATTTATGTTTCTGACTGGCCAACACAAAGCTACTGGATCATCTGAATTAATGTGAACCTATAAGTGACACATATGCACCTCATTAATTTCAGTTAGCGAATGACACCCTTTGGTATATGTTCTGTAAATGTGGGAGTTTTAGAGGGGAGTTGTGTTGTACAATGGTACAATATTAGGAAATAAATGACTCAGTATTTCCCCGCAATAAATACTTCCTGTGTGGAGAGGGCTTTGAAACAGCATTGTTTGGACCTTTGTGAGACCTTTACTCTAATTGGTAGCCAGCATCATGGTATCAATTCAACAACCCTTGAACTGGGTTGTAGTGTCTGGTGAACCTTAAAATGCACTGATATAATGGTTAAAACAGGACTTTCCACATTTCATTTCATTTTCTCACCTGTACCTGAATCAGCATGCCGACACTATCCCCGCCCTCGTGCTGCATTCATGCACCGTTGTTAGAATGGGAAGAAGAACAACAATTTGGAAACGACGAAATCATCCAAATGACCTTTTGTTGTATTACATATAAGAGCGGTTCTTTAACAGGTGAAACTAGACAAAATCGTGTGGGCCAATAACGAATTTTAAATAAGCTAAATTCAGTTAATGTATTCACACTGCCAGTGATTGTGGCCAACCCATTTGCTAGTGGTTTGCTAAAACTGTAGTCGTTTACATGAATGGGAACTATAGTAATTATTAAAACAGTGAGCAATATATCTAACTAGGGGGCTCATGAACTGGTTCTGCATTCGGTCGAAATTAAAGGATTCTGGCATATTATCCTACTATTCGACAGGCCTACCCAAGGTTTACTTTAAAGACCCAATTATACTTGAGAGAACGTGAAAGAGAGGAAAAAAATAAACAAGTTAAAAAAAAGTCCGGCACAATGTGGCTGGAAAAGGTGGAATATGTACTGCTTCTGCTGAGACATGATGAAGGCTATAACGTTAGTCGTTAACACCACCTGTGGGTGCATTCAAGGGACCTGGGGTCGAACATGACATACATTATTGATGCGTTCACATATTAGAGGGTCTCCAGCTGCTTTTATCGTCACCTCATTTACATTTGACAGCACAAAACCTGGGCACGAAAGTACACACAACAAAGTAAAGACGAAATACACTTAGTGTATTATTTAGCAAACATAGACGATATACATATATTTATAAAATATTTATATAAAAACATATCTCTTTAACTTTATACTTTTTGGCTGCATTTAGTAAGGGACATCATAAATAATAGCTTCCCTTTCTCTGTCACAACTATGTATAAGTTTGATATACTAATATCCAGGCACATGTCATACATCTTGATGTATTATTTCCGATAGCACCTAAAGGGGTCATGAGATATCTAACCTTAGCTAATCGCCTCCAACGGAAACCAGCTGAGAGAAAGGGTAGAGAAGACAAGATGGCGGAGTGAGTGGGTTGCGCTTTCTACAGACGGTTGCGACCCTTGAAGTTGGCTGAAAACACCTTTAAATGAGCAACACGATTGAAAAACAACATTACCATCGGAAGCGTAAATAGAAGGGCTGTTTTTTTACTACTCAGCACGGAGGAGGTCCGGCCATTTTTCCGCGGCGGTCCTTGCGACAGCGTTAGCTTGATGCTACCGCTAGTCGACGTTCGTTTTTACTAGCTGCTACTTCGAGCTAGCCAGGTGGTTGTTGAAGGCCGTAAGCTGTTTCGGATTTAGTTTTGGATGTCTATACTTCGATAGTGACACGGCATTCCGTGTTTCTTGGAGGAGGTTTTATTCGAACGAAGATCCATCGTAGCCGATAGCCTATGAATAACGCGAACAAAGTCGGGAGAAAACCACTTTCAAACTTGCTTTTCACGTTAATACCCGAACATAATCTTCGGAGTACCGCTTACAGCTAGTCCATATTCGCCCTCAGCAACAACAACTGGACATACAGGACTCTGTATGTTCTGCTGACAATCGACGAGACTCCCACAGAGTTTTCTAAAGTGAATCGGGTGGAGATCGTCATTTGGTGGATATTATGGCGAGCAGCAGTGGCTCCAAGGCCGAATTCATAGTCGGTGGAAAATACAAGCTTGTCCGAAAAATTGGATCGGGATCTTTCGGTGACATATATCTGGCCATCAACATCACAAATGGAGAGGTAATTCACTGCTTCAATTTCTAACATTAGATTGATCGGACCCATGTTCTTCGAAGTTCGATATGCGATTTTCCTTCTGAACACGACCAAGTCAACTTGATGCATATCTTTGTGTGTTAGTCGGTAACTTATAGTTACCAAACGGTAACATGTATTGTAACGGACTGGGGGACATGTCATCTTAACCTGTTATAAGTGTTACAACTAATACAACATCTCGTAGCTTTCCTAACCCAGAGTCGCTACAGTATTTAGCGTTAGATAAAATATGCTTCACGATACATTAATAGTCTGTATTTTTTTTTTTTACAGCATATGCCGATATATTTGTCTTTCCCTTGACTAGTCTAGTGACCGACAACAGAGTTGGAGATGTGAATGTTGTATTTTGTGTCATTTTCAGGAGGTAGCTGTAAAATTGGAATCACAGAAAGCTAGACATCCACAGCTGTTGTACGAAAGCAAGCTGTACAAAATCCTACAAGGTGGCGTCGGGATTCCACACATCAGGTAAGGGGAGTAGTTATTACGCTTATTATCTTAGTAACTTTCCGTACGGACAATAAAGTTACACTTTTTAAAATCTCTTCGTTTAGCTACGCCATTGTGAAGTCTACGGTGAATCGAGACAACTAACGATAATGTCAGAACGGCAGCAACCTGGCTGGCATTAGGCCTGCTAATCTCCCTAAAGTTACTTAGTCTATTTTAAGAGCAATCTATTTCCACGATTGCTGAAACACCACGTCGGGTTTACGTCGCACACGTTGCTTTGTGTTGTCTTGTTCAGACCCCACCTGTGCCCTTTTTATTCTGACTTGCAGCGGTTGGCTTTGAGGGAAACCAACTATGTGGTTGGAAATGGCCGCTCCTCTTTTGTTGTGTTAGCTCCCAACATGTCTTCCCTAACTCTGTTAGAAAATGGCGGCGGAGCACAGAAGCGAAAACAACAACCCAAGATTTCAGACCTAAACGTCAAGTAGACCCGTCGTTCCCTGTGACGGGTCACTCGATACGTTGTGTTGAATTAGCTGTTCCGATCGGGGTGGATCGTTAGCTGAACCGAGCATGTGGTAACGTTTTAGAGACGCAAGCGGTGCCCCATAGTCCCACACTGTATCCGACAGCTATAGCGGATACACTATGACGTGGTACACTCGTGGCTGTTTCACCGTTACGTTAATATTCTGAATGGGCATATGGATTTGACTGCGTTGGGACCTGAGGTATTTGTTTATATATTGGCTTGAAGGACACGTTTGTGCGACGCTATTGAGGTTGAGTCAATCTCTCCACTGCATGTAAAAAAGTGGAAGTACATTGAGCAAATCAATATGGCTCTCTGCACACGACACCACACCATAGAGTACACTGTCTCATGTGATGAGCAATCTTTTGTCCAGTATGACACAAATATGGGAAATTGTTATTTATGTTGACTTATGACAGAAGGTTTTTTTTGTACACTAATGTTTAGTGTGATGCAGCTAGAGCTTACAGGACTGTGTGCTTGACTGTTAATGTGACACTTTATTTAGTTCCCAATTCGGTTAAGTCTGTTCTTTATTATTCCATGGTTTTAATATTTTCTGCCTGAAAGTTAAACAGAAAGTGTGTGTGTGTGTGTGTGTGTGTGTGTGTGTGTGTGTGTGTGTGTGTGTGTGTGTGTGTGTGTGTGTGTGTGTGTGTGTGTGTGTGTGTGTGTGTGTGTGTGTGTGTGTGTGTGTGTGTGTGTGTGTGTGTATTTCTTTATGTTAAGTCTCAGGATATGGTTCATGTCTAAATAACTTCTGCAACGATACATAACAGTAACTCTCTTAATTTATGGCTGTAGGGTTGAAATTATTTACTTTTTGAAGAAATGCTTACTTGAGTCAATCTGAGGGACGATGAGTTGTCTGTCTTTTAAGTCAAACCCGTTGAATTTATTTTGGTGGAATCAAGAATGCACTTTTGGACTAACCTAATAGCAGATATTAGAACTGTACTAAACACAACTTGTATGTTCTTCCTAAATGAATACGATCTTTCAAAGCTGTTAACTACTCTGCCATGTAACTGGAGAAAGTTTAAGTGAGCAGATATGCAAATGATATATACCATGATATGTATAATGTACCCACCTTTCTTTAATAATAAATATATATATATATATATATATATATATATATATATATATATATATATATATAAACATTTTTTAACCATGTCATACTGTTATACCTCCATGAAATTATACTTTGAGGAGATGCCACTGTTAGTCTAAAGTTTAAGCACTGGCACTCAGTGACACTTGCAAGTAGGTGCCGCAGCTACTCAGTGGCACCTGCCAGCAGTTGCCGGAATTTGCCAGCAGATGCCGCAGCTAGTCAAAAGGTGCCACAGCTAGTCAAAAGGTGCCACAGCTAGTCAAAAGGTGCCACAGCTAGTCAAAAGGTGCAGCAGCTAGTCAAAAGGTGCAGCAGCTAGTCAAAAGGTGCAGCAGCTAGTCAAAAGGTGCCGCAGCTAGTCAAAAGGTGCCAGCGGACGGAGGGTCGGCCAGGCGCGTCTGCGGCATGTCTGCGCAGTGACGAGTCTGCGACGACTCAGTAGCAAGCTCCATTAAAGTGCCCGGATAAATATATTTATTATTAAAGAAAGGCGGGTACATTATACATATTGTAGCGACCCTGTGAAGTGGCTGCCAATCACAGTGTGGCACCATGCATGCTGGTCGAGGGGCTTTGCCTGTGATTGGCGGAGTAGAGGGGAGGCGGGTTTAACCTGTCGCAAAAACGGAAGTTAAGTGTGGTTGACGGGAACCGTGGTTGTTGAGGTTCGAGCTACAAACCTAAGAGGAGCTCGCCGTCGTTGTTTGTGGATGTCCAATAAAAGGTTAAGACCGTCGGCCCGTTTCCGTGTCGTCAGTCCATAGCGTTCGAAACGTTACAATATCATGGTATATAAGTGAAACGTAGTAGTAGCAAAACAATATTAAATATAGTATAGCAGTAATGTACAACCTGTGGCACCTTTTGACTAGCTGCAGCACCTTTTGACTAGCTGCAGCACCTTTTGACTAGCTGTGGCACCTACTGGCAAGTGCCACTGAGTGCCAGTGCCGCTAGGGGGATCTCGCCCCGACTGTGGTTTTGCTCTTTTACACCGTCTTAAACAACGGTGCTGTGCTGCCCCAGGGTGTACAGATATACATCTATACACACCTTTTTTTGATGGCGTGTTTTTTGCTGTAATCGTGGTTTCACGAGTAACGCAACACTGTCTGCATCTAGTGTGCATGTGTGCCTCTATTCTGCTGCTTTGTGCCTTTTTACAGAAAGAACAGATGTGATGTGGGGTGTTGGGGTTGAGAGAGTGTGTGTGTGTGTGTGTGTGTGTGTGACTGACTGACCTGAGAAATTACAAGGCTGTTGGTGCCCATAGGGATCCACAAACCTGTTATTGGCTCAGGTTGATTTAGATAGAAATGTATTTTTAAAAAATCTAGAAAAGTTTTACATTTCTAACATTTTAAATATTTCTATAGATTAGTTAAAGCATGGTTATATTGTTAAAGAATAACCTTTTCATTAGTCATGACTACTCTTTAGGACAAAGTGTCTGCCTCTGTACCAAAATATGAATATTTAACTGGTGTTAATGTTCCTTTCCTTGTTCTATATCTGGCCAACATGCACTGCCTTACAGCTGGGAAATGGCTGAGAAGAGACAATGACCTGGGAGCCGTTATGGCATAGTAACTTTGTTGAAACCTGAACTCTGAACACGCACACCTTCTTTACAAACTAGAAAGGCTTTGTAAGGTAACCCCTGTCATAGATATAAGCACACATGGGTTGGTTGCCGATTGTGCAATTTATGGCCATTATAGAGTCCTAATGCGGGCAACTTTTTTTCGTAAGCACCAGGAAGTGAAAGCTGATGACGGCTCGTAAAAGCATTAGTATCATGAATTTGCGGTCTTGATGACGGGTCCTGTAGATTTTGAAGAAATGCTTTCCCCCCTTTACTGTAGCAGGAACTTCATTGAATCTTTTCACTGGTAATCCTGACTTACTGTTGCACCAAAGTCTTGTTTGAGCCTGTTCAACCTGCCTAGCCTGCTCCCCCCCTCCACGCCTACTACAACCTGACTTACCTTTTCCACAGTCGCCGCCTGTAATAGTTTCAGTCGTAATCATTCTCGCCCTGTTTTTTCACACCGACTGAAACAATGTCCTCTATTTGTTTAACCCACAATCAATCAATGATAAAATAGAGGATTATTTAAACAAAAAAAAAAGCTACTTCTTTTTTACTATGTAGTGTATGTTCTTTTGGTGAGACATTTAAAATGTGAACATAATCATGAGTGCGCCCCTCTAATGGGCTGCAGTGGTATTATAGGTGGACGCAGGGGGAAATGCAGATTTTTATTTTTATAAGAACTTTATTGAAAACATTACATATTTATAAAAGTACACAGACCAACTAAAAGGACATTCACTTGAAACGCGTTGCATATATTTGTGACGCAGCTTGTGGATTTCACAGACTCCTAGGAACGGCATCTCTATCTGCCGCTTCCAGCGCTACTTCTGACTGACCACTTTGAATCCACGATGGCAGGGCGTCAGTGATGACGGGCGAAGCATCTCGACACCGACGTGGCATGCAAACAAAACTGCTATTTAATTCAACAGAATATTGATTCTTTGTTAAATGCACCCACATGTGCATCATGGACCTTGTAACATCCAACATGGTATTACTACTTTAAAAAGGAATGCACAGTCAAGGTGCCTTGTTTTTGAGGATTGGACATGCACCGATTGCAATTTTATTTTTAAAGTCTGCCTTGCCGAATTGTCATCCAGACTCGACAATAAGTTTACCACCCACTTTCCGTAACCGTCCCAAAACATGATATCAACCATCCCGAAGTTAGGGTAAACATGTTCCGTTACTTACTAGCTGTTTTTATTATCATCTATATTGATTATGAATAAAAAACACTTCAAATGATTAGATGACGAACAGATGGATTTAACATGGCTGTCTTTGCAGCTGGGTGGCTTGTTGGGCACTGCAAGCACAGCGTGTGTGCATGATTGGGCATTAATCCTGTTAACGGTTAATGATTCTTTAACATGGGTCAGAAATCCGTCAAAAAACAACAACTATACAAATAAGCATCCCTAATCATAATGTAGTAAATTTTCTGGTGACTAAAAAAAAATAGTCTGAATAACTGCATGGTAAAACAATGTGTGTGTCTGTGTGTACACACACATGGTGAATTACATACGTGACAAATAAAATGCCATTTTGTTGCATTTTGTGAGAAAGCAGAGAAGTGTCTTCAACATGAGGAGTTGGTTTCTGATGATATGCTGTGAGAGACTCGCCATCATGATATGACTTTGTTCCCAGGTGGTATGGCCAAGAGAAGGACTACAATGTCCTAGTCATGGATCTGCTGGGACCCAGTCTGGAAGACCTCTTCAACTTCTGTTCTCGCCGTTTTACCATGAAGACGGTCCTTATGCTGGCAGACCAGGTACCTAACACTTGCACACATCTTCCCCTCTGCCATGTTCTGAAGCACTGAACACGCCTGAGGAACATGGTTAAACACGAGCAAGACGGTCCCGGTTCCAACCTACTAGCTTTGTAAATACGTGCTGAGCATGGTCTCTGCCATGATCTCCTGTGGGTTCTCCAGTTCAGTTTAATTGCTGACTTTAAATTTGCCCGTATTCGTTTAAATGATAACTTGTTATATAGATGGTAAGATAACATTGAGATATCTAACCGTGGCTTTCTTTTCATTTTTAGATGATCAGCAGAATTGAGTATGTACACACAAAGAACTTCATCCACAGAGATATCAAACCAGACAACTTTCTTATGGGCATCGGCCGTCACTGTAACAAGGTAAGACCCGTCTCAGACCTATACATACAATAAGTATGGATTATTAAAGCTCTCAATAGAGCTGTTGGCAGCAGACATGTAAACAGCTCTGGTCAAATGGTAACAAATGCTGTACTTGTATCACTCTTTTGACTCATTGCAACACTACCTGTTCTCAGCACAGCAATAATCAATGAGTAATAGTCCTGTGAAACTAGACAAGGGTGCAATTGAATGTAAATCTGTTGTTCATATATGATGGCTATAAGGGCAGGAGAGGAGTTCTTGAATACGTTTGCAGTCCAGTTTTTACAGTTAAATAAAAGTAAAATCTAATACTTGTATCTTTTGCCCCATATGTAATAAGTTTATTTTGAACTAAAATTGGAATCAGTTTCAATCTTACACACATAATGGGCTTTAAAAAAAATCGTTACAATTTTTATATTTCCTGTTTTTTACCATACAAGTTTTATAATCTTGAACATATCACATCAAAGTGTGTATGCAAAGCTGTATGCAAATCAAAAGATGTGGATGATGATTAAAGACCTGTGGTTAGCCAGCTATTGGTACAAAAGCACACATGTGTGACCTTGGGATTATGATTGTATGTGCACTCAGAATGTATCTTGACCTCCTAGGTGCCAAAACGGACACAAGCACCCCAATATGGGATGACTATTAGATTAAGAGAAGACTATTAAAGAAATTAATGAATTATACATTTCCATTGTATGGCTAAGTGATGACATGTATGTATAGATTAGATACATATTGGCAGAAAAAAAGTAAAATACCGTCTCTATTAATATACATTTTTTACATAATTTTTTTTAATCAGTGAGCAAAACATCTATATTTTGATATATATATATATTTATTTTGATATATATATATATTTTTTATTGATGTGTATATTTATATATATATATATCAAAATAAAAATGTATGTAAAATATTAATAATAGGGATGGTATTTTTATATATATATATATATATATATATATATATATATATATATATATATTTATTTATTTATTTTATCTCAAGTAAAAGCAAGCTGGCTTTTTTTATTGGTCCTAGTGCAGAGTTTCTTATTTAATGGTATATTTACTTCAGGTTTACACTTTTCAATCAACCTCTGGATGGGATCAACAATTATTACTGGTTGCTATTTAATTTGGCAGAAATTCAGACAGAAGCCATCAGGTCACAACAATAGATTGTATATAGTTCACCAGATCATCACCGAGATCTCCAGAGCTCTAGGCTGAGGACTCTGGTCCAAGGTAAGCTATGCATATGATGAGGCAAGCTTTAACTTGTATTGAAGTTAGTTTTTAATATTAATGCTTCATGGTGTCCTGTGACTGTACATAGTCTTTACACTGATAGCTTATTAGCTACTTGCATTGTTCAATTTCACAAGACTTAAACATTATAGGCAAACTGCACTGAACACAAGTTAATAATACTATGAACACAATTCAGATATTTCATCAGTTATTTGTTTCATTGTCAATATATGAATGATGCCATTTAGTTTTTCATTATATATATTTTTAGAACATGTTTTGATGGTTCTATTTCCTTAGGCAGTGCAAAAGTGAAGGATTTTCCCAAACAAATGATGTTAGTGGTTAAATACAGTAGATTCATGTATTAATCTTTTGTGGGAAGTTATAATTCAAGATATCTCATAACGGGCAACAATTCAGTAACATGCATTACTTTAGACACTGATTGTCTTCGATTTTACTAAATGTTTGAAAGAACTGACAATACAATTAAAGTGCCACTAAATTAGGTTTCACTATCTATTTCTGTTGGTGCTTTTCTTCTTTTTGTAGACTCCCAGTATGTTGTGTTTGCTGCTGTCATCTTGCTGCTGTTTTTTTCCAGTGAACTTTGATTTTTGCTCGTAAACTTTCACTTGTCCACATTTATGCTTGCACAAACTAGTTATCATTTTCACAGCCTGAGCTTTGAATGTAAGCTCTATGCTGAACAGACACAAACTCAAGCATGGTTGAGTTAGCATTTGTATGGCAGCAAGAGAACAATTTATTTCAGATCTATAGTACATTTCTGGCGGACTGCCTTTTTAAATAACTCCTCATACCTTTTTGTCATTAATAATTGCGTTCTTCCTCAAAAAGCTTTCTTTATTGCTTGAACAATTTCTAAATGTAGTGTGATTAATATAAAAGGATCACTATCTGATGCCAATGGCATCAAACTCGGCTTGGTCAGAATTCCCGTGCAGCAGCATCATCATCATCATCATCATCATCATCATCATCATATGCAGACTGTGTACCACACAACATATGTGTTGCTCTTTGTTCATCACATATATACCGCATTTTCTCAACTCTAATTCTGATTTACATACTTAAGTAATTGTTCTTAACTTCGTAGCAAAGGTTTACACTGTTCAAATGCTATAACTGTTATGCATATACTTTATGTTTTACGATAACAGTTTTAGACACAAATGGTCTCCTAGGCTTTAAAAGATTGACAGCGGCTCTCCAGCGTCAATTCATTTTTACATGTTTAAAGAAATTGTTTTAGTTGTGCAAAGAGAAATATTTCAGTGATATCTTTTTTTTGTACGTCTAATTTGAGTGAACTGACCCTTTAAGCCTGTCCTCACTAATATAGAGACATTTAAGATGTAAAAAAAAAAATGATTTAAAATATTCTTCCAAAGCTTTGCCATCCAGACAAAGTTTAATCTACAACTAAGTGTTGGTCCCCAGTGATTTTGTGTTGGCTTTTCCATCAAGCAGATCAACACTGCAAAGCCTTGCCGTGATGAGATGTAGGACTGATGACCAAATTGATCAACTGAACTCTTTTCTTCATAAATGTAATCTCCTTCATGATATAGATGCTAATGAAATGTACCGGTTCCTTTGTGGCGTAACCCAGTTTCTGTGAACTCGATTCAGCATTCTGGACAATTATCCCATTTTTCTAGCTACTCGCAAAACAAACATTGAAGTGATTTTGTTTTGTGATTTAATTTGTTTGAGTAAGAGGTGTGTGTGTGTGTGTGTGTGTGTGTGTGTGTGTGTGTATAATCAACTTGCCTGAAATTAAAATTGAATATTTTGTGCCCATTATTCTGAGCCCTTGCAGACAGGCAACGTCTAGTTAAGTTAAAGCATGGGATGTATGTTTTATCTCTGGTGCACAGCAGGTCTGCGCCTACAGCCCAACCTCCACTGATCGGTCCTGCTCATGACAGCCTCACGTCTGATATTTAAGTTTGTTTGCAGACAAATGTTCATTTGTTGCAAGTTGGGGTCATGTTAATATGGAGTAACTGAAATAGAATGCAATGATTTGGATGATTATTAGTTGTAACGGTAATGCTTTGTCTTTTCACACGATAGAGCAGAATGCACATGGGGAGCGTTGACAGTTAGCTGGCTGTTTGCTGGGGGTCGCTTGATGTTATGTCACTGCATGGGCTAACATCTGACTAGAAACTGTATAATGTACAGTTTACGCCTATCTTTCAAATAATGTATGGTCTTGCACATTAACCTCAAATGCATAGAAATGAAAATGTACTGGTATAGTGTTTTGGAAGTGACGTGTTTTGCTATAATTAGTGTCAATGACGTCTGTAATAACAATATTTGACTTGATTGGGCATGAATTGCAATTTCTTGTAAAAGAAAATTAATAAACGGTTAGCGCTACTGCTAAGGCAAACATAGGCGTCCCACAATTGCCTGACAATTTTGAGAAGTTGCTGTCATGATTTTTTTGGATGCGTTGGCTTCGTCATGCATCTTGTAGGAAGCCAAATGGGGTTTCTTTGTAGCAAAATGATTTTCCTGTGAGAACTACATTTAGGACCCTGGTACTAAATGTAGAGGGGGCCTTGGTTTGTTGGCTAAGCAAAGCAAAGCATACAGATGGATACATTTTAAATACTTCAAGCAAAGTTTGACAAATGGTTATTCTTTAGCCCTCCATGGCAAATGTGCTGAACATCTTTGTTTTACTTTGACCATTACTTTCATGCATTTGTGAGGATAAAGAATCTCGTTGGGCCAACATTCTCCCAAAATTTTGTAGTTTGTCATAAACCCCTTTTTCCCCTTCAAATTAGTAAGAGCCAATGTTTCCTTCAACACTTTAATGTATTCTGAGAAAATTGTTGAAGCTCAATTAGCGCCAGTGCACATGCTGATATTGATGTCAGCATCGGGCAAAATTGGTTTCAAGTGTTGCATCTCCCTAATAGTTAAATATGTTTTTATATTCAGTAAGCACTTTCTCATGT
This sequence comes from Liparis tanakae, assembly GCA_036178185.1. Lineage (NCBI taxonomy): Eukaryota > Metazoa > Chordata > Actinopteri > Perciformes > Liparidae > Liparis > Liparis tanakae. The sequence continues at coordinate 17,443,582 of CM070095.1, read as the reverse complement.
GTTAAAGTTTGAGCCCTTAATTTGTAGTAAGCGAACCATTGTTTACCTCCAAATGTTAGCGCTCACTTTCATCCTCTGCACTGTATTCTTTCTACTTCATAATGGCGTACATACAATTTTGATTCTCACACCTCTGGCGGAGGCTATACTAGGTCCGAGTACGGCATGCAGCCAGGTCATATTGCCGACATTAGGGGCTCTGTTTTACTCGAGGAAGTTAAACCCCTATACACAAAGTATAACACTGACTTGGTACATTGCTCTGGAATCCTGCCCAAGAGCGGTGCTGGAATGTGCATGTTTTGGTTTGGCCAGAATAGTACAAATATGTTGTCGCTAAGCAGATACTGCTGCTTTTTGGGGGTCATTGTTTCAAGTAATTGTAGTACGTTGTTGGTTTATTTGTTTCATAATGTTAACAAGCTCTACAATAAACCAGCACCATCACAGCCTTTGTATGTGTGGAGCTTTGGTCAATCAGTGACAGATGAGACAACCGTTTGAGTTGTAAAGACGCCTTCACTTGATACAGGAGATCACAGCCATTTCTCTCCAATAGTAAATCAATTTCAGTACAGAATCAACCCCTTTGGTCTGAGCTGCGCACGATTGAAGTTTTTTTATGTAAACGAGAGGCAGGAACTCTCCTTCTGTAAGTTGTTGCCTGTGAACAACTTGGTTAAGATAATATCTCACCAGCCTGTTAAAGACATTTTATCTGAACTCTTTGCGTTTCTGGCGGAGGAAGGACAACCATGGGCTCTTATCTTTACCATCTACTGCCGACATTCCCTCACTCCCCAAGGTCTTTTCTGAGCCATGGTGTTGCCTGTCTGCACTGGCCGTCATTGTCACCGTCAGCCATGATATTGAAGTTTCAATATCTCTACCTTTCAAGAGACACTTTTAGCTTGATGTACAGTATTGATCTTACGACGTTTGTCCTGACAGAAGAAATTCATAATCATGTGGTTTCTTCTAGAATGATGGCCAGTACGATCATACCTGTAACCCAAGGAATTAAAGTGGATATGTTGCCAGTGTAGGTCCAGCCAGGGATGGGCTTATCCTAGCTCTACAGGACACTATGAGTTGTATCAATGGGAAAATAAACCAAGTGGGTGCAACCAGAAGTGCCTGTTGTACTCATGCTAACTGTGACTGAAGGTGGATAGAGGCTGTGTGATTTTTGACCCCTGCCCCTCTACTGTCTGCCCTAGTGTTTAGACTCGTCAGTGGGGAAGAGGAAAAGAAGCTTGGCTGTTAGCTCTTCTCAGGACCCATCTTTCTCAGGATTAAACCAGGTGTGACCTTTACCACAACACCAGCTGCCTCACAACAGCAGTTGTCGCTTTGCAATCATACCTACTACACTGGTTTAAAGTGAATCAGACCACCAGCACCCATCTTCCACTCATAATACTCAATGTATGTGCTCCCCCACCCAGTGTGCATTTACACACATTACAATGGGAGAGGAAAGCATACTTTCCACCAGCATTGCCTAAGGAATAACTATTGTCTCACTTTGTTGCAATACGGGGTGCCAGTCCCTCTAATTGTGGCTCAAATGGCTTCTTGCCTCCATTAAAAAATGTTTGTCTCTTCCATGTGATGTTTGTCCTGATGGTTCATAGCAAAGCTGATCCCGGAGCCAAGACCGCATTGGAATTGATATACCAAGATCCATTTGTTATTTAAAGCAGAACATCCAACTAATACTTAGCCATTTGGCTTCCAGGTGTTATGTTTCATTAAATTGTACAGATGGATACTAAATCAGAATGCATCAAAAATTATGGATGACGAGTAATGTATAGTTTTGCATAATCATTTTATATCCAACGCCTTTTTAAATTTTTCATCAGATTTCAGATGAGCTGCATATTTAACAGAAAATTCAATCTTGTGAAATGATTGAAATGAGGAACACTAAAACAAGTCTTTAAGATGCTAGAGTAAAGTATGGTGGCACTCACTAAGATCCAAAGGGAACCTAAGCTACTATGGAGCTGCTTCATCAAGATGGTTTTCCAACCAGGGAATGTGACCGAAACTCCAACTGCCTGCTGTTCTAGTTTTATCCATCGCCGGCCCTGTTCAGCTACTTAATGTATAAATGCTCACATTTACGTGATTTGAGGGGACTGACTACGCCAGACTTTTAAGAACTTTATTTCATAAATAAATTCCGTAGCTTAACTCTGCTTTTAAGTTTCCTTGGGTGTAAAAAGTGCACATGACTTTCATGTAGCACTAGCCCCAAATGGCTTTCGGCAAAAAGTTGGTTGGCAGCAAGTCCAATATTATTTAGAATATTAATACATTTGAGTCATTTTCTTTCCAGACTATTGAGGTCAATGGAACTATCACATGCTTTACCAGGAACCGGCCTCTCCTATTGGCGTCTTCTGCTTTCCAAATAAGAATTTGTGTTTTATAGATCCAAACATTCATTAAATATTTCAATCTGACCATTTTCAAATGTTCTAAACAGTTTTTTTATTGGTGTTTAACGCAATGAGTCGATGAAATTGTGCAAATACAACTAGTTATTGGCAGCACTGTAGATCCTAAATTACCAGAAGACACTAGAAAGATCTATTCAGGGCCTGAACCCACCTGTACATTTAAATGTGGATAGGTAAACGGCTAGCCTAATAAAGGAGTTATTCGATAATTGACTGGCCAGTATGGTGTTGTACTCGCGGTGTGCCGAGGGGGAGATGCAGTTAAAATTCTCGAAATGGATTCTATGCTTTGTCTGAATTCACTAGAATTTCAAGACCCAATATGTCGAAGCCGATATTCCAGATTGTTGGATTTAAACCAGGAATGTCCATATATGGTACAAAGTGGCAGTATAATTTGTAGTTTTTATGTTGTGGTAGTGTTGCTGTTTGTTTTTTGTGCTGTAACAATGTAGAGTTGGGAGAAAGGTGTTTCTTTTCTTTTTCACTTCTGTTTCACTTCTGGTTGTTTTCCATTTGAAGGTGTCTGCTAGGGTTGGAGATGAGCTGTGATAAAGGTCTCCCATGGATTATGTTCTTTAACTTAATGGCAATGGAGACCGTGGTGTCAAGTTGGAATGAGGAGACCTCGATGTCGAACATCTGCTCTGCTTGTATTCACAAACAACATTGCATATGCTATTTGTTATACGGACACCTCTATAATGGGTATTAATGAAATGAAATATTTTTCAATGTAGAAATTTAGTTCAATATTAGTCCTTATATTGGCCGACTACTACTGCTTTTTAAAAGCAGCAATCTGGAATGTGTTTTTTGTTCTTTTTAAATTAGAGTAGACCTTCACTGCAGAGGTGTGTTCTCTGGACTTTTAAACCAGTAACACATTTCTGTCACAGTGACTGCTTTGAGAAACACTGAGCAGCAGTGGCTTGTGGGACAGCGGTGGTGGTCTTTTGAGGATGTATGTGGATGACAAACAGGAGTCGTTTTCTGCCATGATGTACTCTAGATTAGCAGTTGGCACACACACATGGATGGGAGGTTGGAGTGTGTTCAACTTGTGCGTACCCTGGATGTGTACTGTACTTGTGCGTATTAGTCATTAATTAAATTACGAATGACATCGGTCATTCTGATAAACAGCCGTTTGCCCCTCATAATACAACTTCTCAAAATTAGTGATTAAGTAGCATAAATGTCAGGTGATACAACAAAGCTGTGTATTCCACTGGTGAATAACTTATTTTAAAATCCTACCAATAACTATCATTTGTAGTCCCCGCACCATTTGATTAATAAATAAATTTGTATCTATCACTTTGAGAGGTTTAAAAGAAATACAGCAATACACTGTCACTATGGTACTGGACGAGGGGAGATCATAACTTTGAGAACAAGTCTGGAAGTTTTACTCTGACATGAAACTAGTATTACCACATTAACACTATGAGAAGTGACTTTATTTAATAGGGATGTAGTTGTTGATATGGAGCTTCCCCTCCTGTGCATGTTGTCACAAGGATCTTTATAATCAATATAAGGTTTTCAACATTGTTTACAACAGGACTAGCTAATTTTCTGTTTTTTTTTTTTTTTTTTTTTAAATGGAGAAAATATGTAATTTTTGTATCTTTCTGATTAACCTTTGGATTATCATTGCTCTGTGTGATCGGCGGATAACCAGCATGTGTTCTCTCCCTCTCCCACAGTTGTTCCTTATTGACTTTGGTTTGGCGAAGAAGTACCGAGACAACCGAACACGACAGCACATCCCCTACAGAGAAGACAAGAACCTGACTGGCACAGCGCGCTATGCCTCCATCAATGCACACCTGGGCATTGAACAGAGGTTTGTACATTTTAATTTGTCCCATGTTTTAAGAAAATGTTCTACCTAATTATAATACCTTTAGTCTTCGCATTTGAAAACATGGGGACTAGTTTCTCAGTTCTCTACCAAAGCAAGACTTGAGTTGACTTTCACAGGCGTCTGTTTTACACTGGGGCCACCGGAGTCTTCCTTAATGTTGCATTTATCCTACTTGTAAACATTATATATACACGTGTGTCTTTATGTATGCATGTTATTTCACCGCATTTAGTTGACTATTACTTTTCGGCTGATTAGGGTTGCAGTTGATCTAAGCTCAGGGTTATATCGTTTCACGGTTTAGTCGCAAACCGGACGAATCGCCACAAATACGAAAGCAAATAACTTGTATTAGAATTTTCGATATAATTTGTTCATTGTCGATGATCCTTTTGGCCGATGCACATCTTCTATTACCTCCCCAAAATGTCTTCTCTGAAGTTGGTGTAAACCATCAAACTCTGAATGTTTTACTTTGTTGTAGCTATTGATAGTGGTTATTTTCATTCACACGAAACAATATTGTAATTAGCTGTTTTATTTATGTATTAGCTGCTCAAAGTAAGAACTCCATTTACCGTTGCTTGCCAAAAACTACATTTGACAAGATTATATTTAAATGCATCAGGACAGTTATAGTTTACCTTCACCCAATACTCGTGTTTACTAAACGAAGCACTGAATGCATCATATTGTAACTCGATGATAAATACAGTGCCGATGTTTTAAAATGCCATGACCAAAATACAAATGATAAATTTAAGGTGTTTGTGTGTGTATATAATGAAATATTTTTGACAGAATGGCTCCAGACTAACTTATTTTCATCGTCAGTTCACTAACCATTATCTGTTTTACTTTGTTACTGTTGTCCATCGTGTTTATATTTTACAAAACACTATTCAAATAGTAAAAAAATCTATTAACATTTTTATATTTAAAAATTTGCTTTGAAAATAATGTATCTTGGTATTCATATTTCTAATTATAAAGCTGCTTAGACTTGGAGAGGCAATTCTGACCAGTTTGAATTCCTAATGTCTCCATAGTTAATCTCAATTTTACGGGTTTACAATTTACACAAATTACCGATAGAATTTACCTTCAACCGATACTTTATTTAAATGTTTTACTACTAACTAGTACTTGAACACCACATGCAAGGCACCGCAACCTTTGTTTAAGTCGATGTGGCCACACAAAAATGAAATCACAATATAATAAATGTGTGTTTTTAAGTTAGCAACTCATTTTGTTGTCTGTAGTCGGCGTGATGACATGGAGTCGCTAGGCTACGTGCTGATGTACTTCAACAGAACCAGTTTGCCGTGGCAGGGCTTAAAGGTATGGAAATATGACCGACTGTGGCAGTGAAGCTTTGTGTTTTACACCGTTTCTTTTAAGGCTCATGATTTTTTTTTTTTTAAGCATGACATTTTTAAACCATGTAAAACTTAAACCTGGTGAGTGGTCCACTTGACACGCCCAGGTCTGAAACTGGGCACTTATACAAAAATGTTTGGTTACTGAAAATATTGTATTTGCTCATACAGAGCGTGCACATGTCTCACTGAACACTTGCTAGTTACTAAGCTAGTACAACTGCAGTGAGCTGTAGCGCAAACATGGTTATGCTGCAGATATAACTCGGATTATGCATTTATTGAACAAAAGTGTGAGATTATGTTTGCTAGTAGCGTGTTTGTGTGTTTTTCAGGCTGCCACAAAGAAGCAGAAATATGAGAAGATCTCAGAGAAAAAGATGTCCACCCCTGTTGAGGTCCTCTGTAAGGTAAGGAAAGGTTCAGTATGGCCAGTGGTAAAAGATGTATTGTGCAAAATTCACATAACTGAATGGTATGAATTTATGTTTCCAGGGTTTCCCAGCCGAGTTCGCTATGTATCTGAACTACTGCCGTGGCTTACGCTTTGAGGAGGCTCCAGACTACATGTATCTGCGCCAACTGTTCCGCATCCTTTTCAGGTCAATGGACATCCTGTACTACACAACACATCTTTGTCTTAATGCCAACGTTTATGCAGCGCTGTCTTTTTACTTCTGACATAATAAAATTAAATGTCAGCCGTTTTTTACAAAGTAGTCTGCACAATGCACAATTTAAAAATGTATAACGAAATGTATTCGAAAGCAATCCTTTAGTTATTAAACCGATAAGGGGTAATAAAGTGCTGAAGGAGCATTGATAGGATGCTACAGATACCGTCCCTATCAATGTTTACGTATTTTTTGTCACTCAGTTCTAATATTAATATTCAAACAAAGCATGCTACATTTAGTCCAGATGCATTTATATGCAATCACCATGATTACGTTGCTTATCTTTCTCCTATTCTTTTTCTTTTATCACTCGGCCTTCCAATCTCTTGCTTCGTTTCCCTCACCATTGTGTTCCTGCTCAATTCCTTCTTTCCTATGTTGCTGTCCTTCAATAACCTGTATTTACAGCTTATTGTTGATAGTATTAGGCTGATAACATCTTTCTTTGTGTTTTAGGACTCTGAACCACCAGTATGACTACACATTTGACTGGACCATGCTGAAACAGAAAGCAGCCCAGCAGGGAGCCACCTCCGGGGGCCAGGGCCAGCAGGCACAAACCCCCACAGGCAAGCAAACTGACAAACCCAAGCCTAACATGAAAGGTTAGTAGCAAACAGCCAAGCGACGTTTTTTTTTTACAGACACCAATTGCTCATATATTCATTCAGGATTGTATTTAGGACTCTTAAGATATTGTTTTATTCCCTTACCCACATCCCCCCCCCCCCCACCCCCATCCCGCTTGAAAAAACAAACAAAAAGTGACACCGAATTGGACATCTAAAGCGTATATTTCCTGTTGGAATGATAAAGCCAAACAGCATTACAAGTTTCAGAAGGCACCTTAAAAGAACAGAAAATCCCAAAAAATGATTTGATACAATTGGTCTGTCTTGCAGAAGCAAAGACGTCCTTGGGGAATTTGACTACTAACTTTGCTGCCATGCTATTCTGTTCCTTTGTTGGGGCTGGGCAACAGGCTCTCTGTTGTCCTCATGCTGACCAACTCACTCTGATTGCAAACCTCTGACTCTTCTGCAGTCTGTCTTTATTAACATTCCCACTCCAATCTTTATCGTTTCCCCTTTTCACTTCATTGTCTTTCCATGCTATTTGACTGAGACCGTAATGCTCCACAATGTGTCGCGCAGCTGGAGACACGTTTGCCTCATTCGCTCGAGTTGAAATGTTTCAACTTTGGCGAAAAAAGTAAAATAATTTGCAGCTGTAGGTGTGAATGCAGCATTAGTGGTAAACATGAAGTTTGCTACGGTGCATTCATACTGGAAACGAGGATGGAAAACTACCCTAGTATGGTGAAAGAAAGTTGTGTTAGAGACTTCACAATCTGCTTTAGAAAGAATTTCAAGCATAGGTTTTTAAATAGCACATGGTTTGGAATTAAATATATTTTAACAAGCCTGTCATTTTTTGGATTTTGATGAGTTCTAAAAGTGCAGTATGGGAATAATGCAGAGATGACAGCATGGAAAGAACAATGGATCTTTCTTAATGTTAACGTATTATAAACAAACCACGTTTTGTGTTGGGTTTTTTAGTGTTAATTTTCGTTTTAGCTTGATGTATATCTGTTCCAAATGTGATTTTGCTCTCCTTGATAAATTATAATCTATCCCTCTTTAAAAGAAAAAAGAAAACCTTGAGTGAGACGTGCAGCTGATGACTAGACGTATGGTTTGGACCGTTTAGGATCGGCTCAGCAGAAAAGAAAGGTCCAAATTTAACTTTGAGAGGTGACGCGTATAGTTTTTGTTTATTTAGAACTATACTACCGCACATAGCTACTTAAAAGAAAAACGGCTAATGTATACAAATCTGGATTTATAAAATAAAAATCATTAACTGTGAACAACTTCACAAAAAAGAGAACTTATATACTTTAGCAGTAACCGCTCTTAAGACGGGACATTTAATCCCCATGGCGTTTTACACTTCATGAATTAGCCGAGCGGCTTCAGTTGGTTTCCTTACTCAAAGCTCTTCTGTATTTTGATTTAGTCACTGCATCTGCCAACAGAATTACATTTCAGCCTGCATGTATATTTCTTTGTTGACGACAAAGCGATTAATATTGTTAGAGTCCAACTAGCAGAGCCGCTAAGTGCCGTTTGTGCGTACGCTCCAGTCCAAGGTAACAGACTAGAGGACAACATGAAACAAGCACACAGTGGAGACTGAGTGGAACCTGATTGCGTTCCGTCTGCATCGATGCCGCGTCTTTATTGTCCACATAACCATGCAACTTGGAATCGAGACATGTCCACAACTCCACCCAGTATGCCGGCATGGTTTGTCTTCCAAACTGAATGGGATTAGGATGAAGCGGGCATGTCTCTAAAGGGGAATCGTGTGTGTCCCCAAAGAAGCCGTTTTCATTCACATATCGAGGTGAGAGGTCAAGGTAACGCCTTGATGAACGCCACGCCAGTTTAACCTCCAAGATTTAACCTGGCTTTGCTGACCAATGAGCTCATAAAGTCGTCCACTTTCACATGTTGCCCCATCAGCCTAGACGAGCCAACGTTAACGGGATGCAGCTGACACTGCAGCGCACAGGTCAACTCTGGGCATGTGAAGAAGATAATTAAAGCCTTTGTTTGGCATGCATGCTGCAGAGGGGCTGCCCTCCACTACTGGAGGTGTAATGTTGACAACCCTGGGCCAGGAGTTGAGTGCTGGCAGTTCCCTGGCCAGCTCTGCTATAATGTTATGTACAATGTGTTGTGCAGTCTAAAACATTGTATGCTGAAACCCTGATATAATGCTGGTGCTTTCTAATAGCTCTTACGTTTTTTTTTTTTATGAAGTCATATTTTTCTCATTTTCTCCCATTTACTTCCAGTTGAGCAGTCAGTGATGGCAGTGGCAAAGAATAACTGCTTGGAAGATCTCAAGTCCACCTAAACTGCAGTCAACACTGCAACTCTTCACTTTCATAGTTCCTAAAAGTGGTCTTTGACATAAAAAGCAAAGTTAGAAAGAGACCCACTTCTAACCTCTGCTAGACAGAATGTACCTCCTCTGAACTTAATAAAGGTAACCCGATACTTCCTGCCTCTTCTGTCACGCCGACTGCCTAAACGGCTTCTTTGCTCAAAGTCTTTTGCTTTGTTGCACCGACAGAAAAACACAAATGCTTTTTGACGAAACCATTCTAAAGGCCTTTACAAATCCCTTTGACCCGACCGTACCACACAGCCAGCTCAGCTAGCCTGTTGGCTTGATCTCGTGGAGCGTCATGTGATGAACTGTTCCTCAACCAGCTATTCCACCAACACACATTTTAACAGTTGCCTATTTGCTGGCTATAAAGCAATCTGTAGGCTTAATAGCATACATACATACATACATACATACATATATATCTATATATATATATATATATATATATATATATATATATATATATATATATATATATATATATATATATATATTAATTATAGTCAAACTACCAACGGTATTAAGAGTTTCTCAATCCCCTCTGACCAAGTCTAGTCGCACAGGGGCTACTGTGGCTCAGTGGAGGAGCGGCATAGTCTTTCAATCAGAGGGTCGTTGGTTCGACCCCCGTCTCCGCTAGTTCATGTCGAAGTGTCCTTGTAACCCCCAAATTTCTCTGGTGTCTGCGGTGTGAATGTAAGTCCTGATGGGCGGGGGGCACCTTGCATGGTAGCCCCTTTCCAAGTGATTTCAGACCTGTATTGTGTTTACTGAATAAAATTCTTCAAGAGATTTCCTATTTCTTTTAATCCTATTCTAATTTCTTCTCTAGTCGTCTTTCTCGGCTTCCGGTAGAATATTTAGTTGAGTGATCCGACACTGGCACGATCCAAAGTGTTTTTCTCAGTAAAGTTGAATCTGTTTGGTTTTAATGTTTTCGATGTACAGACAGTTGTAGCTCTACCCAGGCCACTGCTACATCCTTTCTAACTAATTCTTATTTAAAAGAAAGTGACCTTTTATTTTTGCCATGAGCTGCAGCCCGTAGCCCGTCCTGGGGCAGCGCCGCCCTTCTGGCTCCACTAGTCCATATCGATGTGTCCCTGGGCAAGACACACCCCAAAAATGTGTGTAAGCTAAACTGCTGTAAACTGGGTCGATGCCTTCTGTTGGATATACACATATATATATATATATATTTTCCTCTCAACTTCTTTTTTTTTTCTGTTTGCAAACCGAACCCGTATCATTCGGATGGATCTGGATCTCTTCTTTTCAAACTGGGACACTGAGCCCACTCTCAGAACTCCTCTTTGGTTTGGTACCTTCAGGGGACTTCTCCTTTGCCTTAACGTATCGCTCCACCCTCCTCGCCGCCGACCACCTGCTTTCAGACACTATCCTGGTGACGGAGTCGGCCTCCGGCTGACCCCTGTGGTAACGTTGCTGCCTGTGTTTCTGTTTGTAGGTTTCTGAGAGGTCTCTGCCCAGAGCAGAGCTGCAGAAGCGTTGTTGACCAGGACCAACGAGTCTCTCTTCCTGGACAAGCGACAAACAGAAAGTCTGTCTCTCCTTCCATAATAACTATCTATGTAATGGGAATGTATAGATCTACACACGCCTTTGTCTGCTGTGTTCTCTATATATTCATGTGTATATATAATAAAAACTCTGCACTCCGAAAGAAAAGAAGAATGAAAAAGCAGGTTTTTTTTGGATGTGGAGGCTGTAGCCCCCTGCCCCCCCGACCCAGACACACACCTTTCCCAACCATCCCCGTCTGTTCTCCTTTCAGTGTTGACTTTTTGTAAGGTTTCTTTGGGAACTGAAGTTAAGAAGATAGTCAGCTGACCCTCTATTTTTCTCTCCCAGTGGAAACATCGCAAAGCATCTCTTCCCCCCTCTTCACTCCTCGATTATTTCACTCTCCTTTTACCAAGCAAATGTTAAAACATGTGAAACGGAAAACCGTTTCTCCTTTTTTTTGTTTCTAACATAATTGAATGATGCAACCCTGGATGTTATTCACTAAAAAAAAATCAAATGTTGGATTTTTCTTTTTGTTTTCCTATGGTGATTAGGAGTTTGCCTGTTGACAATATAAGCAGCTGATGGCAACAGTTAATGATAGAATGATACTCTGGCTCGCTCCCTCTCTAGAGCTCTGAATTATTATTAAATCTGTTGTAAAATGGTCTTCTCCAAAAAATACCAATAAAAACATTACATAACTCAGACTTCCAAGCACAAGTTATTATCAACCACCTGTACATACTTTTCTGTCCAGCGCTAGTCATGTGTTTGATCTGTTTGAATGTGACCAGCTGATCTTTCATCATACAAACATATAATTGTTAATATTAAATCAAACTCCATCACATAGGTGCTTGTATGATGCTCTGTGTAAACGCCTGTGATCTTGCTCATTCCACTGTTATGTTTTATCCTCATACATCTGCCACCATTGTACTCTAATGGTTGGGGAGTACACATGAATACATGCAGTACCGATGATATCCAGTTGGAGTACAAATGAATACATGCAGTACCGATGATATCCAGTCGGAGTACACATGAATACATGCAGTACTGATGATATCCAGTCAGAGTACATGCACCCTGAAAACAGTTAATATCTTAACCCTCCTATTACCTTTGGGCTCAATTTGACCCCATTTAATGTTTGACATCTCTAAAAAAATTATTGACCATTTTTTTGGGTTCATATTTCACGACTTTTCCTAATTTATTGGTGACAACTGGGAAAACATTAAATTCACGTTATGTTTTCAATGTCCTGAACACAACGTGTATGGATCGGTGTTCTTGGGTTCAATTTGACCCCAGGCTGTTTTTCACTGTGTAAAACATAAATATCAACTTTTGTATTTATTTATTTAGGAAGTCAACAAACAAACATAAAATACCTGACGCTTAAACTTGAAACAATATTAATTCTAATAATTTTCTGGAGGTTTTAACTGCTGTGGTCAAAAAGGGTAACGATGTTTGAATTTGAAGGTAACAGGAGGGTTACATATTGAGTTTAAAGGAGAGTTCTTCTCTAAGCATCAAAACAATGGAGCCTACATCCAGACCGCCCTGAGCTGCTTCTGGTGATGCTGCTCGTGCATGACGAGTCAAAGGGTTGGGAAAGTGCAATGTAAAATGTTCTTTTCCATCCTAAGCATTAAAAAGGGAGAAGTGAAGATATCGCTCCTATGGCGGTTTTGGCGGTGTCACCGTTAGCTTGCACTTGGCGCCTTTATTTGCTTGCCGCTAGCTCAGCTGTTGCCAATAGATATTATTTCTATTTTGCATTCAGCATTGTTTTAGCATTGTTTTAGTTTCCTTCAGTTGGTCGTCACATGTCGGTGATCGATGTATTCAAAATAAATAAAATGATCATACGACAGTCATGTGCATAGTACTAGGTCAATTAAATTCATTTGAATCCTACAATCTAGATAACTAAAGTAGTCACGCCACACTGCTGCCATTTACTCTTCAAATAGCCAAACAAAAGAAGACTAAACAAACAAGGCACTTAAAGCCCCGCCCACTTTTCAAGTTCCTAGTCTTCAGTTGGGAATGAAAGTATTTCTACAGTCGGTGTTGTGTGAATTCATGGGGTTGGGTTTTGAAGTATTGAAAGTGACAGCTTCCACATTGAGGTGGAGTTTAGTCCTGGGTGAACTCAAACCGTTCCTGGAGGTAAACGCCGCCACACAGTGCTGCACCACACGCTCCCATCACTGCTGCTCAATGAAAGTCTGCATGTCTGTGCCAAACATATCCATTTATTCCATCAGGAGATTATTAACAATCCTAGATCATGTTTGTCTAAAGTAGTGTGTGACGGGCCGGCACAACGTGACGTATACATCCGTGTTCAAGTATTAATTGTAAATAAGTATAACATTGATCGTACTTTATGTTTTTCCTTTTTCCCCACTGATCTTATGTGCAGACTACTAACAAAGTGCAACGGCTAAAATACCTTCTTCCTTTGTGCCATTGATCTCCATCCCATTGATGTCAGAAACTCTTAAAATAGTGAGACACACTGACATGTTCCGTTATTACTATCGCAGAGTTAAAATCATTGTATTGAAGGCTGTTGTCTCGTGGATCCTCTGAGTAGATAATCCATCCCATTCCGGACTGCTACCAACAGTCTGGATGAGTATCCAGACGCTGTGACTTCATACATCAGCTTCTGTGAAGACCGCTGTGTACCATCATGCACCTGGGTGAGTGACAACAGGGTTCGTACGGTCACGGAAAACCTGGAAAAGTCATGGAATTTTAAAATGGTCATTTTCAGGCCTGGAAAAGTCATGGAAAAAAAGTAAATCATAAAAGTTTTGCAAAAGTCATGGAAATGTTGTTATAATCACATGTTCATTTAGGCCGAGTTTGAAATAATTAATGTTTTTTTAAAGAAAGACGCTCAAAATATAAGCCGGCGTACGCTCTCAATACGCACAATGTTCTAAATTGTTCATGTTTGTACTGAGATTTCAGTTTGGTCATGGATATTTGGTTTATAGTCATGGAATAGTCATTGAAAAGTCATGGAAAAGTCATGGAAATCCATTGGTCATGGAAATCCATTGGTCAAAATATATATATATATGTATATATATATATGTATGTAAATATGTATGTATATATACATATATGTGTATATATATACATATATGTATATATATATATATATATACATATATGTATGTAAATATGTATGTATATATATGTGTGTGTGTATATACAGGACTGTCTCAGAAAATTAGAATATTGTGATAAAGTTCTTTATTTTCTGTAATGCAATTAAAAAAACAAAAATGTCATGCATTCTGGAGTCATTACAAATCAACTGAAATATTGCAAGCCTTTTATTCTTTTAATATAGCTGATTATGGCTTACAGCGTAAGAAAACTCAAACTCTAAATATTAGAATATCATGAAAAAGTACACTAGTAGGGTATTCAACTAATCACTTGAATCGTCTAATTTACTCGAAACACCTGCAAGGGTTTCCTGAGCCTTGAAAAATACCAGACAGTTGCAGAGTGGTCCAAAGTCCTCTTTTCAGACCAAAGCAAGTGTTGTATTTCATTTGGAAGTCAAGGCGCCAGAGTCTGGAGAAAGGCTGGAGAGGAGCACAATCCAAGTTGCTTGAAATCCAGTGTGAAGTTCCCAGTCAGTGATGGTTTGGGGAGCCATGTCAGCTGCTGGTGTTGGTCCACTGTGTTTCATCAAGTCCAGAGTAAATGCAGCTGTGTACCAAGAGATTTTAGAGCACTACATGCTTCCGTCTGCTGAAAAGCTCTATGGAGATGAGGATTTTATTTTCCAGCATGATCTGGCACCTGCCCACAGTGCCAGAACCACCAGTAACTGGTGCACTGACCATGGCATTACTGTCCTCCATTGGCCTGCCAATTCCACTGACCTGAACCCCATAGAGAATGTGTGGGGTATTGTGAAGAGGAAGCTGAAAGACACCAGACCCAACAATGCAAATGAGCTAAAGGCCGCTATTGAAGCATCCTGGGCATCCATAACACCTCAGCAATTGATTTGTAATGAATCCAGAATGCATGACATTTTTGTTTTTTTAATTGCATTACAGAAAATAAAGAACTTTATCACAATATTCTAATTTTCTGAGACGGTCCTGTATATATATATATATATATATATATATATATATATATATATATATATATATATATATATATATGAATAATCAGTCATTTCACTTCAAATAAACTCAAGTACATTTACAGCACATCTTCCTCCCTATGTGGGCTTACTATAACTCATTTGAGACTTATTTGTGAAATCTTAAATGCAAAAGTGATGCACTTTGATTGGGGGATAATAGAGATTGCTCGCTACAACAAAACCCCAGAAATAAAAAAATACTGTCTTCCATAGTTAGCACATCTAGTTAGAATGTATGCAGGATTAGCTCTGATCATCAGCATTTTTACATAAAATTACCACATTTTTACAAAGTAAAAATCAATTATCTGTTTCCTTTTAGATAACTAATGCGTAGATGCTAAAGGTAAATATTGGTAAACAAAAACCGTCTCATGTTCACATCGTGCACATGCCGTGTTGCAGTGACGCACAGGTAAATGCATTCGATTGTACTGAATACTGTGTCAGTCCATAGTATTAACCGTACTGAGAGCCGGAGTAGATTCAATTTAAAAAATATTGTAGAGTTTATTGTTTTCAAAAGGCTCTGCAGCTCTGATTCAGCCAATCACAATGCAGTGTCCATCGCGTCCTCCAAATCCAATGATTAAGTAACTTGTTTGTCCACGCACCCTAGAGACAACGAGGGTTATTGCCTCGGATGAACATGATCAGTTGACCCCGTTGACCCTTCCACCCAGCCGACCTCCACCCTCTGTGGACTTTGTGGCTGCGTACTCACGCCACACGACGACGAGGCCGTCGGCTCGCAGCCTTGTGTCTCCGCCGCGACTTAGCGAGGACGGCGTGTTCTCACTCGTGAACAAATGTTCTCCTTTAATCAAATCTCCAGACTCCAGTTACATTTTGAAAACACCTGTGATTCCATGTGTAGCCCTGGTTGAAGCTCCAGAGAACTGGACGTGTTGTCCAACTGGCTAGACCAGCTTTCTCCTGACCATTAGACATCAGTCACCCCCGGCTGGCCTCCTGTTCCATCATGGAACTGACTTACTCCTTTACTTTAATTGTTTTCATGTCAGTATGTCAGACTTAAATGTCACAACAGTGCTATTAACACAACGCAGAAAGGCAATTAGGCAAAGGTACATTACTTCTTATTGCTTTTCTTGTTGCCACAACAAAACCTGCTTCAAAACCTGTGCTAACTAAATCTGTGTTTATCAAAGTATCAATGCTTCTCATTTCAGGTGAAAGAAATACCAGGATACAATTAAAACCTGAAACATTTCATGTTGCTGCATGTGTAACAAACCTAAAGGGCAGTCCACCTTCTATTCTTGTGGGGGGACTCGCTAAACGTTGCGTAACAAATCGTCAAAATCAAAGCAGCAGAGGTGAGGTATGCTATGCTGGAAAAGAACAATCGTGTACGACTTGTCAGCCTGACTACATTTGAAGACATAAGTGCTCAGAAGGGCTGAACTGGAAGGTGGCGTGAGGAGCCGTCTGTCAGATGAGTTCATTCTGGAGCCTCGGGTTGTATCCGCCACTCTGACTGTGATGGAAAAGGTAAGATTACCTGCAGAAACCAGAAGAACCTGTGAAGACACACCTTGTAATTAGTATCAGTGCAGAGCGTTTCAGCCCAGGGTGGACTGAGCCCAGTGGGCGTGGCCTCTGTGGGCGAACAGCAGCACACTGAAGAACTAGTTAGCTCTTTGGCAGCGTTGCTCGTCATTTGGTACAAACTGTGATTTTACAGATTGAATGGGGTTATTTCGTTCATCACAATGTTGCTCTGCACCAGTCGTGGTCTTTACCGCTGCGCTGGTTAAACACCAAAAACATTACAGACACACACAGACACACACACACACACACCAAGGACACAGGGTGACCAGACACGGTCTATGTGAGAAAAAGCAGAGGCTTCTGACCAGGTCAACCCGTTTCATATTTGGTCCCACTTGGAGTTGATGTTAGATTGACTCTTTCCCTAGTCAATATTTTAGAGTTAATTCAACTCTAAATACAGTAAAAAAGTGTAATTCACTCTTCTGTGATAACGAATCAACTCTGACTTTATTAACAATGCTCATTAACAAGGTGATGATGATGTTGATGATTCACTCTCTTGTAGTGAAAGAAAGCTTTGAGTAAAATCCTAATAACCATTCACAAAGTGTCCCTGAAACACTTTTTGGAAAAATAAAGCTCACTAGTGTTCATTTTACACTTAATTAGCTTAATTTGTAATCTCAAATACATCAAACCATTTCCCCCTCAATATTGCTTTTATTTAAAATATGTTATTATCTGAGTAACTATATCAGATCAAAATATCTCCAAAAAATAAAAATCTACTTTCAAACATTTAGGTCTGTAAAAAATGTAAATATGAAAAAACATACTGCACTGAAGGTTTCTTCCCTTGTTTCCCCGTCAGGGTTGTTTGGGAGTTTTTCCTGATCCGATGTGAGGTTTTGGGACAGGGATGTCTATGTGTACAGATTGTAAAGCCCTCTGAGACAAATGTGTAATTTGTGAAAATGGGCTATACAAATAAACTGAATTGTTTGCGATGTTAGCTGCCAGCCTCCAGCCCAGCCACCATGTTCAGAGACTTGTGGAGCGATCCCTCAATACCAATTAGGAATTCAGCACCTTTTAAATCGGCATCATCAAAGAAAGGCTGCTGCTAAAGTTTTGGGGGAAACATTTAAACTCTTAACTGTCCCCAGACTGACTGCATCCCATCGGTGTCTTTTTAGCTGACACAGCGAGAAGCTGGTCTGGACTTTGACCACCGTGTGCAAGAGGCGTTCCTCACAGCAGCAGCCTTCAACTGACCCTGACACACTGTGTTTGTCCGTTTGGCTGATGGGATACACTCAGGGAAATAAAGCACATGTAAGGGCTGTCTCTGCAGTCAGCATGCATGAACAGATAGAGCATCGATAGCAAGGCATTACTGTGTATGTGTATTTAAATCTAAAGGCACCAGGATGTGTTTATTTAGTGTGCAGCACATTTAAAACAGTGTCATTACCACGGTGCAGTGTCTGAACTGACTCCCACTAGCTGACTCTACTGCGCAGTACGTGGATATTCACACACTGAAGGAAAGGTACCCGTCTGGATTTGTTTTAAAAATTGACATCCTGTCACCTTTTACACTGCAGAATGTCAAGTTCATATTTGTCATTGAAAGCAGTGATTTAATTCAATTAGAAACTCCCCTCAGAGGACTTTACAATCTGTATACATACGCCATACCTGTCTCAGGACCTCACATCGGATCAGGGAAAACTCCCCAAAACACAGAATTAATCAGCAGTGCCATGGCTGGAGGCAATGCCGGACCATTATGCAAGAGGTATTGCAAAAGGAGGCGGGGCCAATGAGGCACGAGGCCAGGTCCTCGAGGCAGGAGGCACAAAGAAGGAGCCATGACTAGCTCCAGACACAGCCAGGTCCAATGGACCCTATGAGACGTGAAGTCACAAAGACTCCAGGGAAGAATAGAGTTAGTTATGTGTAATGAAGAGACGTGAATTCATCCATAGGAGAGAGAGAGAAGAGAGGAGCTCAGAGTATCCTAAAATATCACCTCATAAGCCTATAGCAGCATATCTAGGGGCTGGACCAGATTAAACCTGATTCAGCCCTAACTATAAGCTATATTAAAGAGGAGCCAACACTCTTAAATGTGGTGATTGTGTCGGCCCTCTGGACTGAAAGTGGAAACTGGTTCCATAAAAGAGGAGCTTGATAACTTAAGGTTCTGGCTCCCATTCTACTTTTTAGTAGCCCTGCATATAGTGAGCACAGCTCTCTAGTGGGACATTATAGTACTATAAGATCCTTAAGATATGACGGAGCATCACCAATCAAGGCTTTGAAGGTGAGGAGAAGAATTTTAAATGTGATTCTTGGTTTTATGGGGAGCCAGTGCAGAGTGATGTGATCCCTTAGTTTTAGTGAGTACACAAGCTGCAGCATTCTACATCAACTGGAGGGACCTAAGAGACTTATTAGGGCAGCCTGATAAAAAAGGAATTGCACTATTTTAGCCTAGAAGTAACAAACGCGTGAACCAGTTTTTCTGCATCTTTTTAAAAAAACAAGAAGTGCCTGATTTTTTTAAATGTTACGTTAATGTAAAAATTCTTCACGTCGGAGTTGAAAGACAAGTCCTGATCAGAGATAACGCCGAGATTCTTCAAGGCCGTCTACAGAAACTACATCACCAGATAATTGATCTCTGAGGTGCTCAGGGCCGAGTAGAATTACTTCGGTCTTCTCTGAGTTTAACATCAAGAAGTTGCCATCCATGTTTTTATGTCACTAAGACATGTTTGAATTTTAGTGAGTTGGTTAGTCTCCTCTGGTTTGATTGATAGAGTATAGTTGAGTATCATCTGCATAACATTGAAAGTTTATAGACTGTTTCCTGATAATTTTGCCTTAAGGAAGCATGTATAAGGTAAATACAATTGGTCCAAGCACAGATCCTTGCGGAACTCCGTAACTAACGTTGGGGGTCATCAACGTTTCATCGTTTACAAATACAAATTGAGATAATAACTTCATCAGTTTCAAGGACTAAACCTGATGGAAACTGAGAATTCAGATCAAATTCTAAACATGGAACATGAAATCATTAAGACGTCTCTGAGATAACCCAGACTTGACTTTTTATGGAATGATGAATTCTACCTTCATTGTGTTTATTTAATCTTTAATCTTTGTGTGTGCCTTTGATTTATATCACATGACATCTCACATTGAAATAATAAGGGAGGCAGTAAATGTAGAACACTGTGTAGTAATTAGGGAGTGACAGAGTGCATCATATATTTAAATTAAAAACGGGTCTGATTCATAACTCCTACTTGGCAAAGTAAAAACACTAAATGTAAAGCCACAAGACATCAGCGTGCTTTTCATCTTGCTCTATGTTATGTCCTCTTTTTGTAACTTAAGAAATACCAGAGACGATAACACGACAACCAAAGAAGAAGTAGAGGTGACTATAAAAGTGATTTATTTTCAACTCTTGGGAACTTGCAACATAAAGGTTCTCAGATAGTGGGGCAGGCAGGACAAAGTAGTTGTGCCAAATAATTACAAATCAATACACCAAAACTAGGACGGACAAATTCCTACCTCTGAGAAACTAACTTTACTTCCTTATCTAAAAAAACTCTACAAAAAGAGTAGAGTTACCAACCAATAATCTCAAGACAGAAGTCAGTTACGTGTGTCAAAAGTAAAAGGTATCCCAACTTACCTATTATCAACCTCAATGTGTGTGTGTGTGTGTGTGTGTGTGTGTGTCTCCTTAGTAGTGTGACTCAGTGAAAATTCAGGAGAACCACACCCAGCAGAGTGTGTTTCAGTTGGATTAAATACACACTGGTGAAGGATTTGGGTGTGTGTGTGTGTGTGTGTGTGTGTGTGTGTGTGTGTGTGTGTGTGTGTGTGTGTGTGTGTGTAGGTGTGTGTAGGTGTTGCTTGGCCACTCCTTTATGACAAATTTTCACACTGAGTTTCAACAGATTATTGGCTCCAGGTGTGTGTGACACGTATGTTCTGTGGGACATGCTTTTACCTGTCGACACTCATTTAAACACATATTTTGACAAATGTTGTCCAACCGGCTTTTTGTTGCATCATTGACATATCTGAGAGCTGCGTTTCTGTTGGATGCTACAACGTACAGCACGTGTGTGCTGTGTGTTTACATGTGTTCATGTGGCTGGTGTACTGATGAGTTTGTCAGTATGTCGTAGGCGTTTTAAAACAAGCCAAATGAAATCCAAATAAGCTTTGTTGTTTTGTGTTGTGGCACCATTGTGCTCCATTGACAACAGTAGTCTTGTCATTTTATGACAGCCCGTGCTACTTGATAGCATCACCCAGTCGAGAAAAGATCGACGTTCATCAACACACTCTTTCATAATTTACAAAGTGGGTTGTTTCCATTGGGAGGCAGACATCCATACTGGTCTCTTCTCTATTGTCTTCTTCCCACTGCATCGTGTGACTCGACTCACTTTTGGTACCAACTCCTTTTGTCTACTCATTTTTTCCACTGCAATAGTAGTGAAGGGAATGCTCCACTGATTGTTGACCGTCTGCACTGTGTTGTTTGTATGGCGTATTGTATATCTTTAATTTGATATTTAGAGCCGTTATCTTTCTGATTATTTAAGCTTTGATAGAGAATATAAGTTACTCTTGAGTTTTCCCATTCATATGCCAACATAAATAACCGTGATGATCTACTTGTTTTCAAAATGGTCTTCTATTCCTTAACTTGTGAACATCTAAACATGTGCTCATAACTGTTATCACAAATGTGTGTTGGTATTGCTTGCCCTAATTAATATATTCTTCTTCTGGCTTAAAATGTTTTTAAATGAAGTGCTACACATCCATAGAACAACTCAATGTGTATCTACAGAAGGTTAATATTGTACACGCAGTACTGCGCCAGAGTACATGTCTTCAGAGGAGAGAACATGCGTGTGCAGGAGATATTCTACGTGTGTGTGTGTGTGCGTGTTTGTGCGTGTGTGTGTGTGTGTGTGTGTGTGTGGCTCTGCTGCCAATACCATCAGCCTGCCTCATCTTGTTTCTCTCCGTCTTATGCAATAGACTGTTACATTCCTTTGGTGCATTTATTTTTTAGTGTACAGCTTGTTCTCAGCTCAGTGCATGTTCCTCTGGCTGGTCATGTGTTCTGTTCATCTTCCTCAAATAAACAAACAAACATAAACAAACGCCATCGAGAGCTCCTTTATTATTATCCTTATGTCCGCATCAGACAGCAGCGTGGGTGGAGCTACCGTCATGATGTGGAAGCCATCGTTAGGTTGATGACTTTGAACATCCGGTAAACATACATTCTTCATGTCTCAAGTGGAGTTCCCGGAGGAGGAGGAGGAAGGTGAGGAGGAGGAGGAGGAGGAGGAGGAGGAGGAGGAGGAGGAGGAAGTGTGTTGCTACATGCTACAACTGCACCACCTTGTGGTCACACATGACAATCATCATCATCGTCATCATGTGATTGTTTTGAGGCAGCCATCAATTTCTCATGTCCATCTAAGACAAGTATAAGATCCCAACAGGTCACGTGATGAAGGAGATGGTAACCTTGCTTGATGTGAATGTTTGAATGTATTTAACAATAATGAGAGAATAATTGCTAACAATAACTGATGAAAAACAGATTTACTTTGACTGAACATACAGAGGGATTCAGTGTGTTGACAGGTTAGTGTACTGTGAGTGTGGTGCACACTAACCAATGTGTGCTTGTTCAAGAGCTGTGATTTAAATGTCTTTGTGACGTTTTTATTTTAAAAAAAGCGTTTCTTCTTCTTATAAAATAAAAATGTAAAAGCTTAGGTAGGTTATATTTAAGTCCTGACAGTTGTCTACTGTCTCCACATTTTTCTCACATTTGTCAAGTCTGACACATACAGACAAAATGTAGAATGTTCTGAATTTAAAGATTGAATAAAGGATCTACTATCTCATCCTACGTCTCTGAGAAGTGTCATTTTGTCTGAATTAAAAGATTTTTTTTTTTAATGTTTCATTTTGAGGCTAATGGATAATCAGGCTACGGGCTTATGTAGATACACACATCTCTGGGTCATATTGAGCTGCAGTGGTTGGTGAACTCAACCTGAGACCCTCGTGACTGGACGCCACTGATCCTCCCAGAACTGAATCTGGATCTATATTTGAGCTTTATTGTATGCATTACTGACGGTTAGCTCGTCATGCTAATGCAAAGCATCACTCCTGCTGATGGGGATTGAGTGTCTACTTGCAACACAAGAAGGAACCAACTGTCCAGCCTATTGCAACAACATGACCCAGACTCATCCCAAACTCATCCCAAAGCCTGATCCAGAAGCAGTCACATCCAGGACAGGTGGTGGAGCTCCACCTGGTTCCATCCTGGAAACTGTGCTTCATCCGCAGCTCCTGTTTCATGACATGACTGGTCTCACAGAGACGTCCTCTTCCTCGTGATGATCGTGCCACCGTGCTATTCAATTCAGGTTTAGGTCTGGGGTTAAAGCCTGCACGAATCATCTTATAACAAGTATGTTTTAATGGCTTGTTTCTTATTCACAATGTAAGAGATTCTTTACAGTTAGAGATGTAGCTATAGTAAGAAACACAGTAACTTATACAAATGTGCATCTTATTCATACACTTCTTTTGTGATATATTTATATTGATGATAAAAACTTGTTGTATTTTCCTTGGATTTACTTTGTAAAATGTTTGATCTCGTTTAATGCTGCCTTGTTGTTGGATGCACATTTATTACAGTTGAATACTTCAGTTCTATTATTGTATTAATTTAATGTGTTGTTTCGTTCGTTTGTTTGTTTGAGTCCAAAATCAAACAAGTGAGTTGTTGCAGTTGAACTTCTCACATGGTTAATTGAAATGAAGTATAATGAACTATCATTTTACAAAAAAAGCAAAGATAACATGCAGTTACAGCAGCAACATGATGCTCTAACATTAATTCTCAGTTTTAACCGTCTGACAGTGACATAGAATCAGATCTCAGTGACGAGTGTTTTTACTTTGATGTTTTTAATTTGCTATTAATGCTTCCGTATTTAAATAGGATTTTAAATGCAGGACATGATTACTGTAATGGTCTTTTTACATTTTGCCAGTAAAGGATCTGAGATTTTTTTCGTAATATAATTTATCCCGCTCTAATCCCAAGATATTCAAGATAAACAGTATTCATGTAAAATACATGACAATAAATGCACATATTTATTTGTTATCAATGTTTATTTCAAAATGAGAAGTAAAAAGAGGAGTGAGGGATTGGTTCAAGTCAGATCACATTGACATAAATGTGACATGTACCCAGTACTATGAATTATGAATGTAACAGTATTACATACAACCCACATCATTATGAAAACATACTGAACATGTAATAGCTGATAAGCCCCGCCCCCAAGAACAGTATTTCCAGGAATCCCCCTTTCTGATAGGTCAAGGGATTCCTGGGAAAACTGGACCCCAGGAGAGAGGAGATCAATGACCTTCTTCTTCCTGCGTGATCATCCATCATCAGAACCACACAAAACAGAAGTCAAGCTGTTCTTTACAGGTTTCATATGTAGATGTATGTTTGGCGTACAAAGGTCACAAGATTTATTACATGTGTTTAATTATGTTTATCAAAGATGGACGTGGTTCAATAATGGCGCTGGAAGTAGGGGGTTGGATTTGTGTAAGGGGCCACTGTCTGCCCACTTTGAAGCAGATCTCAGGGTCCGTGATGTGAAAGAGCAGCTGTAGATCTGGGATAGTTCATCTTTACTTTATACTAGAAGCCTCATCACCTCCAAAGGTCCACGTCTTGCCCTGTTATCAGGGCTGCTCTGATTCCATCACTAGTTAATGCTGAGTGTGATAGTTTGGTATTAGAAATGAATGAAGCATTAAGCATCATTACACGCTATTCACAGGATGATTATAAAACTACTATAATAAAATATGATATATAATCAAAATGTATTTTCAATGATTTCTAGAACTCAGATCTGTGTCTGTGTGCTCTGAATAATGTGAACAGAAATCACTTCTCAGAGTGTCTTCCTGTCTCACTTCCCTGGGGACCTGCTGCCGGACACTGGGAGCTGTGGGTACGTTCACACTGGTATTTCTGTCCTCCGTCCCGAGCTACAGTGCTTCATCTCAGACTACCAACTGACCAGAGATGCAGCACTGCACCATGGGCCGCAGGGATGACTAACCGCATGCACATCATACAAAACTCACAAAGAAATAGTCATATTAATCTCAAATCTGCAGATAAGCCGTCATTAGCTGATGCAAATCAGAGGGATGGAAGTGAAATTGTCCTTATGATGAGACGTGAAAACATGAGAATAACGCGATGAAGGGCAAAAGCTTAAATACAGAGGAGGAAACATGAAAACAATGAAATGAAAGCAGAATAAATCATTAACAGCCAATAGACCCGTCAGTAAATTCAGGTGTACTTTGACATGAGGGTCGTTCTAACGCGG
The DNA here is from genome assembly GCA_036178185.1 of Liparis tanakae. Classification (NCBI taxonomy): domain Eukaryota; kingdom Metazoa; phylum Chordata; class Actinopteri; order Perciformes; family Liparidae; genus Liparis; species Liparis tanakae. The sequence continues at coordinate 17,418,438 of CM070095.1, read as the reverse complement.
AGGAAAGACCAGTTAAAGCAGCACGAGACATCCACTGTGTGTGAATACTGTGAGAGAGAGAGAGAGAGAGAGAGAGAGAGAGAGAGAGAGAGAGAGAGAGAGAGAAGAGAGAGAGATGGATTGCACTGCACTAACATTTTTGTTGGGGAGGGGTAAACAGGAAATGGTTTTAACCCCCTGTAGACCTACATAATATTAACTTCCTGTCATGGTACTGCTCCCTCTGACATTCCACACACACACATGCTCAAAAATAAAGATTTTAAAATGTTGATTTGTGTGTGTGTGTGTGTGTGTGTGCGTGTGTGTGTGATACTCACCTCTCTACATGCTCATCTCTGACATCTGAAATACAACATAGATACTTTGTATCAGACATCTGATAACTCCCCCCCCCCCCCCCCACACACACACACAGTTCCTTCACTATACTTCCGAGGAGGATGTTCTTGCTCCTCTGTTTATTTGAGAGTTGGGGTCATTACATGAATACTTTAATTAGAATGAATTTTAACATTCAATATGAGATCCAGATAAATGACAGGGTTGTTGTAGTTATTCAGAGGAAAGAAGAACATGTATGAATCCAGTTTCACAGTGAAAGAGAATGAATAAACACCAGAGGTTGTTGAAGAAGGGTGCCGAGAAGTGCAAATCGGACAACACTGTGAAGAGTCCTAAAGTGTTTCTCTCTTACCCAAAGTGCGGTCTCCTGGAGCTCCATCTTTGATCTCCATTATCTCAACCTGGAAGAAGATATGTGTGAATAAACTGTCACAAGGTTCTCATTGGCTCAGAATGTCCTCTGAGCTACACTGGTACTACGACACTGGTCTTCTATAGCACAGAGGACGTCCAGGAGAAAGAGAGATGTATAAAGACAGAGGGAGAGGGAGAGAGACACAGCCAGAGGGAGAGAGAGATGTATAAGAGAGAGAGGGAGAGAGAGACGTATAAGAGGGAGAGAGAGACATAAAGACAGAGGGAGAGAGATATGTATAAGAGAGAGAGGGAGAGAGAGACATACGACAGAGGGAGAGAGATATGTATAAGAGAGAGAGGGAGAGAGAGACATACGACAGAGGGAGAGAGAGAGACATAAGACAGAGGGAGACATAATACAGGGAGAGAGGGAGACATAAGACAGAGGGAGAGAGAGAGAGAGAGACATAAGACAGAGGGAAAGAGAGAGAGAGAAATAAGACAGAGGGAGAGAGAGGGAGAGAGAGACGTAAAGACAGAGGGAGAGAGATATGTATAAGAGAGAGAGGGAGAGAGAGACATAAGACAGAGGGAGAGAGAGAGACATAAGACAGAGGGAGACATAATACAGGGAGAGAGGGAGACAAAAAACAGAGGGAGAGAGAGAGAGAGAGACATAAGACAGAGGGAAAGAGAGAGAGATAAATAAGACAGAGGGAGAGAGAGAGAGAGAGAGGGAGACATAAGACAGAGAGAGAGAGAGAGAGAGAGACATAAGACAGAGGGAGAGAGAGAAAGAGAGAGGGAGACATAAGACAGAGAGAGAGAGAGAGAGAGACATAAGACAGAGGGAGAGAGAACAGAACAGCTGGGTGTTTTCCAAGAATGCTCTAGAAACTCCCAGTCTGTCCATATAAGGCCCAAGCCAGCCTTTTATTTTAGGGATCATGGAAAATGGGATCGCTGCTTCGGATAAACATTCCCTCTTCCAGTCTGTGATCGCTTGCACTGATAGCCCCCCCCCCCCCCACCCCCACCCCTCTTCCATTTCCAGCTGGCTACATTCATTCCCTTTTCTAGTCACAGTGGAGCGGCAGCAGAGGGAGAGGAGGCCTTCATCTCACCCTGTCCTTCTCCCTCCGCTCTGGACCCAACAAGTCCATATTAAGAAGAAAGTCCCTCTCCATCTCTCCCTCTCTCTCTCTCTCTCTCTGTCACACACACACACACACACACACACACACACACACACACACACATACCCCCCCCCCCCCAAACACACACAGTAGGTCATGTCTCAAGGTCTATCCTCAGGAAGTGAATCTACCCTCTCCCATCTGCCCTCTCCCAGCCTCATGCTGTGTGTGTGTGTGTGTGTGTGTGTGTGTGTGTGTGTTGTACATGACTTGTACATGAGTTTTATCAGCCTTTATTCAAGTACCCGTAGTTGTGTGTAACTGTTCATAATGTGTCAGGTGAACTAGTTGTCATGAGGATGTGTAGTGTCATGAAGGTTACATGCAAAGATGTGTGTTTGCGTGGAAGGATTGTATTCCGTAACGACGGTAACAATTAAATATGTAAAGCGTAAAATGTGTGAAGATGTGACCGTGGAGTGTCTGTAACACCTTTCCTCCAGGAGCACAGCAAATATGAAATGATTGAAACTCTGTTAATCATTGTTAAATTTACAATAAGGATGGGGGGGGGGGCATAAAGCCCCTTCTGCTGGTCATGTCATGTTCCTGCTTCATTTTTGGGGCTCTTTTTAATGTAGATATAAATACCTGGTTAACACAATATGTTTTTACAGCCCGGAGAGCATCTATGCTGCTTATTTAAAAATGTCAGTATTTCCTATTTCATTTTTATTTAAATGTATTGAATTTGAGCTATGATCAATGTATTAAGTGCTGTATTTAAATATTTGTTGATTAACTTTGAAAGGTGCTTTATAAATAAAGAATGTCACTATGTATAATGTGTTATTATCTATTACTAGCAGTTTAAAAAAGAGTCTGGGACAGAAATGTACAACTAAAAACATGAAGTACTACAAATGAACGCCTCTGGATGATATATAATCTAATATAAAGTCCCTTTAAAAAACTAAATACAAAAACTAAAAAACAACTCTGTGATGTGAGGTAGTATATATATGTGTGTGTGTGTGTGTGTGTGTGTGTGTGTGTGTGTGTGTGTGTGGTCAAAGCTAGTCTCTCCTGTTGAGCCAAACATTGCCTAATATGGTCTTCTTGCTCTTTCCCCCTGGCTCTGTAAATCACACACAGGAAGAAGCCCTTTCTACATTTACTGTCTGACGCACACACACACACGCGCACACACACGCGTGCGCGCGCACACACACACACGCACACACACACACACACACACACACATACATACACATACACATACACACACACAGACAGCTGAGGGACATCTGTGTTATCTGAAATCTATTTTTTTAGCTCACAGATGTGACCAAAAGAGTGAGCTGTACTGCACCACTGATTGAAAAGCTAAACACAGCGTCAGAATAAAAAAACTGAATGGGCATTAAAATGAATTACCAGTTAAACACTAAACCCTGTTCCCATAAAACTAAACTGCATTCTCAGTTACATTAAGAGGGAAATGTATTTACGCACCGATCATCAATCATGGTTTGTCACTATGTTTTTTATGTTATTTAAGTTACAAAGTAGCATTCAACATGACCTTAATGTCAAAATAAGTCAGCGTTGACCTTTAGCTTTCTCCTGTGTGAAAGTCCGGTCTTGGTTTGTTTTAAGAAGATAAAGATAGATCTGGATCAGCGACTATGAACATGTTTTAATATCTTCAAATCTTCTCTATGTAATATTATATGGGGTCAGCTGAAGTGTGACCTGTGAAAGATTCTGAGGGGTCAATTAAATTATTCATTGGTCTGCAAGCAGTGAGAACCACAGACCAAGAATAAGTATGAGTGTGCATTAGATACTCATAGAGACACTCGAGCATTCTGTCATTACAAAAAATCAGTTAACAACATATAGACGCGGAGATTAGCGTTGTTTAAATGAAGACGCGTTACAAATCAATTGAATTCTATTTATTTTGGATAGCCCACGATAAAAAGTGTGCCTCTGGGGGCTTTCCAATCTGTGGATTGACTCATCTGATGAAATAGAAGACGAGGTTCTTTCTCATCTCATTTTCTACATCCTCTCCCCCCCCCCCCTCTCTCTCTCTTTCTCCCATGTGAAACCCTGGGAATCAGGGTCTCTTGGGCCCAAAGGGGCTCTGGCGGTAGTGTGTATGTGTATGTGTGTGTGTTTGTGTGTGTGTGTGTGTGTGTGTGAGAGAGAGGTTATGTGAAAGTCCTTCTAACCCAGTGCCCCCCAGACTTTTCGCTGCTCTGTAAATAAATACAGCATTTCCTCCTCTCCTCCCTCCATCCGCGTTCTCATGTCCGTTCCGGTCCTCAGCAGGACCTGGGACTCCACAACGCATATTTAGTTAGCTGGATCTGGGAACTATATGACAGTTTGTTACGTCACCATTAACCTCCTCAACCCTGTCAGGCCGAGCAGCCAGCAGCCGAGACCGAAGGCGGCTGGAGAGGAGAAGGAGGAGAGGATGCAAACCTCCTTGTACCATGAGCCACTAACTAAAGGAAAACTCACATGCACTGAGGACCAGTGCTAGTTTGAACCATTATAGGGAGGACATTCATGTTGGCCTCACTACGCCGAAGTTTGAAGGTGATAATTATTTTTAGGTTATGCATTGGTGTGTGTGTGTTTGTGTGAGTGTGTGTGTGTGTGTGTGTGTGTGTGTACTCTTACCTGCTGTGTTTCCTCCTCACCTCCTGATCTCCTTCATCTGAACACAAACAGCGCCCTGAGGAAACAGATATGCACATATATGACAGGCAGTAGTTTCCTCTTCCTATAACGCCTACTGCCTGTTGTACACGTGGTCATGCTGTGAACCTGTACCAATCATTGGTGCTGCTTTGAGAGATCATCCATATCATAGGGGAGCTGTGGTTTTCATATTTAAGGCCAACGCTGCACCCATACACCTTTCTTCACAAAGTCCCCCCCCAGAGAGATGGATTTAGAGAATCTACATCAGTGGAAATGTGACACCTTAAAACAAAGTCATGTATACTGTTTCACCTCAGCCAGAGAGGCATTTGTTCCTTCTTCGAGAACACTTAAAAATGTTATTATTAACGCCAAAAATTAAAAGCTTATAACCAATCGTGAAACAGACATTATTTTTTGTATGTATCTCTCCTCTCCCGTTATATATTTATCTTACAACCCTTTTGTTGAGTCCCAACTAAACATAACTTCTCACTATGAAATGTGCGTTTTCCCAGTAAAGTTATTGTAAATCTATTGGAAGCTGGTTCAGTTACAGTCCTGCCGTTCTTAGTGAGTGCCGGAGCAGCTTCAACCAGAAAGGAGGAGCAGAACACCAGACATCACTCTTTGTCACATTTTTTTATTATTTTTTCCTGACCCTCCACAGTCCTCTTCTTTTACAGTCACTGTATGTGTGTGTTCATCTGAAGACCCCAACACCCTCTGTGACGACAGTGTACAGTACGATACGTCACACTGTGTGATGGGGAGTTTAGTGCACACTCGTATGTCGTCTATGTCCGACTGCGAGCGGTCAGCAGCTGTGTGATGTCTGCTGAACCCTGTTTCTACGAAATGAATCAGCAGCTGAGACGGCTCATTAAACTCTCATGGACCCATCACGGCCTACGCCAGAGCTTCTTGGCATCATTAGAGAGCCATCGGTGGACGTGTCTCACAATGAGCTCTGGAACGGACGCCGCTGTGATAACTTTCGTGGCCAAATACCAGTGAGGAGCTCCTTCAGTGGACATTTCCTGTTGTGAAATGTCTTGGCCTTTTAATGCCGTGAAGACGTGTCTAATACATTTGTAAACAGCATACTTTGACAACATCCACGCATGATAACATTATGTTCACTTACAGTACATTTCAAATGAAATAAAACCAGTTTTGATGGACAGTGATGTAAACATACATACATAGTAGTGTTACACTGTATTGTGATCATACCTTAGTCTGGGGTTGGAGCTGTCATCTGCAGCAGCTGGCAGGCTGCGGGCCTGATGAGGATCTGGAGGCTTGTCATCTCCTCTGGCGTGGAGTTCAACTCAGAAGACTGTTCTTTGACTTGTCTGTGAAGCTGCGTGTTCGAAAGTGAAGAGTCTAAGAGTCTAAGAGTCTGAGAGTCTGAGAGTCTGAGAGTCTGAGAGTCTAAGTCGAACAGGTGAGTCCAGCTCCTAAAGCTTCAGTACTTTCACGGTTCAAATCTCACTCAAATAGGATTTCTCATCGGTGTGGGACTCCCTCTGCTCTCTGTGTGTGTCTCTCTTATGAAGCAGATGGATTGCCAAGCCATGCATTCCACTGTTACCTTGTATGGTCACTGGGGGGGCGGGACTTACACTAGGGAATGCCCCCTCTGAACATGACTGATTGGCTGATGTCAGACGAAGCAAGAAGCCTCAACTTGTGACCTGTAGAGTCCGTCTGGGAAAGATGTGTGTGTGTGTGTGGGGGGGGGCAGGAGAGACCGAGGGATAAATAGAGAGCAGAAGTGAATGAGAAAAGAGAGGGAGTGAGAGAGGGAAATAAGGGGGGCCTTAGGGGAAAGGAGAAGAAGAGAAGTAGAAGGGCATAGAAGCTGAAAAACAAAAAGGATGTGAAGAGGGAAGGGCACAGAGAAAGAGAGGAGGAAAGGAATGGGAAAGACTGGGAAAGACTGGGAAAGAAAGATGAAAAAAGATTTGAAGGGGGTGAACAGAGCAATGTAAGAGAGGAGGAGTGTGTGTTTGGTTTAGATGGGGGGGGGATATTTTCCTCAGTGAATTAAAAAAAACGTTTGAACAAACAAATGTTCAGATTTCTTCTAAATTTGGTATTTTTCTGCATCAGCAGCTAACTGGACAACACACTGATACCATGTGCAACCTATTACATGGCTTAATGACGGACAGACAGACAGACAGACAGACAGACAGGCAGACAGACAGACAGACAGGCAGATAGACAGACAGACAGACAGGCAGATAGACAGACAGACAGACAGGCAGACTAAGTGGACGTAGTCACCGTCATTTTTTGGCAATTGTGAGCACTTCTGTTCTGGAAACTGCTCCGGAACGCCCTTCTTGTAAATATGCCTATGCAAGCCATATATCTACTTTCTGTACTTGGTCTGGTTTGTGGTTGTAAAGTTTCATGATGCTGTAATTATTCTACATATTCAAATACATAATTTTTAGAATAAGCGAAAATAACACATTTATATAGCCAAAAAAGCTATTTACTTGTATATGATACCAGTATCTTCACTCTAGCTGTAAAACAGAGCCGACCATATCCTCTGTAAGACAGTGATGTTGACCTGGGTGACCGCCGAGGAGTCGTCCCACTATTTTATGCATTGGTAACAGGCCTCCTGAAGTACACCCTAGCGCAGGGGTTGTTAACCTTTTTGACCTCGGGGCCCAACTTTTCAAGTACAAAGGGGCCCGGGGCCCATTTAAATAGTAAAAGCGTATTGGTTTAACTAATTGATCCCCCTCTCAATTTGATTTGTATTCAATAACTAAATCAAATCCACTTGATTGGGCCCCATGGTTAAGAATCACTGCTCTAGCCTAGTCTCAACCCTCTGGATTAAAATATAATTTAGGAGGAGCGAAACTCCCCTCATAAATTAACACATTATTGTTTACTCACATAACTCCCTTGTTATGTTTGATTGGAATTATTCTTGATCTCAGCTGAGTATTAACATCCTTTATCATTCTATTGGATTGCCTTGTGTTGGCATGAGGGACACTGCCAGAGTCCTCTTCGTCAAACAGAACTCTTTCAGCCTCCTCTTCTGTGGCCCATGTGTTGCTCCGCATGACTCCATCCTGGACCCCCTGTTGTTCTGAGTATACATGCTGCCTCTGGGACATATCGTACAATAACACAATATGCAGTATAATTGTTCAATCACACACACATTATTAAACATACATTATTAAAAAACAACAATGAATGTCATCATCTATTGTATGTGCTGGATGTCCCGACACTTTCTTCAGTTTCAATGGAAACAGATCATAAATAATTTGTTTGGGCCGTCCAAACTCTTTCCTGACAAGAACATCTCATCAGCCCTTTTATTTCTTCTTTTCTATTTCATTCTTACTGACCGCCAGATTCATAATTCAGATTCAGATTCATTCAGACATCTTATATCGTGGAGGTCAAGCTTTTATTATATCTCCAGCTGTGTGAAAGTTCCAGTGTCATCTCTGAGATCTATCCTTTTTTATCTTATCGCTTACAGAGAATAGATTAATAGGATAGAGTTACTATTTGTTCGTTTTCCACAGTTGGCAGCGCACTCGCTCAAGCTAAGCGTATGGCGTGCTAAGCGTATGGCGTGCTAAGCGTATGGCGTGCTAAGCGTATGGCGCGCTAAGCGTATGGCGTGCTAACCACAGCGGGTCCGCCTGGTGTCGGCTATGTTGACAGTTGTCAGTGAGAGTGTGTAAAGTTATACATTGGCCACCGGCTTTCGCGGGCAGCAGAGGGTAATTTAGGGACGCTAGTTAGACTAAAAGGATAATCTTGAGATTTTGTACAGTGACTTTCGTCAGAGTGCTTTCCTACGTCCAACTTGAGGGCGTACTTATTCTGACATTATTAGCTTATTCTGACAGAATAAGCGCACGAGAAGATTCCGTACGACGGATCTCAGCGACGACTCCGGAACTCATACGTGGCTGGAGTTCACGCGTGACTTTTTAAATATAAATCTTGACCTGCGTGTGCACAAGATAAAAGATATCCAGTGTGAAGCACTGCCTCTGGCGATCATCCAGGATTCACAGAATCGTAACTTCTGTTTTAAGTGGTCACCAGTATGTTTTAGAATTTATTTTAATATTTTTCTGATTACCATTTAAGCACTTTGTGGTTCAGCTCCCTGTTAAATTGCTTCAGGAACCTACACGTGTTGACGCAACACACCACTGTCCTGCCCACTATGAAGAGCCTTGTTTCTGATCCAGAGACAAGCGGTTCTGTTTTTAAACTATTTAGATTGGTTGAAATATTTAGATATGTAGTGCTCATCAGTGTTATGATTTCAGTCTGATCTGTTAAATGTGTCACAGCTAGATGTGTGTGTGTGAGAGGAGTGTGTGTGTGTGTGTGTGTGTGTGTGTGTGTGGGGGCAGGTATGAACTATTCTCTCTGTTCTGTCTCCTGTGTCTTAATAAGGTAATGTTTGGAGATGGTTCACTGTTTACAGCAGCTGACAAGACTGGGCTATTAGTGATGGCAACCAAGCATGGAGAGACACAGACACACACACACACACACACACACACACACACACACACACACACACACACACACGCACACACACGCACAATACCCTTTAGTAGATGTACAATGAGTCCACATCAGAAATAAATGTTGTATAAATCTCCCAGAGTGTGTTTGCAGTCCTTTCCCTCATATGGAGAGTATGCTCCTGCCCACTAAACTGAACAAATACATACTGATCTGCTACATGCTCAATATAAATCTGACATTTGTGAAATATATGCGTGATGGTACACAACAACACTTGCTGTTAGATTTTTGGGAGACCAAACAGACTAAAAAAAGGAAAAGAAGTGTAACTTTTGAGCACTGAACTGGGGCTCCAGGCTGAGTTTCCGCTCTGTGCTGCATCACTCACACACACTGGTAGTTAGTTTGGTTCTGATGGTGGGATATGGATGCACCCTGAGATGGAGGACTGGACCAGAACCACCGTGGCAACACATACTCACTGCCGAGTCGTCACAACCCGGCACTCGGTCAGCCCCACGCTTCAAACTGTGACGCTCTAGAATCCCCGAGCACCAGATTTGGACATGTCAGGGACAGCATGTTATTCAAAATAGCTTTTGCTTTCACAGGAAGTATACAGTTTCCACTTGTCATATGCATGATGCAGTGTCTTTTTAATCTAGTTTTGGGGTTTGAGAAACACAAGTATTTGGTTCGACTTGCTGTATAAAAGGCCAAGTATTAACCTCACCGGGTCTAAATGAATGCAAACCAGGGCGACACTGAGGCAGGGAGGCTTGGAGAGAGACTGATTGAAGGCATCCATCTCAGGCACCTCAGAGTCATCATCAACTCTAATTTAACTTTCGATTCCGACATCCAGGAAGGGAAAATATTTGACCCTTTCCCCGGCCAATACTGAGAGATAAGATATTCTTTATTGGTTCATAAATCACTAAATCATTGTGCTCCTTTTAAGATTGGCACCCAGTAGATCCCTGGTTATATCTTTAATGGAAAATATCCTTAAACATGTTTTAAATGACAATATAACACATTCTAAACGTGAGATGAGAGTCCATGTTGTGTAGAAACAGTGTGAAGTAGCTGGTTAGTGTCACAGGAAGTCACTGGAACGGCAGGAGGCTGTGGGCAGTTTCACTCTGTTTACATTGACTGACAGCAGCAGAAGAGTCGGATTCACAGAAACACGTGTGTGTGTGTGTGTGTGTGTGTGTGTGTGGGTGAGAGAGAGAGATACACACAGAGACAGAGACAGAGAGTGTGGCTCCATCTTCTCTACTCCACTACAACTTGTCAAAGCAGGAAGAGCAGAGATTAGAGGAGCCAGAATTAGCCGTGTGCGTACAGGTAGATCTACAGCGGCCTGCATCTGCTTTCTGTCCGCTCCGCTCTGGAAGCCTCAGCGAGCGGACCGGCTCAAAGCTAGTTCAAAGAGGGGAGTTTCAGCGGTGTGACAAAGGGATTGACGTTACTCGATAACATTTTAATTAGGGAAGGCAAGTGAACAAGGATGCAGATGTTTTATTTGATAGGAAGACACTCCTCTCTTCTCTTCGCTCTCACATCTCTTCATCACACGTTATTAACTCTACATCTTCCCCGGAGTCTTTGCGCCTTCTCGATTCATTGGGTCCATTGGACCTGGCTGTGTCAGTAGCTGGCCATGACCCCTGACCCCTGACTGGGTTCATACACATTTTAACCGATGGATTTCCATGACTTTTCCATAACTTTAAACCAAAATTCCATGACCAAATTGAAATCTCGGTAAAACATGAACAATTTAGAACATTGTGCGTATTAAGAAAGTACGCCGGCTTATATATTGAGCGTTTTTCTTTAAAAAAACATATTAGTTGTTTCAAACTCGGCATAAATGAACATGTGATTTTAACAAATTTCCATGACTTTTCCAAAACTTTTAAGATTAAATTTTTTTTCATGACTTTTCCAGGCCTGGAAATTAACATTTTAAAATTCCATGACTTTTCCATGACCGTACGAACCCTGCCTGTCTGGTCCGGCCTCCTTTGCGATGCCTCCTGCCATGTCTGTGCTGGTGAATTGCGCAGTGAGGACATGTAACAACAAAGACAACAGTAAGGAAGGACATGTAACAAAGACAACCAGAGTTCTTTTTGGTTATTTTATTTTTCAATGTGAAATAGTCTTGTTTTTTCATTATAAACATATAAACACCATGGAAGCGTATCTTTATCCATGACATCTGTACAGCCTATACACAAACAGAAGTCTCAACTTGCATCATATTCCGTTCATTCAACCTGCAAAAAGCAGTTTCAGTTCCTTTGATAGAGAACATTCAGTCAAGTTGCGCCTCTTTCTGAACCAAACCTGATACGTCTTAGACCTGGACAGGCGGTCCTGTCCACTGCTCATCGTCCTACAGAACAGAGCTGTCCGTAGACATGGCCAATGAAATCTTTTAGAGGAAGCTAGAAGAAACAAACAATCCTGAGCAATGAAAATGAAAACAGTGTGATAGTTCAGAGACCAGAGAGACTAAGGGCAGACCCAAAACATTATTTAGGAGTATCGCCACTTGATATATTAATAAGTCTGTGAGACTATTGTATTAAGTGAAGCAAGAGTTCTTAAGGTCAAACAAACTTTCCAAACACTACTCTTTTACAATCCCTGTCGGGAGATGGGAATATAATTCCAGCACTGCGTGTGTGATTTATATATATATATATATATATATATATATATATATATATACACACACACACACAGCTTACTGATCCAATCAAAAGCATGTGGTTGGGTCATTGGTAAAGGTCAGAACTCCAACAAAGCCAAACTTGCAGCCATTCCGTCAACGCTGCAGTAACTAGAAGAGCGAGTGCGTCTCAGCGTGACTAAACCATGCAGGGCATGTCCTATTTGCATGGAAGTGTTGTGATTCATCAGGCTGGATTAGTGACAACTGAAGCTACACAAACTCGGTCATGAATCCAGCAGTTTCCCTGGCAGTGGGGCTTTCATCTTTAACGGGCCCGTCACGCAAAGAGGACTGATATTTCCTACGAGAATCAACTGAAGGAATGTTAATCACAGCGCTCCATTTTCTCAGCTCCACTGAACACCTCGGCCTCTTTTCCCATCTAGTGCTTGTGGTAAAAAGCAAAGCCGTGACACACGGTCCACTATCCAGAGCCTTCAACTCTTCTGCAGGTTAAAGACAAAAACAACAACTTAAAAGTGAATTTAAAAGTATATCTTCTTTGACATTTCTGTCTAAGGCCATTTCTGTCTGATTGGTCACATATGTGGTGCAGAGGTAGGCAGACTTTGGCGGTGGACGGGTGAACGGTCAGACAAGGAGCATAACCCTTCCTTGCATGATAGACAAGCAGCTGTGCAGTTGCCCGGGGTTATGACGTCAATACTGGCCAAAACAGAACTATATTAGAGACGTTTTACTTCAGAATGTTCGATTCTAGGGCGGTCATACAGGCTTTAAGATTTTGCTCAAATATTAAGAAAATCAGCATCAGATATGAGCCGCGAACCTCATCCAAACGACAACATCTCCACGTCCGCCTCTTCTCCAAAATAAAAAGCGTGGCAGTCGGGAGCTTAGGCAGCGCTGCAGGACCGTCGTCTGTCGGGACCCCCTCTTCGTCTAGATGTAGTCATCGTCCACAGGTTCTCCTGGTGTATCACAGTGATGGAGGAAGAGCACCACCACCCTCTGAAAAACTCCTCTTTTGCTTTGTCGGCGCTCTGAGATCTCCTCCCCGATGGTCTCCATGCAGATGTCCGCGGACAGCTGGCCTTTACGCCTGGGTGCGTAGATGGTGGCTTTTAAAAAACACAAAGAGAAAATAGTTGAAGTGCTGATGTGAACAGGTTCTGTCCATCATGGGGAAAATGGTAATGACCTGCGGACGTTTAGCAAGGGTTCCCGTTAAAGACCGGGGAAAGTACCGACTGCACTCACTGCTTTCGTCGTCCTCAAAGTCATAGCGGGCATAACTGTTGGGATCCGCTGCTCTCAGAGTCCTCAGCCAGGGGAAGTCTGTGATCATGCTGTAGGGCGCCCCATCCACCAGGCCTGAGCCGATACACCAAGAGAAGACGGTTATCTTTAGAGGAGGACGGATGGAGGACTGAACAACACATCCACTCCACGCGTTGTCTGGACAGAAGCCATACATTCTACTTCATGCTCCCTCTTCAACAGGATGCTTCCAGAAGATGTTGAGCTTCTCACACAGTTCTCTACATCAATGCTTATTGCTCTGTAAACAGAACACAGTGAAGTGTTTTCAGAGTTTATAGTCATACCTACCCTAAGCTCCAAGTAGGCCTTAGGGTTGACGACTAGACCAATTAATCAACTACCATCGATGGACTGAGTACATCGAAGATGGTTTTGGGGATATTGCCATTTTATTTAGCCAATTTAACAGTCTGAGCTGCTTAGGGAACAAAACAAGAGACGAGAGGAAAAACAGCATTTAGAGCCAGCATGTTATGTCCACCAACACAGAGTTGCTGATTGTTAGAAAGACAGGCCATGATGGTTTTGGGGATTATGGTTTCCATTTAGTTCCTCTACAGGAAGTGAAGCCGAGTGCATTACAACCTCGGCAGAACTGTAACCAGGAACCTGATGACACTTCAGCAAATAACCCACAGGAAATATATTGTCACATCTTTTAAGCTCGTTCTAACATGCAGTAAAAAGCAGGCATCGATTTCAACACTGCTCAACGAAAGTGAACAATGAAAGCAATCACATAAGAGTCATAGTTACAGTCAGTGCGTTTACATGATGGTATAATTAGAATCTTGCGTTAGTCGGACTATGCTATCTTTTGGGGGATCTGCCATTATCCCAATACACATGGCAGTGAGTAATTCGAATCATTGGGCGAAAGCATGTCACCTCCGATACGACAGGTGGCGCTGTTTTCATTACAACTCATGGTGATACGGCCATTTCCGCTTGCGTGTGCATGCGCAAAGACGCAAAGTCCGGTTCCTAATCCAATTCACCGTTACATGCCGCGATGGTCGGATTATCAACCGGATCGGATCGAGTTATCTAGTGGTGTTAATCGGATCGTAGGCGGACCGCATATAGTCGAACAAAGGTGTTACATGAAACGGATAATTCAATTTCAGTCCGACTAAGCCAGTTATTTTAATGCATGTAAACACGGTCAGTGTCTTGCTCCACACATGATCTGAATGTGTGACTAATAACAGCAGAAACCCGTTTGGTTGATTCTCCTGTGCATGTCAATCTTCAGGTTTAATGAAGATGGAACTGTGTTACCCTCCAGCGTATAGATCTCCCGGCCCCAGGGGTACGTGGGATACTTCTTCACATCCTCTTCCGTCCTCGTAGCCTCTGGGAAGAACTCGTACTTGATCAACTCTCTGAGACACAAATACATACAGAGATCAGTTTAACTTGGCATTTTATTAGATTGGTTGTTATACTATAGTGCAGATTCTTTGGAAGAACCGAGTGCCCCCCCGTCTCCTGGATGGTTGGTGATGCCGACTAATCAAAGCATGTTCACTCTCTCATTACAGTTAATATGCAGGAAAAGATAAATAGAGCAGAAAGGGATTGATTTCTGACTGAACGCCAGTTATCAGAGACATTACTCACTGGCTGATGTTGGCTATTGTGTCCATCCAGCTGCGAATGCGAACCTTGTTGCGTATATTCGGGGGGTTGCTGAACTCGTGTACGATAGCGATGTGATAGGGATAGGGGCCCTGGAAGAGCTGCCGCTCCAACGCTACCGAGTCGATCTGAAGAGAGAGAAGTAAAGAGATGTAGAGGCAGAACAATGTCAACGTTATGACCACCGTTCCCATGTATCCAAGATGTGGGGTATTAATTGCCTGCATGAAATTGATCTAACTAAATAAGCAAAAAATGTCTGGTTGAACATAATTTGTTGTCAATCGGCTAAATTGTTGGCGACTTTTTATTTATATATATATATAAATAATAAAAAAAAAATCTTTACAGGAGGACTTTAACTACAAAGGCAAATCCAGACGTCTTAATATGCCATACCAGCATTACAATGTAAATGTATAAAGGCAGTATTGACTTAATTGTTTTAATATATTGGTGTAGCAACCACTTTTCTCCCTGTGATGTAAATACTAAGCGTTTCAAATTAAAGTTCTTATCCAGGGTTAGAATTTAACATCCAAGGAAACGGAGATGACCAACCTGGTGCATGGGGCGCATGTAGATGATGCGGTTCCTCTCGGGAGGCATTCTCAGGATCTGATCCAGGACCTGTTCCATGTCCAGCTTTTTACACTGAGCGTAATCAAACCTGTTCACGATGGGAGCGCTTTCGACCCGCAGCTGTTTCAACACTCGACATCTGGTGGCTACAGAGAGAGGGAGGAGGACACGAGGAGACGCCGTGACCCGAGGCTTTTTGACTCAATAACTGCTGCGAGTTCTGTTATTAGAATCAACATAAGGTTTGATAGGAGTTTACAACTGGGTTTATTTAGAGGACTGTACCTAGGCTATACATATGTCTTAAAATAAGCAGTTATTTTGAGATTCTAAAATCGTGTTTTTTCCAGAAATGACACCATCAACAAAAATTACAAGGTTCCAAAGTTGCTCGTAAAAAAAATGGCTAAAGAAAATAGTTCTGCTTTAACCAAATAAGTGTTAATTACACAATGTAGTAGCTGTAGAACACAGCAGAGAGATAAAAGGCATCACTAATGTAATGTAGTAGGCCAGTGACGAAAATGGAGATGTTGTAAATGTTGTCTAGTGCCACTATAAAATGTAGCTCTATATATGAATGCTTTGTGTCTGAATGTGTACTTCACATGTTTTTTTAAAACGTTTTTATGACGTAAGTATACCGACCATTTCAGGTCAACATGGATCTTTACTGTGGTTGGCTAGATTCTCTTCTAGAACCTATCTCGGCTATTTAACATTTGTACTTTTAAAAGTGTGTGACAGAAAAAAGAAGATGTACCATTTCCTCCAAGAGGTTTACATCTAAGATTATTAGCACATCTTTCCAATTCAAAAACAAAAGTGAGAACAACATCCCCATGAGTGTTCTTTACCATGGATGAACATCATCTTGGGGCAGTCTTTGAGGACGAGGTCAGTGATCCCACAGTTGGTCAGAGTGATGCCCACCAGGTTCTTACTCTTCAGAGACAAAATCTGCAAAAGCAACTCAGAAGTCAATGCTGCTCACAAAGGACACACAGAACCCTGCGGTGACCTCTCCCTCACATGTGCATCCTGGCTCATTGGCAACAGAACGGCAGCCATTGGTCCATTCATTTGTTAAGACAACAAACGTGAAGAAAAAGGTCCTTCTGAGCTCAAATATCTCGCTCTCAGCCCACCTGCCACACTCTGGCTCCCCCAAGGGGATGAAAACTATTTGGAAAATCTTGTGTTTATCATGAGACTGTGCGTGTGCATGTGTATAGGTGTATATGTGTATATGTATGTATGCGTGTGCCTGTACCTGTACGTGGTCGTCCTCAGTGACCGGGTCCGAGGTGCTGGTGGACTTGTCGGCCATTCGTTTCCTCCTCACCGATACTCGAGGCCGCGCTCTGGAAAGATCTAAACAACAATATCACCTTCAACAATAGAAAAGCAAGCAGCACCATCTTTAACTGCCAAATGGGAAACAACTATTGTATAACCGCTGAAGTCAACCTAGTTAAAAAGGCATATATTAATTTAGCATTGCTCTCCATAATCAGTCTCAATGGGAGGTAAAAAAGAATAATAAAAAAGCTATACATTTCAATGTCAAAGAGCCAAGAACACATTCTTCTCCCTCGTCAAAAACCTGGCAACTACATAACCCACAATGCAACTCAGCTGCAGACATTTTAGTCATATTTAGGTGTGTGTGTTATGCTATTAAATGTAAAATGTAGCCTCGAGCCTAAAGCAGCGATGAGGATGGTTTTCTAACTAAGCTTTCAGACCTTTTGGCTCAAGGCAGCACTAAAATACGACTTTAAAGAAATACAACTCACATTTAAGTTGTGTAAGTGCCAGACATTGTTTTTTATAATAAGAGATATTTAAATAATTCAGGCTCTGCAACTGTGCAGATGTATACAGTATTAGTTATTCTATATTGATATGCTAGGGAATATGAGAGGTTACTGATCTTAGTAATGAGTTTCCTTTTTTTGGCCTTGCCCCCATTTATTTGTATATTTTTTTACGCTAGTTAGAACAATTTGTGACAGTTATACGTTTCTTAGTCTTTAGAGGGGGAATCAACAGACTGTCTGCAGAACTACCACTTCACTGAGCACCAACATGAAACCACAGGCCTGAGCTTTTGCACGAGATCAAAAGGTTTCACTCCACTGAAGTGCAGGTTAGCGAGACACTACAGGTGGTCTGGGCCCGGTCTTACCTGTCTCAGATATCAGGGACACAGAGGACGTACGAGTGCAGGATCGGGTCAAAGGCCGTCTAGGAATAAAGTCCTCGTCTGTGGCCTCACCCTTCTGTGGACCTGAGAAGGCAGCGGAGGGCGATCCAGCAGGAGGAGGCGATCGCTCTCCCCGTCCCGTCGGCTGCGCCGGTCTTTTAGAGGCGTGGTTCACAGCAGCACCTCTGGGCTCCGGGCCGTCAGGAGCAGAGCTCTGCCTCACGCCCGCCTCCCTTGTGCAACTGGCCCCAGTCCGAGTGCCAGAAGGGCTTTCGGCGTAGTCACTAGTCCTGCCAGTTCCCGTCGCTCTGTCAGTGGTTGTGGTGGCTTGGTGGCTGTTGCCCACCACCAGCCTCCCACATCCACCCACCTGCCTGGATGTGGCAGCTCCAGGTCCCACTCTGCCCACTGATCCGGCCACTGGCCTCGCCCCGGTCCTTGCCGCCGCCCCCGGACCCCGTAGCGGCCCGCCGTCGGCCCCGGGCCTCGCAGCGGTCTCCACGGCCTCGGTGGCCATCCCCTTAACGCTAGTCCTCCTGCTGTTCTCCACGGCAGCCTTCATGTCGGCCTTGATCTGTTCACTCGTCACCTGGCAGCTCTTCTCACAGCTGCTTTCCAACACACAAGTCTTTGTCTCATTTGCCGAGATCTCCACCGACGCAGCCACGTTGTTGCCCCGCCTCAGTGGCGTCTTTCCTTTACCTGGAAAAAAACATGTGTGTTACACTGGTAGGATAAACTTTTTTTTTTAATTGAACAAGAAAGGTGAGATGTTTTCCTCCCATGTGTGTGCCCACATACTGTAGCTATTGTGTATCTGAGCCCCCCCCCCCTCCCCTCCTCACATCCATAGTGCAACAACAACCCAATGAGACGTGTATAGACCGAGTGCTGGGTGTGTTCCGTGTTGTGCGGACACCTTCTGTACAGGAAGCTGGCTGCTGCAAACAGGAAGCTGGCATTAGCCTCGAAACGAGGCCTTCCTCTTCTTCACTGTCGGAGTCCGAGATGACCAGCGGGGGCTTTGGAACAGTGGCACCAGCTGGTCTACACTGCTGGACTAAACCACTGGGACCTGGCGAGGGAGGGCGATGCATTAGCAGACATCAACAAATAAATAAGGAGATGTTATGAAACGGAGAGTATGAAAGAGAAGCTCCTAACCTGCCTGCTCCTCATCGGGAGCGTGTGGCGCTCCTGCTGGACAACCGTCAGCCACATCAACTCTCACCTCCCCTTCTGTTCTTTTCAGCTCCATCTGAGGACCAGCCTCCATGTTTTCCTCCTCCAACAGCACCGCCTCCTCTTCTTCTTCTACCTCTTCCATCCCATTTACCTCCACTGGTGCTGTGAAAACAAAAACATTTTATTTTTTATCAAACCATAACACCTCTGCATTCAACCCAGTCTAAGCATTTGGAGCGGAGGGCTGATGGAACGGGCCTGGGAGCATCTTGGGGTTCAGGGCTCTTCCCATACGAGACGGGAGGAGCCAGGATGTGATTAAGGACGACGCACTATGTAGCCTCCAGGAACGACAACCAAGAGTTTATTATTAGATTTATGTTTCCATTTTTTCATTTGTCTGTAACAGGATCTTAAAACGTGGATACATTACATCTGAAAGAAATCTACTTAACACATTGACAAGTATTGTAAAAGACTAGAAATGCACTTTTTAAGTAGGGTTTCAGTAGGGTAGTAGTAGGGTTACTGCTTTCAGACTTTTGGTGATGCGATTAAACATGCTAACTTTACAGGATTCAGGTGTTCTTCTTTTTTGTAACATTGACATATTTGCCCTTGCTATGCTTCTATGGAAAATGAAGGGTTAAAATACTTTAGAAGCCAACATCCATGACGTTGAGCTGCTGCGTTCTGATCGCTGGCTAAGAATGCAGGTGGGACTTGCCATTGTTCTGCTGCCGTCTTTGGTTGTTGTTGTTGTTGATGATGTTGTTGACGACAGGTGGAGGAGCAGCAGGCATGTTGGCCTCGTTGTTGTTGTTGTGGTGGTGGTTGTTGTTGTTATTGTCGTTGTCATTGTTGGAGTTCTGGTTGCTGACCAGTGCTGAGGACACGCCAATACCAGTTCCTGCACTCAGGCCTACCCTGGCACAGCCCTGTGACACACACACACACACACACACACACAGGATGCAGACCATCAGTACATATTCTAACTTTATTAAGCAGACTAGGCATTACGCACATATAACAAATTAATTTACTCTACAGTTGTTGTTGCTGTTGTTGTTGTTGTTGTGGATCAGGACTAGACTGAGGTCAAGTAGAACATTCAGTGATTCTGTTTTTAACGACATAACTCAGTTATGATAAAATAGTTCTGACGATACCAGTTGGGCCACAACTACTGATCACAACTCATCAGGCATCATGCATATGAATGGATGTTGATGTGAAGGCCTGCAATGTAAATGATATATGGACTGCAATCTTATCGCACATTTAAACTGTGAACGTGTTGACAACGACTAGTATTCGTTTCCTTTCGTTTCTGATGGTGTAAAAATATTGCAAAGTCAGAAGAACAATTTTTACTAAATGGTCATCAAACCTCTCTTCAGGAGAACGGCTCTGAAACCAGTTGTACCACAAGAGTGAGCCGTCTCACTTCTTGACAGTTTATGAGCTGAAGTGTGAGCAAGCTTTTTAATTATACTGGAAACCTGGATTCTGGAGTTTAGTTGGATGGCGTTCGTTCCCATTTATACATACGTCGTTAGTTACTATTTTGGATACATTGTATACACTTTTATTTTATTTTTTTCATTTCCTTTATTATTTGAATAGTTAAGTGTAATATGCCCTGCTATTTTATTATATTGTATATATTGTAAACAGACATTTCCCCCTGGGGATGAATCAAATCCATCTAAACTAATGTGTACAGAGTTTCATCATAAATACATGTGATGGTTCACGTGGCTCTGAGTGTCTAAATACCTTGGGTGGTTCTCGAAACATCTGGTCCAGACAGATGAACTCCAGACTGGGCAGTAACTCTATGAACTGGGAGAAGGATTCTAGTTTGATGGCATGACAGCGGACCAGAGTGAGGTCGACGAGGCGACTCCATCGGGACTGATCTGAGGACAAACAAACGGACAAAACACACATTATTAAATAGAGAAAGTGACATATGGACATGAATATTCAGACCATGAGTGACCGAAGCTAGCCGAGCGGTGGCGAGTGTGTTTCACCTGTGATCCAGTGGTGAGGGTTATGCAGGTGTGGACAGTTGTAGATGAGCAGGTATTTAATATTAGTGAACACCTCGTTCACCACCTTTATGCCGATATCCGTGATGATGCCGGGGTTCTCGATGACATCAGCCAGGCCGTACTTCACCATCTCCGAGTGACTCAGCTTACCTGCATTTAGCAAACAAACATTGTTTAACACACTTGTAAACTTAATTGAATTTATTCAATCCAAGAGGGCACACTGGGAGAGCCTGGTGCCCCAACAGTGGATCAAGTACAGGAGAACGTCCCCGTTCTGTCAGGAAGGAAACGGGCCACGGTGGTCGTATTGGATAGAAGGAACTAACATTGCAGCAGGAACTCGTCCACGTATCCCAGATGAAGAGTCTCAAACTGAGGAAACTCTAGTTCAGCCATTTTGAGAGCGGAGAAGACTCCATCTTTAGTCAGCGAAGGCTGGATGCGCAGCTCGTGAAGCCTGTTGAGCACACGGACATCATGGAGGTGAGTATTTCTGTTGGACCTATAAGCACTTAAAATAAAGTCTGCAACGGAGGACATCTTCTGATGTTAGATTAAGTCAAAACAAACTGGGGGAATTTTGAGTTCTCCATCTTGAATGTTGTTTGTTTACAAGAAAAAAATGCTATAGTATGAAAATAGAAAGATAATGCTATGATAGTTATTCTGACATACTGCACAGAGATATTGTTGAACCAATACCGCTTATGATGCCTTAACAAGCTCACACACTGCAAGTATCTTCCTTACGTACTACGTTTGCTCTTTACTCTGTTCAGTGTCTCCAACATTTCCCACAAGATGAACCCCTTTGCAGTTTGCTTTAAAACATGGACCCGTGTGTTCCCCTCGGTTAGTTTCAGGAATGGATGACTGGCTGCGCACCTGCGAGCAGCGGTGATGATGAGGTAGCCCAAGTCCACTTCCAGAGCGTTCTTACAGGCTCCAAACACGATGGTGTGGAGGTTCCGAAATCCTCCTAGGTCACAAAGAACAAACAAAATCTTAAACAGATGTCGGACTTTTAGCTAGAAATACAAACTCACAATTCGTATCTTGAGATAAGACAGGATGCTTTTTTTTTTTTTCTTTTTTTTTTAAAATTAGACAGATGTATTGATTAATTGGGGTAGGAAAAAGTCAGGAGCCAATTAAATCAACCGATAGCACGAGCTAAACTCGAGAGCAGTCGTATCAGTATTTGAAGAACACAAGAGTAGACAACTATGCAAGAACTACTCTGCAATGCAATTGCAATAAAGCATCAACAAAACGACAGGACTGCTAAGACTAACAAAAATTTTAAAGAAAATATTGTGCGTCGAGTATAGACACAACAAACGATCACAATAGTGCGACTGAAAAGACAAATGCAACACCGACTACGAGGTTTCAAATCATCTTAGATCACAAAATATAATGAATTGTAGAGCAAAAATAAGCACGACGAAGCAATAGAATGAAAATTTGGCACAAATGTCATATTCCACCCCACATGAGACACACCGTCTTAAGTAGGACCTGAACCATGAGTACTGTGCCACAAAGATGAAGGCATGTAGAAATACCATACAACATACATTCTTCTGATTAAACTCCCATGGGAACTAGGGACACACCAAACTCAGCTAGGACTGGATGTCAGCTGAGATACGTTTCACTTTTTTTGTTGATAACAATTGCTGTTTGCTTTTGAGCTATAACGACTGATATAGATATTTGTTTAAAAAAAAAAATCTATTTCATGTCTTCATGTAAAACGTATCACACAATAACAGATAAACTTTGTAATAACATTTTAGATACAAATTCACTCAAACCGGATCACAGATCTAATACGGTCCGTTACATTAGTAATGGGAACAGGACAAACGTATATTACTCCCGGAGAAACCACACGTTGGGCTGATGGTAAACACATAACCTCCTCACCTGACCTCCAACTGTCCTCCACTACGTGTTGGATCAGCCCCCCCAGGAAGGGCACTCGAACCAACTCCAGCTGCTCCAGGTTGCGGGCTGATGCTAACCCAGTAACCAAGGGAACATATTTGAGGGAGTTGGTCGGTCCTGCACAGTTCCGCATGACAAAGGTTCTCAGGCTCACACACAGAAAGTCCTTAAACGGCTGTGGTTTGGTGAGGCGGACCCACTTCAGATAAAGGTGGCGAAGCATGGACACACAGGGGATCTCTGGGACATTCACACCTGAGAAAAAAAAAAACAACGTGAACTTTTGCACCAACAGGATGAAGCTGCTTTAACTCCAGTCGTGAGGATTTGTTTCTGTTGTGGTCCTACTCACCTACTAGATGTAGTGTCTGGATTTTTGCCGTTATGGGGATGGTCAGTTTGTTCTCAGCAGGAATGGGGAAAGCTCCGTTACGGTTACGGAACTTCCCCAGGATGTGCACCTGGGGCATGTAGTTCCATATGGCTTCCACCAGCTCCAGATGGGACGTCTCCACCCCCTGAAATAAGGTCAAATGTGGTATTAGACTACAAAAACTAGTCTATTCCCCCTGTAACTATACCTTAATTAAATAGTACGTGTTAAGCTGTAATGATAGCTGTGGTTGATTACAATTTTGAAAAATATGAATAAAATGTAACTGATTATTTTGAATATTGTCATTGATGAAATATGTTTAAAAAAGTCTATACAAGTAAAAAACTGATTTTGTAGCAATTTGTTACAAACAAATAGGTTTTATTTAGTCTGTAGAATAAGATGCCAGTTATCCCCCATAGTTCATGTTGAAGTGTCCTTGAGCTCCCTGGGTGCTTCACTGCAGCCCACTGCTCCTTAATAACTACGGATGGGTCAAATGCGGAGAAGAATTTACCCTCTTCGGGATCAATAAATGTTATATCATCATCTCATTGAAATTGGTAATTTGACATGCGTTCCTTAACCCATAATGCACCTCCTGCAATGTGAAATTAGGCCATATTGTGATTTGCATAAACTTTTAAAGAATTGTTTAGCCCTATTTTAAAGCTGTGGGAAAGGCATGTGCGTGAACATCCATCGTTAACCTTGAAACAGCAATGTGGAAAAACAAAATCTTTCCTCAAGTTCAAAAGTGTATTTTTTATCTTGCCCTGTGCAGAGTTTGAAAGGACCAAACTGAATTTTTTCAGCAGCACAGTGATTGATATAAACAGGTTTTATTTTTAAAAGCCTTTGAAACAGGTCTCAGGATTCATCCATAGTGAAAATGACCAGTACCTTTCTGAAAGGTTCAGAGATCTTCCACTGCAGCTACATACACACTCTCCCGCAACTGGCAACAACTGACGTGAAAAACCTGGCACAAAAGAAACGCCTCTATGGACCCTCGGTGTTACTTAAGGGTTCGGGCCAACCTTCACCTGCAGGTCGCCAACCTGTGGTCTGACAGGAGGCAGCATGCGAAGCTGGAGAAACACTTCCAAGACTAAAGGGTTCCCCTCCACGCTGCACCCTTCCCTCTCTACTCTTTCCCCCGAATGCTGAAGCTGTATCTCCACCAATCACCAGACGACCCCCTCCCATTGGACTCGTCTTAGGTGGGGATGAGTCCGCGACCAGTTGATGACCTAACGCAGTCAAAACAACTTGTAGCTCAACTGAAGATATTGGAGCTGGTAGTTGACTTCACTGCACCCCCATGTGCGAGCCCCCAATCCCCGCTGTGGAGTCCTTCCTCTTTCTGGGCTCCACCATGACCCGTAGCCTCAAATGGGAGCTGAACATCAGTCAGTCAGTGCGTTTACATGATGGTATAATTTGAATCTTTCTTTAGTCGGACTATGCTATCTTTTGGGGAATCTGCTATTATCCCAATATACATGGCAGTGAGTAATTCAAATCATTGGCTGAAAACATGTCGCCTCCGATACGACAGGTGGCGCTGTTTTCATTACAACTCCTGTTGTGTAGCACATTTCCTTTTTTTGATTGGCTGATAAGCGCCACGTGACAGCACAACTCCAGGAAGCGTTTGTTTTCCCCACGGGGAGAGCGGCGGGGCCAGCTCATGTTGTCGCTGCGGCACATTAAAACATTAAATAGCCGAGAGTTGTTTTCAGCGTGAAGAAATACGATGTGTGGCGGGAGTGCGGGAGTTAAGACCGAACAGTGTGACACTTGAGAGCCCTGCAACTCGTTGCGATGCTCGTGGCGCTACTCGTTGCGCTTGCGTGCGCATGGGCAAAGACGCAAAGTTCGGTTCCTAGTCCAATTCACCGCTACATGCAGCGATGGTCGGATTATCAACCGCATCGGATCGAGTTATCCAGGGGTGTCAATCGGACCGCACATAGTCGAACAAAGGCGTTACATGAAACGGATAATTCGATTTCAGTCCGACTAAGCCAGTTATTCGAATGCATGTAAACACGGTCACTAAGAAGGCGCAGCAGAGGATTTTCTTCCTGAGGCAGCTGAAGAAGTTCCAGCTGCCAAAGACAGTGACGGTGCACTTCTACACCGCTATCACCGAGTCCATCATCTGCTCCTTCATCAGCGTCTGCTCCGCTGCAGAGGACACGGGCAGACCATCATCCCTCCAATGAGAATGGCAAATGCTCTGCACTTTTCTAGTCTTCTGACCACTCAGTGTTTTAACACTACCTGACATCATTCACATACAGTGGCTAATGCCATCTGCCCCACACACACACACACACACACACACACACACACACACACACACACACACACACACACACACACACACACACACACACACACACACACACACACACACACACACACACACACACACACACACACACACACACACACACACACACACACACACACACACACACACACACACACACACACACACACACACACACTTCTTGACTGCAGCCGTCTCAATCAATAATACTACAGCTCTTCCACTTAAAAAGAAAACACATTTATATGTATATCTTAGAATCCCTACTTTGTTTTATGACTTTTACATTGTGTTTGTTTAGCACCGGATCACCAAGATAAATTATAATGAAAAAAAGGATTCTGAACCTCGTAACGTTGTTTCCAGGTTGGATAACTAATTAAGAAGGCAACAAACGCCACTGACTGGAACAACCAACTGAAGAGGAAGCATCATCAAGAATGCTGACCGTCCCACTTTTCACTACACCCGAGAACAAAAGACTGAGTCACCACAGACTAGACAATAATAACATGCCTGTGTGTCGATACTAAGCTGTTATAAGTCACAGAAAACCAAGACTATGCAGCTTTGCTACAGAGAAACATAACAGAACAACGGCAGAAGAGAACCCAATCAGCGGCATCACTTGGTACGACTGTCGGCTGGATTGAAAAACCTGCATCCCCTCGTCTCTCCATCATGTACACGTGCAGCTTGCTGCAACAGGATATTGTTCCCACACAACTTACTGACCAGTATGTTGGGACAGGCTTGTAGTGCCTCCAGGACTCCGGGGATGCTGAAGGCCTCGTAGCCGCGGACTCGTCTCCTCTCCAGGTATCGAGGGTGGAGGCCGTACAGCTGCTCCAGATCGGGCATTTTCTTCAAAAGGAGCAGAAAGCTGCCGTCTGTGAAGCCTAACACAGAAAAAACAATGAACTCAATGTCAGATTCGTTCCTCAATGTCAGGTGTTTTTCACAAAGGGCACAAAAAAGTCTCAAAATAATCTCTGGAATAAACCGCCGTATACAAGTAGTAAATACACTCATCAGTACAACCTCCCCCCAGTGGCCCCACCCCCCGCTTTAACATATAAACTCATCCGGCACCAGACCTCTGCAGAGCTGCTCCACATGCAGTGTTCGACCTGCCCAGATCCCCTTTCACACATGCACTGCACCCCTGGACTTCTTTAGAGATAACTCAGATGGTCACATCATTTGGACACTAAACAGACTTTACTCTGCAAGCTCTCTGGTACAAAGTCTGCATTGTGTGCCGATCATGCGAATAGACAATCATATTTATACAGCTAATGTGTTAAACAGAGAATTGCATTACAATTTAATTTACACTACACACATACTTTGCATTTTGCACACTGTCTATATTTAATTTTACACTGCAGTCATTGTTTAAAACCAGTATTGTATTTACACATAGGTTGTATATGTGTGTATATATATATATATATATATATATATATATATATATATATATATATATATATATATATATATATATATATATATATATCTATCATTTTATATTTCACTTTGTGCACAGTCACTGTTTGTTTCTTATATGTATATTTTATTCTCGTGTGTTTAGTTTATTGGTGCTACTGTAACAACAAATTTCCCCTTGGGGATTAATAAAGTATATATCTATCCATCTACATTTTCTAGAGCACAGTGTAAATAAAATAACATGTGTTAAATGAGTACTTAAGTAAAAGAATAAACGTAGTAGCATCAAAATATACTTAAAGTAGGAAAAAGTAAGCGTATATTCATTATGTTGTATGACCAATTTCAAATAATATATTTTCTGTCGCCCATCATTGGATTATAATTATTTATTGACTGTTCTTTGTGTTTTAGATCACTCACAGCCACCACTTGAAAATGCTCAGCATTCATTTTTGTCAACCGATAATTACCCCCTTCACAAGCATGTAGTTCATGCTCAAGAGTACTTTCCCACAGTTACAAATGCTATACGACACACTTTTCACAGACAAACAACTATGACAAACCAGTATCACAGGTAAAACCTGCAACCAACATTGCAAAAAGGTAGACCCTAGAATATTGAGCAATACCAATAAAGTATTGGTCAAAAATATTGTCAAACTTAGATTTTCTCTATATCACCAAGCAGGATATTTATTAATTTGGTCTAACAGCATATTGCCCTGTTTGACAAACAAAATAAAGATCATACAATTCCTTATTACTACAAGCAGTGGAAGCACATAACTCACTGCCAGGTATCACAAGTTGACCATTATAAACTAATCATTACACTTTGTATTCAAGAACAAAGTATGACTCATAAAACACATACATATGATAAACTAATTTAAACTGTTCAGTCACGCGTTTACAATGAGTATAATAGAACAACTCTCTGGCACCCCCTATAGAAGATGCTACCACATAGTAACCCTTCTACACAGCCCATCTCCAGTGTGGAGAGTTATAGTAATAACAACAATGACGACAATGATTGTGTGGCAGTGCAAAGTGTTCAGTGGAAGGCATGGAAGTTTAATATTGGTGTTGGCTTCTGTGTGAAAGGTTTGAATCTGAACATTTTTGCTGAAATTATTCGGATTTTAGTTTTTCTTTCTGTCCAAACGGGAGCATTTCCCACAGGTGACAACAAGTCTGAAAAGACACATTCCTGTTGTGCTTCATTTGTGACAGGGTAACTCCAAAGATGTCACGACAAGATTATGTGGAGATAGTCCACGACTCAAGACGGAATATGGCTCAGGCTTCCCCAAATCATTTCACTTTCCTGTTTCTACAGTGGCTTCCTGCTGTAGCTCACACCCAGTTCAACACTCTAATTAACCACCAAGTATTTGTCTAAAGGCTACATTCTGTCAAGAAGACCAGAATGGCCTTCTGCCTCTGGATGAATGGCCACCCCGCCACCCAGAGGACCCAGAGATCTCAGTGAAAGCGCTTCTCTTTTCTGGTACTATAGTTATGGAAAAGTCAATAGACTTCCATTGACTATATAGCCTTTCTAGTCTTCCGACCACTCAAAGTGCTTCACTTCAACATCTCATTCCCACAAGGCAGAGGTGCCTTGCAAGATGCCAACCGTCCATCAGGATCCAAACTAATCATTCACCGACAGCCCAGCCTTAGGAAGAAAGTGGGGTTCACGTTTCTTTAGCCCCAGACTAGAGGGGCCATCTATGAAACTTTCACCTCATGCTGAAAAACACCTTTTTAAACAGCACCTCCACCTGAACATGTGTGTTAGCTAGGGATGTCCCTGGTTGTGGTCTTACCTGAAGGCATGTACTCCCACCAGCGACCAGCACACAGATCCACTACCTTGACCACTCGCAGGTACAGTGTCACAGCTTCCCGAAGCTTTCTGGACAGACACTCCATACACATGATGTCCTTCATGGGAAGGTACCTACAAAACAATGGTCACACAGTTTGCATTTTAGGCCACACACACACACACACGCACACACACGCACGCACGCACACACGCACACACGCACACACGCACGCACGCACCTGAATATGTGACAGAGGACTTCATGGGACAGCTCATTGATGTAGTCTTTGGGCTCACTAGGTCTGAGGACCAGTTCCCCTCCACATGTGCCCACAATAGGCTGGAGTTTAGAGGCCTTCTTCCTCGGACCCATCACTTGTGTGTCACTGCCCAGGCTTATACACACACACACACTCACTCTCTTCCTCCCTCCTGCAGGAGGTTCTCTTTCCCAAGCATGAAGCTTAATTCTGGAAACGACATCGCAGAAGAAGACACGTTAAAGGAAGTGAGGAAAGAGGATACAGAGAGGGGGCGCTTGGTAATTGCCTTCATGTGTCATCGCGCCTAAGGTGACCTGGTAATTAATACTGCATCTGCTCTGAACGACGGCTCATATCCCTTATTTCTGCCAGGAAGTGTGGATAAAGGGAACATTCTGAACGAACATTTTTCATCAGACCGACACCCCTTTATTGTATCATGTCAGTGACTGGAGCACGCAGCAGCTGATTAGAAAGACATCCCCACAACATGCACTGCTTTAGTGGTGGGAATGAAACAAACCAGAAAGCAACGCTTTTAGGTTCTGGGAGGAGGCAGGTCTGTTGTCCTTCAGAAATAAACACATTTTAATTATCTGTTGATGTAATCTAAACAATGTATACTCAAAATCACTGTGGGTCTGGCAGAACTATACATGTCTTTAGCTACATCATTTCTACTTACCATTCAGGTCACTACATAACTTCTGGACTGATAACCTGGTTCATTACATTTATTTGCAAACAGATTATCAATAAATGCTGACAAATTTCAAGACATACTTTGACATCAAGCTTTGTTTACCAGCTACTCAGTAACTGTATGCACTTTATATTTAGCCATGTCATAATAACATTAAACACAAAGAGATTTAAGAAGTTTATCTTATTGTTCATACTAACCAAAGTAAGATTTCAAGAGGTAGCATCATGGCTGAGAGACATCGTACTCTCAGTTATCAAAGATACATCACAAACACATTGGGCTCTTCGGGAGTTATGAATGCCCGTGACGTCAGCTGGCGCGTCTGTCTAATGTGTCATCAGTCGCACATGTCAACAAGAGTTTCGTTAACAGTAGAACGAGCTATTTCTAGTTATGCCTTTAGGTGTTCAGTCAGGGAACTTTGCAAATCCTTCGTTTCAAGATTGATGCGTGTGGGTGAAATGCAAAAAAAGGAAACCAACTCTCGTAACGCTGTGTAGTAAATGCATGTCACTTCCGCTTGGAAGCTGTTCACAAAACCACACAAAAAAAAACAATATATCTATGGTTGTTAACCAACTAAGAAACGTCAGTAAACCAGTTTACAAGCCAGTGAACGTTACACGTTCATTCACAATGTGGGACCTACTTCACAACTAAAGAAGCCCCATTATTCCACACCTGTCACACTTGTTTTACGTTATCATGCTGTAAAGTTTAACCTGGTCTTTGTCAAAGCTAGCTTACTTGTTAGCATCGCTTAAGCGAACATTGTACAGAGAAACGAAATCACAAAACTAAACAATAAAGCAAGCTCAGAGTCTAAACTGCATCGCCTCTAACAAGGCCTTTAGCAATGATGCTAACCTACCGGCATCTTTTGATGAAAGCCGCTGTGATGTCGCTCTTCAGCCATCCTGTGGCTACAGCAGATTTGCTAAAGAGTTGCGCTCTATCACTTCTTCTTCTTCTGCGCTTCTTCTTCTTCGTTGTTCTAATTGGCGGTGTTGACAGACCGTAAACCAACGTACAATGTGCATGCCGCCACCTACTGTATCGGAGTGTCTGGATTCATGACATACCTTAGGTATTCATTTACATGTCATTTTAAAGTCGTCTTTGCTAATGTATCTGCCTGTTAATTTCCGTAACATCCATGTATATCCATCTTATGTAGTCTTTAGTGTATTTCTACCTTGAGATCTTCTCTAATCGTTGATGTCTTTGGGGTCATCCCCTGAAGTCTGCAGCAGAGCACATGACAACTGATTGTGGCTTTACATGTTCTTTGCACTGAAAACCAGAAAACCACATATTCTTTAAAAAACAAAAGATACATTTACAAATATGTATATACGAGTCATTTTTAACAGTCGTTTCGGCAGATGAAACTTACAGATAATAGAATAATGTCCGAGTAAAAATGCATCTATAAATGAATATGATTAAAAACAACATTAAAAAAATTGGTCCAAACTATTAGA
The DNA here is from genome assembly GCA_036178185.1 of Liparis tanakae. Lineage (NCBI taxonomy): Eukaryota > Metazoa > Chordata > Actinopteri > Perciformes > Liparidae > Liparis > Liparis tanakae. The sequence goes on along the minus strand of CM070095.1, from coordinate 17,387,194 downwards.
TTGTTTAGAACATTTTGATATTTAAAATGTGCGCACTTAATAATTTATCTGACTCAAAAAGATTAGTTATTTTCCTATTTTTATTTTAGAAACTTATATAATAAAGAAATGGAACGTCGGTGTAATCGGTGTATCCATAGTCTCAATAAAGTTGGAAAAAAAGGAAAACGGAATCACAGACAATCGTCTGTGATTGGCTGAGAGGTGACCAATGGGAGGCTGACAGGAGATGCGCGTGTGTGGTCGGCAGCGGTGTGAACAGTGCTGCAGAATGTTTGGAAACATGTTCCTCCCGCTGTTTCTCCTCTTTCTTGTATACAATGACCCCGCCGAGGCGCAGAAGAAAAAAGAGGTAACATGCCTGCGGTGTTGGAAAAGCGGAGAAAGTTGACACAATTTGGGTGGAATACTTCCAAAGTTGTCTCGTCCGTGTCAATCTTAAAGCTAAGCTAACAGCAACCATAAATGAGCTAACGAGGACGTGTGGTTGTGTATGGCACTACGGCTACGTAGATTTCAACCACTACTACTCCAGACATGGCAGTGGTCGTAGACTTCTTATTGGACTGGCTACCATTAAACCACAAGTCTGAAATCCAGAGAGTGGACCCACTTTTAAAGACACACTACGTTAGCCAACTAACGTTAAACATTGCGATCAGTTAGAGACCGTGCAGGAAGTGTAGACGGCTATAACCAGGACTGTTCAGTAAACTCCACTTCCTGTTTACTCCCTCTCAGAGCTCCACTAACATCCGCTGCTTCTCTTTCTCGATTAGAGATATTCGACATGGGGTTATTTAGTCCTGGTGGGCACATCAGCATCGGGTGTGTCTCCCTGACAGCACAGTTAACTCGCTGTGGCTGATAATGAGACGAGAAAAGGGCTCATGTAGATGATTCAGATGAAATATTCCTTATCTTAGTATTCAGAATTGTAATAGCTTGTACACGTAGCATTGGTTCCAAGGCTGTACATCTAATGCCATCAATCCTATTGTTTCAAACAAAGATACGTTTTTACTCCAAAGACAGTCATTTAACGCTCGAGCTTCAGGTTTTTGTCATATGCACTGTCGAAGCCCGGCTCTGAGCCTGGGACATAACGTGGAAGAAACATAGGTATACAAAATAAAAAGGACATTTATTTCCCACAAATTAACCTGGGAAGAGTTGCAAAAGGTGTTCTCTGTCCTATTATTAAAGAGTCTGCTCACAACGCATGCAAAAAGAGAAACGCAAAGAAGCTCAACGGATATAGATAACACTTGTGACTTTTTAAACTCTTTACATGAATATAGTTTGTATTGCTGCATTGTTCTTACGTGTACAGATTGTAAAGCACTCCGAGACAAATTTCTAATTTGTGAAATTGGGCTATACAAATAAACTGAATTGAAAACTGAATTGTATCAATGCTATGTTTGCTGTGCTTTAATATTTGCAAACCAGCCAACGTTACCGAGGATTAAATACAGTTTCTGGTTTGAATGTATTTTATACAACACCTCTGTTTGTATGTATGTGCACCCCGATCCAAAGTACTGTATGAGGTTGTTGGTATCACCATGGCTCCTAGTCTTTCTTCTCTGTTCTCCTGTTTTTGCTTCTCCTGTTTTTGCATCTCCCACCAGCAGCTGTCTTTATGTCTGTGTCTTATATAGACTCTGATGTCAGAGAAGGTGACTCAGATGATGGAGTGGGCCTCCAAGCGCTCAGTAATCCGGATGAATGGAGATAAATTCCGTCGCTTTGTCAAGGCTCCTCCCAGGAACTACTCGGTGGTCATCATGTTCACGGCACTGCAGCCACAGAGGCAGTGTGGGGTCTGCAAGTAAGAAGCATGAAAAATAGGCTTTTCTGCTATTTTGAATTCTTATCTGTGAATTGAAATGCATCTTTTCATTGCAGACAAGCTGACGAGGAGTTCCAGGTGCTGGCTAACTCCTGGCGTTATTCTTCTGCCTTCACGAACAAAGTCTTCTTTGCAGCAGTCGATTTTGATGAAGGATCAGACGTCTTTCAGATGGTGAGGCATCTTCTTGTTCACCAAGACGGAAGTTGTGCTTGTTTTATAACAATTTGCCATTCATTCATTAACACCCAAAAAACAGGACTGTCATTGACCAGACATTGAACCAACTGATTTCACTGATCAGACCCTCCCTTCACATCGGGAGAGCTAGTCAGCCAACCGAGCTGCTTTAGTTTTTGGTTGGACTGCAAACCTTCAGTCCACCATGGTTGGAGAGCTCAGTCCGTCTGGACAGGAAGCTCCTGGGCACTGCAGAGGTACCCTTGAGGCAACTGTGGATCAGTAGTGAGCAGGGTCGTCCAATCAGGATCAGCTGTTCGATCCCCGGCTCCACTGGTCCATGTGTAGGGCAAGACGCTTAACCCAGCAATTGCTCCCATAGCCGTGCCTATGGTGTATGAACATCTGCACGTTAGTTATTCCTGATGGGGTGGTGGCTCCTCTCATCAGTGAGAATGATGTCATGTCGTGTTAAAGTGCTTTGAGTGGTCAGAAGACTAGAAAAGCGCTGTAAAAGTACTGATTTTTTTTTTTTACCTTGAGCAAGGCACTACTAACATCTCAAACTGTATGTCTGTGGATCCTGTGTATTGATTGTATTTTCTGTCTTTGTGTTGCAGCTTAGTATGAATTCTGCTCCGACCTTTCTCCACTTCCCATCCAAAGGGAAACCGCGCAAGACTGACACCTATGAGCTGCAGGTCAGAGGCTTTGCAGCTGAGCAGCTGGCGAGATGGGTGGCCGACAGGACTGATGTGCAGGTAACATACAATTATTTGATCAATTATTGTGTTTGCTGTGATGAAATGAACCAATAACCTCTTCTCTGAACTTAACCATCGCACTCCAACACCAGGATGACGGGACCCTCTGATGACTATGGTCCTGTTTGTCTTTCAGATCCGTATCATTCGTCCCCCCAACTATGCAGGGCCTCTCCTGCTGGGCTTCCTCCTGGCTGTGATTGGAGGACTGGCGTATTTGCGAAGACACAATTTGGAGTTTCTCTTTAACAAGAACGTCTGGGCCTTCTCTGCACTGGTAAGAGCCTACGTACGCACGCACATGAATGTAATGAATACAACACGGCTTAAAGCTAAAGCAAAAATGATGGCCTGACAACAGAATGTTGCGTTTCTGGATGGAAATCTCTCGAGTGTAGAAGAAGTAGAATAGTCCCTCCTCAGTTTCTCTGAATGAATAGACTCTAATGATTATATGTCTGTCTTGTTTTTTCTGTGTGCGCCAGTGCTTTGTCCTCATCATGACTTCAGGCCAGATGTGGAACCACATCAGAGGGCCACCGTATGCACATAAGAACCCCAGCACCGGCCAAGTGGTAAGACCGTAACACGCCGCTCACATAATATGCGCATTCACATCGTTCTATGTATTTAACTGTTTGTGTGTTTTCAGAGTTACATCCACGGCAGCAGTCAGGCCCAGTTTGTGGCCGAGACGCACATCGTCCTCCTCTTCAGTATCCTTCATACTCTCCTCAGTGGATCAGACCCGCTGTGTCGGCTCTGGTCCGGTTGCATTGTTCTCGACTCCTTTAGCTTTGTTTTATTGTTATTTTGTTTCTCTTCAACCCAGACCTCCCCATGCCTGGTTGGTTGTAGCGGTTACCTTGCAGTGCTTTCAGTAGCCCAACGTAGGGCGTTATGCAATCACTGCCCTTAACCCGACTGTCAGATGCTGCTGTTACCTTGGGAATGGTGCTGCTGTGTGAGGCTGCTACCTCGGACCTGGACATTGGAAAGAGGAAGAGTACGTGCACACAGACACAAACTGATTGCTTCTGGTTGTGGTTGGCGTGTGGCCGGCGGCAGTCCCCTGATAAATAAACAAAATACACTCTCAAAAAGTCATAAAAGGGGAGTAAGACTGGATGCCGTCTAAATTCAAGTGTTAAACAAAGAAAAAACAATAAAAGACACAGAACACGTCTCGGTTAGTTCAGTTTCAACAATCCCCAGCTCTTGTTCTGTTAAAATAAACTTATAATTCACAGAGTTGGATGATGATATGTTGTTTGTATAAAAAACAGCTTTTATAGCTGAAATTGATGTAGCGCATGGTACTTTTAGAGGTGTTGGTAAACCTAGCCATTAATGAGAACATTTGACTTCCTTTGTGTTGAGCACTACGTGTTTGGCTTTTGTACTGACAGTTTATTACTAATCTTGAAAACTTTGAGTAGAAATAATTAGCTGAGAACCTTGCTGATGATGAATAGACAAGCATGCATGTTTATTCTTCAACACACGATCAGAAATGTAACATGTGTGTGTGTGTGTGTGTGTGTGTGTTAGTTATGTGTATAGCAGGTATTGGTCTGGTGATGCTGTTCTTCAGCTGGCTGCTGTCAGTCTTCAGAGCAAAGTACCATGGTTACCCATACAGGTAGGGACGGAGACGCATTCTTGATTCACCTGCTCCCACTGGCTGGTTCCCCGTTGGCTCAATGTCCTCTTGTGTCTGCTGCAGCTTCCTGATGACTTAATGCTGAGCAGCATCCTCCAACTTCACAGCAAGTATCAACAGGAAGCTCTCCAAAGTGCTGTCAGCCCGCCGGGTGCTGCCAACGGCAACGCCACATTTCCCTTTTTGCTTTGTCTCCTCATCTGTTGAGCCAAAGGTGTGTGTGTGTGTGCACATACACACTGTGCCTTCCTTTTACAAAGACTCATTTGCCAACAACAGAGCCATCACCCGTGTGATTTCTAAACTGTCTTGTGCCAGAAGGTGTTTTCTACATTAGAACTTTGGAGTCGTTTTCTCGTCCAGCTGTTCCTGGACACAACTTTCCGTCTGTTTCTTTCTGTTTCAAACAGGCCATGGGCTCTCTTCTTTTTGTTTGGGTGTGGCTAAAGTTCAACCAGGATTTTACATTCATGGATCAGTTATTTCAGACATCCAGGGTTTAATGTTGGTAACCTCATATACGGGTCTTGTAATATCCTATAAATGTCCCTGGAAGTTTTCTAGAAGGAACACGTTATAGCGCTAAATGTAAGGAAAACATCTGCAACAGCACACAGTACATTTTTAAGAATCAAGCAATCTAAATAGGTCCCCTTTAATTTAAGTAAGTTTAGTGTAAGTTTAGAAGCAATTGTTGATTAGAAATCCATTTAAACACAAATTAATATGCATGATTTACTGGAAATGTTGTTCTCCATTGTTGTTGAATTGTACGCTCACCTGTGATTATCCAAGCACATGGAAAGTCATGTTGGGCTGGGCTCTGCTGCTGTGCACTGGATGAATGAAATAATCATCAAATCTTCCAATTGAAAACTGTCCATTTTCCTATTTATTTTACCCAATTATATCATTCTTTCTGGGACCCTTTCTAAGTATTTACCGTTGTGTTTTGTTTTTTCTTGGCAGTGGTTGGCTAGTTGCATCACTGAAGCGTGACACCTGTGGTAAATAAAATATAGGATAGAGTTCTATTTTCCACTGGGAAGCAGTAACGCAAATCAACGCAGCTTAGAATCGATGAGTATAGAAACATGAGAACTGTCGCGGTCTAGATCTAAGAAAATCTACTCTACGGATGAAATTTGTGTAACTTTAGTAAATGAATTCGGTTTGGTGATGGGCCCTCCCGCTTTGCATTATTTTGTCAGAATCCTGTATCCATCCGTGTACATGCATGGAGAACTGTAGTACTTAGACCAATTTACCAAACCAAAGGTACGTAACAAGTGATTTCATAGTGACAAATTAAAACTACTTCTAAGCAACGCTCGTAACATAGCCATATAAATGCTGTCTTAACATCTTGTCTTCCTTCGCTTCTGTGTTGAGCACTGAGGTCATCCTGCAGTGCCTTATACTTGCTGACGACGTGTCTTAATGTATGCAATAATAATGGTTCCATGTCAGATTATTTTAATAAACATCAAGGCAGTCTGAACTGCAGCGAATTTAAACCATCAATTATTCGCTCAGTGTAAGACAGAGTGACACAATACAGGATTCAAATGAATGGCTACTATGTGATGATGAAATAACTTCTGTTTTAGTAGTTTGGGTTTTTTACATAACATTGTTTGGTACAAACCTATATGGAATTCAAAAGATAAAATACAAGTAGATGGAGGGATGCGTTTGATAAAATGTACGAGCTGCCCCAATTCATTTTCCTTTTTCTAAATGAGAAATTGTAGAAACAAACTGATGAATTTAAGTTGTTTTGGGAGTCATCAAGTCACCTGACTCATTCATTTTTTTTCACATGCACTTTGGATTAAATTTTTTTTATTTTCAATAACATTTTTGTTGAAATGGAACTGTAGCAGATGAAAAGTTAACTTTCACACTTCCTGGTTTCCTTTATTAAGAAGTAATAATGAGAAATGTGCAAACGCATTCATTAGGATACTAATCAGAAGTATACATCTCTTTCTGTTATGTAAACCCAAGTGCTTTAAATGTCTGTGGTTGCTAAGTTTGTACCAGGAGAGATTTTTGAATTGAGATGATTATTTCTAATATTAAAGTGCCTTAAATTCGTCTGTGGGGATCTCTTCCTCATTTATTATCTATGATATATAAAATATCTATGATGTAAATATTTCATAATGACTGTTAACTGATAAGATCTAATGGTTTTCTCTCTGGCTATAGCTCAATGCCTACTGAGCTGTTTGTGTGTCTGTGTACGTATTATGAATATTGTATATTGTTTGGATGAAATGAGTTGGCAGCTGGTAAGAAAGTGTCTTCACCTTTTCATTTGGAGAATCTTTAGACAGGACTTACATCTGGTTATCCCTCCCCTTTGGTCATTATGAACCTGTCCATTATGATATGCCAGAAAGGCTCCATAAGCACCAAAGAATGAACCAATATCACTGTGCAGTCACAATGAGACAAACTCTTTTCAAAATATATATTACATTTCATAAAACACCAGATGTGGTGCAGCAATCTCGAATGTAAACGCAAATATAATTGTGGTCCATTTGAACAATTATAGCCTACACCAGGGATTTTCAACCTTTTTTGAGCTACGTCACCAACCAAAATGGCACTCTACCACTATAGTTAATAATATAGTTTCTAAATGTATTTATACTCACTGAATGTGAAACCTGGGCCTGTTTTGATGCACATAAAATGGATATCCTGGCAGTAATGGTAGAAAGACACACAAAGCTCTTCCTCAACAGCTCTGTCTCTCTGATTTTAGTTTGTATCGCATTCAAGCTTGAGACGCTCAGCTCACGCAGATATGTGGTTAAAAACGGGAGCAATGTCAAAATAGCTCTGTTGGCCAGAATGGAGAAGTCTCCGGCAACAGATAACCAAAAACTGGCCAAAGGAAGATCATCATTTTTTCGATTAATCAGATAAAAAAAAATAAAGAAATATAATTTTCAACCTTTATTCAAAACACGGTTCATACGGTCATGGAAAACCTGGAAAAGTCATGGAATTTTTAAATGGCTATTTCCAGCCTAGAAAAGTAATTGAAAAAAATTAAATCCCCAAATGTTTGGTAAAGTAATGCAAATGTCTTTTATTCAAATGTTAATTTACACAGAATATATACGGTATGCTTTGGAATTCTCATTGTTAGTTTAAATACTACATCTGCTCACTTGTTCATGTATACACAGAATTTTCACAACATGTTTAATCGTGGAAATGTGGTTTAAAATCACGGAAAGGTCCTGGAGATCCACTGGTCAACATATGTATGAACCCGTCACAAACGGGCCTGACAGCGCTTTACTCGCCTGAGTTTACTCAGCCGGCTATTTATGGGTTAAACGTGTCATACGCGTCGTTGAGGGGGCGGGGCTTATCTCTGTTGACTTTCTCCGTGGAAAATTATTTTCCGCCACGGAATAAATAACCACTTTTTCTATGTTATACTTCTTGTGGAAATGCCACACACGCGGTAACATCTAACGCCGTAGTGTCTGGGTTCATAACATCACCCATAGCCGTAGCTCCGTGAATGTCACTTCAACGACGTGAATGACTTCCGCTTCCAGCGCCACGAGAGCAGCAGCAGCAGCCAATTAGATTCATCAACAGCGGACAGCTCAGCGCTGATTGGCTCTCACAACGCAGTGTTCGGTCCTCTCCCTCCGCTCCGCTCTGGTTTCTCCTGCGCTGCTCTGCGCTCAACTTTTTTATACTCCGCGATTTATTGAGTGCCGGAATAATCGCGCGACACAACGAATCGATAATTATTGCCAACTATTTTAATAATCAATTTTATAGATTCGTTGTTGCAGCCCTACCGACAATGGTTAGTTAGGTGATATTAGATCATTTCCCACGGCACACCTGACGATCTCTCACGACACACTGGTTGGAAATCACTGGCCTACACACAGGCAGGTGCACAGGTAGAGCCCTAGTGGTGCTCAAGCACCAGCCCTCTTGCCCTGGATGAGAAAAGTGCCCTTTTTGCTGGAGACACTTTTTTCATTCTTCAGTATTTAAGAATAAAAAATAGTCTTCGTCATCAAGTCCTCCCAAATGTGTTTGGATATCTGACGGGGCGTTTTTTTGGAGTTCTTGTGAGAATTTCGCCCCGACATGCTCCGCGACGCACACGAGTAATGCTATCTACAGAAACCACATCACCAGATAATTGATCTCTGAGGTGCTCAGGGCCGAGTTGAATTACTTCGGATTTGTCTGAGTTTAACATCAAGAAGTTGCCGGTCATCCATGTTTTTATGTCACTAAGACATGCTTGAATTTTAGTGAGTTGGTTAGTCTCCTCTGGTTTTATCGATAGATATAGTTGAGTATCATCTGCATAACAATGAAAGTTTATGGAGTGTTTCCTGGTAATGTTGACCAAAGGAAGCATGTATAAGGTAAATAGAATTGGTCCAAGCACAGAACCTTGTGGAACTCCATGACTAACGTTGGTGGTCATCGAGGCTTCATCGTTTACAAATACAAACTGATAAATAGGATTTAAACCAACTTAGTGCGGTGCCTGAAATGCCAATCGACTGCTCCAGTCTCTGTAATAGGATGTTATGGTCAATGGTGTCGAATGCAGCACTAAGGTCTAACAAGACCAGTACAGAGATGAGTCCTTTATCTGCTGCCATTAAGAGGTCATTCATAATCTTCACCAGTGCTGTCTCTGTGCTGTGGTGTTTTTTTAAATCTTGACTGAAACTCTTCAAATAAACTATTCTGATGTTGAAAGTCACACAACTGATGTGAGACCACTTTCTCAAGGATCTTAGAGAGGAAGGGGAGGTTAGAGATCGGTCTGTAGTTAGCCCACTCTGGATCCAGAGTGGGCTTCTTCAGGAGAGGTTTAATTACAGCTACTTTGAAGGAATGTGGTACGTGGCCTGTTAACAAAGACACATTGATAATATCCAAAAGAGAGCTGCCAATTAAAGGCAAAACGTCTTTAAGCAGCCTAGTCGGGATAGGGTCCAAGAGACAGGTAGACGTGTTAGAAGTAGAAACCATTGAAGATAATTGGTCACGGTTGATGGGAGAAAAGCCATCTAAATATACACCAGGACATACAGCGGTTTCCTAAGCCATTCCACTTGAGGACAGATTGGCACTGGTTAAGGGCAAGAGATTATTCATCTTGTCCCTAATAATTAAAGTCTTCTCATTAAAGAAGTTCATGAAGTCATTACTACTGAGGTCTATAGGAATACTGGGCTCCACAGAGCAGTGACTCTCTGTCAGCCTGGCTACAGTGCTAAAGAGAAACCTAGGGTTGTTCTGGCATTACGGAGGGCCTTCTTATACATTTTAAGACTCTCTCGCCAAACTAAGCGGAATTCTTCCTGATTAGTTGAACGGCAAATCCGACGGAGGTCCGCCGGTCCGACGGTCAGCAGCTCTGACGGGCACAGGGTAACGGGGTTCAGCCGCCGCGCCGGCGGGTCCAGGAGGGCCTTCAGGAACCGGCGGTTCTCCTCCGCCTGTGCCCGCCCAACCTCCTCTATTCGGGCCAGTATCTGCCCCAAGCTGTTCATCAGTCCCTCTTCCGGATCTGGCTCCATCCCTTCCAGGCATTGGGTTCCCGGTAGTGTTGTTACGAGATGTGCCGACGCTTCGAAGTGTGTGTCGAGTAATGGAGGGGGCGTTTCCTCGAAGCGCGTATCGAGGCTTGCTTCATTTAAGGGAGGAGCCAAAATGATGATGTCCAAAGCCTCGCTGCCCGGCTATACCACGTGACTGCTTCGGCAAGCGGTTCAGATTTTGCCGGGAGGTTTGACAGCAATATAAACGCCTCAGGCTCCATTCAAAATGTGGGTTGTTGGTTGAGAGTTTAGAGAGAGAGATAGTTTGGAGAGTTGGGAGAGTGAGGAGAGAAGGATAGGTGATAATATGGAACTGTTGAGAAACTGTTATTTCTGAATAAAAATAAATAAAATGTCCCGTCCTGTACATCACTGTCCAAGTTCCACACGCATATTCAGTCCCCTCTTCCAAGTTCCACAACCACTTTCACTGTCCTCTGCCTGCTTCAGCCCATGACATTTTCATAAAGTGTCATAATGACATTATTACACAACCTGCCATATCATATAATTCTACCAATTTGGGAACATTTACACACACAGAATACATTAAACAAATATTTTATTATGCACATATGTGAAAATGTATGTACGGTCATACATTTTTCTAATTCAGTCATTCCCAACAGCCATAACAGACACAATTCAATGCATCACATTATGTGGTTCAGATACAGCTGTCTGTCATTATACACTTGGCCAGTGGGTGGTGTCGTGAGCACATGAAGCTTCGAGTAATGAACCCTTTCTCGAACCAATTGGCTGCCTGGTGTGTCTGGCCTCCTACTGTGAGACTCACCTGGAGCCTCACCTGACCATGTCAGGCCTGAAGAGACATCAGCTGATCAACCCTGTTGAGAACCTGGAAGACAGGATGTGTCTGAAGCACGATAAACCTCTGGAGCTGTTCTGTAGGACCGACCAGGCGTGTGTCTGCATGCTCTGCACTGTGTTGGACCACAAGATGCACAATGTTGTTCCTCTGAAACAAGAATATGAAGGAAAGAAGGTCGAGCTGCAGAAGACAGAGGCTGAAACTCAGGAGATGATCCAGAAGAGACGCCTGAAGATTGAGGAGGTCCAACACAACGTGAAGCTCAGTGAGGAAGATGCAGACAGAGAGAAAGCAGAAGGTGTTCAGGTCTTCACTGGTCTGAAGGAGTCTGTGGAGAGAAAACTGAACGAGCTCATCACTACGATAGAAGAGAAGCAGAGAAGCACAAAGAAACAGGCGGAAGATGCCATCAGAGAGATGGAACAGGAGATCTCTGATCTGATGAAGAGGAACACTGAGGTGGAGAAGCTCTCCCCCTCTGAAGACCACCTCCACCTCCTCCAGGGTGTCCAGTCCCTCAACATCCACCATCCACCACCCACCAAGGACTGGTCTCAGGTCAGTGTTCCTCCAGCATCACATGAGGGGACTGTGGTGAGAGCTGTGTCTCAGCTGGAGGAGACTCTCAGTAAAAAGATGAAGACGCTGGTTGCTGAATTTGAGATTAAGAGGGTCCAGAAGTTTGCAGTGGACGTAACTCTTGATCCTAAGACAGCTCATCATGACCTCATCCTGTCTGATGACGGGAAACAGGTGAAACATGCTCAGGTACAGCAGCCACGTCTCCCTGACTATCCACAGAGGTTCTCTCATGGTCCCTGTGTTTAAGGAACACAGAAGTTCTCTTCAGAAAAACTTTATTATGAGGTTCAAGTTAAACAAAAGACTGACTGTTTTTTAGGAGTGGCCAGAGAGTCGAACAACAGGAAGGGACACATCTCACTGAGTCCTGAAGATGGTTACTGGACTATATCGTTGACAAATGGAAATGAGTACACAGCTGCTGCTGATGACCCTCCGGCTCTTCTCTCCCTGAGGTCTGTCCCTCAGAAGGTGGGGGTGTTTGTGGACTATGAGGAGGGTCTGGTCTCCTTCTATGACGTAGAAGCTGCAGCTCTCATCTACTCCTTTACTGGCTGCTCCTTCAAGGAGAAACTCCTCCCATTCTTCGGTCCTGGTCTTTATCTTGATGGTATAAACTCCTCTCCTCTGATCATCTCTCCTGTTGGAGTAAAGTAATCACTTCTCTCACGTCCTTCAAGGGAAAATATTTAGACTCAACGCTGTGTGGTTTTTTATTTTGTTTTGTGAAAACTGGTGAGATGACTCAGGAGTCAAAGACATCTATAAATCTAGGATTGTTGAGTTAAAACTGCCAAATCAAGTTGTTGTTGTTGTTGTTGTTGTTGTTGTTGTTGTTATCGCAAAGCATTGTGGGATTCCAGGCAATGCGGAACAGCCCGGCGATGCAGAAACTTGTTGAACGTCTTTACCTGATTCTTCACTTTTTGTTCGCGTCATTTGGCCTGAAACGCGAAGGCCACGGCCGACAGCGACCCGTGGCGAGCCGCGATTGGCCGGATGACGTGTGACATCGGCTTCGGGGAAACGTAGTTGGACTGAACTTTGTAAAATGTTCAACTGCAAAGTTTTTACAATCTTCGAACTGGCCAAACACCAATGAAAAGTTCAAGTGAAACGCGGTTGTCTGACTTCTTCTTGTATGTTTTGATAAATATGGTTGTTGATGTGTGAATGGAATTTAAATCTGCATGAAGACTTTGTGCTTATTAATACAATTTACATAATGTATTTTTTTTTATAGGTACATTTAATTTTCTGATTCATATGAATATCAAACTTATTATTAAATAGTATTAAAAATACTGTATAAAACTCAGCCTTTAATTTCCAAACGTCATCCTCAATAATCACCGACTCAATCCTGGATCAGGAAACAGAGACATCCAAAAATATGATTCTTTAATATAGTCATATAAAAACGGTTTATTTAATTCATAAAGAACATGTAAGCTAGTGGTCTGATGCTGCCCAGAGGAAACGCAGGTCGAGGATGTATTGCATCATCAGTGTATTAGTTTTTTGGTATTGGGTGCCCTTTTTTGGGGTTTGAGCACCGGCCCCTCAAAATGTCTGTGCAAGTGCCTGCTGACTACACAACATACTGAACATACGTGTTAAAATATGTTGAACCTTGGAGTGTTGTTCTAGTGTTTGGCCAGTAGTGGGCAATACAAGTCATTGAGCCAGTACGACGCAAACAGACGAAGAAGACGGAACCCGGAAACTACGTCAAGATGGCGGAATATGAAAACACGAACGATGTTTCGGCCGCAGAACCGTCTAAACTATCTGACCTGCTTGAGCGTGGGTGGAAGATATTTGAGGAGGTGGACGTTACAAACGAACCACTTGCCTCTACCAGTATCCAGGTCCAAGTCAAACGCGGTATCGGTATGCTGGAAGAAGCGTCCAGAATGGTGGCCCTGCTCGAGCTGTTCAGCCGCAACGAAGAGCTCGAGGAGATAGCCACTGCCGACCTGAAGTATCTGCTGCTGCCAGCTCTGTTGGGAGCCCTGACCATGAAGCAGACCGGCCGAGACAAACGACTAGAGATAGTCCGAGCAGCCCGGGCTCACTTTATGGACTTCTTGAAGAGATGCAAAGAGTACAACAGCACACACTTTGAACTCCCACACGTGACGAATGAAAACGCAGGTCCGGATGAGGAGTCAGGGAGTGGATCGTCTCTAGCTACGCTAACGGTAAGTGGCTAAGACAAGTGGTGTGTGTGCAAATGTTATTTAACATGATTACCACTGGACCACTTATAGGGAACTGCGCTGGTACGTCGTTGTGCATACCAATGTGTCGAAACGTAGAATCAGCAGAGCGTTATGTGTATGTTAGAATAAACCATAAAAAGCAGTAGCTGTTTGTAAATGTTGAATCACCATCGGCATCATCATCACCAGCATCATCAGCATCATCAGCTTCATCACCACTAACGGCAGCAGTTGCCGAGATCAGTGTTCCTACATCAGCTCTACAGTTGCATGTCGAACCACAATTTAAAAGCAACACAATTTAATTTAAAGTGTTGTCTATCTATATAACAGTTGTTATGTGCTCTGCGATCACTACATACCTGCAAACGTGTCACCTTTCGGCGAAATTCGCCGTTTTGAAATCAAAATAGGTCATCCACGTGAATACTGTAGATCCGAAGTGTTTTTGTTTTGAGTGTGGGGGGGGGGGGGGGGGCGGTACATTGGACGGTCGGCGTTGGTGAGATTGGAGTGAGACACGGAGAACATGCCATGTGGTGATCTTCGCAATAAAACATCTTTGATGGGACACTTCGAAGGAGCAGACTCATGGAACAGAACCATGGAACAGACTCAAAGCTTAGCAGAGCACACAAGTTAAAAAAAGGAAGTTGGTTCATGAATGACTTCAACCATATTATATATCATGATATTGTAAAGTTATTATTACTATTCTTAGGGCTCGATCACTGAATTATTCAGAGGAACTTTTTTTCTTAAAATGTTTGTTATTATTTAGATTTGCGGTCAGAACAACCTAAAGACCGTAGTTATAAAAGCTTTGAGGTGTCATCAAACAATATGGATGTGGTGTGGAGACAAAAAAAGAGTCCTGACTTTGCAAGACTGCTTCAGCTCCTGTCAAAAGGACAGAGAGGAGAACACTCCTGCCCACTGCTATTAGATTTATAATAAATGACCTCTGACCACATCCTCCCCAAATTTAACATCAATAAACCTTGCACTGCTGTCGCTTTGTACTTGAGATACTTTAATATTGATTTGATTTTTTTTAAATATTTGAATCTTCTTTTCTTTTAATTCTTAAATGTAATATGCCCTGTTATTTTGATGTACATTTTTAAATAATGTTATTTTTGATTTTTCTTTAATTAATTTCCCCCTGGAGATAAATAAAGCAAATATCTAATCTAATTCACCAGTGTCTGCCTTCATATTAAAACACTTTTATTGTGAAGGTCATGCAGGAAGTATTCAGTTAATATTCATTCAACAGTAGTTTTACACCTAAACCTCAACTGACCTGACTTAGCAGAACAGAAAGTAAAGGGAATTCCTCGTGGTTGGTGATATTATAACAGTGGAAATTGTAACAAGAAAGTAACTTATAAGAAATGAGTCTAACCAAGTGTCGGCGCTAGCAGCATAGTTTGAAAATGAGTCTTGAGTTTTAACTGTGATGTGTGCTTCTTACTTCAGCCTAAACCCTGCCAATCAGACCTGGTTTCCATGGCAGTACAGAGACAGGCTAAGATCGAGCGGTACCGCCAGAAGAAGGAGCTGGAAGCCAGACTGTCCGATGTACGAACGGCTGTGGACAGCGGACAAGCCGACGACGAAACCAGCAGAGATTTCTACCATCTGAATGTCCGGAGATGGGTCAATGTGTGTCTGGAGGAAATAGAGAGCATTGACCAGGAGATTGAGATACTCAAGAATATGGATGGGCTGAAGAAGGGTGGCGAGAAGAAGTCAGCTCAGCCAGCCAGGCCTCCCATGAAACCCTTCATTCTCACCAAGGACGCTGTTCAGGTGAGACTTTGGCTGGGAGACAGGCCAGCTGGTACTGAATATGTTGACAACTAGCAAGGAGAGCTGCTGGTGATGGCATAAGTAGCATATAGAGTAGAGAGAGACTGATCAATCTGTCAGTTCATTAAAAACTGATATTGGCTTAATGTTGATAAATCAGTTTATCTGCAACCATTGATTAAGAAGAAGAACATTTTTGAACAATCGGCAAAGTAAATTCTGCTCAAAGAGAATCTATCATATCCCTCAGTGCACATTCAAATACATTTAATAGAGTAAAACCAAGTTGAACAAAACATTTCCATCAAATTTGGCAGGTAACAATTCAGACACCAAGCAGCAGTACTTGTAGTTTCCTTAACATGCTGTGCAACAATGTGTAATAACATGTGTTGATTTAATCCACAGGCTAAAGTGTTCGGGGCTGGTTACCCGAGCCTCGCGACCATGTCAGTAGACGAGTGGTATGAACAGCACAGGAAATTCGGAGCGATGCCTGACCAGGGGATTCCAAGTAGGGTCGTTGTGGAGGAGGACACCGACGCAAAAGACATGGAAGAAGAAGATAAAGAGAAGAAGGCTGAGAATGATGATGAGGAGTCTTTGCTGAAAGCCAGAAACTGGGATGACTGGAAAGAAACTCATCGCAGAGGTTATGGAAACCGCCACAACATGGGCTAGTCTTCACGTCTGTTCTGATCAGTCCAGGAAGTGAATGGACGTTCCTCACAACTCTGATCCTTAAGACTGTTCGTATGAGAAGGTCACCAAACCAAGAAACACACCGCCACCAAACAAACCTGTTGAGCTCATTGACACTGCAGCGGATTCACTGATGTTAGTCACAGTTTGGTTCAACAGTCCTTTATGGTGTCATGTTTTTCAGTGAATCTTTCTAGGTATTTTCCATATGATTGGATTGAAGAAGCTAGCCATAAATGCAATGTTTCTGATTTGTATTGTTTCCCCCTAATACTGTCATTGGGAAATAAAGAGACTGAAAAACCATGTAGTAAGAAAATCAGTGTACATAAACTGGGAAGAATCTGTAAATATATCATGAATTGTTTTTTTAACTCCAAGTAACACGTTTTCGTGGGGGGGATAGCCATTTGCCATACAGTTTATTTGATTGGATATACTTTAGTTAACAAAAACAGGTCATCAATAATATGTCATATTGTTACAATAAAAGAAAAAGTAATTACTTATTGGTAGAGACTCAGCAGCAGCTGGGCGCTAACTCCTACTTCATGGCTGCTGGAGGCCCAGGCCGTGCTGTTGGCCCGCTCACAGGAGACCCAGAACCAGGACTGTCAGACCCTGCTGCAGTGAAGTGGGAGGTTTTCTCGAGAGACTCTGAATTTCTAACTTCCATTTCCGTCCACAGGGAGCGCCAAAAGTTAGCATTTTCGGTCCACCATGAAAATGAGGCTCACAGGCATTCAAATTAATCAACATATAACTGGGAGACCATCGGACTAGTGGCATATTCTAACAGGAAAAGAATCAACGCAACCATGTTTACGTAATTAAGGTGCGGCGTTTGAATTGTATGCCATATAGTTAACACTTTTCCATTAACTACAAGTTATTCGATGTTCATATGCTCATAAAAGCTCAGTTTCTTTAACCCACATTGCAATTTACATGTCTGTGGTTTATTATATAAACAAAGTTGGAACAGGGTATATTAATCTTGTAACCGGAAGTTCCTCCACCCTATTTCTGGGTGCATCCCGGCAGCTTGACTCGTGGTCAGTGCACGTCCTTCGCCCTCTGAGGAAGGTAGCTGTTAGCTCGCGGTGGGAAGAAGTCCCTAAGGATAACTAACGTCCGTGTACAGTGTGAGGTAGTGTAACGTCAACGCGAATGTTTCGATCAACTCTGTCCGTCTGACACGCTCACCCCCACCCCGTCTGCCGCTGTCTGGTCTGGAACCTCGAGTGATCTGGGCTAGTTTCGTTAGCTCACTTAGCTAAGTTCAACTTCGGACAGCAGTTCACGTTAAATCATTGTTTCAGAAGACGGTCTCAAGGGTGATGTGTACCGGCATCATCCATAGTGCCATTCCTACACACCACTGGTAATACTATAACGGTAGTTACTGTTATAAAGGTTAACGCTATATGCTTTGTCATTGAGAATAATGCAACTAGTTAATCATTGACATAATGACAATGGTCTATTATGAAACTTACTGTAGTCACATATCAACTGTCAATATACCATTATTGAGGAAATGCTCAGGAGCATTATTATTCATGGTATGGTTATCGCATTTGAATTCTGCCATATCAATGAAACCCTACACTAAAGGGACTTAGTAACGTTCTACATGTAACGGTGTGTATTTCTTTCTGTTGTAAATATTCGCTGTGAGCTAAAATACGTCCAGCTCAGCCGCAGTTTACATTCTCTTGCGCCTCTATTCAAGTCATAGCGGTACTAATGCTAGCCGCAGCCAAGAAGCGCAGTCAATATCTAACGTTCCATACGATGTCTAACATGTCACGTGCTTTGAGCATTATGTATAACGTGCAGATCTGATCGTTTTGAAAAAAGTGTATCTTCACCTCTCCTAAAACAATTACCTGAAATGGTAATTTGTCAATATTGACCTATTTTGGTTCCAAATTTCAGCTCAAACCCTCCCCAAACGACACCTGTTTTGGAGTGGTAAACGATGGTCACATTTAGTGAATTTGTGAAACAAATGCTATCATCTCTACAACCTATGAGACACAATTGAGCCCTCATACACTGGAAGCTGAATAGATGCCTAATAAATCAGTGTTTATTATAGATTTATCACAGTGCATTTCAGAATAATCTTCAGTTTCTAAGATTTTAGTCGATGGATATGTGGTATCTATTGTCGAGGTGTTAAAGTTTCCCTGACCCACATAAAAACACAACACTGGGAGTATGTGGTTAGGGTTGAAATCAGCACCGTTGGTTGCTATTCTCTTTTGTAAATCACAGGATGTTACAGCTGTCTAAATGCCATAAAGCATTACTGTGCATTAAGATTCTGGCTGTTTATAGGCTGTGTTGTAGATTACAAAAAAACAGTACTACATCTTTTTTCGATTCCGGATTTAGATATATCACAATACAATACAATACACCACAGCAACAAGAACCATGGCGTGTTCTCTGGGCAGATAACATGTCAATATGTGAGCACCAAGCATCATTAATGCAAACGTAACGTGCCGAGCCGCGATGCTATGATGGAGCCGGGTCTCTTCGGTATGTAGGTGAAACGGTCTCTGGGTTCTCGTTGCTGGGCTGACCAGAGTCCTGTTTCACCCATTGCACGGTCCTGAGACTGACAGGTCTCAGGACTTTTGAAGTTGCAGTATATTTGTGGACTTTGTCCGGAAAAAGTACCCCAGTGTTGTTTGCATGCCTCTTGTGTGCTTCCGATTTTGTGCACATTTAGCACACAATAACATACAAGAGACTAACAGATTATTTCAGCTCTTATGCTACACGTTATGCGAGATAACACACTGTCTGTCTGCCTGTCTGTCTTTAGATGCCAGATGTGCTGGTCCATGGGTGTGAGCCGACTCGATGTATTTTACAGAAGGCTGCTCCTCACCAAACTCTTCATTGGAGGATGGGGGAAGCCTGAGGACCTCAAGAGGTACGGGGGGAAAGCAAGAACACAATACAGCTCGAAATATCAGGAGATTAGAGAAGCTCGTAATCACATATAACAGCTGGGAGTTGTAGTCCCACCAGCATGTCCCTTCTGTAGTCAAATAGGAAAACAAGGGGAAAAGTAGTTACATTATGGGGAAAAAAACTAAGCATACACAATATAGGTACCACTACAGAAATACGTAAATCCATTATAGGAGAACAGGGTAGAATCAGTCTCAGTTTAATAGAATGACTTAAAAAAACAATAATAATACATCACTTCCATGAGGCTGTTCTCAGCAGACAGATACTAGGAAATGTATGTCATGATGTAGATTTAAGGTCACACCATCCAGCAAGTTCAAGGTTGTAGTGGAATCAGCGCTGGAACAGAAGGTACTGGTGTAACACAGACATGTTCTGCCCTCTTGGTGTCATACAGAATCTTTGAGTTCCGTAAGATCATTGGAGACCGAGAGAGGTGCAGGTCTCTGGTGCCTGAAGACTATCCAGTTCACATAAACAAGGTACTCTTCGCTGCTCATTAGTTTTGTTTTTCGCACAGATGTGTGTGTTTGAGTGAGGATTTGTGCCTTTGTGTCCAGACAGAGGAGCACATTGACTGTCACATCCACGATGGGTTCTTCATCTCTCCTCTGGAGCACTTGGTTCCTGGAATCCTGCCAGCAGAGGCGGTCAAAGCCAGGTACAGAACCCGATGTTGTCTTCTACTACTGAGGCTAACGAAGCGTATGTGCATGAATAATGAAGTTATACTTAACAAGACCCTCTCTATACATTTGAAGTCCTCATCTCCACTAAATCTTTTACAATGTTCTTTATTAGAGACGCAATCATTGATCAACTGCTCATGAAGCCAGCTGGTTTTCAGCTGATTGGCCGATCAGTTGCATAATCCCGACCTTTACATTGGCACACAGTAGCTCATACCGTAAGGTCACGATTGGTCAACAATAAGTCATGGAGGAACAACGACTTTAATCAGAATCATTATAACTCCTCCCTGTGATGCTGCTCAGAGTAATCAGTGACCAGCTCCTCTGTTAAAGAGTCTCTCTCTAGCACTGCTTATAACTGCTGAACTTTATGATGTGTTTAAAAGTAATCTTGTGAAATGTGGTTTTAGCTCATGCATTTGAATTTGGTTGAAGGAGCTGGTTCCACAGCAATGTAAAGTAGATATTGGAGAGGGAAAGGTTTAACCTCCTACCACTCGCTCTGTGAACAGCTTATAATACAGAATGAAAACCAGCAACGCCAAGTTTATTTTTCAAAGTGTGTGTGTGTGTGTGCGTGCGTGTGCGTGCGCGTGCGTGTGTGTGTGTGTGTGTGGTGTTGTTTCAGGTTCCAGTTCATAGTTCCCAAGAGGTGGCAGAAGAACAGACCAGTATGCATCCACTTGGCAGGGACCGGAGACCATGTAAGACTGAACCGTTTAACCTCTGTGGACAAAGTCCCTGAAGTGTACTGTCTGACCGTGAAATCACGTGTGTGTAGTTTTTCTGGCGTCGGCGGACCCTGATGGCCAGGCCCATGATCAAAGAGGCAGGAATGGCTTCACTGCTTCTGGAGAACCCGTATTATATCCTTTCATTGTGCTTCTTCACAGCTGCTTCCGTCCTGTTGTAATAACATCCAGACTTACAGCGCAGGGACATTTCCACCGAAACACCAGCAACTTTCTTTGCACCGCCTCATTTGACTGAAACGCCCTCCGGTTAAGGACCGAGGAATAGGAGTCAAAGGCAGCCTCCAGGCTCGGTAGTCGGGTGAAAAAACAAGTTTTAATTGGGCAGCGGAAACAATGAGGGCGGGGCTTGCTGAGGAAGACACACAAGGAGGGAGGTGTCTGAAACAAGAGCCAAGATTGAGTGACGGAAATCACAACAGAAACAGGCGGTGACAACAAAACTACCTAGACGGTCGTTACACCTCTCATCCGTGCACCATGCACTCTGTGCTGGTCAACAAAATACAGCACAGACGGGCAAAACCAAGGTCAAGTCAGACCAAAGGTCGGAGCACTGTGAGCTCTATAGGTCCTTCCCTGTCTAGAACATGCCTTCCATCCTCTACAACTCTGTAACGCAGGCGTTCTGCTCAATACCAAGATGAGATGGCTCTGATGACATCACTGGGTTATTTCTCACACCTGACAAAGCTCTCCACGAGAGATTAAACAGTGGTACTCCTCATGATTTATGAACTGATCGTCATTTGTTAAGTCAGTAGAGTGGGCCATAAGTGCGTGTGTTCAATGTTTGGACTAATACTTTGGAAACGCCATAATTGATGAAGAATTTATAAGTGTGTTTTAGCAAAAAAAAACATATGAACCAATGTGTTTGAAAGATAATCTGGTATTGGCTGTATCGGGGACACATGGAACTGGCTAGAGGAAATAATTCTGAAATCTGTTAGAATTCCCTCCTCGTGTCATATGTTTACATCTTGTTATGTCTTAATCTGATATGTTGTTTCATCCCTTGACTCTCCTTTTACATGGCTCCCGTAAACCCAAAGACCAACTGTAAGTTAACCATTCTCACAATAGTCACTTGGTTGGTTCAGTGGTTGGTTGATCGATAAGTGTTTTGGTAATTGGCTGTGTTTTTTTTATTTCACACGGAAGTAGATTAAAGTGAGCTTTCAGTTTTAAACATTTGAAGCAAAATGAGACAACGGATCTTTAGTTTGCATGTAATGGCCACACATACTAGATGGATAGAGATAGAGGACTAAGTAAACACTTTAAAGGTGTACTCCATTGAGTATTGAACCCCCTTGTAGCGCTCCTTCAGAGGACAGCAGCAGTTACCATGAGTCTCAGAGTTACAATAACAAAAAGTCCAAAGAAAGCTGAAGCATGGCTGACCCTTGACTGTTGATCTATGTTCAGTATGTTCCTCCACCACAATGCTTAATGCACTGCTCCTATGTCCTTTAATCAGCGTGTCGGTGGTTCGATGCCCTGCTACGCTAGTCCATGGCGATGTGTCCTTGGGCAAGACACTTAACTCAAATAGCTCTATGCCGGTGTATCAATGTGTGTGTGTGTGTGAATGTTAGTTACTGCTGATGGGCAGGTTAGCTCCTCCCATCAGTGTGTGAATGTCAAGTAGTGTTAAAGCGATTTGAGTGGTCGGAAGACGAGAAAAGATCTATACAAGTGTAGTCTATATACTATTTACCATAACTCCAAAGGTTTCATGGAAGTAGTTTATTGAAGTCAGGTCAATGGGATGTGGATAGTCCAGTATCACAACTCACACATTGGCCTCACTTGGCTTTATCTCCAAGATACTAAGACGTGTCCTTTGAAGCTGGGATGAATGCAGTGTCACGTAAACAGGGACATTATTTTTGGGTATTCCAGACGCTCCTGTCTAAAGAATGTGTCCGACCTCTTTGTGATGGGCGGGGCTTTGATCCTGGAGTCAACAGTGCTTCTCCGGTGGCTGGAGAGAGAAGGTTACTGGCCACTAGGAATGACTGGCATCTCCATGGGAGGATATGTGAGTCAACAGAAGAGATTAAAACACTTTTGAAGCACATTTAAAAGTACATATTTGGCATCAAGCCTGTATACAAATACAAGTGGAGTAGACAATATAATATATAGTTAAAAGATATGATTTCTAACGTAGTCTTGTGTGTCTTTGTCCAGATGGCATCCCTGGCCGTCACCAACTGGCCGAAGCCCATCCCTCTGATTCCCTGTCTGTCCTGGTCCACGGCCTCCAGTGTCTTCACCACGGTAACCACCTGGATCAGAATCAGAACCTTGTATTTGCCAAGTATGTTTCCACATACAAGACATTTTCCATGCCGTATAGTGCGACATCGGAACAATCAACAACAATCAACACAGTGCAATAATTTAATCATATTAAATGTGCAGAAGAATATTAAATATACAATAAAGTGCACAGGCAGGTAACAGTCCTTTAATCAGTGCAATGTAAGTTTACAGTGAAGAATGAAGTGATGTGCAGGGGAGTGACATCGCCCCGCGTGCTTTAAGTGCATACTGGTCCGTGTGAGCGATCCCCACTGGTGAGCTCAGGCCTCGGCTCTGCTCTCGTTGAAGGTGGTTGGAGCTGATAATGCCGTCCCTATCAACAGTGTCGTTGTGGAGGCGTAGCACCCGCCCACAGGTTAGCTCTGGCAGTACGTGTGCAGTAGTTTGTATCGCTAGTGCTGTTAGCACCATTAGCTATGAGTATCGTGTCGCACAGCTTCAAGAACCCAGCCTCGAGAGAAGCACGAGTCTGTTCAAAGAAACTCGGCAACAAAGACCTTCACTTGTTTTATTCAAGGAAACTGTGTGTGTGTGTGTGTGTGTGTGTGTGTGTGTGTGTGTTTGTATGTGTGTGTGTGTGTGTGTGTGTGTGTGTGTGTAGGGAGTGTTGAGCAAAGCAGTGAACTGGAAAGAGCTGGAGAAGCAGTATGCCATTGACTCGGTGTATGAAGAAGAGATCATCAAGCTGTTGGACTACTGTGGGGTGTGTTATCCTTCTACTTTCTATTACTTTTTCATATTCTCACTAAGAAATTATAAGAATTTGTATTTCACATTTCAACCAGGGTTCAATTGGCTAGAGGGTTACACTTTTGGTTATTTAAAAGGACAATGAGTTAGAATAAATGTGGAAACAATATGTAGCAAAAGGATACGTGTAGTGATAGGTGTATTAATCAAAAGGCAATGTATCGGCTATTATCAACAAAGGTATTCATGTGTTTGTTGTAGCTTCACAAATGCTCACGTTATTATGCTTTTCTTTGCTTCTCGTCAACATGAAATTACACCAGATTCGATTTTTTATTTTTAATAAACGTTTGTACATTTTGAATTGGCTTCTTGGGGAAACGCTCCAAGAAGCAGAGCAGCAACGAGGATTCTGTTGCAGAGCTTACCAAACACAAGCATGAACACACGTCAGCACTAATACGAGGATTGTATCTGTCCACATTTATCAGGCTGATTCCTTTAAGATGGGTCCAGATTTTTCCAAGACTGTGGACTCTTTGGAGCATCGGCTGGGCCTGTCTGGAGATGCCAGAGCATCAGTGGGTCAGAACTCCAAAGCTGGAGAAGAAGCAGAGACGGGACCGGGCCTGTTGATTGGTGCAGGCCCTGATGGGGGCGAGGCCAGAGCAGACCAATTGTTTTCATCTGGGAACACCAGTGGGAGGAGCTTGGGCACAGCAAGGTAATCAATTTAAGTTATTGCGAATATAAGCTGATTAATGTGTTCTTTACAGTTAATTGCAAATATCACGTTGTACTACTGACGTTGTGTTACTGACGTTGTACTACTCACGTTGTGCTACTTATACCGAAATTCGTAAATAGGACTGATATGGAGTGATCCAGATATATAATATATATCTTTTTTTTCTTACGTTTTTTCACATATTTTACATAATATCATGTTGCGAAGATAATACTTTACTCATAAATCATTGTGCTATCACAATCAAATCTATTTACAATACTATGCAGCAGGTAAACCTGCACTACGTACATTTTGTGTGTAATTTGTTTGTTAAACTGATTTAGAAGCCTTCATGCAAACGGCACGCTGCGGGGGAAGAAGACGGATTTAGCCAAATGCTATCGGCCGTCCTTACATAGAGAATCGATCAGCTTCATGAAGGCAGTGATGGACGAATGCACACACATGGCCAACTTCTCTGGTAAGTTTGAAAATAGTATTCGGCTTAGCCCCAAATACAATAACGCTGCTCAATATTGTGTGGTATATAAGATATATAATATATGTTCCAGTAGCATGCATACAGAAATAAAGGAGAGCTGTGCTTCCCTCTGTCCTAGTCCCCGTAGACACCAGTCTCATCGTCGTGGTCCAGGCCAAAGAGGACGCCTACGTCCCCCGTACAGGGGTCCTCAGTCTGCAGGAGATCTGGCCAGGATGTGAAGTCAGATATCTGAATGGAGGACACATCAGCGCATACCTGTTTAAGCAGAACGTCTTCAGGTAAACTGCCGACTCAAAGGGTATCAAAAGATATGTGGCCAGGTATCAGGTGTGTGAGGTATATCTAGTTCGACAGGGCTCACAAGAATAAACTCTATAATAATAATAATGCACATTTATAAAGCGCTTTTCTAGACACTCAAAGACACTTACATCTCTGTATTTTTTAGCTAAAGTCACAATAACACACTGGATTTGGACTGTAGTATGAATTCCAGCTCTAGAACTGCTATGTGTAGGTAATCATCAGTACATTAATGAGCCTAACCTGTAAAGCCACACTTTCATCGCTCCTTTCTCTTCCCAGTAGCAACAAGTCATGTTGATGGAGTCACATGACTTGTTATTGAGTCAATCCTCATGAATCTGATGACTTTAGACCAAAAGAATCAAAACAAGACTTGCAACTCTACTTTGACTTCACCACAATTGGCCTAATGACAGGGAATGACTTGATGTCCTCCAACAAAAGAAGATGAAATCATTTTAAAGAAAGCTGATAACTTTGCACTTTTA
This sequence comes from Liparis tanakae, assembly GCA_036178185.1. Lineage (NCBI taxonomy): Eukaryota > Metazoa > Chordata > Actinopteri > Perciformes > Liparidae > Liparis > Liparis tanakae. Next base: position 17,361,458 of record CM070095.1, on the reverse strand, counting down.
CGCTATCTCTCAGGCTGAGCCCGGCGACCTTACAGAGAAAACTCATCTCCTGACCCTATCTCTAAGGCTGAGAGGAAACTCATCTCCTGACCCTATCTCTAAGGCTGAGAGGAAACTCATCTCCTGACCCTATCTCTAAGGCTGAGAGGAAACTCATCTCCTGACCCTATCTCTAAGGCTGCTCACCTTACAAAGAGAGCAATCCAGCGGTTTCCAGCAGAGCACCATGGCCTCAGATTTGGAGGTGCTGCCTCTCATCCCCGGCGCTTCACACTCGGCTATAAAACGCCCCGTGAATGCTGGATCTTCAGATTATGTCAATATTTAAATCTCACCACTTTAATAGTTCTCAATCAGGACCTCCTGTATTTATAGCAGGTAGCTTATGAAAATGAAGATGAACAAAAGTACACATTTATCATCTCTCATCTACTGTCAATTTCAAGATTGAGGGTATAATTCTTGTTGGATGGAAACAATCAAACTAACTTGAGGTGGTCAAATCCCAGCCCGTTGTTTTCACATCTTTTTTTATTTGATCATGTCTTTGTCCTGCCCCATTTTGCTGTGTTGTTGTTCAAGAATTGATTGCGTATCTGTTTTCTTTCCAGACGGGCCATATACGAAACGTTCGACAGATTCTGCCTGAAGTATCCCAACATGCACTAGCCACGGCAGGATGAAGCCCTTTCCTCCATTGAACAGGACCGGGATCAGTGGCTGGACATTCCTGTCCCTAAACAAGAAGCTTTACTTTCTATTTATTATATCAGATACATCTAGAAAATGTGTTGTACCTGTTAAACTAACTCAGGCCTTTATTTCATTTGACGAGAGCAGCCCTTAACCCTGTGGCAGTGCACATTCTCCTGTTTTCACTGATCCACAGTGTTATCAATATTTTACCTGGAGAAACTCTGGATAGGACACACAGACACAGTCCATAATATTGTATTAAATGGCCCACATGTACACACAAGGGAATCATAAGAGACGATGCAGCTTGTAATTTGCTCATAGAAACGTCTCCAGCTTTAGTTGGAGCCGCAGGAGGACCTGTAACCGTAACTCGACTTATCACCTTCTAACGTGTTTAAACTCTAAGCTCTCTTTTCCCCTACTCCCTGTGAGGAATATTTGTCTCTTTAACTGCTAGGTGTTGATCTCTCTGTGCCTCTCTGCTGTGCAGTTAGCTTCTTCACTGAGACTAATGCCTACTGTGGCTGGATACAAGTGTGATGGGAGCAGTGAGGCGGAGCCCAATAGTAAAGTTGTGGCCCATGAATCCAAAACAATAACTTGAGCAATGCCTTTCACACTAATAACTAAGTAAATCAACCCACACATGCACAACAACACACTTCAATATATTACATAAATGCCTGTTGATCTGGTCTAGTGATTACTATAGTATATTACTATATCGCGTAATTTTTTTTTTTTAAAGGCCCCCCTATGTCTTCAATTTGATTTGGGGAAGATGAAAACATTTCCATAATCCATGAAGCGTGAGAGTAGGAGATATCCATCAAACAATGTCCAGCTAAGAGAGTCTCACAAAATGAAGGAAGGGACTCCAAATATGTCTGTAAGGTTGGCTCCCTGGGGTTTGATGGTTTGGGTTATGCTGCATCTTGTATGGTACCTTATGTTGAGAATTACTGGCAGTTCAAGGAAATAATTCCAAATTAAGTTTATAGCCTGACACAAGAGTAAATGCTCTGAGACGTTAGAAACTTACAGAAACTGGTCGTTTGGTTGAGGGGAAACCTTCTGTTCAACGGCATTTCTGGGTACACCACTTACCTTAGCATCTGAGTGGAGTGTATACTAAGAGTGACAAATACATGAAGTGGTTTCTGATTGGGAGTGTAAGTTCTTGCGGCTCAATGGCTGTACCCAATATTAGTGGTTGTTGTTGACTGAAGCCATGGGAGAAGGGGAGATTTCACCCAGGAGGCAATTTTTTTACCCAAGATGAATTTATCCAATGTGCAAAAAACAATTTGATCAGGGTCTGAGCACACCTGTAGTTTTTCTAATGTATTTTAAAGAAAAGTCAGAGACCTAAATATGAATTATTTTGTATTCACAAAATGCTATAACAAAAGTGATGACATAAAATGTCTTCCTGTGTGGCCTCGTCATGATGGTGCTGAATTCTCACTGTTGCTATGAATAAATATAGTGATGATAAAAAGTTGTTTTCATTGGTTCAATGTCGGTAACTTGATGGTGCAGTAGCCGGGTTCAGGTAAAGGGCAGAGCAGCAGTCTGGGCTCTGACGACCAGCTAATCAAAGCCATTACGTTTCACTAAGACCCTTTCTTCATTTATGGAGTATTTATTACATCAGATCCATGAACTTCCAATAGCATGTTCATTTGTTCAGAATGTTATAGTTTCTTTGTGGTATGCCAAATGAGTGATAGCCCAAGTACTTTATTTGTTGCCCACTGCAGTGAAAGATCCAGAATGTTCCTTGTTTTCCCAAGAACCACAACATACCTCGCAAATGTAATTACATTCATGGCAAACAACCCTTTCAATCAAAAGTGTTGGTTTGCATATGGTCCATAAAGACGATTGTCCCCACCAATTTTTTGTTAATTTGAATTGCTCGTTGGTGTCGTATCTGTCGGCCGTGATGTTGAAGAATTAAGAGATCTCTGCGGACACTTTCGTTGCCGATATAGTGCAGTTTATTACAGAAAGAAAACGGGTCTAAATACGAAGGTGCAAACTCAGTCATATACTATATTCGCCACCCAGAAGAGGGAAAATACATTTCCACGTTTTCCAATGAGCCCTCGAGCCAAGACGAAATTACATACAGAAAATATAAGAGTGTAGAGGTTGGAGCTGATAGGGTAATAAGGCTACTTCAAGACTAACCATTTAAATGTTACAATTTAGTTCTAGTACAGAAAGCTAGTCAACCCCTTGTAAAATTCTGTGTTTAGCCTTGAAAGACCCCCACACAGAAATAAAATGCAAAGGGGTTTTAGAAATTAATTAGTTTGAGGTATTAAGGAGCAACATATTAAGGCAATATCTTACCATGACAACAATGGATGTTCCCAATGACAGCCCTTCAAATAAATGATACATTTGATATTTAGGCTTGAATATAAAGCTCTGTGTATGTTGAGGACCAGGTGTGCATGTCAAGCACTCGCCAGGAAAAAAATATATTAAAAAAAACTCTTATCGAGCAATAAGCAGAGAGCTTTCAAGTATAGTTATCTTTAATAACATTGAGGCATTACACTTTTAGAAGTTTAAAAACAATACAAATCCAAAAAGACATTGAAGAGCCAGTGTGCAAGACGGATCCAGTCCTGGAGAACAAAAGACTGGATTAAGTAGCTGTTAAGACTCAATATATAGACCAATGTAATATAAAAGATTACCTGGACAATCAATAATTCCCATCAGTGATAGTCAGCGGCCCAAGGACAGCTTGTTGTGCCATACCACGCTTCCCTGTTTTAAAATAAAAAGTTTAAGTACAAGTCGACCAGACGAGTTGATACAGCAGAAGTCACCAATACCTGATGCTGAACTCCTGACCCTCCTGGACTTGCAGTCAGAGTCACAGCAGGCACAGAGATAGCGGGAGGCAGAGTTGTCCAACTGCTCCCAGCTGAGTTCATACGGGTCAGAACATTATTCTCAGTGGTTCCATCAAACACATCAGATTGAACCCAGAGAATATATTGTGAACGTTCTCAGTAACATGTTTACCCATGCTCGTGGTCATAGTGGCAGGCCTTCTTGCTGTTGTCCTGATGGTTGGGATCCCAAGCCACAAGTTTACAGTGAATAAACACCTGTCGAGAGGAGAAGTGAGGTTACGAGGCAGTTGGCGTCAAATCTAAAAATGTATGTGCACAGGTTAGCGTTACCTCTTCGCCGAGACCAAACCTAAAGGCCTGAAGGGAAAGGTGGATCTCAGAGGATTTTTGCCTTCGTTCAAATCTAGAGCGCGATACCAGACTGTCCACAAGACATCTGCGTGGTGGAGAAATAAAGTGTCAAGTCTGATTTCTGGACAACAAAACGCTACAACGGTGAAACCGGATTACCCCTCATTGGCGATTATCGGGTACAAAGTGCTTTCAGGCTGCAGCTCGGGTGTGGTAGCCGCTACGCATTCCTCAAGAAACAGCAGCAAGGGCTGATGGGCCTCCTGGGCCACGCTAGCCATGATCGGGATGAAGGAGCCCAGAGGAAAGGTAGTAGATTCAGCGGGGCCAGAGAAGTCAGCTGCAGCAGTAAAGGGAGAGGATTCATTATGTTACAGGAGTCACTGGGAGAGCAGCCATCTCAGTGAGGTCACACCCACCATTCATGAGGCCAAAGTGGAACTCTAGATCTCCGAGACCGTACGTGTTAAAAATTGGGGCATGAAGCCGCGGGTACCAGTCTTCAGGCCTGCAACCAAAAGCAAGAGTAAAACAGCGACCATGGTACCAAACTCTCAAAGCTCAAGTAGTGTGAACACCCACCTCTCATATACACAGACAACGGGGCGAGTGAAGGCCTGAGGGTCAGAGTCAGGAGAGGAACTGTGGGTCAGATCGTTGGTGAACATCAAGCGATCCCCAGTTACCTACGAGAGACACAAATGTTAAAGCTGCAGAGACACTGGACTCAGTGAGCAGGTACACATGAGGTTCTACGCACAATTCTCCTGAAGTTACAGTCGTCGAAGTCCACGCTGAAAACAGCCTCGGTGGCCGAGAAGCTGGTGGGGAAGCAGTTACCCAGACGGAAGAGAGAGGCGTCGGCCCGGGACCGGCCCTCCCTCCACACCAACGTCACAGAATCGGCTCCGCAGTCCAGCTTCATGTCTGAAGGGGACGCGACACAAAGAAGTCAAGTTGCTACTCAAACAACCTTTAGTGAGATCAAAATAACAGAAATGTGTCCATCATTTTGCTCCAATATTACCTGCGTACACCGACATGGCAGCAGCCAGGCTCACAAGCAGAGCACGTTGCCAAGAGAACGCCATCATGATGCATGCTGGCTCTGGACCGTGTGGGCTGTTTTTATTCCTCGTTACCGGGTCAATCGTCATCAAGACAACCTCTTTCAGCTGGTGTGTGTCGACGGCCTCAGGTGCAGAGGCCGTCAGACTTCTTCTACTTCTCCTTCTTCTGAAGTTCATGGGTGGACTACATATTAACGTTTACGGTGCTTACAGTACCATCATCATGACTTTAGGACATTTGTCATTTTAACCAGAGTAATAATGTTATTATGATGAATGTAAAACATGTAAAAAGACTTCATATAGCTACCACCCAACCTTTCAGTCTTTCTCTTTCCACGCTGAACTTCCTGCACACTATCAACAAATTTCACAATTTTCTTTATAGTTCTCTTTTTAATCCGACAGTCTTATGAATAAAAAAATCTTCTATACTGACATATAAACTTCAGTTAAAGGATCCTCTCAAACTGTTTGAACCTTCTAAGATTTCTGAACCTACTTTAGCTTTAAATGTTCTATTTGATTATAAAAAAGTCCATTGTCCAGTTATATAACCTTCCACCTGTGCCTATGTTACGCTTTCTCAACGTCAAAGAAAACTAAAACCTTGCTTCCTTCATGTGAAGAGTCTATTTTCTTTCCTAGTCTTTTCTATTTTGGTACTCATGTTAATGAGATCATCTGCAGTAGATCTTCTTTTTCTGAAGCCACTCTCATATTGTTTTAACATCTTTCTTCTTTCTACAACACTTTGTTTAGTAGATTATATTTGTTTTTCTCTTGCATGCTTTTGTACTTCACGTCCCTCTAAAGCAGGACTGCATGGTGGTCTAGAAGCTAACACTGTCAACCCAGAGATCCAGAGGCCTAAGATCCCGGCCGGCTCTTCTGTGGAGTCTCACGTTCTCCCCCGTTGCAGCGCGGGTTCCTTTCGGGTTCTCCAGATTCCTCCGACATGCAGCTCAGGTTCATTGGAGACTCTAAATTGCCCTAAGGTGTAAATGTGAGCGTGGATAGTTGCCTGTCTCTATATTTGTGCCCTGCCTTTGCCCATGTCAGCTGGGATGGAATGAAATCCCCCAAAAGCGGCACTGTGATCTCCTTCATAATGACAACATTTAATGGGCAGATCCTTCCCAAAAGCAGGATTGCCTCCACATGGAGCACATCCTTCTTTAGCTTGACACTTGGCTGGCGGTATGAATCATTCTTTGGCATTGAAAGCATCTTGATGCTGGAGGAGGAAACTCTCTTTCTGAGTAGCTGAAGAAACCTAGCCAAACTTTCCTTGGAAGTTTCACCTTCAAAGTAAAGGATTACTGATAACGTCTGTGCTCTTTCTCCTCTTCTTTTAAGAGTAATACATTTTGCATCAGTCACTTTCAGCTTTTTTAATATCCTCCATTGTGACGGATAGCGAGTCTCGAGATGATATTCAAATGCACTTACCTCTTTTGAAGGGGGTGGTGGGGGCTTTTGCACTATATATATGGACAGATGTGGAGTAGCATCCATCTTTGACTCAAGCCTATTAATAAATCCTAAACCTAAATTAAACTACAAATCATTTGAAAGCCTTGTTCTTAGTCTTTCACATCCAACCTGGAAAACACTACGGACAATTCTGTTTGTGATTCTGTACCGGCCACCGGGTCCATATTCAGAGTTTATATCAGAATTTTCAGAATTTATATCAAGTTTGGTTCTTAAAACTGATAAAGTTATTATTGTAGGCAATTTTAATATTCATGTGGATGTTGATAATGATTGCCTAGGTACTGCATTCATCTCATTGTTGGACTCGATCGCCTTCTGTCAGAGAGTACAGAAACCCACTCACAGCTTTGGCCACACGCTTGATCTTGTTCTTACATATGGCGTTGACATTGAGCATTTGAAGGTCTTCCCACAGAATCCTCTTCTGTCAGACCACAACCGTATAACTTTTGAGTTTATACTACCGGAGTGTACACCGTTAGTCAAAAGTTTCTACACCAGATGTCTAACTGACAGTGCTGTAGCTAAATTTGAAGAAGCGATTCCTTCTGCACTTGATTCAATACCATGTCTCAATATAACAGAGGACTCCTGGTCTAACTTTAGTCCGTCCCAGATTGATCATCTTGTTGATAGAGCCACAGGCTCACTGAGAATGACACTGGACTCGATAGCCCCTCTGAAGAAGAAGACAGTGAGGAAGAGAAGGTTTGCTCCCTGGTATAACCCTCAGACCCGCACATTAAAGCAAACGTCACAAAAGCTTGAAAGCATCTGGCGTTCAATTAATCTGGAAGAATCCCGCTTAGTTTGGCGAGATAGTCTTAAAACTTATAAGAAGGCCCGAGCAGAATATTACTCATCAGTAATAGAGAAGAATAAGAACAACCCTAGGTTTCTCTTTAGCACTGTAGCCAGGCTGACAGAGAGTCACAGCTCTGTGGAGCCCAGTATTCCTATAGACCTCAGTAGTAATGACTTTATGAACTTCTTCAATGAGAAGATTTTAACTATTAGGGACAAGATTAATAATCTCTTGCCCTTAACCAGTGCCAATCTGTCCTCAAGTGGAATGGCTTTGGAAACCGCTGTATGTCCTGGTGTATATTTAGATGGCTTTTCTCCCATCAACCGTGACCAATTATCTTTAATGGTTTCTACTTCTAACACGTCTACCTGTCTCTTGGACCCTATCCCGACTAGGCTGCTTAAAGACGTTTTGCCTTTAATTGGCAGCTCTCTTTTGGATATTATTAATGTGTCTTTGTTAACAGGCCACGTACCACATTCCTTCAAAGTAGCTGTAATTAAACCTCTCCTGAAGAAGCCCACTCTGGATCCAGAGGTTTTGGATAACTACAGACCGATCTCTAACCTCCCCTTCCTCTCTAAGATCCTTGAGAAAGTGGTCGCAAATCAGTTGTGTGACTTTCTACATCAGAATAGTTTATTTGAAGAGTTTGTCAGGATTTAGAAAACACCACAGCACAGAGATAGCACTGGTGAAGATTACGAATGACCTCTTAATGGCAGCAGATAAAAGGACTCATCTCTGTACTGGTCTTGTTAGACCTTAGTGCTGCATTCAACACCATTGACCATAACATCCTATTACAGAGACTGGAGCAGTCAATTGGCATTTCAGGCACCGCACTAAGTTGGTTGAAAGCCTATTTATCAGTTTGTATTTGGAAACGATGAAGCCTCGATGACCAACGTTAGTCAGAGTTCCACAAGGTTCTGTGCTTGGACCAATTTTACCGTATACATGCTTCCTTGGCTCAATATTATCAGGAAACACTCCATAAATGTTCATTGAGGTCCAATGAGAGCACATCAAGGGGTTTAATAAGTCAAGAGTCCCCCAGACACCACAAACGGATAATTGTGAAGAGAAACCAAAATAGAAAAATTGTCTGGTTTTTCACTTAATGTATCGATGGCTTTTCTAATCTTCAGACCACATTAAACAATTCTCACCCAGTCATACTCTGCAGCAGTGCCTAAGGTGCCACCTGCCGATCAGGACTCGAGCCCACATTCACACCGTAGGCGGGAGACATTTTGGGGTCAAGCGTAGCCAGATTTGATTGAAGGCCAATCTGCTGGCCACTGAGCCAGTCGCCATATCACTCAGCCATGACGTGTCCATGTCCCATTACCTTACCCAGAACAGATATATACCAATCAATCTGCACCAATTAAAGTTATTACAACTCTACGGTCTGTTTTGTTTTCACGGTCAGTCATACATGATGATTAAATAATACCACTGTGTCGTTATAGGGGCAAACTCTCAACACAACGTCTGACATATCGTTTTATAAAGTTGAGGACGAGATGTGAATGTCAAGCACTCGTCAAGAAAAAGCAGACAATAAATAAGCAGAGAGCTTTCAAGTATAGTTATCTTTAATAACATTGAGGCATTACACTTTTAGAAGTTTAAAAACAATACAAATCCAAAAAGACATTGAAGAGCCAGTGTGCAAGACGGATCCAGTCCTGGAGAACAAAAGACTGGATTAAGTAGCCGTTAAGGATCAATATATAGAACAATGTAAAGTTAAAATAATAATAAAAAATTACCTGGACAATCAATAATTCCCATCAGTGATAGTCAGCGGCCCAAGGACAGCTTGTTGTGCCATACCACGCTTCCCTGTTTTAAAATAAAAAGTTTAAGTACAAGTCGACCAGACGAGTTGATACAGCAGAAGTCACCAATACCTGATGCTGAACTCCTGACCCTCCTGGACTTGCAGTCAGAGTCACAGCAGGCACAGAGATAGCGGGAGGCAGAGTTGTCCAACTGCTCCCAGCTGAGTTCATACGGGTCAGAACATTATTCTCAGTGGTTCCATCAAACACATCAGATTGAACCCAGAGAATATATTGTGAACGTTCTCAGTAACATGTTTACCCATGCTCGTGGTCATAGTGGCAGGCCTTCTTGCTGTTGTCCTGATGGTTGGGATCCCAAGCCACAAGTTTACAGTGAATAAACACCTGTCGAGAGGAGAAGTGAGGTTACGAGGCAGTTGGCGTCAAATCTAAAAATGTATGTGCACAAGTTAGCGTTACCTCTTCGCCGAGACCAAACCTAAAGGCCTGAAGGGAAAGGTGGATCGCAGAGGATTTTTGCCTTCGTTCAAATCTAGAGCGCGATACCAGACTGTCCACAAGACATCTGTGAGATGGAAAAATAAAGTGTCAAGTCTGATTTCTGGACAACAAAACGCTACAACGGTGAAACCGGATTACCCCTCATTGGCGATTATCGGGTACAAAGTGCTTTCAGGCTGCAGCTCGGGTGTGGTAGCCGCTACGCATTCCTCAAGAAACAGCAGCAAGGGCTGATGGGCCTCCTGGGCCACGCTAGCCATGATCGGGATGAAGGAGCCCAGAGGAAAGGTAGTAGATTCAGCGGGGCCAGAGAAGTCAGCTGCAGCAGTAAAGGGAGAGGATTCATTATGTTACAGGAGTCACTGGGAGAGCAGCCATCTCAGTGAGGTCACACCCACCATTCATGAGGCCAAAGTGGAACTCTAGATCTCCGAGACCGTACGTGTTAAAAATTGGGGCATGAAGCCGCGGGTACCAGTCTTCAGGCCTGCAACCAAAAGCAAGAGTAAAACAGCGACCATGGTACCAAACTCTCAAAGCTCAAGTAGTGTGAACACCCACCTCTCATATACACAGACAACGGGGCGAGTGAAGGCCTGAGGGTCAGAGTCAGGAGAGGAACTGTGGGTCAGATCGTTGGTGAACATCAAGCGATCCCCAGTTACCTACGAGAGACACAAATGTTAAAGCTGCAGAGACACTGGACTCAGTGAGCAGGTACACATGAGGAGGTTCTACGCACAATTCTCCTGAAGTTACAGTCGTCGAAGTCCACGCTGAAAACAGCCTCGGTGGCCGAGAAGCTGGTGGGGAAGCAGTTACCCAGACGGAAGAGAGAGGTGTCGGCCCGGGACCGGCCCTCCCTCCACACCAACGTCACAGAATCGGCTCCGCAGTCCAGCTTCATGTCTGAAGGGGACGCGACACAAAGAAGTCAAGTTGCTACTCAAACAACCTTTAGTGAGATCAAAATAACAGAAATGTGTCCATCATTTTGCTCCAATATTACCTGCGTACACCGACATGGCAGCAGCCAGGCTCACAAGCAGAGCACGTTGCCAAGAGAACGCCATCATGATGCATGCTGGCTCTGGACCGTGTGGGCTGTTTTTATTCCTCGTTACCGGGTCAATCGTCATCAAGACAACCTCTTTCAGCTGGTGTGTGTCGACGGCCTCAGGTGCAGAGGCCGTCAGACTTCTTCTACTTCTCCTTCTTCTGAAGTTCATGGGTGGACTACATATTAACGTTTACGGTGCTTACAGTACCATCATCATGACTTTAGGACATTTGTCATTTTAAACAGAGTAATATTTCCATGTTATGTTACTATACTCATCTTAACAACATCTGCACTCCATTATGTGACAGCATATTTACAGTGTATTATTCATACATAATATAAATCAACAAATATTATTCTATTTATATATTATAACATATTATTATAGGTTAAACCCAGCAGTGTAAAACGTAATACAATGTAATCCCTTGTTTACGAGCTGCAACATTAAAGTGACAATTAAGCACCAATAATAATATTCTAGTAATATGAACATATATTATTGTGTAATAGGCTTTTCTGAATTGTGAGTACTTTTACTTTAGATAATGTTAAACGTATTATATGCTAAAACCTTTGTTTGAGTAAGATTTCGAATACAGGACTTTTACTTTTAAAGTAAAAACGCTTTTCTACACAAAATAATGTCTCTAGAGTTACGCGGTAATGCGAGAATTTGGTAACATATCAACAATTGTTTTCAAGTATTGTACATTACATTTAACTGGTTTCAAGTCTATTATTTTGTAGCTTGTTTCGACGTGTGAGGTAGCGCCGGATATGACGTCAGCTCTTCTGTGTACACCAGCTGATCAGAGCGAAAAAGCAGATCCGTCATTACTGTCATTTTGTAATGTTGTGATATCTGGGACCACAGGAGCAGTTCTCACGAACCGCTGACGTCCGGCGGGAAACTGCGGCGCGTGCAGCCGACACCGGAGCTCGGCGAGGCCTGTTTGTTTCGGTGGATGGCGAGGCCTTCCTTCGATGCTCAGCTAGTTAGCTAACTGTCACCGTTAGCAGTTCGTGAATGTGACAGGAACGGACGGCCGAGGGAAACCGTCCCAGCTCCACTCGAACGAACGACGCAGGTCTGACAAATATGTGCACGTAAGCTAATAACGTTATCCGTCGTGAATGGGTAACGTTAACGCGGACAGGTGAGTGCAGCCTGAGAAGCGCTTCCATGTGTCACTCCCACTCCATGACCGAGACATCGCTCCGCGGCAGCAGCGCTCTCGTCCGGCTGTAAGATGTGGCTGAAGCTCTTCTTCCTGCTCCTGTACTTCATAGTGCTATTCATGCTAGCGAGGATCTTTGAGGCGGTAGTTTGGTATGAGACCGGTATGTTCGCCACTCAGCTGGTGGACCCGGTCACTCTCAGTTATAAGAAGTTGAAGACCATCCTGGAGTGTCGAGGGTTGGGATACTCCGGACTGGCCGAGAAGAAGGACGTCAGCGAGCTGGTCGAGAAATCCGGTAAGTGTCGGATAATATTGAGGGCCACACGCATCGATACGGGTACCGATCGTTTCTCAGGAATCCGATTATTAAACTCTAAAACCTGAAGGGATGCCAACGCGTGTTTCCCTCCGGGGAGAGGACTCTTTCTAGACATTGTCCTGGAGCTGAACTAAACGATAGTGGGATAAGAAGAGAGGAGAATAATGGAAAACATATTGCGACGCACACCAGCAATCTGTTGTGAAGTTTAAGAGCAGTTCCACCTGACACATTATCGATGAAGGACATTGATCGGTTCAGGGACAGCACAGCTGGATGGGCACATCTCTAGTGTGTAATGTTTACTGTAAATTGTGCTGACAATGATCCTTTAATGGGAACATGGAATTGATCCTCCGGTGTGTGACCAGGCAGAGTCTACTTTAAAATATCCTTCTTCACACTCCGAGATAATCTGCAGTTGACATTCTCCACCTCACATATCCATGAGCATGTGGAGGTGGATCAGTGACCCGTAACTGTTACATTTACATCTCTACTTGCTGTACTTTGGGGACTTAATGATGCCTGTCTTTACAGATATCATTCAATACTAATTAATAATCAATTCAAGTTCCTGCCATCCATCCATATACCTGTGATTTTCAAATCAAATGTTGAACAAATCATGTATACAGAAGGGTCAAACTAAATATTATTATTATTATTATCAAGCACTAGTATTCATTATATTTGGAATTCAAGAATAACTGAATGTATTGGTTAATTGTTTGGGGCAGGTGGATACGTTCTTACTCCTTTTCCAATCCTGGTTCTGGTTGTCCATTCCCCACAGGAGAGTTGACCCAAGGCGAGCTGTACTCGGCCATCAAGAAAGAGAAGGAGCAGACGGAGGCAGGAGATGCCAGCACAACACACTTCAGTGGAGAGATGCACTTCTATGAATTAGTGGAGGACACTAAAGATGGGATATGGCTGGTTCAGGTAAAGGCACTTAATAACAATATATTAAAACAAAGTAGGCTGATCATACAATCAGATGCATATCCTCTGTCGGTGCACGTCGCGAGTCAGAGGCTCTGTTCCATTTCCTGCAGGGCAGCACAGATGAAGAGTATATGAAGTCACTGACCGTTATGTTAATAAAATTGGCAGGTCAGTGGCGGCTTATGAAAGGGAACTCCGCTATATTCTGTGAGGCTGCCAAGTGGTGGAGGTGACTTTGGACCAGCGGTGGGATACGTACACACTCGACTTTGGTTCTTAGGCAGTCAGTACAATCAAGGTTTCAAGGATACTTTAGTGTCATACTTCAACACGGCGGTGCACAACAACATTCAATAGTAATAAAAAGTAAGAAAAACATGAAACGTGGCCCGACAAGTCTGACGAGTTGGTCGGAGGTGGGTAGTCACCGCAGCACTTAAACCCAACATTTTCTTTTCCGATGTTGATGAATGTATTCTCTCATATGCAATTAGTGCTCCAGTAATAATCAAGAAAAAAAACGGCTAATTCATGGGAGCAGCCGGCTGCTGCGTGTACATGCAACACTTTTGCCATGTCTTAATCATAGAAAATATTTTGAGGTACATTTAATTAACATTAAAGTAAAGTACTTTAAGGCTTTTAAAAGCTTTCCAGATTCATAATATATTGTTACACACACTTACATACACATACATACATACATACATATATATATATATATATATATATATATATATATATATATATATATATATATATATATATATATATATATATATATATATTTGACCAGTTCTTCATCCTTATTAAAGCCAGCAGCATGAAATGAAGAGATAGTCCTCATCAGTTTAGTTGTCCTGTTTGGCTTCTTTTTAAGTTAAACAGATTTGAAGAGATACACATCAGTCAGCCCAACTGAAACACTGTTATGCACTGATAACATGAGACTTTGGCATGAGATGCACTTAATACCATGTATTACCTGCCTGGAGTCCTGTTTGATCAAAGTAGTTTTATAGTAATGGTGCATCGTCATCTTATACATCAACTCGTCTAGCCACTCCTGTTTGTTTTCCTCACAAGGAACCGACGCGATGAGTGCTTCATTTCTCAGTTCTGTATTTTAATTAATTAAACCGGACTTTGCTCTATCTGCTCACATTGCTTCCAAACCAGATTAATGAAACAGACTTAACTCGGGACGGGTGTTCCACTACCGGTCCTCTTCTGTCAAAGAATAGTCACGACCTTCTGGCACCAAAACCAGATCCAACCTGTAGCAACAACACAACATGGAACAGACGTGTTGATGTCGATGCACTTTTCTTTCATCAAAAGTACTAAAAAGAAGAAGAAGAATAGTTTTTGTTGTCTTGACTGTCAGAAGGGGTCACAGAATGGTCCAGTATGAGCTGTCTGACCCGGTCTTGTCCCTGTGTGTACCTGCAGGTCATTGCCCAGGACCGGGACGCTCTGCTCAGTCAGTCCAACTGGGGGAAGATGGTGCAGAAAGTGTCTCAGTTTGGGATCAGAACTGGAACCTTTAACTGCTCTAATGACTACAGGTGGGAAGCAGGGTCTTCTTCAAACACACCGACACCTGTCATTTCTCTCAGGGCACACAGGATGCTCATATGGACTCTGAACTTGGACGTCTCCTTGTTCTGTTGGACCTTTTATTTTTCCCTGCTTCAGTATGGATGTGTTTTGCCTTTTGCAGATGAGATAAGATAATCCTTTTAATAGTCCACAGCGCCGAGGACATTATCCAGAATACAGCTGCCTATTGGAGAGTGCAAACAAACAAGACATAAGTAGAAAAACAAAATCAAAACAATTATAATAAATCAGTAAAAAATGAAAGAAATTGGACTGAATGGTTGTTAATATTGCATTGTGGATACAACTATTTAAACTGCTGTTTTACTGTCTTGTTTTGTGAAAGCAGTCCAGACTAACTTTGTTCAGCAGCCATACTTTAGTTAATTCAAACCTTCACTATTCCTCATGTTATCTTTTCACCTTGTTATTGCCATTTGCAGTGGTTATTTGTAAGAAGCACCATTTGATATAATATAAATGTCTGTGAGCTGTTAAAGTGTCATGTATGTTCAGTGAGGAGCGGGGTGTAATACTGTCCTGCCGGTTTGGCGTTGTCCACCAGGTCATGCATCAAGCGTGGATGGCAGCGCTCCACTCTTATCATGTCCGTCCCCCAGACCTCGGCATCGAAGGGTAAAGTAATGCTGAAAGAATACAACGGCCGTCGCATCGAAACGGAGCACATCTTCCGCTGGATGACCTCACACGTGGCCCATCGAATCAAAACCCTGCATCAGTCTGAGCAGCTGGTGGAGGAGTGGCGCCCTGACCCGGCCCACCCGGTGAAGATGTTTCTGTTCGCCCATCTCTCCCAGCCGCCCGCCTTCTTCTCCGCGTTGTCTGTCAAGTTCACCGGCAGGATTGAGTTCATCTTCGTGGATGTACGTCGCTGGGACAACCACAGCATCCTGTCGGAGATTGGTGTGACACAGAGCCCCGCCTACATTCTCAAGATGCCTGAGGGCATCTATCGCTATGGCAACAGGTGACGATCAAACAATGGGATTATTGTTTATACAAACCAATACAAATGTCCTGAATCACTCAGTTTCTTCTTCGTCTCCACCTCACCCTCCATCCTCTTCTCTTCCTCTCTCTTCTCCCCTTGTCTCCTCCCTCCCATCCTTTCTCTCCTCTCCTGTCTCTAGTAAGGGGGAGTTCTTGTCCCTGGCTGCCATGGATACTTTTCTACGCTCGATCCAGCCAGAGGTCAATGATCTGTTTGTCCTCAGTCTGGTCCTCATCAACTTGCTGGCCTGGATGGACCTCTTCATCACACAGGTCACTATTGTTGTTCTATTCCACCCAGAGGTCAAAATTAACAAAGTGCTTTTAATCAAGTAAAATGTTGAGGTACTTGTTGTTTCCATGGGTATTTCCCTTTGATGTGACTTCATACTTCTACACCACTACATTTACAAAATATTGCACTCTTTACTCCTGTAGGTCTATCTCGCAACTGGAAAGCCTGAGTTATGTTTCCTGAATGAAGTGAATGTGGGACTTTTTGAAACATGTTGTCTGGACTGTAGTACTGCTGGTTTATCATAGGCTCTGCATACCTGCGTCACCATTGATCAGAGGTGTCATACACAGTGAAGGGGAGGGAGAGAGAGTGAGAGAGGTGCAGCTAGTTATGTATTTATTGTTTAATTGAAACATGTATTTGTTTCCATGGACAGGGAGCAACAGTGAAACGATTTGTAGTTCTGATCCGAACTCTTGGAACCTACAACTCCATCCTGCTGGGCTCCTGGCTTCCTGTCCTGGTAGGAAATCATCTGTACCACACGATTCTCAGTAGTCTTCATCCACTCATTCCTCCTGTGTTGAACAAAGGGACTACATGCATGGGATACAATACCCAAAGGTTTCACATTGCAACACTGATCTGCACATTGTAACACGAGTCATCACTTTCTTCAGTCTACGGCATTTTGCATTGTATAAATTAGCCTAGCGGCTAAAACAGCGGCACCCAACCATTTTCCCACCACGGTCCAGTTTCGTGTAAGACGATACTTTCATAGACAGGCCTTAAAGGTGTGGGGGATAAATATGATGAAATCAAAACAAATATAAGTTGCATACAAAATTAAATTCACCATAACACAGAATTATTGCCACATTTAAAAAGTGGCAATAAACCTGTATTTTAAGTAGGACACCTGATATTGTCGTGTAAATGAACCTTTCTTTTCCTTGGAAGTCGTAGACTCTTCTGTCTCCTCGTTGGACCTTTTCCACTTTCTAAAGAAACTCTCCAAGGAATTAGTTTTTTACTCTTTTACTAGCTTGGGGGCTTAATTCTTGGGGCAACGTGTTAGTTGACCTTAGACAAGCGTCTTGATGTGTCAAGAGGTACAGACGGATGTTTCCGCTTATTTTTCAAAATAAAACATCTTTCATGCCTAATTACCAACTGTAAGATGTCCGGCATGTAAAGTCATAGAACGATATCCCTGTTTATAGCCATATACCTGTTTTATAACTGATCACTGATTGGTCACCCCTCTAGGCTCTCCTCCAGCTGCCCTATCTGGAAACTCTGTATGGTTATAGTCTGAAGCTGCTTCGGTATGCTGACACCACCACATTGGCCAGCGTGGTGAGAGCCGACTGGACCTTCTACTCATCCCACCCGGCTCTCTTCCTGTCCACCTACCTGGCCCACGGCCTGCTGGTCGACTACTTTGAGAAGAAACGCCGCTGTGGCATCAGGAGCCAAGAGGACAACACCACCAACCTGGAGTGGCTGGCCAGTCTGTGGGACTGGTACACTTCCTATCTGCTCCACCCAATCGCATCGCTGCAGCAGGTCCCGTCTGACAACTCCGACTGGGAGGATGACCCCAACTTCATATTAGAGCGTTTGGCGTTTCCCGACCTCTGGCTTCGCCCTTTAATTAACACAGACTATATTAAAGCCCTGCCAACCTGGAGCTTCCGAGCTGTCGGGGAGGACACGGAGGAGGAGGAGGAGGAGGAAGAGGGGGAGGAGGAGGAAGAGGGGGAGGAGGAGGAGGGGGATTCTGGGAGGCTAGATAAAGAGACAGATAGTTTACAGTCAGACACAGAGAGCAGGGAGCAGATGGATTCCACTCCACATAGCAGCAGCACACAAGAGAGGTGTTTGTGCGGTCAGGACAACGCACAGCTACCGGTGTGCAACAACATCCGCTGCCCACACGGGAACCGAGGCTCACCGTCCGCCAACGGGGCGCCGAAGGACGGCCGTCCCTGCGATTGGTCGGCGTGGCCCTGCGGCATGCTCCACTGCTCCGAGTGCGTGGTGTGTCTGGAGACGTTTGTGGGCGAGGAGCTGCTGATGGGTCTGCCCTGTGGCCACGCCTTCCACCAGCACTGCATCGTGGTGTGGCTGACCGGAGGCAGACACTGCTGCCCGGTGTGCCGCTGGCCCAGCTACAAGAAGAAGCAGCAGAGAGCCGCACAGAGCTCTGCTGAAGGCCCCCTGCAGGCCTGAGGGAGGAGCGCTCCTGGTGTCACCGCAGCCGGATCGGGCCGGAGCCGGGACCGGGGAGGAGCTCAGGAGGAAACGTAACCCGCAGGTCTGATCGGGACCGCGTTGGTCATCAATCAGCTCGCTTTCGTTACCGTTGAAGGTAATATTCTGGCCATTATTTCCGACGGGTGAAACTCTGGTTCCTGCACAGGGAGGATGTGGATTCACACCGCTGGAGAAGTCGCAGCAAACTGCTTAGTGCAATAAAGGCATCTCTCTGGTTTTTCCTTCTTTTACCCAGAAACCATCAGTTTCCACATGGTGTCGGGTCATCCAGCTGGACAAGAAGCGTATTTAATTTAATGCTTATCAACTGAATACACGTGTCCACTAACTGCTCCATCCTGTATCATGACTGTCTGCAAATGCAAACACCTCCTCGCTCTATGGGCTTGTGTTGTATTTAGAACGGTCAGAACTAGGAGGAAACTTCTCTATCAAACCCTCCCATTGGTCAACACAAGAAATATGTACTACGATCCATCAGTCAGCACAACGGTACAATGAATGTTGGGTGTGTAATATCTCACTTACGGTTCTGAGGCAAGCCGAAGGATGTAATTGTTACACAACTCAAGTATTTATAGTGATGATCCACAGAGAATATGCTTAGTTCATAGTTTCTACCTGTAATCTGACCCAATCTCATAGTTTGTTTGTGCGTTTAGTGCATTTAAAACTTAGAGTTGGAGCTGTGATGTGTCATTTAGAACCCAAAAGCAGCCGGTTGTGTTTAGGTGAGCATGCTGGTCATAGTGAGGATGGATGTATTCAGCAACACATCTGGATCACCAGCACTCGGCTCTGATGACTTGCAGAACTTTGACATTCTAATCTCCGGTGTGATGTCGGAGCCCCGTGGCTTGATGAGCTCTAAACCACATGGAGGGTGCTCACATTGATGAGAAGGCGGTGCAGCGTTGTGAAAAATACATTAGAGGTGGCTCACATGCACACTGACCTGCTGGCATTATTATCATCATGGATGCAGATGTTTTATTAAAGATCAACAGCAAACGTTCACAGATATGAAGGAATCCTAAAGGTCGAAGAAGTGTAAGCAACATTCTGCACGGACTCCCCAGAATACTAAACCTAGTCGACGTGGTATTTGAGGATCTAAAGAAATGTCAATGAAACTTCAGGCACACTGAAACGATTTTGACACCGCCTGTATTTTAAGGTTATGCTATAATATAATGTTATATCACAAATGACTGAGCACCACCACCAGCGTCTGGGTGTGGCTTTTTATCATGGCCACCAGCCATGTGTCGGGCTAGCTACTTTACTAAACCAACCCAATGAAAGCTGCACTAATCAACACTTTATATCTCCAGGAGGTCAAACGACTCTGTGATGTAAACGGTGTAGTAGTGACAAACACAGAGATTTATAACTGTTCCCGTTCCCCCTTTGTCCTTTTAACTTAAATCACCTTGAAGCTCTCATCAATGTCGTTTCCAGTAGCAGCACACGACCTGCTCAGCGGCTAACCGCATAGAGACGCCGTTTGAGACTAGCTGGTGACCAGCGCCCGGTCCAGCAGCTAACGAGACCGACATGTGGCCGGGCGGCGAGAGGAGACCAAACCAGAGCTGAAAGGACAACATTGGATCCAACCCCCTGCACGGGGTTACTCCTATCGTCTGCTGCGTGTGGATTTACCATAATCAACTTTATAGGACGATATGTCAGATGTTGTGTTGAGAGTTTGCTCAGTAAATAAATAAATAAATAAATGAATGCACCTATAACGACACAGTGGTATTATTTAATCATCATGTATGACTGACCGTGAAAACAAAACAGACCGTAGAGTTGTAATAACTTTAATTGGTGCAGATTGATTGGTATATATCTGTTCTGGGTAAGGTAATGGGACATGGACACGTCATGGCTGAGTGATATGGCGACTGGCACAGTGGCCAGCAGATTGGCCTTCAATCAAATCTGGCTGCACTTGACCCCAAAATGTCTCCCGCCTACGGTGTGTAAATGTGGGCTCGAGTCCTGATCGGCAGGTGGCGCCTTAGGCACTGCTGCAGTGTATGAATGGGTGAGAATTGTTTAATGCGCTTTGAGTGGTCCGAAGATTAGAAAAGCCATCGATACGTTAAGTGAAAAACCACCCATGCACCCATGAATTGATAAACAAGCCTCCGGGGAACTAGTGTGCCCGAACACCCTGAGAAGAGGGAACCGTAAACAATAAGAGGAGAGTTGTTGCAATATTTAGCTTGTCAATCTGTTGGTTCCCATGGAGAAAGAGAGGAACAACTCGATGACCCAGCTGTGCACATGGCTCCCAGCATTCACAGTCCAACAATAAATATATTCAACACCATTGTGTGTGTGTGTGTGTGTGTTCTCCTTGGCAACTTCATTCATCACATGTGAAATACTGTCCTCAGCATAGGTACCGGATGTTCTTGCCCAAGGACACATCGACATGGACTAGAGGTGTGAAGTACAGAAGTATGCAAGAGAAAAACAGACAGAAATATAAACTACTAAACAAAGTGTTTTAGTATATGTTGTAGAAAGAAGAAAGATGTTCAACCAATATAGGAGTGGCTTTAGAAAAGGAAGATCTACAGCAGATGATCTCATTAATGTGAGTACCGAAATAGAAAAGACTCTTCACATGAAGGAAGAGACGGCTTTAGTTTTCTTTGACGTTGAGAAAGCGTAACATAGGCACAGGTGGAAGGTTAGCTAACTGGACAATGGACTTTTTATAATCAAATGGAACATTTAAAGCTAAAGTAGGTTCAGAAATCTTAGAAGGTTCTGACCTCAGTATACAACCGGGTCAAACAGTTTGAGAGGATCCTTTAACTGAAGTTTATATGTCAGTATAGAATGTACAAGAATCTTTCATTAATAAGGCTGTCGGATTAATGAGAGATATGCAACTGCAAAGAAAATTGTGAAAATGTTTTGATGTGTGCAGGAAGTTCAGCGTGGAAAGAGAAAGACTGAAAGGTTGCGTGGTAGCTATATGAAGTCTTTTTACATGTTTTACATTCATCATAATAACATTATTACTCTGGTTAAAATGACAAATGTCCTAAAGTCATGATGATGGTACTGTAAGCACCGTAAACATTAATATGTAGTCCACCCATGAACTTCAGAAGAAGGAGAAGTAGAAGAAGTCTGACGGCCTCTGCACCTGAGGCCGTCGACACACACCAGCTGAAAGAGGTTGTCTTGATGACGATTGACCCGGTAACGAGGAATAAAAACAGCCCACACGGTCCAGAGCCAGCATGCATCATGATGGCGTTCTCTTGGCAACGTGCTCTGCTTGTGAGCCTGGCTGCTGCCATGTCGGTGTACGCAGGTAATATTGGAGCAAAATGATGGACACATTTCTGTTATTTTGATCTCACTAAAGGTTGTTTGAGTAGCAACTTGACTTCTTTGTGTCGCGTCCCCTTCAGACATGAAGCTGGACTGCGGAGCCGATTCTGTGACGTTGGTGTGGAGGGAGGGCCGGTCCCGGGCCGACGCCTCTCTCTTCCGTCTGGGTAACTGCTTCCCCACCAGCTTCTCGGCCACCGAGGCTGTTTTCAGCGTGGACTTCGACGACTGTAACTTCAGGAGAATTGTGCGTAGAACCTCCTCATGTGTACCTGCTCACTGAGTCCAGTGTCTCTGCAGCTTTAACATTTGTGTCTCTCGTAGGTAACTGGGGATCGCTTGATGTTCACCAACGATCTGACCCACAGTTCCTCTCCTGACTCTGACCCTCAGGCCTTCACTCGCCCCGTTGTCTGTGTATATGAGAGGTGGGTGTTCACACTACTTGAGCTTTGAGAGTTTGGTACCATGGTCGCTGTTTTACTCTTGCTTTTGGTTGCAGGCCTGAAGACTGGTACCCGCGGCTTCATGCCCCAATTTTTAACACGTACGGTCTCGGAGATCTAGAGTTCCACTTTGGCCTCATGAATGGTGGGTGTGACCTCACTGAGATGGCTGCTCTCCCAGTGACTCCTGTAACATAATGAATCCTCTCCCTTTACTGCTGCAGCTGACTTCTCTGGCCCCGCTGAATCTACTACCTTTCCTCTGGGCTCCTTCATCCCGATCATGGCTAGCGTGGCCCAGGAGGCCCATCAGCCCTTGCTGCTGTTTCTTGAGGAATGCGTAGCGGCTACCACACCCGAGCTGCAGCCTGAAAGCACTTTGTACCCGATAATCGCCAATGAGGGGTAATCCGGTTTCACCGTTGTAGCGTTTTGTTGTCCAGAAATCAGACTTGACACTTTATTTTTCCATCTCACAGATGTCTTGTGGACAGTCTGGTATCGCGCTCTAGATTTGAACGAAGGCAAAAATCCTCTGCGATCCACCTTTCCCTTCAGGCCTTTAGGTTTGGTCTCGGCGAAGAGGTAACGCTAACTTGTGCACATACATTTTTAGATTTGACGCCAACTGCCTCGTAACCTCACTTCTCCTCTCGACAGGTGTTTATTCACTGTAAACTTGTGGCTTGGGATCCCAACCATCAGGACAACAGCAAGAAGGCCTGCCACTATGACCACGAGCATGGGTAAACATGTTACTGAGAACGTTCACAATATATTCTCTGGGTTCAATCTGATGTGTTTGATGGAACCACTGAGAATAATGTTCTGACCCGTATGAACTCAGCTGGGAGCAGTTGGACAACTCTGCCTCCCGCTATCTCTGTGCCTGCTGTGACTCTGACTGCAAGTCCAGGAGGGTCAGGAGTTCAGCATCAGGTATTGGTGACTTCTGCTGTATCAACTCGTCTGGTCGACTTGTACTTAAACTTTTTATTTTAAAACAGGGAAGCGTGGTATGGCACAACAAGCTGTCCTTGGGCCGCTGACTATCACTGATGGGAATTATTGATTGTCCAGGTAATTTGTTATATTGGCTTTACATTGGTCTATATATTTATCCTTAACGGCTAGTTAATCCAGTCTCTTCTTCTCCAGGACTGGATCTGTCTTGCACACTGACTCTTCAATGTCTATTGGATTTGTATTGTTTTTAAACTTCTAAAAGTGTAATGCCTCAATGTTATTAAAGATAACTATACTTAAACTCTTTGCTTATTGTTCTTGTGGTTTTTTTTTTTTTTTTTTTTTTTTTTTGTGTGTGTGTGTGTGAGTGCTTGACATGCACATCTGGTCCTCCAACATACACAAGAGCTTTAATGTTGGGCTTTATATTCAAGGAGCCTAAATCTCAAATGTATCAACATTTGTTTGAGGCCTGTCATTGGGAACATCCTAATCAGTGTTGTGGTAAAATATTGACGGCTTAATATGTTGCTCCTTATTACACATAACTAATTTATTTTTAAAACCCCTCTGCATTTTATTTCTTTGTGGGGGACTTTTGAGACTAAATTTTACAAGGGGTTGAATAGCTGTCTGTACTATAACTAAATTGTAACATTTAAATGGTTAGTCTTTAAGCAGCCTTATTACCCTGTCCATCAGACCCAACCTCTACACTCTCCCTTGTCATCTGATCTGTCTAATTCAGCATTTGACTCAATCCACAGCTGCTCAAATGTTTTAAGCTATTGCTACTTAAGATGTAATGTTTCTTCTTATATGGTGTGTTGAAACTGCTGTTTATTTGGCCTGTTGAGATGACTGTAATTCTCCATTTTGCTGTTCAAGTTTTATTTCAGCTTACTTGACTTTGGCTAAAAGACTGCAAATCCCACAATGCACCACCAGCATTCCAGTGCAGGCTGCTAATTACTTTAAATTGGAACACCTGCCAGGAAGAGTTCTCTCAATGATCTCTCAGGAAACATTTCAATGGAGGTGAGATTCAACTCGGGGTACAACCAAAGAAGTCACTGGTACTAGTAACTTTTGTGACGTGCTTGTTACCTTCGCATTGAAAATGCAGAAGGTAATGTTTTGGCCGGCGTTTATTTATTTGTGAATATGTCCGTCCGTTTGTTATTCGTCTAAATCAGACAAAACTGAGCCGATTCTTTTGAAACTTGGTGGGATGATTGGTCATGACCCAAGGAACAATCAATTAGTTTTTGGGAGTGATTGGGTCAAAGGTCAAGGTCACGAAAAGGTGAACAATGTAAATTTGCGATATCTCGGTTAATTGGCATCCGATTTGCGTGAAACTAGTGCCAAATTGTTCATAATTCAATCTTGTGATATGCAAAGGTATGCGCTCTACCGAGTGCCCATTCTAGTTTGAATTAATTTGATAGCTTGAAATTGATAAGTTTATTTAGCAAGACATTTCAAGTTGGACAAGAGTTAAACACCTAGGAACTTGACACCTGTTGTTCAAAATCTCATCACAACTTGTTTAATTGCCTACTGACACAAACTACTCGGGTTGAACTGCAATAGACGCTTGATTCCAGATGCTCTGGAATGTCGGTCTTACAGAGCTGTGTCTGGAGTTGCTGTTCATGTCTGACAGAGTTTATGAAAGGGGAATGGTCTTTGGCTGAGTTGTTGCAAGGAACACATCGATTGGATACAATTCCAGTAGAATACAAACATCTCTTATTGTGAAAGTAAATCATGGCATTTGGGAGAGGATGAAGGTTGGGATTATGGAGGTATGGATTGGTTGTGCAGTACAAAAGAAAATGTGGTTGTAATTCAGGAGCTGAGTCTGATTAAAAGGTCAAGAGAGTACTGAAATAACAATTGGAAAGTCACAGTTGTGTTTGTGTCTGCTAGTAGCTAATGTTAACCTACGGCCCTCTGGGTGGTTAAAGAACTTCGGGTACCTCTTTTTTTTTTTTGGGTGGCATTTTCCGATCTACAAAGCAAAACAGGGTGAACAGTATCCATGCTGAGATCAAACGAATGCCAATATGAGGCTTTATTCTTTCCTAGCTTACCGTGACTTCTGCCAGCTCTCTTTCTGCAAGTTACGATTCATGGTGTTTCTGACTCTTTCCAATGCGCCCTCAAGATTTAATTGGCAATGTTGAAATTGATTTTGTACTCTAATATAGTATATAATAATATGAAGTTTGCAAATATATTGTGCACAATAATTTATTCTAATAAGCAATTAAAATGAACAAAATATTGCTGGGAACAATTGTCTTTTCCAAAACGTTGTTTGTGACTCGTCCCTCTGGACCCTATGCAAACCTACACTCTTGCATGTAATGAAAGAGTAGAGTTACAAGGGTTCTATCTATTAAATATATTTTGTGTAGCCCGCAATCCCAAATTATCCTCGGAGGATGAAATATAAGTTAATGTGCTTCGTATGGTATTTATTGATGCGTTATCACTGTATTGTGTTTGCTTGGCTGATCACACTCCGTAGCAGAAGGTGGCGGTAAAGCACCAATAAGGTGGATACCAACCGGCGTAAGCCAGAGGAAGAAGCCAGAAGAAAAAAAACACACAGAAGAAGACAACAAATAAGCAGTTGTGTTAAGAAGCAGCAGGTGGGAGTACCCAACTGTGTGCCGGACGAGAGGCGGGCGGAGCAAGTCGAGAGGAGTGCACCGGGAGCGAGTATGGAGAGCCCCGAGTTCTCGTTCACTCTGGCTTATGTCGTCTTCTCTGTCTGCTTCGTGTTTACACCCAACGAGTTCCGCTCGGCCGGTTTCACCGTGCAGAATCTGTTCTCGTCCTGGCTGGGCAGCGAGGACATGGGGTTCATCCAGTACCACGTCCGCAGGACCAGCATGACCGTCCTGGTCCACTCCGCTCTGCCTCTAGGTAAAAACCCCACCGGCATATCCGGATATAATAGTATTCTGTTACAGACGGGGAGTAAATAGCTATTAATAGTAGTCATACATTACCAACAGTTAATACATAAATATATATTATTATATATATATATTGGCGTCAGCTTTGTGTCGTCAGAGCTCCCGCTACATTGGACACCATGTGGGCAATCGGACCGCAATGACTGAGGGACATGACGTCATGCATTCACATAGCTACGTCTCCTGACCATTGTCACCTAGACAGGATGGTAAATAAATACCCTGATAGGGTGCCACGTCTCTGCTTAGTTTTATAATGTAGTGGTGTCCATTGAGGAAGGACTGATATTTCTATATGTGTGAAGAGTATTTTATTCTTGATCAGATTATGTTCATGCCACTTGAGATTCTTGCACATTTCTTCCAAAATCAAAGTCCAAATTTGGTTGAAGTTGCAGGAGAGCACTGCGGACCACTCTATCAGACGTAGATAAATGCCATCAGATTCAGCATCGCTGACATCGCTGTTTGAAGAATATACAGAAGGACATGGTGGGTTTCTAATAAGCAAACAAATCTTGTCGATTCCTTTCCTCAGCCTCCTCTCGTCTTTGTTTGAGCTGAGGAGGCGAGGAATAGAAGCGAGGAGACAGGGGGGCGGGGCAACAGACGGTTATCAAATGAAGACCTCTTTAAAGAGGTGTGACACAGCTGCATTCTAGGATCTGTCAGTTATTCATGATAACTTATACATTTACTTTTGATTTAATCCTAGCACTGTCTCCTTACAAGCAAGAGGAGCCGGGTTCTATATTCAGCCCTATGTGGGGTCATGTGCTGATGCTGTTCATATCAGGTGTTGCGCTCATGTCTAAGTTGTTATTGTTGTTGTTGTTGTTGTTGTTGTCCATCTCTCCAGGTTACTACATGGGGATGTGTGTCGCCGCTCCAGAGAAAAACCTGGGATATATTCACCAGGTCAGCGTCCGTCTGGACAATCATTGATGTTTAGGTTGTACTTTCACATAGAAATGAACGGCTTCACTCCTGCTAATGTACACATCTTTGCATCAAGCTTCCGCCGGAAACTGAAAACGCACTTTTTCCGACTATATCTGGATTAAAAACCAGATTAGCACTTCAGTGGCACTTGAATGGTTCTTATTATGGTACTTTTGTAGTTTGACTATGTTGAGGAAATGTTCCTTTCTGTATTCTTGTTGTTCTTAGTTTGTACTAAGTAGTGTAGAAACTGTAGTGTTGAAATGCACTTATTGAAAGTCGCTTTGGATAAACGCGTCTGCTAAATGACATGTAATGTAATGTAATGTAAAAAATAAGTCCCTAATGCACAGTGCATCGACCAACATGTCTGGGACAAAATAAGAAATCAACAGAGCACTGCTTTCACTGTCATGTGACGCTCCATTCCTGCTGATGGACAACCCATGTCTGAAAACAAGAGTCTTCCTCAACTGGTTTAGGAGCTGTTTGGTTCTACCCTTAATGATTTTTCTATATCCAGTGAGGCCATTCTCAGGTTGCTGCTAAATGCTTTACACATAGTTTGATACCAAGCAGAGTTCCAGTGTCAATATTGCAGTTGCTCATGTTTGTTTAATTGTAGGAAGTCAAGATTGTGATCCATATTCATATTTGATTAGTTGTAGGATGAACAAAAACATTTTTGTCAAAGGCAATCTTTCCACTGATGCTGAGGACTTTAGATGAACTCTTAAATTGATGTCATTTTAGAAAGATGTTAATTGAGGGTAGCATAAGAGAACATAAATAACAGCTGTAAAATCTAACAGTTCCAGTATGAGCAAGTCCAAGAAAGTACACTGATCTGAATCACCCGTTTCTGTGACTTGGCATCAAGCCTTTCCAAAAAAAAAAAATCATATAGTTCATCCTCCTCTGAAAGAACCCAGTTCCATCTGCCATATGTTCACCAGTTGTTGGTTACAGTTGTGGGAAACAAACTCGGCAAAGCATTTAAAATAATAGATTTTATAAAACCAAGGAAAAATAAATTAATAGTAACAATAATGAAATACTCTATTCCTAATCTACCATATTACTTTACAGGCCACTTATAACACCTACTAGTACAGCACTTTACATGTGCAAAGGAAGTTAAACACAATCAGGTTTCCCATCCACAAGGACAGACATGCAACAGCAGAGGAGGAATGACTGATACCGTCTGATGTCTGTGTTCATAAACTTAAACCAGAAATCTCAATTATTAGTTGGAATGCTTCAGCAATCCAACTATTGTTCTTGTAATCTTCAATAAACTTATTATTCTATTTCTTCCGTACCTTTTCTGTCCCTCTTCTAGTCCTTCATGTATTCAGCTATTTAAACTATTCAAATATAAAAAAAGTCAGGAATAGAGGGGAATGACTTTTCATTATTCTAACTCTTTAGCTATTGATACTAAACATATTCAATTCAATTCAATTCCGTTTATTTGTATAGCCCAGTTTCACAAATTACAAATTTGTCTCAGAGTGCTTTACAATCTGTACACATAGACATCCCTGACCCAAAACCTCACATTGGACCAGGAAAAACTCCCAAATAACCCTTCAGGGGGAAAAAAAGGGAAGAAACCTTCAGGAGAGCAACAGAGGAGGATCCCTCTCCAGGATGGACAGATGCAATAGATGTAATGTGTACAGAAGGACATATTTAGAGTTAAAATACATTCAAGGAATCTGACAGAGTTTATCAATAGTTCATATTTAGGCATATTCCACGATGGAGAGTTTGGAGACCTCCCAAGTGGAGGAGTGGGCGGAGTCCCAGCAGGGCAGTGGCACAGCTGGCGACAGGAACTCACGATCCAACCATCGATGGTCCATCAGCAGATGGGATCTATGCCGTCTCATAGGGTCCGATGACCCCATGAGACGTGAAGTCAGAAGGACTCCGGGGAGAAAGCAGAGTTAGTCATGTGTGATGGAGAGATGAAGATTCATCCATAGGAGAAAGAAAAGAGGAGAGAGGTGATCAGTGCATCCTAAACATCCCCAGCAGCTATAAGCCTATACCAGCATATCCAGGGGCTGGACCAGGGCAAACCTGATTCAGCCCTGACTATCAGCTCTGTCAAAGAGGAAAGTCTTAAGTCTACTCTTGAACGTGGTGACCGTGTCTGCCTCCCGGACTGAAATTGGAAATTGGTTCCATAAAAGAGGAGCTTGATAACTAAAGGCTCTGGCTCCCATTTTACATTTTAAGACTCTAGGAACTACAAGTAGCCCCGCATTTAGTGAGCGCAGCTCTCTGGTGGGGCGATACGGTACTACAAGCTCTTTAAGATATGATGGTGCATCACCATTTAAGGCTTTGTAAGTTAAGAGAATAATTTTAAAAGTGATTCTTGATTTTACAGGGAGCCAGTGCAGAGCAGCTAGTGCAGGAGTAATGTGATCTCTTTTCTTAGTTTTAGTGAGAATACGAGCTGCAGCATTCTGGATCAACTGGAGGGACCTAAGAGATTTATTAGTGCAGCCTGATAATAAGGAGTTGCAGTAATCCAGTCTCGAAGTAACGAACGCGTGAACCAATTCCTCTGCATCTTTTTGAGACAAGATGTGCCTGATTTTTGAAATATTACGTAGATGGAAGAATGCAGTCCTTGAGATTTGCTTTATGTGGGAGTTAAAGGACAAGTCCCGATCAAAGATAACGCTGAGATTCTTTACAGTGGTGTTGGATGCTAGAGTAATGCCATCTACAGAAATCACATCACCAGATAATTGATCTCTGAGGTGCTCAGGGCCGAGTAGAATTACTTCGGTTTTGTCTGAGTTTAACATCAAGAAGTTGCCGGTCATCCATGTTTTTATGTCACTAAGACATGCTTGAATTTTAGTGAGTTGGTTAGTCTCCTCTGGTTTTATCGATAGATATAGTTGAGTATCATCTGCATAACAATGAAAGTTTATAGAGTGTTTCCTGATAATATTGCCCAAAGGAAGCATGTATAAGGTAAATAGAATTGGTCCAAGCACAGAATCTTGTGGAACTCCGTGACTAACGTTGGTGGTCATTGAGGCTTCATCGTTTACAAATACAAACTGAGATCGATCTGATAAATAGGATTTAAACCAACTTAGGGCGGTGCCTGAAATACCAATCGACTGCTCCAGTCTCTGTAATAGGATGTTATGGTCAATGGTGTCGAATGCAGCACTAAGGTCTAACAAGACCAGTACAGAGAGGAGTCCTTTATCTGCAGAGAGTCCTTTATCTGCAGAGAGTCACAGCTCCACAGAGCTGTGACTCTCTGTCAGCCTGGCTACAGTGCTAAAGAGAAACCTAGGGTTGTTCTTATTCTTCTCTATTACTGATGAGTAATATTCTGCTCTGGCATTACGGAGGGCCTTCTTATAAGTTTTAAGACTATCTCGCCAAACTAAGCGGGATTCTTCCCGATTAGTTGAACGCCAAATGCTTTCAAGCTTTCGTGACGTTTGCTTTAATGTACGGGTCTGAGGGTTATACCAGGGAGCAAACCTTCTCTTCCTCACTGTCTTCTTCTTCAGAGGGGCTATCGAGTCCAGTGTCATTCTCAGTGAGCCTGTGGCACTATCAACAAGATGATCAATCTGGGACGGACTAAAGTTAGACCAGGAGTCCTCTGTTATATTGAGACATGGTATTGAATCAAGTGCAGAAGGAATCGCTTCTTTAAATTTAGCTACAGCACTGTCAGTTAGACATCTGGTGTAGAAACTTTTGACTAACGGTGTACACTCCGGTAGTATAAACTCAAAAGTTATAAGGTTGTGGTCTGACAGAAGAGGATTCTGTGGGAAGACCTTCAAATGCTCAATGTCAACGCCATATGTAAGAACAAGATCAAGCGTGTTGCCAAAGCTGTGAGTGGGTTTCTGTACTCTCTGACGAAAGCCGATCGAGTCCAACAATGAGATGAATGCAGTACCTAGGCATATATATTATTTTGAATGGGATCACAATAGAAAAGGTCTTCAACTTTAAAGGCTTCTAAGATCTTCATACTTTCAGCTAATTCAATAAACATGACATAACCTCCTTTTACTGTATATTTTCAGATATTTTTTATATTTCCACATTATCAAATGATTAATATTTTTATGAAATAATTAATAAACGGTTTCCAATTGAGCAAAGCTTAAACTTGTTCAACTTTAAAAGCTTACGATATTGGCATACATTCAGCTAAATAAATCATTTTCAGAGAAAACAGACTCCGCCTCTGTCACAAAAATAGGCTCCTTCCCAGTAATAGAAAACAGGCTCCGCCCCCGTCACGGGAATCAGGCTCCGCCTCTGTCTCAAAAGTATGCTCCTCCCTCGTAACAGAAAACAAGCTCCGCCTCCGAAAAAAAAAAACAGGCTCCGCCCCGTCAAAAAAAACAGGTACCGCCCCCGTCACGGAAAACAGGCTCTGCCCCCGTCACAAAAATAGTCTCCTTCCCCGTCACAAAAAACAGGCTCCGCCTCCGTCACGGAAATCAGACTCCGCCTCTTTCACAAAAATAGGCTTCACCTCCGTCACGGAAAACAGGCTCCGCCTCCGTCACAAAATAGTCTCCACCTCCGTCACGGAAAACAGGCTCCGCCTCCGTCACAAAATAGTCTCCTCCCCCGTAACGGAAAACAGGCTCCTCCCCCGTAACGGAAAACAGACTCCGCCTCTTTCACAAAAATAGGCTCCACCTCCGTCACGGAAAACAGGCTCCGCCTCCGTCACAAAATAGTCTCCTCCCCTGTAACGGAAAACAGGCTCCACCTCCGTCATGGAAAACAGGCTCCGCCTCCGTCACAAAACAGGCTCCTCCCCCGTAACGGAAAACAGGCTCCTCCCCCGTAACGGAAAACAGACTCCGCCTCTTTCAAAAAAATAGGCTCCACCTCCGTCACGGAAAACAGGCTCCGCCTCCGTCACAAAATAGTCTCCTCCCCTGTAACGGAAAACAGGCTCCTCCCCCGTAACGGAAAACAGACTCCGCCTCTTTCACAAAAATAGGCTCCACCTCCGTCACGGAAAACAGGCTCCGCCTCCGTCACAAAATAGTCTCCTCCCCCGTAACAGAAAACAGTCTCCGCCCCCGTCACGGAAATTAGGCTCCGCCCCGTCACAAAAATAGTCTCCTCCCCCGTCACGGAAATCAAGCTCCGCCTCTGTCACTAAAATAGGCTCCTCTCCTGTAACATAAAACAGGCTCCGCCCCGTCACGGAAAACAGGCCCCGCCCCGTCAAAAAAACAGGCCCCGCCCCCATAACGGAAAACAGGCTCCGCCTTCGTCACGGAAAACAGGTTCCTCCCCCGTAACGGAAAGCAGGCTCCGCCTCTGTCACATAAATAGGCTCCCCCGTAACGGAAAACTGGCTCCGCCTCCGTCACAAAATAGTCTCTTCCCCCGTAACGGATAACAGTCTCCGCCCCCGTCACAAAAATAGTCTCCTCCCCCGTCACGGAAAACAGGCTCCGCCTCTGCCACGGAAATCAGGCTTCGCCTCTGTCACAAAATAGGCTCCTCCCCTGTAACATAAAACAGGCTCCGCCCCGTCACAAAAAATTACTCCGCCCCTTCACAAAAAACAGGCTCCGCCCCCGTCACGAAAAACACTCATCCCCCTTAACGGAAAACAGTTATCTTCAGCTTTTTAAAAATATTTATTTTCAGCTGTTTCCAGACATTATCAGCTATTTTCAGCAATTTAATTTCTAAATTTCAGCTTCAATCTTTCAGATGTTAGCGTTCCAACGCATTTTCAGCAGGAAATGCATTTTCTAGTTTTATTCAATATTTCACATTAGAATCCAGTTGGACAATAATTACTTTATAGCGTGACTTTGCTTTTTTAAACACTACTGTTTCTACTCTCCAAAAAATATTTAGCTATATCAAAATTATGAGTTCTAATTCAGCTCTTGATTTACATATTTTTTGAATTCTGTACTTTTAAGAATAATTATTTAGTCATGAAGAAGAACAACGTATTGATGAGGCTGGCTCCTAGTGTTACTAAAATACTGAGCGACTCATCAGGTTGTTTTAAGGCTGGTCTAAAAGGTGATTGACAGGGATCTACCAGACGTATATGGCGTCTCTACGTCACTCCTCCTTAGTCCAGATATGGTCACTTCTGTTCATTAGTTGCTTAAAAAAGAAAACATGACGACGACCAAATAACTGACATCGAGGCGACAAAACATGAGTCCACAAACCTACGGGTGACCCACGACTATGTCCACTTCTTATATTCAGTTTGTGGTTGCAACCTGCCACAAACCACTAGATGCCACTAAAGCCTACACACTGTTCCCTTTTAAGGGCAATGCTTAGTATCTTGAAATTATCATTAAGAGGAAATATAATATTCCCTTTTTACATAATATATTATTTCAGTCCAAACAAAAGTTAGGGATGTGTGACTAGATGCTTTGAGAGATTATTTTCAATTTACTCCTCGGCAATGTTTGACTGATGTATGTCCTTGACATGATGAAGGATGGATTCTTAAATATTACTCTCAGCTGTGTTGTTTATGTTGTGTCTCAGCAGGTGAGTGACACCTGGAGAGCGTTTCTACTCCTGTCTCTCTGCATCCAGTTGACCAGCTGGACGCTTGTCATCTACTGGTCTCGGCATCACTGGCACAACCACCCGATCAGCCGGGCCCTTCAGGCCCACGTCCAGCCTCCTCACGCCGGCTGGGGCTCAGTGGCATCCAGCATCAACACTGAGTTCAGACGCATAGACAAATTTTCTACGGGGGCACCTGGAGCCAGAGTTATCGTCACCGACAGCTGGGTGTTGAAGGCGAGTTCAACACTTATATGTAGCCAAACTATGGCCCGCGGGCCATGTGCTGGCCGACACCATTATTTCTATTTATACGTGGGATTCTACAATTGCACATACAGTTGGCCTGCTGGCTTTATTCAAATGCAATTCTTAATGCAAACACTAGGTGTCATTAGCACTACATGTGTAGATTGCCTGATCCCATCAAGGAAGTCAATCTCCTGTGGGAGAAATTGTGTTGACTTGCAGCTGTGACAGGTGAGCAGAAAGGAATGATATTGCTAGTGTTCAGCAGAGGAGAGGCCCTGAGCTGAAGCCTTCTGCACCACAGCTCCCTGCACAGCGATTGGATCTCACCCGATCAATAGCACTAAACCAGCAGGAGTTTCAGTCTTTTTCGCCACATGCAACTCAGAGTACTGCAGGGGTCTGGAGTAGTGATCAAATCATCTTACTGCAGAGTCGTGCGTACAGCACAGAGTGCTTGTTAGTTGGTAGCGTCAATGAAAAAGCACATTGCCCAGGGTTAGATACATTTTGGTCCTTGCAGGCCATGGCATGACAAGTTAAGACACTGCTGCTATAAAGGAAAACACATTTTTAATATCAGATATTTGCATATTAGCCATATGCATTTGTATTGAATAGAGCTTGAATGCATCAAAATACAAGTCAATGCGACCTCCATTAGCGTTAGCTCTGCATGAACAGGACTGGTGCTGTGAGCAGATTGATAGGACACCAATAGTTGCAGCTACTTTTGAAGAGTGTCCTTATCCTGGCCTTTGAGGGAGGGCCTCTCGGAGAGCCTACGCATGAACTGCAACATCATGCTTTACGCCGTATGGGCCAGTAGATTGGGTGAGGTTGACTCCCCACCCCGGATCCAGCCCAACATAACCGTTTCCAACTCCGGGTCTCCCCTCAAGAGGACTAGGTCTGGCTTCTGGAGTGCAGCTGCTGACTACCAAACTAGCTCAGATGAAGTCGCTTCTCCTGACCCTCCAACCTAGTGCGGGTAAGATCGAGGCATCAGATCCACCCGTGTCTAAGCCAGTCCCAGATGAGGACGTTTTCTCAGTGTCAGCCAATCTCTTTACTGAATACAGTGACGAGCGACCCTCCCATGTTTCTGGGCCTGGATCTCGTTCCTCAGCCCATGGGCCTTCCATGGAGGAAGTTGACTACTCCAGGTGGTCTGTCATTTGTAGGGCACTAGCATGCCAGCAGTTGGACATAAGGCAGCTCGAACTGCCTGCTCGTGCTTTCTTCTGGCACATTTTCTATCCATCCCTCCGAAGAATATCTGAGGGAGTTGCACACATGCTGGAGTCAGATGGCCGAACCCTGGCTCCATCTAGGACATGGCAAAATGTGGCCTTAGGCGCATGCCATCCATTGAGCCGACAATTACTTCCCTCATCGTTTTTTCCCCCCAAAGAGACTCTGGGGCCGATTGCCAGGTGCCTTTCGAGCCCAATCGGATCACAGACGACTGCTTTCCCGTGCTTCCAACACGGCAAGTCCCTCTTCCATCTCATGCTTCGGCGCTTAAGCCTCAGTGATGCTTCACTGCATGCGTTTGTACTTATGTCGAGGGAACCTGGGCGACTAATAGCAACCATGGATCAGACCCGCTCCGAGGCTGGTGCAGTCATCCTTGTAGGAGGATCCTCCATATCGTCCCAGTCAAACCTAGGGAGCTGTTTGGCTCGGCTGCTCTACAGGCGCGTCAGCGCACTGTACAAGCTTGTCAGACCAGGTAGCAGTTATCTGGTCTTGGCAGAACCAAGGGTTCCACGTCTTATCTTTTTCTCATGCTGAGCACAGCAGATGTCTTTGTGCCGTCTCCAGAGACTGGTTCACGTCTGTCAACTTGAAGGATGCCTTTTTTCAAACGCCATTGTGCCTTACCACAGACGTTTTTTTTGTTTCGCTTTCCAAAGCCATTATTTTCAGGGTGCTTCCATTCGGACTGTTCTACGAGTGTTCAAAATCTGTGTTACTGCTGCCCTTTCCCCTGCAATCACAGGGCGTGAAGATACTTCCGTACCTTGACGATTGTCTGTGCACCATCCCTGCCCGCCTTCTCCCTCTCATGCGGCCCTGTGGGGCCTCGGTGAACATGGAGAAGAGCTCTCTGAGCCGTTCTCGGAGCATAACCTTCATCGGTGTAGCTCTGGATGCAGCCACAATGAGGGCTTGTCCTTCGCTCATGCGGGTGGACGGCATCCTCTGCAGACTCTCCATCTTCTGAAGGGGGCAGGCGGTTGTCTTGCGTCCTCTTTTTTTGCCTATTGGGCAAATTGACAGCTGCCTCAGCTCTCGCTCCCTTGGGTTTGCTGTCCCTTTGCAGAAAGAGCTTAACAGCCTT
The DNA here is from genome assembly GCA_036178185.1 of Liparis tanakae. Lineage (NCBI taxonomy): Eukaryota > Metazoa > Chordata > Actinopteri > Perciformes > Liparidae > Liparis > Liparis tanakae. The sequence goes on along the minus strand of CM070095.1, from coordinate 17,325,285 downwards.
CACTTGGGCGCCAGGAGCCACAGGCACAGGAAGAGAGCAGGAGCAAGCTGGGACCCATTACAGTGCCCCGTGCCTACTGTACTCGGATCTAATTTTCAGTCTTAATATGACGCTGTGGGACTCCTGCCATACAGTGTATTCAGTGCAGTGTTCTTGGTGCAGTGTCTTCAGTGTCCTCAGTCTAGGGTCTTCATTGCAGTGGACATGGCATGTGCGTGAAACAGCCGTGGTAGTGTGTGTGTTTTCATAATTGAATGTTCATTACAAATCAAATATCTATTTTCTTTCTTTAGTATTCAACTATATTTATTTTGATTTTAGAATGTTTAACGGCTGTGGTGTGTTCCATGACATGTCCATCTCCTTAAAATAAAGAAGTCTGGTCCCTTTTATTAGCCACCTGTGACACTACCAGTCATCAAGCTACATGTTAGGTGATGGAATGTGAAGGTAGTGTAAATCAACAACTTGTAACTTTAAAGAGTGCACGTGTAACGGAGTGTAGTCCAGTAAAACCACACCAAACGTATCAGGAAGTTTTCTAAATTTGCAAAAAAAGAAAATCTGCATTTGTCCGCATGCCTGACCGTCTCCGTCCTTTTGTAGGTGACCACATATTACGTCTACATGGCCCTACAGAACGACTGTCATGTGACCGTGACAGAGTCCAGGCAGCACCAGCTGAGTCCAGACCTGGCCTCCCCAGCACAGATCTTGACCCTGAGAGTGGAGAGCATCAACCCTGCTGTCAGACCCTTTGATATCAGGTGTTTGTGCATGCGCCTCTCAGTGTGGTCTTGAGCTACAAGGAAACCGCAGCATATGACATGTGTCTGTCCCTCTCTTTCCAGGCTCATCTCTACAGAGTATGCAGAACTCAGGGATAAGCTCAGCGCTCCCATCAGGAACTCTCCCAATGTGGTGATCCACCAAACCATGAGTGAACTCTTCCTGGAAACATTCAGAGCTCAAGTGGACCTCAATCAACAGTACACACTCCCCAGTGGACAGGTACATGCCTGTCTGTATGTGTGTAAATCCTGAGCACATGGAAAATGATTCATAAGAATATTCCCTCTTCATACACAGGAGGTGGAGTCGTGTATAGGTTGCATGCAGGTTCCTGCAAACAGCAAGCTGCTCAGACTCTGCCAGGCAGAAGGTAACTGAGTGTGATTGTGTGTGTGTGTGTGTGTGTGTGTGAGATGATGTGACCATTTATTTATTTTTCTTACTTCTTGCCAAATACCGTGACCATATCTGTCTGTGTGTGTGTGTGTGTGTGTGTGTGTGTGTGTGTGTGTGTGTGTGTGTGTGTGTGTGTGTGTGTGTGTGTGTGTGTGTGTGTGTGTGTGTGTGTGTGTGTGTGTGTGTGTGTGTGTGTGTGTGTGTGTGTGTACTGGCATATACACACAGTTATGGTCACGGTTTCTGGCAAGAAGTCTGTAAACTGGCAAAACATTTATTTGAATCTTCAGCAGTTATTTGCATAAAAACACAATATTCAAGTGATTATGAAATAGAAAGGATGATACATGATTGCATTTTTGAACAAGAAAAAACAATCATGCATTAGTAGTTTTAATGATTTATTGTAAGCTGCTTCTAGCTCAGGTTAGAAAAAGAAACAAGTCCTAATCCCCTCTCTGTCTATTTGATAGAAATAGTAGACAAGATTATATTTAAACACATCATGACACATTTATAATGTACATTTGCTTGTACTAATTTTTACTGATTAGAGCTTCAGTAAATAATGTAACTCTAGCCATTGGCTTCCTTCTCTAGCCAAGCAGGACCGTGCTGCCCACTGGCGGCTGACAGCCAACGCTAACGAGCTCCTGCTGCTGATTTAAAAAATGTGCATTATCCAGGAAAAATAGGATGAGTGATTGGGTAGGATGTACAGCTTAGTGAGTGAAGCGCGGTGTTGTTCCTATGGAGACAATGCGGTTCTAACTTGATAACACATCGCCGCATAGACTTGCATACTCGCAGATACCTGATCCAGTATCGGAGGCATTAATGCTATTTTTATCAGAACAACTGGTGTGTGATAGTTATTAATGGGATTATGTCTGGGGAAAAGTCCTTTTGTGTCCCTGGAGTTGTCTGGCTCTGCTGTTCATGGCTGTTCTGTCCTGTGTGAGTCTGATTCTGACGCTGTGTGTTCATAGGAGCCGGTAACGAGTCCGAGTGCCAGCAGTGTTTCTGCAGACCCATGTGGTGTCTGTCCTGTCTGGGTCGATGGTTCGCTAGCCGCCAAGACCAGCAAAGACCTGAGACCTGGTTGTCCAGCAAAGTCCCCTGTCCCACCTGTAGAGCCACATTCTGTATACTGGACATCTGTGCAGTCCGCTGAAGAGACGACACGGATCCAAACTGACTTTTCCCACAACATGGTGTACACATGATCAATGTGAGAGTTGGAGAGAGATATTTTGAGCCCCGATCAAAAAAGGGGTTGATATCTGTTACCCTGACCAGGGTATGTTGAGGTTAGCACAAAGCGCCTGCTTCAACTGACTCAGTACTCATCATCAGCATGTGTAAGCAACTCTCAAGTGATCACATGCGTATTAACAGGAATAGCCAATCAGAACCAAGGATTCAGGTGAAGTTATAGTTATAGTTCAGTCTGACGATCATACCCTCGCAAGCCCGCCATTTATTTCTCATACATCTGGGAATCATTTCTCATACATGCTCACTCATTGTTTACTCACTGTCATCGTCATGAGTACAGGGAAACAATGACATGGTTAGCCAATCGTCTTGCTGCTGTCTCATTTAAATATGATTATCTCTCTACCGTTCGTTAATTTATGTGGCTGTCACGCACCTCCCCACCTCCGCCAGTCTTCATCAGCTTCATCAACTTGTCATTCTTTCAGCCTCATCAGCACCACCAGGTCTGGACTCCATGGAGGATTTAAATTGTTGCTGAGCGGGGAAGTCTGCCCTTAATTACAAATCTCCCTGTCGAGTCCATGCGCCAAAGAGTCTGAGACTTTATCAGCACAAATCATGTTAATAAATAAACATTATCCTTTCTTCAAGTGACTGGTCTCTCCTGATTGAACTAACATTTGCCTCCATTGTTCATTTCTTCAACAATCCTCATTTGCTCCCAATGATTAACATTGTCCTGCAGAAGCACCAGTATTGATACTTACCATGACTGAATATATATAGGATTTGAATCACCTCATTTGGGTGAAAATGTAAAAAATATATATGAAACTTACAATATAAATACTATTGTATGCAGTTGCATCAGATACAGATACAGTTGCTGCATTAAGGGTTAAGCCGACAGGTAGCAGCAGCCTAATCCTAATGACAAGCATTCCCATACAAATAGCAACTATTCATGTGTTCTTATTGTCATAACTTGAGTATACACAATAAGTCACAAGTGCAAACAGAGTTGAACCCAAATCATTAAAAATGTATTTCTGAATTAGAATCAGAAACATTTATTTGCTACGTGTGTTAGACAGATGAAGAATTTGACTTGGAGATTGGTGTGTACATTAGACAGACAAACAAAACAACAACAATGAACAGTCAACATTGTACAATAATTGGAACATTACATCTACAATTGTATAAGACTCGGTTCTAGATGATAGAATAGGACACTCCAGTCATTAATCTCTACAGTGACGGCACAGAAATACTCACGAAATGTCCATGTTGGAAAATGTCACTGGCAGCAATTCATCCAGGTAATGAGAAACACATCTTGCAATGTTCTCCCTGCACTCATTCTTGACTTTATGTTGTTGATGTCTTTCTGTCTTTCTGGAGAACGCACTGCTGCGTCGGCAGGCAAACTTCAAACAAAATTCCTTCCAGTCCAACATCTTGGCAGCCAAGAGGACGATCCGGTCCTGGCTCAATGTCTTCATTCTGACAGCCAGGAAGTTAAACATATCCGCACAATAACTTTTCCGTCAACAGTCCTGTACATCTCAGGTCTTTATTCAACACCGGTTCATACTCGTGGCAGGGCCTCGTTGTGCAGTATCCGCCATCTTCATTTTGATGACAAGATTGAAACTTTTTTAAATATTGTGTGTAATGTTTTGGTCATAGACATTTTGTTAATTTACATCCGTCTCTACGTCCATATAAACACGTCTACAATGAGATCTCTGCCAGATGTATATAGTTGCTTGTTGAGAATGTTCCTCAATCAGATTGTATCGAAATAGATGTACCAGTATACATATTATACATATTATACAAGTTGGACGTTTTGGGTTCCTCGCCTATTGATATTTTGAGCATCAAACACTTAGCTTTCTGCATTTTGGTGGCTGTCTTTGCATCAAAATAAACAACTGAAAACACGTAATACAGGTGGCAGGTAACAATAAACAAATACAAAGTAGTCTATACAAAGCAGTAAGACTCTCTGACATTCTGTATTGCTTTCAAATATGTATCCTCCTGTAGATGGACCTCTCGTTAAATGTTATCTCTGCTGAGTCAGTACAAAAGTAGGTCTGACCTTCTTCCCTCCTCTTTCGGGTTTTAGTTTGGGGAAGCCACCTCTGGTCTGTGAAGCTTTTCCTCCTAACCTTGACATCTCTCCATTATGAATGTAGAAAATGTATTCTTTCCTTTCACATTGAGGATGCTGGAGTAGAGCAACATTCCCACTGGGAAAAAGCCCATTAACACCCACGAACATCTGCCTTTTGCTTTCAATGGGGAAAAGAACAATCTGCATTCATTACTGGATCAATGACTCCTGCAGTAGTTCCAGTACTGCACTGGTATTGCACGAGACACTCCTACGGCGCGAGGCTTTGTTACACATATTGGATTGGATTCAATTTATTGTCATTGCAGAGAGTACAGGTACAGAGGCAACGAAATGTATTCTCTGCATTTAACCCATCCTTAGTTATTAAGGAGCAGTGGGCTGCAGTGATGCGCCTGGGACATATAATAAATACAATCAACAGGGATTTGGACAATTATTTGAATCTATTAACAAATGAAACTTACAATTAATATGATGTCCTCAAAGCTATTGGAATCCAGCCAGACATCTTACCTGTGAGTTATTTACCTCGCAGATTTTTCCAATTTAACAGGAGGAAATATTTAAAATCGTCAAAAACCTCCTCATCAGTTTTTCAACTGTTCCAACAATCAACAACTCTGGTTTGAGACTTTGAAAAAGGAACTGATAAGATCTTTCCTCTTTGACCCTTCTTCTGATGTCAAAAGTGACTCCCCAGAAAAGAAAACAGAAAGGCTACCCTCTGGCCATGGGAAAGAAAACTTTCGCCTATTTTCTGGCGTGTTTCAAGCTAAAAAGAAACATACATATACATCATGTTGGTGGGAAAAGGGTTTAATACACTCATATGAGATATAAGAGGACCTTCGAGGCTCATAGGAATGCGTTTGTCAACAGACTAGAAATCTGCCTTCTTTTCTTTATCTATTTTTTTACCTATGTGCATGGGCTTGGCTCCCATCACCCGGCACCTGGGCTCATCTCTGCACCTGCACCAAATCTACTCATTAAACCATCCAGTAGTCAGCTCAGTGGGCGTGTGACTCTTGGCCTTGTTATGACAAAGAGCACTGTTCTTGTGATTCCTATTCCCGAATGTATGTCTAACCTCTTTTCCTTGTTTCCAGGATACCCGGAACCCGAACATGCTCTGCAGCCCACACCTCCCGACCTGCAAATCACCAGCTGTCATTCAATAACAAAACATTGCTTCACCTACCCTGCTGTCTCTGGGTCCTGCTCTTCCCGCTGGATCATGTCTTGTGTAACTCTGGAGGAGCTTGGTCAAGTCTGATCAAAAGAGCGTGATAATCAGAGGATCACAGCTGTGAGGGGGTTGTGGTGTTTGAAAGAGATGGGTAATTATCCAGGGAGGAAGCCAGTGGAGAAGAGTGCTGTTCTCTCCCCAGTATGCAGATTATAGTTTAAAATACATTACAGATCAGTGGGGGAAAGTTGTCTTAGAATGAAACAATTTCTAATGCCCATATTATTGTTTTTATTTGGGTTTCTTTGCCAATGTTTCTTTTGTTCAGCTTGTGTCACATTTGCAATGCCAAAGTTGATAGTCAATGCTTCATAATTATCAGGCAGGGAGGTTCTAATGAAAGATGGCATTAAGTCTTATTGGACATCCAATGGATCCAGTGTTTTTGGAGTTTAACTTGTTATGGAATACAAATCAGGATATCTCACAATCTGCAGTTGGAGATTTCTAACATTCTTTCTTTCACAAGTCTCACACTGTAGTGGCCCTTTGTGTTATCACACGTTTATTGTGGCCTTTAAAGGAACAGTGTCTAAGATGTAGTGGCACCTAGTGGTGAAGCTGCAGATTGCAACCAACTGAACATCCTACTTTCTCTCCTTTTCTAAGCAAGACGAAGAACTACGTTGCCCTTCAGGAAACAAACAAAAGTGAAAGGCTTTCTCGAGAGCCAGTGTTTGGTTTGTCCTTCTGGGCTACTGTAGAAACATGGCGAACCACCGGAGTGGACTCGCTTCCTATGCTGATATGAAAGTTTCATTCTACAGTATGGTAATAAAACCCTTAGTTTCAGGCGATATTTGAATACAAACATGGTGGTGAATATATATATATAAAATAAATTCTAAATCATGTAAGTCATACACACTGTTCTGTTCGAGAGAAATATAATATATAGTAGTTCCATTGTATTGCTGTATTTGTGAAGAATCACAATGGTTAATGTTAACATTGTTTATTTGTATTGAATAAACATAATTGGCATTTTTTGAAATATAAGATTATAAACTATAAAACATTTACTATTAAAGCGACTTCATGAATCAGCTGCTTGAACTGCAGCGACTGTTCAAATAGCGAGTATTAGCAGGAAATACATTCTTACATACATATACTGACAAGGCAACAGTGACTCCAAGGCAGAAATGGAGTAAACTCATGTAATAACATTGGCTGTATGCAGAGTTGAGTCAGTGGAGGTTATTGCTGAAGGATTCTGCAGGCTGATCCTTGAAGTCCATGTGCATCTGTCTTTTAGTCAGTTAGTGTTTGTTGGCCTTTATGTACAGAACTCCACAATTCCAGCTCAGAGTCAAGTATTGATGCTCGTTACTAATAATTGGTGAAAAAAAAGGTTATTTCTTGTCACTCCTTCATGTATCCACTTCCTCAGCTTTCGTGTGATCATCTTCTCGTCATTTGTCCTCCCAGAATTCTGCGTCCTCGTCGCTCTTTCGGCGGCTAACCTGTTGGACCGGTCCAGCGCCATCAGCCTCACTCCTGGAACACACAGAGGAATGAGTCCATCAATACTTTCATCTCAGCTGTGACATGTTGAGGGGATTCCCAGTGGTAGTATAACATCATACAGTGTGCACAATATAAACCCCACTTACAAAAGACCCATTTTCAGTGAAATTGAGATGGACTCTGGGACTGACCAGGGTAAAGTACAGACATATTCATGACCTCCTAGTCCAGACAAGACTCAGACTGAGCCGACAGTTGACCTTCGAACCGGACAATGACCCCTAAGCACAGAGCCAAGACAAGACAATAGTGAATCTGAACTCTGTGAAAGTCCTTGAGTGACCGAGCCAGGACTTCAGTTCAATCATGTTCGATAGGGTTCATGTCTGGGCTCAGGATCTTGAGAGAGCTGAAGACATGAATGTATGTGTATAAACCTTACAGTACAAACAATTACAAAGCTCACGTATTTACGCTTAGACAACGCTATTTTGAGTGTTGATGGAGATGCTACAACCAAGCTTAGTCCTGATCAATCAAAGCTCCATTGAGAAGAGAAGCTTTTTAAATGTGATTGGCCTGTTGTTTTGGGGAGAGAACTAATAAAATATAAATTCAGACTTTTTGACAAATTGACATAATGATGTAGTTATTTCTGAATCCCTTTTATCCATCTATGGCAATTTGATCACAATGAAAGTACGTTTTGCATTTAGTTTGACCTCAGCATGAGAAAATCACAAGATCACAAAGAGTTAACTGTAAATAAAAAGCCCAGATCAGGCTGGTCTACGAAGTTTCTTAAGTCCCTTCCAGTTGATCCAGAATGCTGCAGCTTGTGTACTCACACAAACTAAGAAAAGAGATCACATTACTCCTGCACTAGCTGCTCTGCACTGGCTCCCCGTAAAATCAAGAATCACTTTTAAAATTCTTCTCTTAACTTACAAAGCCTTGATTGGTGACGCTCCATCATATCTTAAGGTGCTTGTAGTACCGTATTGCCCCACTAAAGAGCTGCGCTCACTAAATTTGTGGCTTCTTGTGGTTCCTAGAGTCTTAAAAAGTTGGATGGGAGCCAGAGCCTTTAGCTATCAAGCTCCTCTTTTATGGAACCAGCTTCCACCTTCAGTCCGGGAGGCAGACACAGTCACCTCATGTAGAGTAGACTTAAGACTTTCCTCTTTGACAGAGCTTATAGTCAGGGCTGAATCAGGTTTGCCCTGGTCCAGCCCCTGGATATGCTGCTATAGGCTTATAGCTGCTGGGGGATGTTTTAGTATACACTTGAATGTGTTGTAACTTTGTAACGCTGTTCTTTCTGTACACATGACATCTATTGCTTCTCTGTATCCGGGGATCCTCCCCTGTTGCTCTCCTGAAGGTTTCTTCCCCTTTTTACCCGTGAAAGTCTGATGTAAGGTCCTGGGACAGGGATGTTGTATGTGTACAGATTGTAAAGCCCCCTGAGGCACACTTGTAATTTGTGATTTTGGGCTGTACAATATAAACTGAATTAAATGTTTGTGAAACAGGAGGAGTGTCACTCCATAGCTGTAGCCATGCTGTTTATCAGGGCTAACATTACTATTATTCTGAATATCTTTTTACGCTCTGAATTTATCACAGCAGTCAGACTTGCCCAAGCAGACACATTTCATTTAAAACTCATTCTGAGCAGAGCGTCAACAATAATCTATGAAATTATGTGTAGAGCGAAAACATATACAACAACAGATTTACTGTGAAGTTCCCTTTTTATTAAGTACAATATACACTCCATTATTCACTCCAACTACGATGTGAGTAGGAGAAACTCTTGGTACTGAAATGAGTTCCAGTTGAGATATTTAGGACCTCATTTTTCTTTTTCTGCTTACTATGCACACAGACTCAGTGGCTCTGAGGAAAATGAAAAAAATGGTGCACCCCCCCTCCAACCCCATCAAACACACACACACATACATGCATGCACACACTACCCCCTCCCCACCCCCCTTTGTCTTTCCACCAGCTGCTGATGTCTGACAGGCTGATGATGACTGTGTTTTTTCCCCTCCTTGTTTCAAAGTATGTTGGAGCAGATGGCCTGGAGAGGCAGAGTGGGGGAATGTGTTGGAGAGACTGCTGGGGAATGTGCCAAGTGTGTGTGTGTGTGTGTGTGTGTGTGTGTGTGTGTGTGTGTGTGTGTGTGGGTGTGCGTGTGTTTGTGTGTGTGTGTGCACATTTGTGTGGTTTCAGTTCGCGTGCCTTCTTGCTGCCCTCTGCCCTTCATGGCGCCAGCTCCACTTCCCTTCCACTCTAAACATCTGGTGTCTGGAACTTTGAGAGAACACACACACACACACGCACATGCACATGCACACGCACTCTAAGAGAAACAACCAGCGAGCAAGGAAAAGTCCTCAGCTAGTTAACATCTAAGAGAGCAGCATGACTGCAATAGTGTGAAGCTGGATGTGAAAGCGCTTCGACTGTCTCAGAAAGAAACATCTTCAATCCAAGCTTGCTCACTTTGAAATATATTCATGTAATAACCATGTGTTGAAATCACATTATACCATCCCTTTATGTAGTCAAGGCTAATGTCAATGTGTTTTTTTTTTACATGTGTTCATAGTTTTGTAGTAAAAGGAAGAAAAAAGGTATTTTTGAGAAGGCTTTTCTTTCCAGAAAAACAAGGCAACTATATTGTTTCTCAAGTGAAGGCATTCCACTACTGTAGGCTGCGCAGTGTCGGTGTTACCCAGCGGGAAGTGAACAGACTAGCAGTAGGCTACTTGTTAATGGCACAGAAGAGTAGGAACACGTCTATCTGCCCCCAGGTTTACGTGCAGCTAGCCTGCTAACCGACACGAGTAGCGCACCGCTCCCCATCGAACGTCTGGGGGCTCCTCCAACAGGCTACGCTGGAGAACAGGTAGTGTTCATGTCCGTCTGGGGGGTCGTTCAAAAGGCCAGGGTGGAGAACAGGTAGTGTTCATGTTTTTAAGTGAGCTAAGAATAAGAATTAGCAGGGAAGCCAATGTGGGTTGTTGGTCACAGTCTGTGGGTCTTGTGTTGTGGAGCTCCTGTGTGCCTCAGTGGGACTGTGATACAACGATGACGTTACTGCCTTATGCACAGACTCACTTCTACAGCGCAAAGGAGCTGTTTAGAAGGCGATACTACATCAACCTGAAGCCCGAGAGGAGCTAAAAACTGTGTTTTATTTAGAGTTAGGCCTACTACAAGGAACATATTAATCGGTTAAAACACAGTCTGAAAACTGAAAAGGTTATTATTGTAGGCGATTTTAATATTCATGTAGATGTTGATAATGATTGCCTAGGTACTGCATTCATCTCATTGTTGGACTCGATCGGCTTTCGTCAGAGAGTACAGAAACCCACTCACAGCTTTGGCCACACGCTTGATCTTGTTCTTACATATGGCGTTGACATTGAGCATCTGAAGGTCTTCCCACAGAATCCTCTTCTGTCAGACCACAACCTTATAACTTTTGAGTTTATACTACCGGAGTGTACACCGTTAGTCAAAAGTTTCTACACCAGATGTCTAACTGACAGTGCTGTAGCAAAAGAAGCGATTCCTTCTGCACTTGATTCAATACCATGTCTCAATATAACAGAGGACTCCTGGTCTAACTTTAGTCCGTCCCAGATTGATCATCTTGTTGATAGAGCCACAGGCTCACTGAGAATGACACTGGACTCGATAGCCCCTCTGAAGAAGAAGACAGTGAGGAAGAGAAGGTTTGCTCCCTGGTATAACCCTCAGACCCGCAAACTAAAGCAAATGTCACGAAAGCTTGAAAGCATCTGGCGTTCGACCAATTTGGAAGAGTCAGGCTTAGTTTGGCTAGTTTGTCTTTAAATATAAAAGATAAAGCCCTCTGTGATGCCAGAGCAGAATATTACTAATCAGTAATAGAGAAGAATAAGAACAACCCCAAGTTTCTCTTTAGCACTGTAGCCAGGCTGACAGAGAGTCACAGCTCTGTGGAGCCCAGTATTCCTATAGACCTCAGTAGTAATGACTTTATGAACTTCTTCAATGAAAGTATAAACTATTAGAGGCAAGATTAATGATCTCTTGCCCTCAACCGGTGCCAATCTATCCTCAAGTGGAAACCACTGTATGTCCTGGTGTATATTTGGATGGCTTTTCTCCCATCAACCTTGACTAATTGTCTTCAATGGTTTTTACTTCTACCTGTCTCTTGGACTCCATCCCGACAAGGCTGTTTAAAGACGTTTTGCCTTTAATTGGCAGCTCACTTTTAGATATTATTCATTTGTTAACAGGCCACGTACCACATTCCTTTAAAGTAGCTGCAATTAAACCTCTCCTGAAGAAGCCCACTCTGGATTGCCCGATCTCTAACCTCCCCTTCCTCTCCAAGATCCTTGAGAAAGTGGTTGCAAATCATTTGCATGACTTTCTACATCATAATAGTTTACTTGAGGAGTTTGTCAGGATTTAGAAAACACCACAGCACAGAGACAGCACAGATTGATCTAAATTTATATTTGTAAACAATGAAGCCTCGATGACCACCAATGTTAATTACGGAGTTCGGACCAATTCTATTTACCTTATACATGCTTCCTTTGGGCAATATTATCAGGAAACACTCCATACACTTTCATTGTTATGCAGATGATACTCAAATATATCTATCGATCAAACCAGAGGAGACCAACCAGCTTGCTAAACTTCAAGCATGTCTCAAAGACTGCAAGTTCTTGATGTTAAACTCTGACAAAACTGAAGTTATTTTACTCGGCCCTGAATACCTCAGAGATCAATTATCTGACGATGTGGTTTCTGTAGATGGCATTGCCCTGGCATTCAACACCACTATAAAGAATCTCTGATCAGGACTTTAACTCCCACGTGAAGCAAGGACTGCATTCTTCGTCTACGTAACATAAAAAAAAAAAAAAAATCAGGCACATCATGAATGTGTTGTAATTGTAACTCTGTAATGATTCCTTCTGTACTCATGACATCTATTTCCTCCGTCCATCATGGAGAGAGATCCTCCTCTTTTGCACTCCTGAAGGTTTCTTCCCTTTTTTTCCCTGTGAAAGTTGTTTTTCGATTTCTTGGGAGATTTTCCTTATCCAATGTGAGGTCCTGGGACAGGGATGTCTATGTGTACAGATTGTAAAGCCCTTTGAGGCAAGTTTGTCATTTGTGATTTGGGGCTTATATAAAATAAACTGAATTGAATTTTATTCAATCTTGTCTCAAAAAGATGCAGACAAACTGATTCACACATTTGTTACTTCTAGCATAGATTACTACTGCAATTCCTTAGGATCAGGCTGCTCTAGTAATTCTCGTAAGTCTTCTCCAGTGATAAAAAAACGCTCTAGCTTGTGTACTCACAACAACTCAGAAAAGAGATCACATTACTCCTGCATTAGCTGCTCCCCGTAAAATCAAGAATCACAATTTTTCTCCTCACCAACAAAGCATTGATTGGTGATGCTTCATCATATCTTAAGGATCTTTTTGTACCATATTGCCCCACTAAAGAGCTACAATCACTAAATGCGGGGCTACTTGTGGTTCCTAGAGTCTTAAAAAGTAGGATGGGAGCCAGAACCTTCAGTTATCAAGCTCCTCTTTTATAAAACCAGCTTCCACCTTCAGACCTGGAGGCAGACACAGTCACCTCATTCAAGAGTAGACTTAAGACTTTCCTCTTTGACAGAGTTTATAGTCAGAGCTGAATCAGGTTTGCCCTGGTCCAGCCCTAAGATGTACTGCTAAAGGCTTAGAGGCTACTGGGGGATGTTTTATGAGACACCAAACTCCTATCTCCTTTTATTTCTCTGCTTATGGACACATTTACATCTCTCCATTTTCACATTACCAACTCTGCTTACTCCTCGGAGTCTTTGTGACCTCATGTCTCATAGTTGAACCTGGCTGTGTCTGATGCCCGCCCGCCTGCCCGCCTGCCTGCCTGCCTGCCTGCCTGGTGCCCCCCCCCCCCCCCCTCCTCTACCTCCTTCTGTTTCATGGATTGCGGGGGTCTGTATCGTGGCCATGCCTACAACTATTTATACATTTGTCATATTCATTTAATGTGTTCTAACTCTGTAACGCTGTTCATCTGTACACATGACATCTATTGCCTCCATTCATCCTGGAGAGGGATCCTCCTCTGTTGCTCTCCTGAAGGTTTCTTCCTTTTTCCCCCGTGAAAGGTTATTTCCTATTTTTTGGAAGTTTTTCCTCATCCAATGTGACATGGATGTGGCATGTGTACAGATTGGAAAGCCCTCTGAGGCTTTCAGCTTACTGTGATTGATATTGGCTATTGGGCTATATAAAATATACTGAATTTAATTTAATTGCAAATTAATACAAAAAAAATCTCCCTTTTTTGGCCCTAAAACCTACATCTTCTTTAATTTCCACCCACTTATATCCATTAAAAATCACAGTAAGCTGAAAGCTGTAAGTTTCAGTTGGAAGTTGGACTAAACATTGAGCTTCATTTTCATTTCATGAACAATTACAGGTATAAAAAACATTGCTTTGCTTCATTTCTAAGATCCCTTGTCAAAGGGAAACAAAGCTGGGTGAGCTGGATCTGCTGAAGATGTCATACTGTACAGTCTCAAATAATACGTAGGAGTCAAATAATAGTTCTGAGCATGTCCAGCACAAATAAAGGCAGGGTAAACCATATTGAACTATTGTAGTGTAATGGCTCACATGCTACATGTATTTACACAGAGCTAGTTCCTGCTTCCAGAGTATAATTGATAGTAACTTAACAGCAAACAAAAGGAGGGCAAAGTACAAATTATTGCAATGAAATACTGACTGTATAGTGTAAAGAGAACATGTCTCAGCAGAGTAGTGAGTAAGACGTGACTCTTGTTGCACCGATGGAATCTTTGCTATACAAACTTAACACATTGTCCATGTTTACCTAATGTCCACAGCACCCAGAAAACAGGAACGCCTGAAACTGAAATATGGTCCAACATAATTCGAAAGGTTGATTTGTTTCTTTCTGTAGCTGAGGCCTCAGCCACGACAACCGAGTGTAAGTGAGAGAAGGAGTGCAGTCTCACCTTCCTCTTCTTGCTCCTGCCCTCGGCCTGCAGGGTCCTGGTGCACTGCTCCACACACTGAGAAAAGTTCAGAGGGCTGTGGTCGGGACTGTAGTCCAGCTCTGCCAACTGAGCCAGAGACAGGATGTAGTTGCAGGCTATACGTAATATTGCCAGCTTGGATAGCTTCTGTCCATAAGAGTAACATGGCACCTGGAGAGAGGAGGAAATGGAGGGATTTGGCATTAGAATTGTTGTACGTTTCGGCAAACCAAAGATATGTTGGACGTAGATTTTGACTAAGGGACTCAGCAGTGAGCAGGTGACGTAGTATATGAAGTGCCTGTTATGAAAAGATACATGGTATAATATCACTATTGAAAGTTACGTGGAATGAAAACGAGCAAAACAAGCAAGAAAATCCTCTCAGGGTGAGTTGAAAATAATATAGGACTTTCTGTTTGTGTAACATTTGTTCTTACCAAGTAGTTTGGTTGCCTATGCCTCACCGATTTTTTCACAACCTAAATCATGTGGCATAGGACGTTCCTGCAAGCATGATACGGACTGATACAAACTATATTAATGAAACATCCACGTTCAATGCACCACGTAGTTTGCAGAAACGCACAAAGCCAACATTTCTGCTACACATACCTTTGAACAGATTTCAGAATCTGAATAATGTATTGGCCAAGTACGTTGCATATACAAGTAATTTGACTCGGTGAAAGGTCCATAACATAGAAGAAAACAAAATAATAATAAAGACGAAATAAAAACAATAAAAATGCAATAATAGATAAATATGGTAAACAACATATAGATAACAGTACTTTAGAACAAGTATATAGAGCTGCAACTAACAATTATTTTAATAATGGATTAGTAATTTTCAACCCTTTATTCAAAAAAAGAAATGACAACACTTTACTCGTGTGACTTTACTTGCCCAACCATTTGTGTTTTAATTTTAATTGGGGTTTGTCTACGGTTTTGTCTACGTCTGAATAACTTCGGCCTCCAGCGCTACTCAAGCAGCAGCAGCCAGTTAGATTCACCAACAGCGGAGCATCTCAACACTGATTGGCTTTTGCAACACAGCATTATGGTCTTTCCACTACCTCTGCTCAACTAAACTTTTTTAATAGTCAAACATCTCCTCGACTTATTGAGTGACAGAAGAATCGCGCGACACAACTAATCGGAAACGAATTTCATTATCGATTCGTGCCAACTGTTTTAACAATAGATTTTATCGATTCGTTGTTGAAGCCCTACAAGAATGTTTCCACTATGGAAGAAATAACTACTATTTCTGATTTATAATTGTTGTGGACATCCCACAAACGTCGGAAAATCAGACGCCCTGGTGTCTGGGTTCATAACATCACTCGTACACACGTCTAGGTGACTGCCTAGACAGGTAACACACGTCTAGGTAACTGCCGATTCCAGCGCTACTTGAGTAGCAGGAGCCAGTTTGATTCACCAATGACATTTTTGGCTTCATGCTTCATGCTATGCTGCGGATAATTTGCTTTATTCGCATCCATTCGCGTCTGTGCATTGACTTTGCTCTTTAATGTAGGTAAAGAACACACTTTAAATCTTTAGTCTACTCCATAACTTAGTTTTGGTCGCTGTCAATGCAGAAAACAACCTGCTTCACAACGACAGGATGTTGGAAATGGAAGCAGGGCTTCAGTGAATTTTTCGCGATCTCAAGACATTCTGCTTTGATGTTAATCCAGAACACCGGCAGAGTGGTTATTTATAATATACTTTTAAGGTCACCGTCAGTCACTAAATTGGAAGTTTCAATTTTGGGATAACGTATCACGTGACCTCGACATGTGTCAAGAGGCTCAGACGCACAGACGGATGTATCCGGTCATTTTTCAAAACAAAACATCTTTCCAACCTTGATAATCAATTGACACTCTCTGTTCGGCTCGGTACCAAGGGACCCAGAGACCGGTACCAGGCTGTGGCCCGGTGGTTGAGCACCGCCGCTTTAAATGACCAAATATGTGAAAGTGTATTCACTTCAGTTACAGACCGACAGACTTCTTCTTGTTTTATTTCATTCATTACAGTACATAGTCATATTGTGGCCACAGTAAACATATTTACTGGAAGACCAAAACAATGTATGTGATTCTGTGCAATGTTTGTGTGAGCAATAGGCTTCAGTTGGAGCTTGTGTGTTGTGTTACGAGTATAGAATGTGAGTCTACCTGCTTCCTCAGGGCCTCAAATGCAGCACTGATGGTGTGGACACGGGTTCTCTCCCGGGCGTTGGCCAGAAGCCTCCTGGTCTGCTGGACGGCTTTGACCTCTGGGAAACGGCCAGGTCCATCAGTACTCCCCCCAGCCCGCTTCCTGGGAGACCCCTGAGAGCAGAAGGACATTTATTGTTCTATTCACTGAACTAAACAACAGCACCATTTTATTGAACTGTCCTCTGGAACAAAGCTTGTAACCCTTACGTCCCTCATAGGGTTTTTCCACAGGACAGCAAGGTTAACTTGCATTCACTATCAATTTACAATAAAAGCTTCTGACCAGTTCATCACTGAATAGCTTTTTAATGTGAACCTGCTGGCTTGGCATGCCATGGCTGACCCAGGCCCATGGAAAACCCCTATCAGAACTAGAAGGCATCAGTTAACCCTTCTCACAAAACCCTGATGAACACCTCCCGATAATTAACCTCGGATCATGTGAACTAACGACAGCAAATGATTGAAATGCATCGATTCAAATTCATGTCATGTCAATCCATTGTATTGTTTTGTTAGAGATGTGTTACCTCACTGGGTCGGCGGATTTCTTTCCTTTTTTTACCTCAAGAAAATAAGACTTCTTGGGGATTCAGAAGACGTAGAGCCAGATGTTTTGCAGTGAGTTCATAATGAAATGCAGGTAACAAGGCAGCTTGAAGCAGTAAAAAGACTATTTAATCCCAATGCTGCACTAGATGTTTGGATAGTTCACTGGAAAGACATAGCCAGCATATGAAAGCACATGTACTCCTGGGCCTGTACTGACAGCCAGCATATATACTCTATTACAGAAAGGCACATCAGTATTGAGCATAGTCAGATCCCTACTACACTAACTCAACCTCAAAAGCCTTTCGTTTGGCATCAATTAATTGAAAGGTTTTGATTAATAATTGAGTATTGGCCATCCCAGATGATCACACATGAGATAAATTATCTAAAAAATAAGTAAAATGCACTTAATTAGAGCTGCACAGCAATAACAAATGTTTAGCTAACAGTTATTTTCATTACTAAATCATGTATTGGTTATTTTTCAATTTAGGTGATGTCTTTAAATGTCTTGTTTTGTAAGATATTAAATTGACACATATACACATATATACACACACATAAGTCAATGGGATGCAATACATTTAAGTGTCTTTGAGTATTCTGAAAAGCGCTAAAGAAATTAAATGTATTATTATTATTATTATTAAACCATTAATCAATTATCAAAATATTGCTGATACATTTTCTGTCGATTGGCTACTTGATTAACTTCACCTCTAATTACAACACATTGATATTTCTCTATGTTTTTTTTTCATGACACTCCACACATTCACCTTAGGTGACTCGTCCTCAGGCTCCATATACTCGTGACACTGGGAGGTCTGGGAGACTCTCTGGACCGGCAGGGCTGAGGTTTGGGGCTCCAGGGAGAAGGCCTGGTGGTTGGGCGAATGGCTGTGGCTGCTGCTGGATGATGTCGACAGAGGGAAAGTGGAGCGGAGGCCCAGTTTGAGTCTGTTGGACAGAGGCTGGGAGATGGCGGTGGGCCAGTGGGAGATCTCAGAGTTTGAGAATGGAGAGGCGGGTAACTGGGACAGTTTGGAAGTGATGGCAGGCACGTTAATGCCAATTCTCATGTCTATGGCACCGCTCTGAGCTTGAGCCACATCGCCTTCTGATAGCCCGGATAGAATCCCCGTAGTACTGGCCATCCCCTCCTGTGACATCGTCAGCTGTCTGTGGAGAGGAGCCAACCTGCTGACATTACATGTCTCTGTCTGCGTGTCATCTACCGAGGCCGCATCCGACCCGCTTTCCGGGTAGTTTGTCATCCTCTCAGGCTCAAGCCTTTTCGGCTCCCGAGACTTCCTCTTGAACTTCTTGTTTGAGTCTGGCACAGAGATCAGCACTGACTCTTTGGTCATGGTTCTACTCCAGGTGTTACTCAGTGGATGAGGGTTCTTCATCTTCCAACAATGAGTGTAAATAACAAGTGAAATTTGAACGGCAAAATCTAATTTCAACTATGCAAAATGCAGATGTTTGGAATGCAAAGCCTTCAAAACGGTCCAAAATCCACAAAGTTCGTGTTCATCTTTAAAAATCTTCCCCTGCTGGAAGCATTGGTTGCATTACTGTAATCAAGTGAATGGGACCTTTATGTTTCAGACAACTTTCGGTCTATGTGAAAGTTTCCAACTCATAATGTGCCCACACTTATATAAGTTGAAAACAACAACCTTCCTTCCTGCCCACTCTTCAGCTGCCAACAGTGTAACACAAGCTGCTCAGCGGTGCTGACAGAAGCTGCACAGCCGTGTGAGCTACTCCAACTTCCCCAGCAGAGTTCCTGTGGCTCCACTCTGTCTGCATAGCAGCATCCTGAATAATCCGCTTTAGTACACAAAGCTGTGTAACATCTGCTGTTTCGCACAAGTCCTCCCTCCTCAGCTCTAAAGGTTTTTTTTCTGTGAGGGTCCAGGCCTGTGGGTCACAGTGGAGCTGTCTGAGCGTGGCTCCAGTCAGTCTGCATAGCAGCCCTGTGAATAACCCACACTCCAGCACAGCTGCTGGACACAATAATGGGAACAGCAGATGAACAGCAGATGACAGTCTAAAACCATAAATGCAGTCCCACTGAGCAGTTTTGTAATAGTGACAAGCGACACCCTACTCCCCGTTGCATACTTGAGAAGTTGTCATGAGCAATAACACACAATAAAGAGGTTCCTCTCCGCTCGATGTAACAGCAGCAGTTAGTCCCGGTTCGGGTGTCAGCATTGAAGTGAGATCTCTGGTCCCCGACATGCTCCCTAGGAGCGATACATCCCGCAGTCTGAAGCTTCGGCTCCCCTCTGGAAAGAAATGCGCGCTGCCACTTCACGTTGTAAACTTCCTGCTAATCCCAAAAAAAGTAATCTTTGTTACGAAGTCCAACGAGCTGTATCTTCGGAGCTGAAACCGGAACACCGGGTCCGGTCCTCTCCGTGTCTCGCGGGAACCTGCTTCTCTGCGCGTACAGCGTTTAGTCCAGAGGGCTAAATGGTTACACAGCGACGCGCGCTGCGCTCCTCGGCTGGCGTCTGAGTGGCTGGAGCCGTCTGGAGCCTCAAACACAAACACTTGCACACAGAGGGAGAGGGAGGGGAGAGGGAGGGGGAGAGAGAGAGGTAGAGAGATGGAGTGAGGGGGGATATAGGGACAGGGGGAAAGAGAGAGGGAGGGGAGAAAGTGAGAAGGGGAGAGAGAAATGGGGAGAGAGAGAACAGTGAGAGAGAGAGAGAGAGAGGGGAGAGAGAAGGAGAGGGAGAGAGGGAGGGGACAATATAGGGAGAGGGGGAGAAAAGAGAGAGAGAGAGGGAGAGAGAGAGAGAGAGAGAGAGAGAGAGAGAGGGAGAGAGATTGATTGTCTACTCTAGGCCCTTTATCTTTCAATTAAATCAGTTATAGTATTTATCAAAAATGTACAACAAAACTAAATCATGCAATACAAACAAACAAAACCAATAAATCGTTAGTAAAGAAAAAACACATCTCATAAGTTCAGAACCGGAGCTTAGTCTCTGACTGAAGGACGGCCTGTGTTCGGAGCCCAAAGTTCAAAGAGTTCTGTGTTGTTTGTGAGTCCGTAAAAAACAAACTCCACCCTGAGCCGAGCAGTCAGGAGCCCCGTCAGCATCAAACACATTTTTAGCTGAGTAGTTTGGACCATAAATAACAAGACGGAAAGAAAAGTGTCCTCCTAAGCCCTGAAACCACGACTTCAAGTAGCTAAAGAGTCTCTCCAGTCTTCAGCACTCAACAAACAGATGGTGGATCCAGGTGCACTAGATACCTTGTTGCTGCTATGGCCCCATGTGCAATACTCCACTGGAGGTTTACTGTCCGTTTGTCTACAGAGGGCTTGTACAGGGCCCGCCAACAGCCCCCTGGGGAGGATCCCCTGCTGGAGATCGTGAGTTAGACCTTCACACTGACCTGGTACACTGCTTTCCTCCCCAAAGTCCCAAAGTCCCCCAACTGGGGTGTCTTTAGAAAACAGCAGGAAGTCCGCGTTCCACTGTTCAACTGCAGGACAGACAACCAGGGGTGGAAAGACGTGCTCACAATCATCGTCCATCGGTCAGATAATGTAGGGTCCCTGACAACTGCTCTGAGGACTTCTGGCAGAGAAAACACAGACCCCTTCCACCAGCCTGAGCAGCAGTCTGCTGGACCGGATGTTAAACAGCTCCGCAAGCTGAAGGATGGAGGTATTCATTAGATGACCCAGCTTCACACAGCTGGCCTCTCTCAGTCTGGATCTCAGGCTGACCGACGTCAGGACCTAGGATGAGACGTTGCTGCTCCAAAGCGGCCCTTCAAAGACCCACATCCCTGGTATCGTCACAGCTCTCCGGTGGATTGTAAAAACTTGCCATGTCTACTGGACTGGTAGAATGGTGAATCAGTCCATGGCAGGCCAAAGCTGTACAGAAGCCTCTGAGCCATCTGCAGTTTGAAGGCTGTGATGCGGGATGCAATGTCCACCAGGCCCTGTCCTCCCTCCTGGACATGCAGGTACAGCGCCACAGATCTCAGCCAGTGAAGCCCGGACCAGAAGAAGTCCACAACTGCGCTCTGGATTCTCTCGATCAGGCCCTGTGGTGGAGGTAGGACTACAAGACTGTGCCAAAGGGTCGAGGCAACCAGGTTATTGACAATAAGAACCCTCCCCTGTAAGAGAGCTGAGGTAGCAGCTATTTCCATTTTGACAGTATGGTACACAATCCCAGTTATGTCTCTGAAACTCCAATGTTCCCCAAAAAACATTCAAAACCTTCAAGTCCCATTTTCTCCATCTGATTCCTGGTAGTTTTGGTGTTCCTTTGCTTAACCACTGCCCAACCTGCAAAGCTTTGCTCTTCCCCCAGTTTACCTTTGCTGAAGATGCCCTCTCAAACGAAGCTAAACCGCTATCTAGAACAGCGACATCCCTCTGGTCTTTGACGACCACATTAATATCATCAGCATATATGTAAAGCACTCTGAGGCAAATTTGTAATGTTGGGCTATACAAAATAAACTGAATTGAAAACGCTGACACCAGCACACCTCGGTTCATCCTGGAGGTGTGGCACAGGTTACCGTGTCCTACACGGTCTCCCACAGCCAGGAGAACCACCTCTAAAACAATGAACACACTGACAAGACAACCAGACACAAACATAACAACTCTATCACACAGTGAAAAGAGAAAAATCCAAACAAACCCAAACATTTCGCCTCCCCACCACCCCCTTCCTCCAGAGAGAGAACGAGGGAGAGAGAAAGAGAGTGGGGGGCAGAGAGAGAGGCAGAGAGATAGGGAGAGAGAGAGAGGGGAGCGGGGAAGAGAGACAGAGAGGGAGAGAGATTTTTATTTAATTTTTTCAAAACCTTTATTCAACAATCAGCACAAAACGTGTTTAAGATGAGACAAGTCAACACAGTGTCCGAATTTACTCAAAAGGAGCGTTGAATATTATTTCATTTCCAGACACACCACATATCACATCACTATAGCAACATGTTTTATTGAAGTCGTCCATGTTGCTCATGCTCTTAAAAAACCTGAAGTCAATCCAGACTGTTTTTTACTTTGGCACTATAAGACCTAGATACCGGGCCTAAATACCGGGCAAGTCCCAACATCTTACATTCAGCAGTTTTCTGGCCACAGACCCCCGATGGCAGTGGCGGAGGCGCAAATCAACATATTAAAAGCCATTGTAGCGGCACAATTTCTTTCAAGCTGTTATTTTAAAAAGGTGGAAAAGTTACATAGTGGGGCTTTAAACCAGGGGTGGGCAAACTTTTTGACTTGCGGGCCACAATCAGTTCTAAAATTTTAGGTGCCAGGCCAGGAGCATTTGGACACACATTGTAGGGCTCTCAAGTTTTGAAGACAGGCAAGCGTGAGACATCCGTTTGTTTCTGATTGGCTATTGTGTAGCCCATTTCTTTTTTTGGATTGACTGATAAGTGGCACCTCACAGCAGATCTCCAGGGAGCGCTTGATTTCTCCATGGTGAGGGCAGCGCGGCTCATGTTGGCGCGCTGCGGCACATTAAAACATTAAATAGCGGAGAGTTTTTTTCAGCGTGAGATATACGATGTGTGGCGGGAGTGCGTGAGTTAAGACCGAAATGCGTGAGTCTCACGCTCAATGAGTGACACTTGAGAGCCCTGCACAATGTAATTTATCAAACCTAGAGATTGCGTCTGTGTTTTATACATTTCAATTGAAGGTGCAAAGTAAAAGAAATCAACCTTTACTGGAAAAAGATCAATAGAATCACTTTCAACATTCAAAACATATTATTACCCAACAAAATACTCAAGCTCAATAATTTCTAATTGTTTTAAACCCCGCAAAATAATGAACGGATTGTCCTGAAAGATAGACTGTATTAAATATCCTGCCTGCAGCAGAAACTAGAAAGGGGTCTATAAATTGTGCGGCGTCATCTGGTCAGCATGTGGATGAACCCTGTTCATTGGTCATGTGGATGGACCCTGTTCATTGGTCATCTGGATGAACCCTGTTCATTGGTCATGTGGATGAACCCGTCACAAACAGACTGACAGCGCTTTACTTGCCTGAGTTTACTCAGCTGACTACTTGTTGGTTAAACACTTCATACGTGTCGGTGAGGGGGCGTGGCTTATCTCCTTTCTCCGTGGAAAAATATTTTCCGCCATTCGCCACGGAATGAATAACCACTTTTTCTACGTTATACTTCTTGTGGAAAAAACACACACGTGGTAACATCCAACGCCGTGGTGTCTGGGTTCATAACATCACCCATAGGCGCACACAGCTCCGTGAATGTCACTCCGACTATGTAAATGACTTCCGCTTCCAGCGCCGCGAGAGCAGCAGCCAATTAGATTCATCAACAGAGGAGCAGCTCAGCGCTGATTGGCTCTCACAACGCACCGTTCTGTTCTCTCTCTCTTTCTTCGCTCTTGTTTCTCCTATGCCGCTCTGCACTCAAATCTACTTTGTTTATATTCCGTATGCTGTCCTCCACTTGCGTTTCTTTGTGGCAGACTTAGACAGCTAGCTAACAGTGATCTTGCATGAATACAAATGAACTACAAGTCTTTGGTTTCCTGTGTTTACTTGGTTCTTCTTTGTTTATTCATCACAGGGTAGACGTTTTTGTAAAACTGTTAACAGAATAAAAGAAAGACATACATAAATACCACACACAACAATGTGGCACAAAGACCGCATGCATACGAGCGCTAGCATAGTTCACCTCTAGCTCTAGCTCTGAAACCTCGACACCTCGACATTCGTCCTATTTCTACAAATGTCCAAACGGTATTTATACAACTACAAAGAACACGCTACAATAAGTACTTACAGATAAATAGTATCCGAAGCTCACGCGTTGACGAATGCTTTTCGAGGTGGTTTCAGCCCAAACGGTGTGTTCTCTGCGTGGCACGATTCAAACAGGTGCAAACTAAGCTTGCCCGCCCGTCCACAAGGTGGCAGCACTTCCTCATTTACCACCACCAATCTACTGACTGACATTTATTAGAGAAGGCAGAACACTCCGATTTATTGAGGGACGTAATAATCGCGCGACACAACAAATCGATAATGAAATTCGTTGCCAACTATTTTAATAATCGATTTTATCGATTCGTTGTTGCAGCCATAGTCCAGCAAACACAAAGTCACAAAGCCAGTCCGTGTCACTCAGCTCAGGGAATTCGTCAGATTTCCCCATTAGCTCCAAAAACGAGCGAATCTCCTATTTGACGTCCTACATTCGTTGACACACTTTCCCCAAACTTAACCAGCGGACACGAGAGTAGTAAAGTAAGTCCTGGTGATCCGCATCGGTTTCCTCTAGGAACGCAATGAACTGACGGTGATTAAGTCCCCTTGCTCGTATGAACTAGTGTGACATCTATTGGGGAAACAAGGGTATTGCAGGGGAAATGGTGAAAAAGGGAACTGAATGAGGTTCTTATGGTACGTTCACACCGGACGCAACAAAAAATTTCTCGTCACGCCTGTCGCAGGATTCTGTCGCGCGACAAAAAAAGGGTGTTCACACCGGACGCATCGAGACGAAACGCAGCAGGGGCGTGGCTTATCGCGCCCGCTTCTTCAGCCATATGAATCTTCTCCTTAACCAGACTGAGATGTTGTGTCTTCACTTGTTGCCCTGTGAGACGCCCTGCTGCTGCCTCTCTCTCCTTCTCTCTGGACTCTGCGGTCCTGACTTCCACGGCCCTCCGGCCCTCCGCCCCATGTCCCCGCTAGTCTCCCGCGGAGTAAACACGGGTCGAGAACCGACAGGACCGCAGAGAGCTTCCACTTTTTACTTTTTCACTGCGCTACTCGCTGCTATCTCTCTCTTCTCTCTATGATTTGTGTCTCTCTCTCTCTCTCTCTCTCTCTCTCTCTCTCTCTCTCTCTCTCTCTCTCTCTCTCTCTCTTCTTTGATTCGTGTCTCTGAGACTTTTCCTCCTCCGGCGGCAGATCTCCGCTGCCATGAAACACATATGCCGGCGCTTGGTTCATAGTGAAGTACAACACACAGCGAGAATAAAAGCAAATGCACACATTCTAAACATATCAGGTAGTCCCACGGCTTCTCCGACCTCCTTCTAAGCTTCATCTTTATCGTTACGGTTCGGTAAGTAAAGAGTCGTGTCATAAAGTTCGGGGTGCCCACGGACGGCGACAAGAATCTTTTCCTCCACTTTCTAAACCGGCCGGCAGAACGATGACGAGCGGAGCTTCTCAACGCTGATTGGCTGACGCAACTATGACTCACGCGTTTCTGCTGCTCGAGTTCAGAAATTTCAACTCGAGCGACAAGAAGCTGCGACAGATCGCTCTGTTCGCTCAGTTCGCCCCACGACATTCGCTCTGTTCGTGCTGCTCTGTCGCGCCTAACGCGCTGCTCGCAGGAAAAAAAACAGCGTCACAGCTTTGCATTGACTTAACATGTAAACTTGTCAAAATTTTGTTGCGTCCGGTGTGAACGTACCTTTACACACCCATGGGTTTTTATTGTAATTTGGACAAGTTCGGTGGGCCGGATTAAAAAGCCTAATGGGCCGTGTATGGCCCGCGGGCCGTAGTTTGTTTGTGTTAAACTCTGACAAAACTGAAGTTATTTTACACGGCCCTGAACACCCCAGAGACCAATTATCTGGTGATGTGGTTTCTTTAGATGGCATTGCCCTTGCATCCAACACCACCATAAAGAATCTCTGCGTTATCTTTGATCGGGGCTTGACCTTTAACTCCCAGGTGAATTCCTTTTTTTTTGGAACCAGCTTCCACCTTTTAGGATACACTGAGCACCTCTCTCCTCTTCTCTCTCTAATTATGGATGCATTTTCATCTCTCCATTTCACATTAATAACTCTACTTCATCCCCGGTGTCTTTGTGACTTCACGTTTCCTTGGACCTGGCTGGGTCTGATGCCGTGTTCCTGCTGATGCTCCCCCGACTCCTCCTCTCTACCTCTACCTGCCTGATGGATCACGGAGATCTGGATCATGGTCCATACCTGTAATGATTCCTTCTGTACACATGACATCTATTGCTTCTGTCCATCCTGGAGAGGGATCCTTCTCTGTTGCTCTCCTGCAGGTTTCTTCCCTTTTTTCCCCTGTGAAAGTTTTTTTTCTATTTCTTGGGAGTTTTTCCTGATCTGAAGTGAGGTCCTGGGCCAGGGATGTCGTATGTGTACAGATTGTAAAGCCCTCTGAGGCAAATTTGTATTTGGTGATGTTGAGCTGTATAAAATAAACTGAATTACCCTCAAAGTTACAGAAACAGCAGCACCACCTGGTTGCGTATATATGGAAGCCCATTTCCACCACTTTGATGAAATAATTAAGATCCTGTGTAAATCTAGCCTGACGATGTCATACTCATAATTCTAGTCAGAATGTGAGTCTGATACCGCTCCCTTGGGCTGTGATTATGGGGCGTTTCCGAACCAGGAAAGAAAATGCCTCTTCGCTCAATTGGATAGAGCTACAACCAAACAGAGCAACGTAGTATGTGACGTATTTTAAGCGACGCATAGTTTTCGATCTACAAATGCCTTGATCGCGTTTCTCTGTTCCTCTTTCAAAATGAATGCTCTGTCGAGGTCTTCTAAAACAGACTCAATGGCAGAATCTACACATCTTAGCTTTCCAGCGGCAGCCATGTTTATTGTAAACAAATTTAAACCAAGCGCCTTTTTATGACGTGATTGGTTACGTTACTGTTGATCATATGTTCGTCATCGTATAAAGCCCGCCTTGACAATTTGATTGGTCCGGCAATATCTGGCTGCAGATAATTTCTCCCCAATGGAGCAATGCCAGACCCAACTTCCCGACTTCAAATGTTGAGGGCGGGGCTAAGTTTGGTCTGGTATCCAGGCTAGTGTAAATCATACTTAATCCCTATACTTAATTATGATTTACTGTATTATAATTATGAGTTACTATCTCATAATTTAGATTTACTATATTATAATTATGAGATAAATCCGATGTGAGGGGACAGGGCTGTCGTATGTGTACAGATTGTAAAGCCCTCTGAGGCAAATTTGTAATTTGTGAAATTGGGCTACACAAAATAAATTTAATTGAATTAGATAACATCTCATTATTACTTAGCATCTCATAAGTATGACTTGGCATCTCATAATTATGACTTAATATCTCACGGCAGAGCAGGGAATCTATGGTGAAGAAACAGTGAACCAAGTAAAGTGGAGATAAGGGTTGAGTGGACAATAATCACGCCTGCCACTGTAACTGCAATACAACCTTTGCAGGTAGCAGCCAATTAGAGTAGGCTAATGGTTGCTTAACAACATGTAGAAAGTCATATTGTATGCTATTTTGACAGCAGTATATCGGTGTGCTTTACTTAACCACAGTGTGCTGGTTAAGCTAGCGGCAAATCACATCTCATTATAAGGAGAAATGTTTCATAGGCATGTGCATGTGTGTTGTTTCCTCACATGCTCCAAAGCAGCAGAGGCAAAAGCTTAGCACATCGAAATTGATACCATTATTAAAGACTACTACGAATTGTGATATTTATTGACAAATCCCTGATCCAGTTTTGCTTCCAAAATACAATAAAGGTACAGTATTCTAAGATCCTATTGAACACAGATGTAGAAGAGGCCGGGAACGATTGTAACACTTTTTGTCCAAGCTCCTATAACTCGCTGAATTCTTCTTTTAGAGATCTCAAATGTTGGCACAATGTACCCTTGTTTGTCTTCTACAAATAGCAATGTTTGTGACTTAATCATTGACAAATTCATTAATCAATGTCCGCTCTTACGACTTGCCCCACTACCAAGGTACACACCCAGAGGTAAGTTGTAACAAACAAGTGTAGAATTAACAATAGACCACAACATATATGTAGATGTCCTAACACATTTCCAATGTAAGTATTAAGCCACTAGAGCTCCAAAACTGTTCGCTTCCCATCCACACCTGTTCTCATTAGCAGGCACTTACCTATATGCCTTTTAATGTTACTGTGCCACCCTGTGTTTAAATGTAGGAACTGCATTCCCCAATTCACCCCATGTTTCTCTCAAAGATAGAAGAAAGCAACCAACTACCTTTTGGCTCCAACATATTTTGTTGCAGATGTATCAACATTTTATTTTGTCAGTCAAAATATCTTTGTGTTTCACCTTTACCTGGACTCCTGGTTGTTTGCTGTGACTGAGCCCCACCACACAGGGACAGTGACAGTGCAATCTGGCCAAGACAGCAGAGGACAGCGCCATGCATCCAGCTCTTCAGACCCCAGGTAGGCATCTTAAACCATCTAAAGACTTTTGAAGCTGCAGTGGCGTACCTGCTGCTTGGTTTCAGCCTCCAGACGCAACAGGTGCTCACCCGCTTCTACCCTCGGCCTCTGGCTGAACTAGTATCACCAGACCCACCGGCCCCAGTGGCTCCGGGGACCTCACCTAGCCGCATCCCCTGCCGGTTCCCGCTGTCGCTGTTTTAAAGTAGGTGTCTCAAACTCAACTTACCTGGAAGCCGCTAGAGGTAGATTCTCGGTGAGGATGAGCCAGATAAAGTATTCCATAAACAAAGGATTTTAAGTATTCAACTGATCCAATCTTCTCAATCTTTATTAACAACAGTTCAGAACATGAACGGTTCTTCAGAACATGAATGGGTTCTTCATAACATGAACAGGTTCTTAAGAACATGAACGGCTCTTCGGAACTATTTGCCTACACATTGCTGCCAGAGACCTGGCAACGCTGCCTTTTATACTGCTGAGCCACATTTGGTTTGAGGGAGGAAGCAGTTTAGACCCTCAGTATGGCTTGAAGATACTCATCAGTGAATTTGGACCTGTACTTTGACTTATTAAAGTTCATGGTGGAGAAGAGCTTTTCACACATGTTCTCCCAAAAAGGCACATGGTCCGCTTGATCAAAAAGCTCAGGGAAGGTGGGGGCCAAGACTCTCAAAAATTGTCCACGCTTGTTTGCTTTTCCACTTACCTCCTTGAACTTGGCTTTGAGTTCAGATTAGCTCAATTTAAAGCACAGGAGAGCCATCTTGCACATCGCAGGAGAAGGGGTAAGCAAATATCAAAAAAGTGCCTCTGTGTGTCTGTCTGCAAACCTGTGATCAAATTCCTCCTAAAGCTTTACAATTTATGAAACTCTTTAAGACGTTTCCCCTGCTAAGTCTATGCACCTTGTGAAGTAGAGCACATCCTCATATGCAGAATCTATTTCCTTCAAAAAGGCGCGGAACTGGGTGCTTTAAGCCCCTGGATCTGATATGGCTGATGAATTTGACAACGACATATTGTCACAACTTCAGACATTTGCTACAATGGGCCTACTGATGGATAATGCAGTGCAGATCCATGGCTTCTTCCACACCATCCTCTTCAAGTTTTCTTTGAACAAGTGCCACCAGTCCATTTATCCTCCCCGTCATTGATGGCGCTCCATCGATTGTTATTCTAGGAAACCTCTTCCATGGTAAATCGTCATCCACAATGGAATAACACAGCTGACGGAATATCTCCTGAGCTATTGTCTAAGCCACGCATTGGAATCATTATGAGCAACTCCTCCATCACTTAAAAGTTGGCGTCAATGACGCGGACATGCATTGCGAGCTGTCAGTGATGTCTGTGCTCTCATCAAGAGCGACTGAGTTTGCACGGAAATGTTTGGTTTTCTCACACAGTGGATTGAGAAAACCAAACATTTCCTGATATGTCAGAAATGTACTCTGCCATTGTCTTGGCTGAAAGACTGATGTTGCTCAACTGACCTTTCTTTTCTGGACAAACAATATTTGCTGTATTTTCCTACCTTGGTGTCACTCCGGGATCAGGTTGAACCAAGTGACTAATGCTGCATTTGCATGAGTTTACTCTTGGATCATTCGCTTTATTCACAGCTTAGAGGTGGCGTGGCTTATCTCCAATTCTTCACTGTGGAAACAGTTAGAATTTCCGACATCTACCATGGAAGAAATAACCACTATTTCCGCTTTATACTTATTTTGGAAATCCCACAAACGTCGAAACATCAAATGCCCGTGTGTCTGGGTTCATAACATCACCCGCTGGCTCACACAGCTCGGTGACTTTCAGAGACTATGTCTGGATAACTACCACTTCCAGCGCTACGAGACTTTCAGAAGCCAGTTTGATTCACCAACGACACAACGTCAGTAATAACAGGCAAAGTATCTGATTGGATTTCGCAACTCAGCATTGGGCGAAAATCCGTGTAAATCGCATATGTGCATTGACTTTGCGTGAACGCAGCATATTGTTGCTAATTTGCGTTGTGAATATAAAACGCCCAGGGTAACCTCTTGGCAAAAGGGTGCATGTAGTCCTTGTAAGCCGTAGTGTGTACTATGTAGCCTGATGTTCTAGTCGGGTTAGCTTAGCTTCCATTTCGACTCTCCTCCCTAGGGCAGTTTAGTGGCATTTGGTCCATCAGGTCTGGTTGGGTGGTCGGCTATGGGCTGCGATCGTCTCAAAGTCCACTGCTTCTAATCCAATCCCCATGCTGCCCTTTTGCTATGTTTATGAATGTATTCTGTCATATGCCATTTGTGATAAACACAAAAATAACACATAAATAAAAACAAAACATTTCTAAAATTAATTTTAGCTATCGGGGGCAGCATGGACATGCGCCACTGTTTCCATAGCTTGATCAACAATATGCATGCTATAGGGCCTACTTGCTCTAATTTACTGTTATTTAGAATACAAATCATTAAGAAATCAAAGGAAGTGTATACTAAAGGTTTGAAGGGCCAAGTGAAAGAGTAACTGCCCATACGGGAAGCACTTAGAAGTAAGGCAAATATTCATTGGTCAATACTACACCTGGAATTCCATTGGTTGTGGAATTTTGACAGGGTTATTGCACAAATATAATACATGAGCCGATTAGAAATCCTAGAGCAGATATTTCCAGAGCACACAAAAGCAGTCGTTTAACAAGAAGGGCTGAAGCGCATAATATATCTGAAAAATACATTTTGAGTAGAAATCCATGCACCAGCAGGGGCTCTTTCTTCGTGAGGATTGGGTTTTGTGGGAAAGCATTACACGAAAAAGAGAAATCTATAAGTTATGCTGGCAAATTGAAAGACCACTCTTGAATAAAGATATGAAAAAGCACTATAAGCAACCATGCCATACCTTTTATAGGCTCTTTAAAATGATTAATGCGAGTATGAGAGATGGAATAGGTCACCATTCCATTAAATTCTATTTATTTTGTATCGTCCAAAATCACAAATTTGCCTCAGAGGACTTTACAATCTGTATATCCTCTGTTCATTCAAATGAGTTTGTGTGCATAAGCTTCAGAGATGCATCTTATTGTCTGATGAGTTTGTGTTCACCTCTACTTAATCATGTAGCTACACATTGTTGAATCATTAGCCTAATGCTCCTATAAAATCATTTGCCCCACACACAATAACATTGTAATGGATTGAAAGGGTTTGTCTTTAGTACAAACTTTCCTTCATGTCTTAAGATAATTAAAAAGAGAACTCACTGATCTGTCTTCATTACTTTCTTAATAATAATATAGGCTGCAAATTTGGTGAAGATTGGCGAGTGATTTGGAAGTTAGGTGTCTTTAAATATTAGGCCACACCCCTTGGATGTTCACTGATCCATATCTTCTGAACGCAATAAGATATCGACAATTCCTTAATTCAAATTCCTTTAAAATGAACCAATAATGAACCTCAGAAAATTTGGTAGGAATCGGACTAAGCGTTTTGAAAAAAAGTGCACAAAAACAGTTTTTTTACAAAATTCAAAATGGCGGAAAATCTAAGTAGGCGGAGCTTAGGGTTGCTAATGGCAATCTTGTAGAGCAGGTCCAAGCGGACGTGTACGCGAAATTTCAAGTCAATCTCTCATCGTCGAAATTAACCGTGGGTAAAAACGCTCTAGGGGGCGCTAGAGAGCCATTTTTGTATACACTTATACGAAAACTCAAGAATATGAACATTTTCGCCAGTCTGGTTGTGCATGTGAAATTTAAGTCTGCTGGGGCGTACAGTGTGCGGCCAGACGAGGTTTGTTTGGAGAGAATAATAAGAAGAAGAATAAGAAAAAACACGTCAATAACAATAGGTTCCTCTACGACGAAGTCGTCACGAGGACCCTAATAATAATAATAATCACGTCAATAACAATAGGTTCCTCTACGACGAAGTCGTCACGAGGACCCTAATAATCACGTCAATAACAATAGGTTCCTCTACGATGGAGTCGTCACGAGGACCCTAATAATAATAATAATAATAATATGTAAGGCACTCTTCATTCAAGAATATCAGAGTGCCACAGAGCCAGTACGTAGTTTAACTAACTATAATACAAAAAGGAATAGTTGACAATCTACTCAGTCATAATAAAAAGGGTTTTAGGCCAGTCTTAAAATATTCCAGTGTCGGTGTTGCCCTTAAGTGGAGTGCTGCTGAGCAGAAGGCCCGGTCTCCCATGGTGCGGAGCTTGGTGTTGGGGACCAGAAGGAGCGAGCCGTTTGTAGATCTGAGGGTGCGGGTGGAGGTTTTGGGAGTAATGAGTTCTTGTAGGTATGGAGGTGCATGTTCATTTCTGCATTTATGGGTGAGTAGCAGGACTTTGTAGTCAATCTGGAATGAGACAGGGAGCCAGTGGAGTGAGTGTAGAATGGGTGTTATGTGCTCATATTTCCAGACTCTAATCAGGATCCTGGCAGCTCTGTTTTCAATGTATTGCAGTTTTCTGATGTTCTTGACAGTGATCCAAGTACAGAGTAAATTAGAGTAGTCCAGTCTAAAGGAGATGCATGCATGGACGAGCTTCTCTGCATCTGACAGGGTTAAAGTGGGGCAGAGATTGAAGATAGTTTTGCACAGGTGTTTTATATGGTCGTTAAAAGTCAGGTGAGGATCAAACACAACTCCCAGTTTAGTGACTGAAGGAGAAAGGTATGACCTGAACATCGAAGGTGAGGAGTTATGGAGGATGACTGAACCTGGTGTGGAATGCCAACAAGAAAGGCTTAAGTTTTTCTAACGTTTAACTGGACATTAGAGCATTAATAAAAAATAAAAACAAAACACAATAATGATACTAAACACTGAAATAATAAATATAAAAGGAAAAATATAAAATAATACAAAATATATACACAAGGCAGTGACCAAATTGAATTTCCAGCAGGTTAAACTTATCCGCCTAATAAAGATATGCGCCAGAGATTTGAGGTTCTGCTCGCGGGACCAGTGAGCTCTGCAGCGGCGGGCAGTCAGCGCGCTGTGTGGCCGCCAACAGCAGCCTGATCTTGACAGGACTTTTTAAAAATGCTCCGCTGGCTCTGATATCTCAGTAGCGGTTAAACATGTTATAATAATTGGATTTTGGAGAATCTAACAAGCACAAAGTGTTTGTTATTTATTCACAGATAACGTTGACAGTTTGACTGAGGGTTAAGACACATAAATTAATTTTTTAATTAAATTTAACTTTGGACAGGCGGTGTATTTTAATTTTGACCGAACTGTTTGCATTTGCATGTGTAATATAATTATATATATATATATATATATATATATATATATATATATATATATATATATATATACACACACACATTTATATATGCACAATATATTTATAAACACAATAAATATATATATATATATAATTTTATGTCTGATTATTTTATATTGTGTGTATATATATATATATATATATATATATATATATATATATATATATATATATATATATACAATTAAACACACAATAAAAAATAAAATAAAAGGATAATGAAAACTATTATTTATTGGAGTAAACTCATGAGCAAAGACACCTGATGTGGTATCGTCATCAAGTCAGCTGCTATTCAAATTGCAGAAAGACCGTCCTCCGTCCTCCTGTCCTTTGGAGTCTGGACTCTCAAGACCAAACTCCCAAGTCCAGACTCCAAAAGAACCCAAGTCTGGCAACATTTACAGAAACAAATATTTCTGCCACTCCGTTTTCAAAAATAATGTACACACAAGGTCGTTTTCAAAAAAGTTTCCGTTTCTGTTTAAAGCGTTTATATGAACCCGCATTTTTAGTCGCATACTGTGACGTTTGACAACCTAAAACTCCACTTGACCTAGTTCACACGCAAACACAAAAACTGAGTTTTCAGAAATCTCCACTTTGGCCGGAGATTTTAGAAATTATCTTTTTCCGTGAGAAAACCTCAGTTTTTGTGTGAATGAAAGGCCAAAACGCATGAAAATACATGCGTTTTCCCATCATGTAAACAAGGTCTCAGTGTACTTGGAATTAATAAACGGCGTTGGAGCAGTCTGGACTTGCATCCTCCTATAAGAGCAGGTCTAGCTGGTGAATGGGAGAGAGATCCTGATCCACACTCCATACCAGTTGGTGGCGGTAATGCACCAAACAGTTGTTGTGTTTGAGGTGGTTCTGAAGTTGAGAAGTGACTACCTTCTCTAAAACCTTGGACAGGAAGGCAAGGTTGGAGATATGCTGTAATTGTCAATACCTCCGGGTCTCGGGTGGGCTTCTTGAGATGGGGACGGATGACGGCAACCTTGAGAGTAGGTGGGACATGGGGATAGACACCCAGAGTCTCTGCAGCGTTGTTCCAGGTCACACCAAGCTGTTTTTATTTTCCTGAGCTCATGTGTGAACCAGGGAGTAGCGTGTGAGAAATTTACCTCACGTGACTTGACAGGGTCATGGAGATCAAAAACACTTCTCAGGGATGCATTATAGAGCTCTAAGACTTCATTCATTGATGCATAGGCCGGACAGGTGATGAGCTAGATATCCATGGTTATAGTGGCTGTGTCAATGCCTTTCCAGTTCCGGAAAGACATCTGACGCTTAGGTCTAAAAGTAGGCAGCATATAAGTTTTAAAAGGCTTTATTATGTATTTATGTATATTATGTTTTCTTTATGCTGGGCCATTTAGTAAACTAGTCCAACACTGGTAACCATTTTGTTTCTCCTCCCAGGAACCAAGAGAAATTAATGGCGTCTCAATCGGCCACTTCCTGTTGGGAGATCCAGCGTATCCTCTCATGGACTGGATCATGAAAGGCTTCACCCATTCCCCAAACATCACCCCTGAGCAAGAGTCCTTCAATATCTACTTAAGCTCTGCAAGGACCACGGTGGAGATTGCGTTTGGGAGACTGAAGTCACGCTGGAGAGTTCTGATGAAGCGCAGCGACTTCCACTATCCATTCACCCCTAAAGTGATTGCTACCTGTTGTGCGTTGCACCATTTCTGTGAGAACGAGAAGGAAGTTGTGAATCCCAACTGGTTAGTGGAAGTGGCTACCTTTGCATCTAACCTGCCACAGCCAGGCGGCCGTGCCAACAATCACTCAGACAACACAAATGGACAGAGGATCAGAGTCGCCCTCACAGATTACCTGAGTGCAAACTTCCCCCTGCGCAGACCATACCTGTAGATGTCTTGGTATTCATTACACCAGGGCTATTCAACTTCAGTAGCAAGTGGGCCGAATAAGAAAATCAAGCGGTGTGTGAGGGCCGCACAGAATATTTAAATATTTATCAAATACCCCCCCCCCCCACCCCCCACCCCCAGAACGAAACTTTAGGAGTTCAGTCGCGCGAATGCCTGGATGCTTTACTTTCATTGGTTGCTGGATTAAATCTTACCCAGATACGTTTGCTGTTTTCTGATTGGCTGTTGTGTAGCCCACTTCTATTTTTTGATTGGCTGATAAGTGGCAACTAACAGCTGACCTCCAGAGGAGCGCTTGATTTCTTCACCTCATGTTTGCGCGCTGCGGCGGCACATTAAAACAATGAATAGCCGAGAGCTTTTTCAGCGTGAGAAATACGATGTGTGCGGGAGTGCGGGAGTTAAGACCGAAATGTGTGAGTCTCACGCTCAATGCGTGACACTTGAGCCTGCAGACAACTTCCCGACGCTTCGGCTTTGAGAGAGACGTGTTGCAGCTTAACGGTAGCGTCAGCTAGCGCCGTGTTTCAGTGGTCAGCCAGAGCGCTGGTGAGAGTGGGTCACGGTAACCAACACGGGGGCGTAACATAACGATGTATCCAAACTCAATGGCTCTGGGTTAGATGTCTCAATGTATAAAAAAGGCGTGTCCGTCAGTTTAATTTTTTCTTACCAAGCTATACTGATTTGCAGACGGTCTGGCGGGCCGGAGTTAAATTCAAACGGGCCGTATCCGGCCCGCGGGCCGCTAATTGAATAGGCCTACATTACACAATTGCCAGTTTTTTTAATGTTTGTAAATGTGTTTAATTCCACAAATAAAGAAACTCACAGAAGTTTTAGTTAAGTGTTATATTTATAAGAAATATGAAGAGAAGTAAAACAAGGTATAAGAGCACACAAGTATAAAGGGTAAAACCTTGAACGTCACACACGTCTAGAAATTGTGCTGTATGACGAGGAAGGTGCTTTTCAGGCAGTAGTGCAAATAAGTAAGGTGAAGATTGGAAAGAACAATAAATATATTTTAAAGTGAGGTCTGTGCAGGTTGAGTCCAGGGTGCAAAATGACGTGCTGAATGAGCCTAGTTCAGCTGATGGTAGTGGGAGGTGGATGGGAATCCATAACCATAATATGCATCTTGCGGTGGTTAAGGTTGAGGTGGTGGTGAGAATTTGTTTGGTTGAATGTTATCCATTCTCTGCATCAGCTTCTCCACCATACTGTCTGTGCAGAGGATGCTGGCGATCAACCGCTCCATCCGGGCCTCACTTCTCGCCATGTCCTCCTTCCATTCTCGAGACATGACTTGCATGTGGTTCACGAGTACATCAAAATCTCTCATTCTCCTCGATTGCTGGGTCCTTGTTCTTTTAAGAAATGGCAGGTATAAAGTCAGTTTAGGCATATGGTAGTAACCATCTTGACATCAGCTGTTTGTTAGACTACACAGGATGAGTGGACGCATCGCATGAAGATTCTTTGTGATGCCCATATGTTGATGCAGTTATAATATAGCAGAACTTACCAGGTAGATCATCGGTAAATGTAGGACGCAGTGGAATACTTGAAGGTGGAGTGCCCGCTAGAGCCGACCTAACTGAGGTAGCACACAGTGCTTGAAGGTGAGGAGGATCCAGGTGAGCCTCCGAGCAGCGTCTCTTCCGGGTCCATTGTAGCATCTATAAGATGGTACAGCACAAAAAATTATAAAACGTTATTTATAAAGCACCTTTTATGCAAAAGAATGCAGCTCAAAGTGCTTTACAGCAAATACGTGCGCAATTACTTGCACATAAACATAGACATCAAAGAAACATAAAAACTCAGATCTAGTGCAAAAACAAATGTAGAAAATACACTTTATGTAACTGTCCGTCAATCTAAATTGAATTCCTTGCAAGTTATTGGGAAGGTCTACACGTTTCTCAAAGACAAAGGGCTAGCTAGCAAGTGGCACATATGTTGGCTTCGACGGTTACGGTTATCAAGTGGGACCCAGGTTAGCCTTACGTTTTATGATTGTACATTGTTTTCATTGTCCGTTTAATTCCTCGCAAGTTATGGGAAGGTACATGTTTCAACACATATTTAGCACTGCTAACGCATCTCACAAACCGCATCAGCTAGCATCAGGTATCTACCACTTGTTTTAGTGTGATGCAACTGAAATGAACTTACCCATGGTAGTTGGAAACTGAACACCTGAATCTACACCGTTGTGCTCTACTCGGGACATAGGCCGGCTCCCAAGAAGGTCATCTAGGATATCATAGAACGGGTACGTAGTGCGACCACGGCCACTCGCTCCATTGTCCCGTTTGGCCTGGAAGAACGCCTTCTTCACGTTCTTCCATCGGATCCTGATCTGTTCAGGGGTCCTGGGAAAGCCAGCCTCTAAGATCTTCAGTGCCACCTTTTTAAAAAGTTCACCATTTCAGGTCTTCCTCCCATCCATGAACTTCAGTATGTTCAACTCCTACAAAACATTAAGCATACATGTTGTCTGCTCTTCGGTCCAGAAATGTATGGCGGCTCTCGTGTTCTCCATTGCGTTGTTTGTTTTCTGCTGGCCAGGCTCCCTGCAGTCAAATCTATCGTCTCTTTCGACTTCCGGGTAAAGACATGGGAGGGAGGAGGGCGGCGGGATCTCGAGCATGCGCAAAGATGCAAAAATCCAGTTCCTAATCCAATTCACCGCTACATGCCGCGATTGTCGGATTATCAACCGGATCGGATCGAGTAATCCAGGGGTATTAATCGGATCGTAGTCGGACCGCACATAGTCGAACAAAGGTGTTTACATGAAACGGATAATTCGATTTCGGTCCGACTAAGCCAGTTATTCGAATGCATGTAACCACGGTCAATGTTGGTTGACAGTGCAGAGTAAAGTAAGGAGAACACTTATCTCGGGTAAAACAGGTTGGGTTTTGGAGGACGGTATATGAGAAGCACTGTCATGGAGTATGGATTATATGTTTAGCAGCTACTTGGTGGTAGGAGACAGATGTGTGCCATTGTTCCTAGTATTGCATAGTCTCGCGATGTATCCGACGATGACTACAAAGTTAGTTTCTTGTTTCCTGATTTCCCCGTGAAGGGTTATTTGGAAGTTATTCCTGATCCCATGTGAGGTTTTCGGACACGGATGTCTACAGATTGTAAAGCACTCCGAGAAAAAATAGTAATTTGTGAAATTGGGCTATACAAATAAATTGAATTGATTCCACGGTGAAGCCGCAGCGCGAACTTCTATGGATGTGGCAAGGTCTGTTTTTCAAAATCCCACACTCTTGACTCCAGACCCTGTATGGCAACGACCACAGGCTGGCGTGCCCCAGCGCCAGCCAGTGCAACGCCACCACTCCCAGATGCCAACAGTTCAAAGAATACACCAATAGTCGTCATATAATAAAGTATCAAAGGGAGCGGTAGCCAGCGTATCCTCTTACACCGACTCACAGGTGAAAGTGGATAAATGTAATTTCAGGAGAATAACGAATGATATTATAACCAGAGCTGCCAACTCTCACGGTTTCGCCGTGTGACACACGCTCTCACGCCAAACACAACCAATTTCTCACGGCAAAAGAAATTCTGATTTGGGCCGAAGCTCCTTTTCAAACTCCGCGACGATAGATGGCGCTAAGGAGCGCATCTGTAAACCTGTTCGCTGCATACACATCCTATTTACCCCAAAGGGTCCCGAAGTTAGCAGCAGAAGAAGATTTTCAAACAGACACAGCGAGCAGAGACTACGGTATGTTAATACAGGGCTCTTAAGTGTCACACATTGAGAGTGACAGTCACGCATTTCAGTCTTAAGTCACGCACTCCCGCCACACATCGTGGCTGCAGCGCCAACATGAGCTGGCCGCGCTGACCTCACGGTGGCGAAATCAAACGCTCCCCTGGAGGTCTGCTGTGCGTGCCACTTATCAGCCAATCAAAAAGAAGAGCTGGGCTAAACAATAGCCAATCAGAAAAGAACCTGTTGTATCTGGGTACGATTTCATCCAGCAACCAATGCAAATAAAGCATCAGTCACTCTTACCTGTCTTACTGCTTTAGGGCGTTAGGTCACTTGCAAATATGTTTTACGCATAGCTATAGAGTCTCACTTTATCTACTTCCAAGATGGCAGCACAAGTGAATACCTGTCTGTTTGTCCTGTAATTGAGTGTTTGTTTGTACTGTGTCTTACTTTATTTTATGGTCTGAGAGCCCTAAATACTACACTATAGAGTATAAGCATCGTGAAATTAGCTAAAAAAATAGCTGAAAATACGTCAATTCTGCATCGTGAGTTTTCCGCGTGAGCCCTTGTTGCCCTACTCGGCTTCGCTCACCCACCCAGACGCTCACCTGCCTGACTGCTTGCTGCCTCTTGATTCTTGATTGTTCTGTTGTTATTGATTTCAGGAAATGTACAGCCTAATCCTGGCCCTGTTGATATTACACAATGTAATAGCAAGGAAGCTTCATGTTTTAATACTCCTACTGATTTTAAAGCAAGGGCTGGTCTCGGTTTAATTCATTTAAATGTACGCAGCTTAATTGCCAAACTTGATTTTATCCGCATTTGGGCAAGCTCGACAGAAGCTGATGTTATTGTTATATCGGAATCGTGGTTGAGTAAATCTGTTTTGGACAAAGATGTCAATATTGATGGATATACTGTTTAAAGGACTGATCGACCTAATACAGGAGGTGATATTGCGATTTTTATAAAAAGTAAGTTTCATGTAAAGGTGCTACTCTCTAAGTCAGTGAGCAAACAATTTGAAATTGTGGCTCTTGATCTGGAGGTATCTAAAAGGCTTCACCTGACTGTTGTTGGTTGCTATAGGACACCATCAGCAGTCAGTGAAGCTCTTCCCTCTTTGATGCAACTCATATTGGGTTTACATTATAATGAGATTGTTTTGATTGGTGACCTTAACTGGAACTGGCTAAATCCAGTTTTGGATAATTTTAGGGCACAATGTGATTCAATAAATCTTTTCCAGATTGTTGACAAGCCGACTAGACGGAATCTTAAATGTCCTGAAAAATCTTCTTTGATAGATCTTATACTAACTTATGTCCCCCATAAATATTCTCCTGCCAGTATTTTTGCAAATGATACCAGCGATCATTGTGTTATTGCCACAGTTAGATGTACACAAATTCCCAAAACTAAGCCACGTATCATCATAAAGCGGAATATGAATCATTTTGTGGAACAAGGATTTCTTCATGATCTCTTTTACTCAGACTGGGAACGATTTGGCCTCATCGGTGATGTTGAGAGTGCGTGATGGTTTTATTGGAATTGTGGACAAACATGCTCCTTTCAAAAAGTGCAGGATTAAAGGCCGTGATACTGCATGGTTCAGTTCGGATTTATCCAAGATGCTAGATGAGCGAAATGTGGCTTGGGCCAAGGCAAGGGGTTCTGGTCTGGAGTCAGATTGGCTGCTGTTTAGAAAACTGCGCAATGCTTGTACAGTTGCAATAAAAAAAGCTAAAGCTGAGCATTTTTTAAATGAAACGTCAAACAACCTCAACAATCCAAGACTGTTTTGGAGGACAATTAAATATTTATCTGGAAATAGAAATGGTATTGAGCTTCCCGCTTGCATTGTCAAGGACTCAAATGACATCTCTGACAAAGCCATAATGCTGGACTGTTTTAATGAGCACTTCATTGCCTCTGGTTCCCTATTTGACACTTTAAACCATGCACATGAGAAATCCTCTGTTTGTTTGGGTCGCCAGGAAACTGGAGGTGAGTCTTTTAGTTTTAAGCCTGTTACTGTTGGTGAAGTGCACAACTTCAACTTTTAGACACAAGAAAACCGGCAGGTCCGGATAACCTAGAACCATATTTTTTAAAGTTAGCTGCTGATTTTATCGCACCCCCTTTAACATATATTTTTAATCTTTCATTGCTCTCAAATGAAATTCCCCTCATATGGAAGTCTGCCTTTGTTCTCCCCCTGTTAAAAGGAGGAGACCCCACACTTTTAAATAATTACAGGCCTATCTCCAAACTGTCTGTTTTAGCTAAGACACTAGAATCCCTCGTGAGTGAGCAACTTAAGGAGTTTTTAATCATAAACAATATTTTATCTGTCTATCAATCAGGTTTTAGGAAAAAAACATAGTACAACCACAGCACCATTAAAGGTAGTAAATGATTTTATTGCATTTTTGGACAATAAACACCACTGTGCAGCCCTTTTTATTGACTTGTCCAAGGCCTTCGACACTGTCGATCATGCAGTAATGATGCAGAGACTTCTTGCTATTGGACTGTCAAAACAAGCTGTCTGATGGTTTGAAAATTACTTGTCAAACAGATCAGTGTGTTCAGGCTGAAGGCATCACCTCTAGTCCTCTTGATTTAATAAAAGGTGTGCCCCAGGGCTCGATCCTTGGACCACTTTTATTCACACTTTATATCAACAGTATTGGTCAAAATGTGCCAAATGCCAATTTTCACTTTTATGCAGACGATGCTGTCATTTACTGCTCTGCTCCTACACAGCATCAGGCTCTCTTATACTTGCAAACAGCCTTTGATACTGTGCAACACAATTTCAATGAGTTGAAATTAATGTTGAATCCTGATAAAACAAAGTTGATGATGTTTACAAAATCAAAAACAAAGCCATCAAACCTTCCAGATATGATTACATCTCAAGGCAATGTGA
Organism: Liparis tanakae; assembly: GCA_036178185.1. Lineage (NCBI taxonomy): Eukaryota > Metazoa > Chordata > Actinopteri > Perciformes > Liparidae > Liparis > Liparis tanakae. The sequence goes on along the minus strand of CM070095.1, from coordinate 17,282,865 downwards.
TTGAGTCTGTATCATCATATAAATACCTGGGATTCTTGATTGATGATTCTCTCTCTTTTAAACCTCACATTCAACAACTCGTGAAGAAGTTGAAAGTGAGGCTGGGTTTCTATTTCAGGAATAAGTCTTGCTTTTCTTTTGATGCTAAAAAGAGACTTGTTGCTGCTACTTTTATGCCTGTGATTGATTATGGTGATGTATATATGCATGCATCTTCTCAATGCCTTCACTCCTTAGATACTGTCTACCATGGAGCACTGAGGTTCATCACTAATCTTAAGGCTCTGACTCATCATTGCTCCCTGTATGCTAGGGTTGGTTGGACACCTCTGTCCATCCATAGAAAAAATCATTGGCATGTCCTTATATATAAGGCTATTCTACATGTACTTCCATCGTATCTTTGTACGCTAATTAATCTGAAAGACCCTGGAAGCTACCATCTTCGCTCTGTGACCTACGCTCAAGGCCTCCTCTTGCTCTCCGTCCCTAACGTCCGTTTGGAAATGGGAAAGAGGTTTTAGGTTTGCTGCGGCTTGGAATTTGCTGCAGACTGACCTGGGTCTCCGGGAACCAGTCTCTTTAGGTGTTTTTAAAAATAGATTTAAATAATTGGAGGGAAATTCATCTAGTTGTAAATGTTTTCTATGACGGAGGTATATGCTCATGTGTAAGCTGGTCGTGTTGACTTGAGTTTTAGTTTTTGGTTTTATTTCATGCTGTGATTTTGTTCTTTGTTTTTTTATATTGTCTGTCACTGTTTTATGTTATCCTGTCTGAAACTTTGTGTGACGTGTTACTGCTACCGTCTTGGCCAGGACACTCTTGTAAAGGAGATTTTTAATCTTAATGAGGCGTTTCCTGGTTAAATAAATAAAATAAATAGAACCTGAGAGCTGTTAATGACGTGGTTCAACTAAGTACTCACTCTCTTAGACCCCGTTTACACGATGGAAAAACGCATATAAACGCATATATTTTCATGCGTTTTGGCCTTTCATTTACACAAAAACGGAGGTTTTATCACGGAAAACGATCATTTCTTATTGTAAGTCGCTTTGGATAAAAGCGTCTGCTAAATGACATGTAATGTAATAATAATTTCTAAAAACTCCGGCCAAAGTGGAGATTTCTGAAAACGCCGTTTTTGTGTTTGAACGATGTCAAACGGAGTTTTAGGTTGTCAAACGTCACAGCATGCGACTAAAAATGATTCACGTCATATGTGTGCGTCCTATATTTACAGTTTTGCTTACTGATGATGGAGGTACAGGGTAGTGCTCATTTGTGCATTAATGCAAACCCTTTTGGCCTGTTTGTATTTACAAACACAACTGATTTTTTTACATCAAGGAGCAGAGGCGAATAACTGCACGGAGGTCAGCAGTCCTTCAGCTTTCGATACTCCCAAGACGTCGGTACATTGCCTGCCAACGTCGCCGCCGACGGTTTTGGATCCGACCAGGGCGAACCGCTGTCTGGTGGGAAAACTTTGAAGAAGAATGGCATGAAAACTTTAGAATGTCGCGCTCATCACTTCTGTCTCTTTCGGAGTTACTGCGCCCCTCTATAGAAGGTCAGACTACTGTCATGCGGTCGCCAGTCAGTGTTGTTAAAAAGGTTGCCCTCACCCTATACTATTTGTCTGATGAGGGTAGACTACGTAAAACGGCAAACGCATTCGGTCTGTCTAGACCGGCCGTTTCAATAATAATCAGACAGGTGTGTAGAGCCATAACAGTTGACTTGGGTTCTAAATATATAAAACTGCCCAAAACAGAAGCTGCTGTCCAGTCCCTTGTGCAGGGATTTGAAGAAGCTCATGGCCTCCCTCAGTGTCTAGGTGCTGTGGATGGGACGCATGTCGAGATCAAGCAACCATCTGCCAATTCCACTGATTACATCAATAGAAAAGGGAGGTTTAGCTTAAACATTCAAGCCACCTGTGATTATAAATATTCATTCATGGACGTTGTTGTGAAATGGCCTGGGAGCGTGCATGACGTCCGTATTTTTGCAAACTCTTCACTGAACACGCTCTTGAAAAATGGAAACATCCCTCCCTGTCCAAGGCAAATCATTGAAAATGAAGAGCCAATACAAGTGTACATACTCGGTGACCCTGAATATCCACTGCTCCCATATGTGTTGAAAGAGTATGTAAATGGAGGGAGCACTGCACAGGAGCAGTACTTTGGACTATCTTTGTGCCGAGCACGGATGGTGATAGAGTGTGCGTTTGGGAGGCTAAAAGCCCGGTTCGGAGCACTGAGAAGGACTATGGACATTAATCGAGATGATCTGCCCTTTGTAATCTATGCATGTTTTGTGCTGCTCAATTACTGTGAGGCTACTAAGGATAGAGTAGACGACCACAGTATAGTTGAGGCAATTCAGTATGGCCGGGAAAACCAGCCAGACACACAACCAGCTGTCAGAGGTGACGCCATGACAGCAGAAGGGAAGAGGGTCAGGAGAATCCTAACCCAATTCCTGGATCCTTAAAAGGAACAAACCCTTTTCCAGCATGTCATCCAGCAGATCATCCAGGTTGTCATACAAAACTGTCTCCTACAAATACAACCCTCATTGTTCAAAATGTTTTAGCTATGTTCATCACAGCATTTAAATGTACAATACGTTTGTTCAAGCAAATATGTTTACAGTTTTCTTTTTTTTTACATTGTACATAGTTAACAAGCCCCTTGAATGGAATCTATTGACATTGCCAAGTGTTACTGTTTGCATGTTTGGTAGAATACCATTATCCACATACAGAATGGGAAATGCTTAATGGTCCTGTGTGAAAGCTTTCTGAAATAAGTTGATCTGGTTTGGTTTGACCCATATTGATTAATCACAGACACACATCAGTTTTCAGACATTTTACTTCTGAAGAAATCTGACACTTGACAAGACACAAAAACAAAATGCCCAATTGTCATTTAGCCAGGAAATTAGAGGTAGTAGTGCAAATTTTCAAATAATAAATAAAAGCTACTTCAAGTAAACTCAAGACTTCAAGAGGAATAACTAAACTGACAAGTGGTGCACATAGTTTGTACATAGTATCCATTTGTAAACTTTAACGAAAATATTGGAACTGCTAGGGGTAGTAACATTTCACACTAAACACGCCCAAAAAGAACAATACAAGTAATTGATACTTGCCAGTATGGTATATAATACATAAACCATCAGAGGTAAATTCACTAAGCTTCCTTGAAAGTGGCTTAAGTAAATGAAAAGTGCTCCATGTCCTCGATAGGTGTGTGTGTCAAATCTGATGTGTTGATGGTGCTGCATTGAGTGGCCCTGCATTATGTGTTCTATTGTCAGCTGATGAGTTGGGTGGGACTGAATGCTGAACTGGTGCTGAATTTGGGAAATATGACTGTAGTAGTGGCGTGTGTGCATATCTCTGTCCATAAGGACCTCTTCCGTCAAATGGCATGTTGTAATGTGGCGGTGGTGGCGGTGTGTGCACAACTTGACACAGGAGATTAAATCCATCAGCAATTGATGTTAGCCTCTCAAGTGTATCTGTTATTTTGCTGAAATTATCAGATGCTTGTCCTCTTCAATGGCATTCAGCCACTGGGTCTCAGCTGGTAGCTTTCTCTTCAGCCGTTCATGCCGGTGTCCATCCAGTTTAGCCTTTACAAAGTAGACCAAACTAAATGTATTCATTGTAACTATAATAGTTTGTAACTAATTTGCAGAAGTCAACCTATCCAAATACTATCTCATTTCATATCACCACAATAAATGATGGCCTACATTTCCCTCACCATAATAAATCTATGTCCAAAGTCCTTAAGACTACACATCACAATTCACAACAGACTTTGTATAGGAATATAGAAATGTATTTGATATAAATATATATGGAAGTCTTAATAAATAACATACACACACACGTTCCTTGAAATAAAACCAAAAATAAATAGATGACAATAATATGACAATGAATAGCCTACATACCTGAAGCAGGGCTCTCTTCTTCACTGTGGGGGTGGGGACCACACTGCCATCAATATCTACCTCTACTTCAGACTCCAGCTCCGCGACTTCAGGCGGGAACGTGGTAGATGGGGTGGGTGAAGGGGTGGGGGAAAGTGCGACGGAAGAGTCCAGTTTGTTGGTTGACTGGATGGTTGTAGTGGCAGGGGAACCACCCCAAACTTGCTCACAGAGTTCGTAGTAGAGAAGTTCCACTCTACCATGGCCGCTCCTACGTCCAGTGTCGACTGCATTCCGGTACTTTCCTCTGACTGCCTTCATTTTCGTTGTCAGGTGCGCACAAGTTATTTCCTCCTTGACATGAGGATACTGCTCGGAGGTCTCGGACGGGTACTGTTCTAAGAACAATGCCAACATGTCGCTATATTTAGCTTGGCATGATTCCCAATCCACATTATCAATTGCTTTATTTACATTATAATCTAGGACAACTCGAAGCAGCAGCTCCACTTCGCTGTCTGTCCATACAAACGAAGCTCGCGCCATATTTACTCTCTCTTTAAAGGAAAAGGAAGTTGATCGTGTTTTTCGTAGTTGTTGTTGGTTTTGAGAATTCTGTGGCCTTGTGTGTACGACGTTATTTTTGAAAACGGAGAGGCAGAAATATTTGTTTTTGTAAATACCCGGCTATGTGTAAACGTGGCCTTAAACTTTAAATCTTGAAATAAATAATGTGTTGTGATTGTGTGTGTCGATGTAAACTCAGCTGTCGTAACAAGCAGGAGAGCACCGTGTGGACCTCTTGGTGTACTGCATGCTCAAAACATCATAGAATTGTTTATTAAGCGCTGCCCACATAGCATTTATCTTTTTATTTGCAGGCCTAGGAAAAGGATCCTCTCAAATGTTTTCAAAACAATATTTTGAACAAGTAAGATGTATTCTAAATAATTTAACATAAAGACAGGACATTTTTGCAATATAATTAGACATGTTTTTGTAAATGAGAGTAGAAACATTTTAATTCTTTAAGGTAGCAAAGATGCCTCGTAAAAGACATTTGCCAGGCCAGATCGAGGTACAACATGGGTTCAACGCCAAATTAATTCAAATTTCCTGATATTTGAGCCACCATCGTGTGTGGCTGCGTGCGCGGCAACATTTTGGTCACCCCCGACAAAATCTCACTCCAAGGTTTTTTGAAAAGTTGGCAGCTCTGTTATAACTCATCCTGTGAGGAATATCCTAACCAAATATTCCAACCTACTGGTGGGAAAGTCAGGGCATCACTAAAGTTTATAGACTGTCGGCCCCACCGCTGCTGCAATAAATTCAATCAAAAGTAACCAGAAGGAGTCATACAAAAAAACGTAGAATTAAATGTGGACTCCTAAATATTAGATATGTCATCTAAAGCTGTATTAGTAGATGATTTAATAGACAATCACATTAATTTACTTACTGAAACCTGAGTCATGAAGTACGTCAGCCTAAATTAATCAACTCCAAGTCGTATTAATAATAACATCCTTGAGGCACAAACCAAGGAGATGGAGTAGCAGCCATCTTTGAGTAAAGCCTCTTAATACATCTTAAACTTAAATTAAACAATCTATTTGTAAGCCTTGTTCTTAGTCTTTCACATCCAACCTGGAAAACAATACATCCAATTCTATTTGATATACTGTACCGGCCACCAGGTCCATATTCAGAATTTCTATCTGAATTTTCAGAGTTTCTATCAAGTTTAGTCGTTAAAATTATTACTGTAGGAGATACTGCAGCGATAAACCCAAACTTTAAGACTCCTGAATGCAGCTTTCTTTGTAGGCTTTGCTTCTTCTTCTTTTGTCTCTTTATTGACCTTACCCCTCGCCAGAGAAGCTTTCCAAAGATATGTTTCGCTATCTTGTGGGTTTGCTAGCTTTTTTTTCCTGCATATTGCGTGACCTCGTGAGAGGCTCAGACCCACAAACGGTGTATCCGGTCCTTTTTTCTAAATAAAATAATTTTCAGACTTTTTTTAACTGGCCCTGTACCAACCAAGGGTTGGGGACCACTGCACTAAAGCACTGAAATTTCTCCATGGACGCCACGTCCTGGTGAAAACAGATAACACCACTGTGGTGGCGTACGTCAACTGCCAAGGCGGCACTCGCTCACTACAGTTGCACAGGTTGGCTCGAATGTTGATTGTGTGGATCAGCACCAGCCTCCTGTCCCTTCGACCAACACACGTTCAGATGCAGATCTTCTGTCCTAAGGGAACCCTATGAACGGAGAGTGGACTCTTCACCCGCAGGTGGTGATGTAAATCTGGCAGAAATACAGCCAAGCAGACGTAGTAGATCTGTCGGAAACAAACGCGCCACTGGGAATGGATGCGCTTGCACACACGTGTTCAAGCATGCTGCTCTATGCATTCCTCCCTCTCAGCCTAATCTCCCCGACTATACACGGTGATAGGTGGTAGTCCAAGAACTAGTAGACAGAGTAAATACAGCCGTGGCCTCTCCTGATACGCAGGCACCTTCTTTCCCAGGCAGTTGGGGAGATCTACCCCCCTCACCCATTCCTTTCCAGTGTTCAGTAGTGGACCCACAGTTTTTTTACAAGATTTAGTAGACACGGGTAAGGCCTTTTCCACTATTAAAGTTTATTTGGCAGTGGTTATCTCAGCTCGTCATTTAGGCTTTGGAGAGAAGCCGGTGGGGCAGCATCTTTTAGTATGTTGTTTCATGAAAGGTGTTCGCCGTAAGCTCCTCGTTTCCAGGCCCCTGGTCCCTCTGCAGATTCCAATGGTGGGGTTGTAGGCCCTCTCTCTCTCTCTCTCTCTCTCTCTCTCAACACCCATTTGAGCCTATGGAGGCGGTGTAGATAAGTTTATTTCACTCAAAACACTGTTGCTCTAGACTTTAATCAGCAAATTGTGAGTGACTTACAGGCTCTATCCATTCGCCCTTCCTGCTTGCAGTTTGCTCCAGGGCTCTCCAAGGTTTGTATGCTGCCCATGCCCAGGCTTTGTGCCTAAGGTGGAGTCGGCGTACAAATGTCGCACGGTAGAGCTTGCAGCTTTTCACCCACCTCCCTTTTCCCCCTCAAGAGGAGCAAAGGCTTAACACATTATGTCCAGTGCGAGCATTGCATGTGTATAAGTAGGTCGGCAGGTTTCAGGAAAGTAGAGCAAGTGTTTGTGTCCTGGGCCACTCCTCAAAGGCCAGCCATTGTCTCACCAGAGGCGGCCCCACTGGATTGTAGAGGCCATATCTCTAGCTTATAGCTGTAGGGGTCTGCATTTGGTAGTCTTCCCACAGAAACCTCTTTTGTTAGACCATTACCTCTAATGCTTTAGTTTATACTACCGGAGTGTACACAGTTAGTCAAAAGTTTCTACACCTGATGTCTAACTGACAGTGCTGTAGCTAAATTTAAAGAAGCGATTCCTTCAGCATTTAATTCAATACCACTTCTTATTGTGATGGAGGACTCCTGTAGTTCATCCCAGATTGATCATATTGTCAATAGTGCTACAGGCTCACTGAGTGACACCAGACTTGTTAACCCCTCTGAAGAAGACGGTGAGACAAAGGAGGTTTGCTCCCTAGTTTGAATAACCCTTAGACCCTCAAACATCACGAAAGCTTTAAAGCATATGGTGTTCTACTAATCTGGAAGAATCATGCTTAGTTTGGCAAGATAGTCTTAAAAGATACAAGAAGCCCCTCTAATGCCAGAGCAGAATATTCTTCATCAGTAATGGAGAAAGATAAGAACAACCTCAGGTTTATGTTTAGCACTGTAGCCAGGCTGACTAAGTCACAGCTCTGGAGTCGTGTATTCCTTTATATCTCAGTAGTAATGACTTCATAAACTTCAATAAAATTATTCTAACTATTAGAGACAATATTACGGTAAAGGACAGATCACATACACACTTAATCCCTGTGCACTGCCAACACCGCTGTTGCCATCCTTTAAATAGTGAGTGATGTAACAAACCAGAGAAAACAATAGCTGCGCAATATTACAGCAACAGGGACATATTGTGTGTGTATGTGCATGCTTAGGCTGGGTAATGGATCACTGTTTGAAGGCTATTGAACAAAGAACAATTGTGTTTTCCTCAGCTTTTATATATTAAATACTTGGAGATCACAATAACCCACATTGTTGATTTCAAAGCGAGCCAATTTGATTAATGTCATATGATCAAAACATTGCATTGTATTCTGGAATTCTTCCTTTGTGTTAGTCACAGCAGTGTTTGGTTTCTTGTAAAACAGTGAAACCGATCAAACTTTTCCTGACTTCTAAACCACCTCTTTCGGTCTATGATTGAACCCTACTTCATCATCCCCTTAGTTACATTGTAATTCAGTGACACATTTGTTTCCTGTCACTCCCCATTTTCCATCTCACCCCATTAAGTTGTCATTCAATGTGACAAGCCTTTTTCTAGATTATTGTAAGTAAAGGCACGCCTCGCTTCGCACTGCTACACTTGTTATACACCATGTTATCTGTCCTCTGTGAGTTTGTGTGCGGCGGCTGTCAAGTGATGTGAAGATCGGTATGCCCCTTCAGCTATTCTAAATGATAGCATAACTCATAATCCTCGTACATGCTGAGAATATGAATAACAGGCACATGCATTATCTTAAGTCCTTTACACAGTGATTAGTTGGACTCATTAAATAAGTTTGATTGTGTTTGGCCAACTAGACGTTATAGAAACGGGACAATTGTTTTCTTATCAAAGAAAATGAAAAACATATCTGAGACCAGGAATTAGAAATCCACAGCCACCACACCCCTATCTCATCCCATACACAAACACCTGCTGTAATGTATTGAAGAAAATTATACTTTGGACTAACTTAAAAAAACTCTAATTGGTTACATCTACATTATTTTTGTTAAAGCGACACTATGTAACTTTTCCCCTGTAGCGCCCCCTTCAGGTATTTAACGTCTGGCTCTCGAGCCATATATGGCTCTTCCGGCTCCTGAGCTGACAGCTGATCGCGACTCGCTGCTTCGATCAGCGGCAGCATGTCTCTCTGTCTCTACGCGTCGCGTAGCAAATAAAAAGTCACCTGCGAGCGTGGACTGGCACTATATGACGTTGCGTAATCACTGCCAGACAGCAAGTTGAACTACTTCCGCCGGAAGTACCGGGCGGCTCCCAACATCTTACATTCAGCAGTTTCCCGGCCACGGACCCCCGATGGCAGTGGCGGAGGCGCAAATCAACATATTAAAAGTCATTGTAGCGGCACCATTTTTTTCAAGCTGTTATTTTAAGGTGGAAAAGTTACATAATGGGGCTTTAATACCAGTTTGTTTGAAAGCAACATTGTTGACTTGATTTCAATCAAAGTAATGCTTTGGCCAAAGACAAATGTTTACATTCAAGATCATTTATTTTAAAGACCACACAGCAATTTTTCCTTGGCAACTTAATTTCTTTATTTGGAAAACATCATTTACTATTACATCCAAGTATAGCTTTTTTCAAATGAACCAATTTAAACACTAATGTGATACAGGCTATTGTATTACTTAAATAACTATACATTATGAATCATAGTTAAATCGATTGAGTTAAATCAACCTGCAATCGGGAAAAACTTCCAGGAAAAAAGAGAAGAAACCTTCAGGAGAACAACAGAAGGATCTCTCTACCCGGATCGACAGAAGCAATAGATGTCATGTGTACAGATTGTGGCATCACAAGGGGCAAGGTATTGGAGGGACGCTACATTCCCACTCAAGTACAGCGGCCACATGTCAAACACCGAAAAGAGACCAAATCTCTGGGGGGTTTAAAATCAAAATTACACCCTTAAATAAAATCGTTGACCAGATGACCGGGTGCAACTACCAACCGAGACCGTGTATACCAAATTTGGAGTCGATTGGACCTTCTCTGAAGGAGTTACGGCATTATAAAGAACTGGCTGCCCGATGGTGGCGCTAGAGAGCGGCATTCAAACACCTACAGCGGGCTGATTCCTTGGGCTACTGGAACCAAAACTACATCTCTGGAACCGGGTGGAGACGGGCTATCACCCCACATAGACAATTTCTGGGACGCTTAAATTTAAATGACCCCCTCCAAGAAAATAAGTAACCCCATGTGCAAAGTCGGGTGTCTGTGGGACTATTTTTGGCAGAGTTGTGGGTGTTCTAAAATCTCACCTACATTGAGCGGGTTTATACGGCCCATTTCCCCACGATTTGGGGCCCTTTCCCTGGGGCCACTGCTAACAAACTTGGAGGTATTGATGGTGAGACTCTACACTTAACTTAGAAAAAGAACCCAGGACTGAGTGCTTTAAAAGCAATATTTTTTTAACCTTCCTCTTGTGTTAGGGTCGGCACCGACCCGTTTTAGGTTTTAAATGCATAAAAGAACCACATCATTTGGTTTATTTGCATCAAGGCTTTATGACTTTGTCAGGAACCTCTATTTCAACAAAATAAAACAAAAACATTTGGTTTCACTAAATTATGAAATGCTCTGATTGAAATTATGACCTTTGTGTTGTTAGGGTCGTTTTCGACCCGGTTATAAAAATAAGATTATAAAGCAATAATTAGAGCCAAAACTGAAATCATAAGTGCACTGTCAGCCAACACAGTGACAGCCAGCTCCTCTCCCAATCATTCTGGATCATATTTTTGGTAAAAATGAGGGAGAGGACATAGAGCAGCACAGCAATACAGATGAGCAGGTTTCTGAGGACGAAGACAATGTGGAGTATCATCCAGAAGACACAGACACATCTGATGAGTCTGAGGAGGTCACTGGTGGTGAAGCTGCTCCTACTGAAAGATTCAAGTCCAAAAATGGTAAAATCTGTTGGAGCTCAGTACCTCATGATATACATGGCAGGGCAGCTGCTGCAAATGTCATCAAAATGACCCCTGGAATCACAAGGTTTGCTGTGACGCGTGAAGTTCATGGCGACTTGTGGAAAGACATTGATGAGGAATACCTGGATGCTTATATTGGTGTTATTCTTATTGCTGGAGTGTACAGATCCTGCAATGAGGCCACTGAAAGTCTCTGGGACGCATCAACAGGCAGAAATATTTTGTGATACTTATGTCTACTCTTCACAAAGATGCAGCTGTGTCATCAAGAAGTGACAAAAAGCCCACAATCATCCTCGACTATAACAAAAACAAAGGAGGAGTGGACACCCTGGACAAGCTGACTGCCACCTACACTTGCCAGCGAATGACCAGGAAATGGCCAATGGTTGTGTTTTACAGCATCCTCGATGTGTCTGCATGTAATGCATTTGTGTTGTGGACCCACATCCACCAAGGGTGGAACTCAACCAAAAATAGCAAGCGGAGAATGTTTCTTGAGGAGCTTGGAAATTCCCTTGTCAATCCACACATTGAGCGAAGGGAACGGGTGCCCCGAGGCCCAGATGCTGCAGCCTTGGTCAGACAACTACAGAGCTCACCTAGCACTCCGTCCTCACCATCAGCAACGCAAAGAGCATCCTCCTCAGCCAGCCCTCCCTCAACACCAACCAGAACAGCCACAGCCACAACCCCACGCAGGCCACCTGATTCTAAGAGAAAGAGGTGCCAGGTCTGCCCAAGCAGTAAGGACAGAAAGACAAACGTATTGTGCTTCAACTGCAAGAAATATCTCTGCAAAGAACACACTAAAAGTGTCACTTTTTGCCACACATGCATCTAAACACACACACACATACACATCCAAGTTCTTTGGAACTAGTAATTGATTTATATTGGTTTGATTTGCTTGACTGGTTGTTGTTTGTTTGACCTTGCAAATCTATATTTTGTGTTATGACTTGTTCTGCTCTTTATTGTGTTCGTATTAAAGTTCTATTGCTGAAAAAAATACTTTTTAGCCTTTTTCTTGAAGTAAATATATATGGGTCGAAATTGACCCTAACACCATAGATGTTACTATAGTTAATAATATTAAAATAAAAAAAATAATAAAAAAAAATATTTAAGAGATGTGTTCTAATACCCCTCAATAATAGCCAGGTAACACAACAACCCTTTATTTATTTATATGATTCTCTTGAGGTTCATTTTACCATTTTTTTAATTGAAATCGAGGGGTATACTGACAAACAAAAGGCCCAGAGGCCCACACCAAAAATATTAAAACCAATATTTTCATGGATAAGGAAGCCTAACAAGGTAACCAAGAGATGAGAAACAAATTGAATGATAGATAATTGTTTCTAGTGTATTTTACAGCTGATTTAAGAACGGGTCAAAACCGACCCGTTAACATAAGAGATGGTAACAGAAAGCTAACACAGGAGGAAGGTTAAATTTACAGACAGTAGTATTTATCTCCTTTTCCGGTGTCTTGTTGGACAAAGAACTATCGCTGGCACTAGGGACAGCCCGTGCCGCGACAGTATCTATACGTCTTGTGACGGTGCCAATAAGTACTCCTTTGTTTGTGAATGTCAAAGCACAATATTCCAATAACAGCCCCACCCCTGTTAACTGTGCGATATTTAATCTTCAGCACTCACTTCCACAGAATCGTTGTGGCTCCCTGTAACTGAGCCTCTTACTGCAAGAATAAATACAAAGATAAGTTTGGCTTTTTCAATATTCGTAATATCAGCCTAATAACATTTTTTACCGAGACATGTAAAACATGTTTGGACATATCTGCTTGTTACGTCTCCTTCTCTGTTTAGGGCCACCCTTTTGAGCCACAGACCGTCTCAGACAATATTTTTCTCTCGACAACGAGCCGGTCCAATTTCGGGTCATGGGAGACAACGAGACTCGACGTGTGTTCCTTTTGTCCAGTCCAACTTTGTTTTGTCAATGGAAAAAACCTGCTTCACTAAGATATGACGTTGGAAATAAAAGCAGGGTTTTCTGAGCTTTTTTGGCAATCTTGGGATATTCTGCCTTTTTTCTGATCCATAACACAGGCAGAGTTGATATATAGTAGTGTGAAGTATACTAAAGAGTAAAAGGAGAGTTCAGAATAGTCTGGATGGAGCGATATGCTTAAGTAGAGGAAGTCTCAGCATTAGGGATGCTTTTATGAGTATTTATTTGACAGTCATTTCTGGTTGCTTTCAAGTTTGTCGACCTCCAACAATCAGACAGACAATCTAATGTCTCGCAAATAACATTAGTACTTACAGTCTCCTTTCAGTGAGCTTAAAGCTCCCAGTTAGTGTCGTTCTCACTCAATACCTCGATGGCATGCTCTCTCCTGGTCAGCATTTCAAAAGAGACTGAGCTTCATGCCAAGGGAGGTAACAGCTGCTTTCCGCTTCCGGTTTAAAGCCCCACCCCAAGTTTTAGACTTCAGAATAAGAGCCTAAACAGGTAACCAGCTAGGATCTCAAGGGAAACGCACCTCTGCCATAATAAAACCAATCTCATTCATACTATCCACATCCTACAGTTATGATAACAATAAACCTCATAAAATCAACATTACAGTTACACACAATACTTCATACTTGTCTATGCTTCTTAATACATCAATCGGAATATTCCTCCCTAATATCCACTATGCAAATTATCTTTCTATATGCATTATTTAAAACAAGGCTACCTCATTTACACGTGCAAGTGTACATAAAATCCAACACAACCTAACAATACTTTTAAGGCCACCCTCATTTGCAATCTCCAGCAGTTGATCTCGTTCTGGCACAAAGACGAGTCATTGTGCATCAGGGGAGAATGATGACTCGGCCTCAGTTGCTTCCAAAATCCCAGTTAATGTTTGAAACGTGTCAAATATTCCCGTTCACTCGCTGTCCCCACAATTCCAGTTTGACTTTGAATGCAGCAACTTTATTGGCCAACTTATACAGTTCTCATTTCCCCTGAAGCGACTGAGTTAATTGAGCAGGTTGAATATATGCGTTTTTAAGATTCATTCTATGTCACTGAAATGTGCCACCAGAGCGGGTTCACCGTGTGAGACTCGCCTGCAGTGATACACCCGTACTTTAAAGTACTGTAATGGGAATTTTATATATTCTGAGTTAAATTATCTTTTACACTTTGAAGAGTTTATGTACATCTTCTGTCCTGTAAAGGTTAGTAAGTATATTGCATCACACTCCACGTACCTATTGTCAAAGAAACAATCAATTGTGTAGACAAATTATAACGAAGGACAGGATGAAGGCTCATTACCTTCGCATTGAAAATGTTTTGATCGCTGTATTTGTGTGCGCGTGTTATTTGCGTCCAAAAGTATTAAACCCAATCGCATGTCATTTGGTGGGATTGGTTATTATCCGGGGACCATTTGATTAGAATTTGGGATCAATCGGGTCAAAGGTCAAGGTCATGAAAGGTCACAAATCTTCTTTTTACCATACGGTACATTTGTATCCAATTGGCATGCAACTAATGCCAAAATGTTCATAATTCAATGCCCAAACTTGTGATATGCGAAGGTATGAGCTCTACCGAGTGCCCGTCCTAGTTGATTGGTGTTATAACTCTCAGAATATTTCAATGTTTAATCAAGGAGCTAAATACAAATCTCTCCTTCTGGATCCTCCTTTTAGTTTCCTTTAAATACATGTTTCATTGGCTCTGGAATCTGCCAAGGGTGAACTGCTGAGGGACTCAGTAACCGTGGCTCTTCTTGCAAGAATAAATGATTTCATAGCCAAGTTCTGGTTCTTTGATATTCGGCATTTCAGTTGAAAAGACTCAACATTGGGTGGGGACCAAATTTGCCGTCACAGTACGACTTTTACACCTAGACCATCTGGGTAGGTCTGTGTTCACAGTCTGCTTCTGTTGTGTTGTCTCTTTCACATCGTCTTTCGTTTCAAAGTCCTCCCTCAGGAGCCCCACCCTCATTTTTTCCACCTGTGCATAGTTCCTTTGTTCTGGGCCAGTTTGTCCCTAAATGTTTTCCAGAAAGCTTGAGGTCTGCTTTTGAATCCTACTCCCTGTGGCCAGCCATCCTTGACAACGAATGATGGCGAGATGAAGCCTCCGGAAGCTTTGAAGCTTTCCATCCAATTGGTACATTCAAGGGCCAAAGCTTAATTTGCTCTACTGCACCATCAAGTGGATAACAAATGTAAAACATCCAAAGTGATAACGACACCATGATGTGTATGAAGCTTTGAATTGAATAAATGAACCAATGATGTTTGTGATGCAAATACATGAATTCTGAACTCATTAATATGTTGCCCGTCTTCATGATACAATGGTGTGGTCAACAAAGAAAGTGGAAACACATCGTGGAGACTATCTTTATGTTACATGTGACACCATTTTATACATTTACATTTAAAAATAGCAACATTTCACAGTGCTGGGCTTATGAAAATACACTAACGATAGTTCTTATTACTATGCTCATCCCTTATTCAGAGAGTTCAGCTCAAAATATTTCCAGGCAGGGGAATGTCTCTTCTTTCTTGCTGGTTCCATCGCACACAAAAAAAAGCTTGAAGCCTGTTGGCAGATGTGGATTTTATAGTAATCATAGCATGTATGCCTAGTGTCAAGCCAAATATAATAACGAAGGAATAAGACAGCGTTGGGTATCACTTTAGTTTCAGTGGAACGCTTATCATCCAAAAGTAAAACTTTATTGTCACATGTCAACTCTAATTGGCTGTTCGATTTGTCCAAACAGTAACTGTTTAAAAGCCTTATTCCGTTTCTTTAATTCACAGCACTCATCATTCCACCATGGAACTAACTTCTGCCTCATTCTACCAGATTTACTTAATTTTTTGATTAAAAGCTCTAATTATTGTTTTTCACATTTTCATTCAATATTTATACCTCCTGTTTTCTAGCCACATCTTTACACTTGGATTCACTAATCTCTAAATATATTCCCTTTCCAAATACCCACCTTTCTGCTATATTAAACTTCCCCTTCCTACTCTACAGAAAATGGTGTAGTCATCACTTCCAAAAGTAGAATGCTTCCAACACACACACACACACACACACACACACACACACACACACACACACACACACCGTGATGCTATAGTCAGATCTAAAACAGACTCATTACACCTAAGTGAAAATTAATTATTGTGCCACTCCCGTCATATAAAACGTGCAAGTCCAAATGAGTCCATCACACCCTCTACTATCAATCAGTTGTTCCCCTCCCCAGAGAGTACTATTCACATTAAAATCACCACACCAAATAACCCATCTGCTGTCTAAATCCCTTTATTACCTCTAATGCTTCCAATTCCAATCATGGACCTGGATTATAGAAATTTACCATCACCAAACTTTCCTCCCCCAACCACACTTTAACAACCACATATTCTAGGTCTCTTCCTTTTTCCATTTCTCGAAAAATGTCCTTGCCTTGCAAAAAAGGTAGCACATCCTCGCCCCTTACTGGTCTCTTCTTATGCACACATATCCCTGAACAAAATGTTTCAGCCACATTTCTCCCACACATTCTACCTGGTTTATATTCCAAACCATTAAGAAAACCTTTAAATGATTGTCCATTTGTCAACAGACTCCTTGCATTTCACTGAATAATTAACATTATGACTATTCCTGTGAACATGTCTCTTTGTTTAATTGTTTTTAAGCACTTCCTGTACCACCGTCCCAGTTATCCCATGAATATTTAGATATCTTCTTGCACTCTTTACTCTTATTTCAATCTACTTGGATCTCCCTTTTGCTTAAAATGTGCAGTTAACTACTTCCCCCATTAAATACACAAAGCTCTCCTTATTTACCCTCAATATATTCCCAACTCGCTTTTGACTGTCACAAGTTGTTCATTCAGCAGTTGAGCTGGTTCCTTCCGTGGTATACCTCTCCCCCCGCTCCACTCTCCCTCTGAACCATTTTTACTGCTTCTGCATATGATATTAATTTTCTCTTTTAGCTGCTGCACTTCCACTGCTTTCTTTCCCACTTTACACCCATAATAAGCCACACTATGTGCCCTTCTGCAATTTGCACATTTGAGCTATGTTCCATTCTCACATTTCCCATACTCATGTTCCTCTCCACATTTGCACGCTGCCGCAATTTGTCCATATCTTTGGCATTTTAAAACACCGTTACCGTATATATCCCAGTGACTTTATCAGGCAACACTGACAAAATATCAATCTTCTCTCCCCTTCTTCTTGGTTGCATGTGTTTAATCCCTATAATCTTTCCCCCTTTTATACTTGATCCATATGACGCCTCTCACAAAGGCCCCATCATTTGTCTTCTTAGCGTTCTCAACCACCATGTTGCACAGTTTTTTCAACTTCATTGCTTTCTCCCTCTGCTCCTCATCCTGACACTTGATCAACAAGCCGCCAACATCTTCGCCATGTCACCAACTCCCTCCTTCACACCACAAACCAGCGCCACCGGACCTACTTTTCCAATATAATTTCTTTCCCTGAATCTCAAAATGACTTTCAATGACTTAACAATTTTCCTCCATCATCCTGCTTTACTCTCTCCCTTTCCTTCTACTGCCAGATACATTATTTCGACTCCTGGCTTGTTTATATTTCACTACTACAGTCCAGTTATGTAATCCATATACTCTCTTCCACCTTCTCTACCACTATTCACTTCCATTCTCAAACCAGTCACAGCTTTTCCTTGTAGGTGTATTTCCCGTCACGTCTGAAGCACAACGCACACGTCCGCCACAACCGAAGATAACGTTCATCAACATGCCGGAGTGGGGAAACTACCCACCCCCAACTCTTCAGGGCAACCATTTGCCACCTGTACAGGGCCATCTGGCTGCACCTCGGTCCACTCAGCTGATTAGCCAGCTTGCCTTCTGGAACACAGGTGCAGCCGGATTGGCCTGTACAGGTGGCAACTGATTGGCACCTGAAGGGAAAGCAAGTAGGGAGGGGAGAGCATACAACACTGTTATGCAACACATACATATATTACAAGTATTTACAAGGGTCTTGGGTGAGGGAACAATGTTGTTTAACTTTTAGCCATGATTTAATACCTCTAATAAAATCATAACAATTGTCATTTTTTATTCAGTTGGTAGACAGTTACATAGTTTTGCTCCTTGAACAGAGAAGACTGATTGTCCAAATAAGGTCTTGCGCAATACGACAGTAGGCTACCCGTTTCCTGAGCCCCATGTATTCACTCTACTAGTGTCACAAATTCATTAAGCAGGAAGGAGCATGACCATGTATGCATTTAAAAATATGCTTTAAGCTGGATTACTTTATCAAAGCTGATCATTACGTTTTTGCAAGATCTGACAATTGCCACATGTTTTGTTCACACATTTTTCATAAAAGGGTTCCGAACGGAAAAATACCCTGTTCATGTCTCTGGAGAACATGTGTAAGTCTTTCCAATTGCAGGAGTTGACAGACGGTGTGGTGCTGCATAGCCAATGCTGTAGGATGGATAATCGAGTGCAGTACCATAGAACACTGAGGATTCTCCTATGTCTGTTTAATACAGGTGATGCAGTGTGCCTAGAATAAATGAAGATTGAGCTCAAAAGGACATTTTATTACGGAAGATATTTGGTTCCAAATTTCAACCCAAAAGTTAATAATTTGCAGACAGAGACAAATTAAGTGCCAACATGCAGCTTACACCTTAAACATACGCCAGAAGTCTTTGTTATATTCTCTCCTACAATATGGGGTAGTTTGTAATTTATGTATAAGTGAAACTGAATTTCATGGGATTTGTAATCAATACATATTCGTGCTATTTAACATGATTGTTTTCCACTGGCAATCAGTAATTATAGTTTTACGGCCCCGATCCCATTATTTTCTGCTGCTGTGAATACTTAACTTACTTAAGAAGAACAGTTTATAATACAGGATTTGTGCGTTCTCAGAAAACCTGGAAAAGTTATGGAATTTTAAAATGGTAATTTCCAGGCCTGGAAAAGTCATCAACATTTCTTATATTCACGTTAATTTACGCCGAGTTTTAAATAATTTCGCAAGAGAACGCACTTTAACTGGAAAGTTTGTTGGCCATAGCTCGGGAAGCGGTCAGGATATTCTACTATGCCAGAGAAGTGTAGATTTCTATAAATGATCAGCTGACACTTTGAAGGAGACGAGGTGGCGCAAGCAACATGGTGGCCCCCTGCTGCTAGACTATTGAAACAAACTTTTCTTATCGGACTCCAAACTTTTCCCCCCTCCCTCACCTGAGATCGATTTCACTTCAAACCGAACTAGAATATCTATCGAACTGGACCAGTTGGAAGAATATATTGCCGAGTGTTTCGGGCGGGTCTGCATCATGGACAATGAAACAAGTGAACCCAAAAGCGAGCTCGAAAAGACTCCCATTTCATACAGCAAAAGAGCCCGTACAAACCAACCACTTCCCCCAAACCTCCCTGCAGCTCCAAGGTAAGCGACATACTAATGTCCATTGAAAATAAACTTTCCGGCTTTGACTTCAGACTTGCGCTTATCCAAGTATTACACTGCAAAGTCACTCCATCACTCTGTCAACACGATAACCACCCAGCTCGCCTCCGTTACCGCTGACAACAAAGCTATGGAACAAACAGCTCAAAGGAACGGACTATGGACTCAATGATCAATACCCAAAAGAAATCATGCAACGTCGCAAAGTTTTATTTCCAATCCGTAAGAACATGATGAAGGAAAGCAATAACATCACTGGACAAACTATACATAGATGGACAATTGTACGCGATAAGAACATAACCCCCTGGCTCTTCTGGACTCCTCACTCTTCCCTGCCCCTACGTTTTCAAGTTCCTATGTTTGTTTTTATATGTCTGCTCATACTGCTGTGACACACACAAAATAGTAACTCAATCAATATGTATTGTAACAGTTTAGCTCCATACCTTCCTTTTTTATTAGTCGTTTTCATTCTCTCCAACTATCATGTCATTCCAGATCCTGCTTCCCATCTCGTCAGTCCAACTCCCTTCACCTGCCTCTGATCACTCCCTCGTTAGTCCCTCATTACCTTCACCTGGTCTTCATGCCCATTCCCTCATTAGTCCCCGTCGACTTGAGTTCCCTCACTTGCCCTCTGCCAGATGATGTTTTGTGTTCTTCTTGACCAAGCCCTCCAGCGTTACGTGTATTTAGCTCTTTTGGTCCTGCCGGTACTTGGGGTAAAAGTTAATCATTTCCCAGTTCTGTCTCCTGAGTTGTGCATTTGGGTCCACCCTAATACTCCTGTGGCATGTCTTTATTCAAATTCTTAACCTGGAATATCTGGAGTTGGTTCTCAAGCAAAAAAAAATAAGTTCTGAATCATCTGGCTAAGCTGCAAGTAGATATATGCTTAGTACAAGAAACATCTCTCAGAATCAGACAACAAATTTAAATCGACACAATTCACTCATTCATTTTCAGCTCAAAACACAAAATAAAGAGGGGTCTGTGTTTTAATTAACAACAGTTTCATTCATCCACAACTCCACCATCACTGACCCAGAAGGTCTGTTTATCATTATTAACGAGTCCAATCACAATCTGTAATGTTTATGGCCCAAACTCTGATGATCCATCTTTTTTTCATTAGTCAAACATTTGCAAATGTCCAGTCATAGGAGGCGATTTTAATAAAGTTATCGACCCATCAGTAGACCGATCTAATGCTACAAATAATAAACCTGGCAATCCACAGAAACGATACAACAGTTCATGAGCGATTGTGGTCTTGGCGATAGTTGGCGATTACAGCACCCAAACGCAAGAGAATACTAATTCTTCTCTCCAGTTCACCACTCATACGCATGCACTTCTTCCTTTAATAGCAATTTAAATATATCGGATATTTCAGACTCAAAGATTCATC
Organism: Liparis tanakae; assembly: GCA_036178185.1. Taxonomy (NCBI): domain Eukaryota; kingdom Metazoa; phylum Chordata; class Actinopteri; order Perciformes; family Liparidae; genus Liparis; species Liparis tanakae. Next base: position 17,262,069 of record CM070095.1, on the reverse strand, counting down.
CTATAATTATCAGCGACCGTGATCCCATAACATTTACATGGAACAGAATTAACATACATAAACCTATCACTAGATGGCGCTTCAAAACGTTTCTTCTCAAGACCCTCAGTTTGACAGTCATTAAAGAATAATGGGGAATCATTTATTTCTAGGAAGGATACCCAGAGTCATCACCGACCCTTCTATGAGAAAACAGGGAAAGCTGTTTTACAAAGAATAATCATTTCATTTTCAGTCTACAAAAAAGCTGAACTGCTAAAACAAAATCAACTTGAAATCATTAATGCAAGTAACTCAACATTGGAAACCCAAAACGAATTGAGAAAATAAATGAAATAATACATTTACATTTTCACCATAGCAATAAATCTGATAAACATCTGGCAAGTCAAATTAAACACTCAACAGGGAATCTCACAAATTAAATCTTCAGAAGTTTTTATGTTAATCTTTATTCATCTGAAAAGGACCCAAACCCAGAAGACATTAATTCATTTCTCAACAGCATTGTTTTACCACAGATTAACAAAGAACAAACAAACACAGGATGACCTTTTTACTGAACTCAATCTTATGCCACATAACAAAGCACCAGGACCTGATGGCTACCCTGCAGAGGGTAAACACTTTTGGTTAATCATAGCTCAACTTTTTCACAAGAGAATAGAAATAAAACCAAATGTGCAATTTTCCAGCTAGCATGAATACAGCTTGTATGTCAGTCAAAACAAACAAAGATCCAACTCTTCCATCAATCCACTGTCCCATTTCACTCCAATGTAGATTAAAAATCATCACAAAGGCACTAGCTCACAGATTAGAAAAAGTCAACCCATTTATAATTCATCCAGATCAATCCGGCTTCATCAAAGGTAGACTCGCATACATTAACACACGCAGACTAATCAATTACTCATCATTACAACAAGCCGGAACGATCGGCTCCTTAGACGCAGAAAAAACATTTGACTAAATTGGACATTTCTCATAAACACATCACAAGGATTTGGTTTTGGGGAGTCATGTATTAACTGGGTTCAAATTCTATACAGGGCACCTACAGCTACCGTCATCACCAATGGTCACAGCTTCACACTACACAGGGGGACTAGGCAAGGGTTCCCACTTTTCACCCTTTTCTTTATCATTAATAGCTTAGCTGCAGCCATTCGTCAGAACACCATTATAAAAAGGAACCCAAACACTCAATACCCATCACAAAATCAGTCTATGCTGATGATGTATTGCGCTTCTTCAAAAACCCATATTCATCATTACAGGAAATTATTAATATTATTGAAACACTCTCCAAAATCTCTGACTACTCAATTAACTGGAACAAATCATCCATCCTTCCATTAGATAGCAACAGTTGGGATGGGGCAGACCACACACCACCTATCACTCTTTGCACTGGTGCCATCACTTATTTAGGAATAAATATTTCCTCCAGGCTGTCAGAGCTGTTAACACTCAACGTCACTCCACCATTTAAAACGATAACTGAGGACCTCTTCCGCTTGATGAAACTACCACTATCACTCATGGGCAGAATAGGAACAGTTAAAATGACAATTCTTCCTAAGATTGATGCCATCTCAATCCACCCACTCCTGGTCCAAATGTCCTGACTCCCTCATCATTTTTTTTCTACTGAAAAAATAAGGGACCAAGAATTTAAACTGGCCACTTTACAAAACAAAAAAAACAAGGAGTTGAAGGTCCAAATTTCTCTCACTACTCACTAGCAAACCAACTTCAATACATTCTTAAATGGATCCACCCCAATCAATCAGACGACACATGGTTAGAGATAGAACAGACAGTTTGTAAGGACATTTAGATTTCAGATCTACCATTTCACAGTCAATCAAGCGCCATCCTCGTTTCAAAATGGTAACAATAGCAGAAACTCTGACAGCCTTGTGGAAATTCCACAAAATCACTAATCACTTTTGCACCCTCAAATTTCACCCTTTATATGGAGTTTTACAGAACTTAGTTCCACTAATGACCACCCCCCGAACGTAACTAATTTCCCACGCACTAAAGCATTTAAACCGCGCATACCTGCCCACCTGCCTGTGACTTTGTCTCCAAATCCCGTAGCAGCATGAACCCAGAACTCTCACTCACCGCTTCCGATCTCTTTCCAGATGAACAGATAACGCCCCAAGACCCAGAGACCCCACCGTTTCCCGCCATACGTCGCCACCGTCGACATACAGCCAATGTCCCTCACGGCTCCGGGCAGCCCTAGTGCCATCGGCCCCTCGCAGTCCAACAGCCCCGGGCGGAGATCCCGTTTACGTCGCCCGAGGGTCTCCACGCATGAATTGAAAGATGCACTCACCGAGCGCAAATCTTTTTTTTAATTTTATAAATCTGACAGGAAAACCAGATTACACCAGTGGAACTTCCAGTTTCCCAGCACCGCGTCGGCAGCAACGCCAATGACGTCAACATCCGAACCACAGGGGGGGGGGGGGGGGGGGGGGGGGGGACCCTCGACCCAGATTTATATTGTCGAGTTTTTGCATCCCGCCCTTCCCTTAACTGCGAGCTCTGCAGTGCACCAGCCCACCCAGCCTCCTCATGCTTCCTCTCTACAACCCAGCCGCAACCAATTCCTCTTAAACAAAGTCCCACCTCCCCCCGCCCCAAGGACGCAGACTGGAGAGGAAGACCCATCCTCTACCAGGGTGGGAAGACTGTCTGCAACAACCTCAATGACCTGGGATGCAGCGCCTCCAGCTGTCGATACCTCCACACCTGCTCCTTCTGTGGCGGGGACCATACAAAACCGACCTTCCCCCATAACCCTCTAAAACACAGGCTTTGTAATAACCTTGGGACAACGATTAACATTCCCACGCTAGCCTCCGCACTGGAGGGACACCCAGACCCCAAGTTCACAAGTTATCTTTTCCAAGGTTTACTCACGGTTTTCACCCAGGCTTATCCACAGTACGAGCAGAAACCTTCAGTCAGCCACTGCCGAGCCTGACGTATTTGCCAAACTCTTAGCCCAGGAAGTTAAAAACTCATTCATGATCGGCCCACTCACCAGCCCACCTTTCCCCATAGTTGGAAGAATCGGAATAGCTACCAGAAAATATGACAATGCCCATCCACCCGGATTACTGGCACCTCTTCGGCGTCTCCTGGAACGGCGCTTACTACTTTGCTGTACGCCTAACCTTCGGGTGCAAGAGCAGCCCCAACATCTTTGACTGCCTATCCAAGGCACTCTGTTGGGTCCTAACAAACGTCCATAAACTCCTCTACGTCATCGTCACACCACCTGCCTCCCCCCAGGCACACGGCTTCCATGCCCTGACCTCCCTGTTCGAGGAACTCGGCGTTCCCCTTTCCACAGAGAACACTGCAGGTCCTAGCACGTCATTGGAATTCCTCGGCATCACCCACGACTCGGTCCTATTCCAAGCGTCTTTACCCCTCGAAAAGATCAACCGCATTTCCCTTATCTCCAATTTCCTCCTGACCCCCGCATGCACCAAGTGCCAACTCCTCTTACTGCTAGGCTACCTTAATTACGCCGGTCGTTCCTTCTTTTCCCACCTCCTCTCAGTCGCCGCTTCCGCCGAAAACCTCCAGACCCAAGTCACACTCGACAACGCATGCCAAACGGAGCTTAAACTATGGCACCAGTTCCTCTCCTCATGGAATGGAATCTCCTCCTATTAGCACCACATTACAAAACCGGAAGACATCCAGCTCTTCACAGACGCAGCACCCTCAAAAAGCTTCGGCGGCCTCTTCGGCAACAAATGGTTTTCAGCCGTTTGGCCGTTGTAATTCGTGTCCCTGAGTCCCTCCTCTGCGATCTCAGAATTATATCCCATCGTCTTCGCAGCCATTCTTTGGGGGCATGAATGGTCCAAAAAGACAATAATTTTTTACACCAACAACTGCGCAGTAGTTGACATAATCAACAAAGGGCGGTCACGCTGCCTAGACATCATGCAGTTAATGCGCAGACTAACTAATTTTAACCCGATGTCAGTTCATCATCAGAGCCAACCACATCCCAGGTCACAAAAACCTCATCACCGATTCACTCTCCCGTTTCTCATTTCAGAAATTTAAACGATTAGCACCAGCCTCAGAACCCCAGCCGACTCCGGTCCCACCATTTTCGGCCACCATCTTCATCTGATCCCTCAACTACGACAGCTGATCTCCGCCTCCCAAGATGCCATCATCACTAGCGTCGCACCATGAACACTGTCTCCGTACCTCACAGGATGGCACACCTTTGCCGGCTTGCCGTTCCCATCACTCAACGTCCTCACCCTCGCAAAATAACAAACTTCTTATGTGTGTGGGAGAGAGAAAACATTTCAGTCGTTTTGGCAAGGACGGTGTCTCATTGGCGGATGACACGTGAATCTTGGGGCGCAAACATTTGCGCCCTGGCCAATGACATTGTTTCTTATTTCACGCGATTGAACTCGGCCAATCAGAGACTTATGATTCCCTCAGCCAGAGAGCTCCACAGAGCTGCTGTTAGCTGGAGGCTCAGTGAGTCATGCGCTGTTTAGTTTCCCCTGTCTGTTGTTCCAAAGTCCTGGGACTGAAACTCTCTGGACTACAACGGGGTGAGGGATCTAAAGAGCTTCAGACAAGTGTAAGAAGCACGAATCCTGCCACAGTTATCTAGCTAACAGCATGAAGCTAACCCTGAAGAGCAGAGCAGCAGCAGGAGACTGCAATGCATCAAAAACAGACAAATTCCCTCCAAAAAAATTAAACAGGTTTGTCACAGACATGATTGACTTTAACCAGAGAGTTATCGAGAAGTTTGCCAACTTTAAAAGAGAGGAGGGCTATTTTTATTTACATGTAGTGGAGCTACTCTGTCAAACACCCGATGTAACACGTGAACTCTGTCTGACTCTAGTCTGCTCTGAAACTCTTTTATTCTGTAAACCTCTGAAACCCAGCCCCATGTTTCTTTCCGCTCTGAACCTCTCATGCCCAAAGTTAGTGTGTTATTTATTGGACCGTGTTGAGCATGCTGTGTTCTTGAAATAAAGCTTTGATTACTATATTCTACTCAAAACCTCTTTTTCTCATTGTTGAGTGCCATTTAAACCGTGTCGCCCAACTGCGCCCCCCCCAAAACAAATTTCAGCCGCCACAGTTTACGGAAATTAAATGTTTAAAAAAAAAAAAAATCGTTCCTGTATCCTTCCTTGTCGCGTTAATATAGACAAGTGTGGCTTATTTATGTTTTTTGGAAATTCGCTCTATAGTCTGGGATTTAAGGACTCAAGAGTCAACATTTTTTAAATTGTTATCTATTAGGAAGGCCATCTGGGCCAGCTACTTTATCAGAGGGGATTTGGGTTGACACAGACTAAATACACAGGTGTAAACAATAAGGGCGAGATATGCAATCACACAGGAGGGCAGCACACGAGGAAGGAGGATTCTGAAACGAGAAACAAGGTGAGTGACAGGCAACACAACAGAAACAGACGGTGTACACAGAACTAGCCAGAAGGTCTGGGTGTAACAAGATGTTGGAATGTCTGCTGCAGTTCTGTATTGAGTCCGCCTTTTGTTTCAGGAAGCCGCTTTGTTTTTCAATGTGATGCAGGTTTTTAAGACCTCAATGTTGTCTTTAGTGCAGCTAAGTCTTTGTTGTACTTCTGTAATTTGGTTACCCAACATTTCTGGCTTGATGTTTACCTCTCCCACTGCCGTGTTAATGGTTTTACTGGAAGCATTTAGCAGGTCAGCCCGTGCAGTGCGACTCACGCACATGTAACCTGTAATTCTTGTGCCCCGGTTGTCTTAATTATTACAACGGGAGCAAATTGGGATTAAGTGTCTTGCAAGGACACATTGACATGGATTAGCAGAGTCAGGGATCAAACTGCCGATCTTCTGCATTGAAGGACGACCATGCTCTCTCATTGAGCCACAGTTGGCCACCAAAGAGACCCTCAGGTGTTGATAGAGACCCATAAAAAGCTAGAAGAGGGAGAATATTTGACCTACATTTACTGTTTTCCTTGTGATAGGAGTGGGCGGGGCACATCAGCAGGGCCATGGCATCAGACCCAACGAACCCTATGAGATATGAAGTCACAAAGACTCAATAATGTGCAATGGAGAGATGAAAATGCATCTATAAGTAGAGATAGAAGAGGAGACAGGTGCTCAGTGTATCCTAAAATGTCCCCCAGCAGCCTATAGCAGCAAATCTAGAGGATGGACCAGGGCAAACCTGATTCAGCTATATCAAAGAGGAAAGTCTTAAGTCTACTCTTAAATGAGGTGACTGTCTGCCTCCCGGACTGAAGGTGGAAGCTGGTTCCATAAAATAGGAGTTTGATAACTGAAGGATCTGGCTCCCATCCTACTTTTTAAGACTCGGAACCACAAGTAGCCCCACATTTAGTGAGTGTAGCTCTTTAGTGGGGCAATATGGTACTACACGCTCCTTAAGATATAATGGAGCATCCCCAATCATGGCTTTGTAGGTGAGGAGAATCATTTTCAATGTGAATCTAGATTTTACAGGGAGCCAGTAAAGAGCAGCTAATGCAGGAGTAATGTGATCTCTTTACTTAGTTTTAGTGAGTACACAAGGTGCAGCATTCTGAATTAATTAGAGGGAGACTTATTAGAGCAGCTAGTTTCTCTGCATCTTTTTGAGATATGATGTGCCTTTTTTAATGTTGCGTCGATGAAATAAAATGCAGTATTTTTATTTAACCTTTATTTAGCCAGGCGAGACGGATTAAGAAAAAAATCTTATTTACAACTGTGGCCTGACAAGAGGCAAAACCTCTTGAGGGAAAGGAGACATAAATAACGAATAAACAGTTAAAAAAATAAAATAAACAGTTAAAGGTGCCAAAGAGCGGAGGAACCGACATGCTAACAACCTGAGAAACAGCTGCATTTGTTCTCTAACAAGTCCGTGATCATGCCTTTAAAGGCCGACTTCGAGACATAGCACTGTAGTTGCAGTGATTTCTGGAGTTCATTCCAGTTTGTAGCTGCAGCAACATTAAACGAACACAAACCAAGTGCAGAGAAATTCTTAGGGACATTCAGCAAAATACAGTTAGCAGAGCGACTGTTGTAAGCAGGGGATGAGATGTGCAACAGCTGACAAAGGTAGGGCGGAGATAAACCAAGGAGAGTTTTATAGATTAGCAAGAACCAGTGAATTCTCCGACGTGTACACAAAGAGCCAGTTTAGTGAAGAATATAGAATGCAGTGGTGTATTCTGAAGGGAGCATTTGTTACAAATCAGATTGCAGAGTTGTAGTGAACGCCTGAATGCTGATCTGTAAATAACATCCCCGTAATCAAACATTGGAAGGATGGTCATTTGAACAAGTGTTTTTTTTAACAGAGGCAGTGAAAACGGATCGCATTCTGTACAGGAAGCCAATTTTTGATTTGATTTTTGACTGCAGTTTCTCAATGTGGATGGAGAAGGAGAGTACTGTCTAGCCAGATTCCTAAATATTTATATTCAGTAACCTGGTCTAGAGGAGCCCCATCACAGGTAGAAATGCTAGGGGCAGTTAAGGGTGCACGTCCCTTCTTACCAAACCACATGACTTTGATCTTAGAGGTATTTAATTGTAGATGCAGATTAGAGAAAGCCTCTTGGATTTTATTAAAACTGAGCTGAAGCTTTTGACGGACTACGTCTGGAGAGGGGCCAATAGAGTAGAGGATTGTATCATCTGCGTACAGATGGATGAATCCACTACAGAACTTTCTATATTGTTGATATAGATGGAGAAAAGAGTAGGGCCTAGAATTGATCCCTGAGGGACACCTTTGGTGACGAGGAGAGGCCGGGAGAGAAGTTGCTCTGCTCTCACACATTGCACTCCGTCTGTAAGGTAGTTAGAGAACCAGGACAAAGAGGATCCCGTGACTCCAATATGACTGAGACCCCGTTTACACGATGGAAAAACGCATATATGTTCATGCGTTTTGGCCTTTCATTTACACGAAAACGGAGGTTTTATCACGGAAAACGATCATTTCTGAAAACGCTGTTTGCGTGTGAACGAGGGCAAACGTCACAGTATGTGATTAAAAATGCTTCACAGTGCATCCCAATCGCGTTGTGTCGCCAGGGCGGGGATCGGCTCTCGTAAAAAGGCGTCAGGGGTCTGCGGCGATGTCGGCAACCCACCCGACCCGTCTTGAAACACGAACCAAGGAGTCTAACGCACGCACGAGTCAGAGGGTGAATGGAAACCCCGTGGCGCAGTGACAATGAGGGCCGGCAGCTCGCCGGCCGAGGCGGGATCCCGGCCCCGAGGTGAGGTCCCGAGGGGTCGGGCGCACCACCGGCCCGTCTCGCCCGCACCGAGCGTGCGCGATAGTTATGCAGGTTCATATAAACAGGAACTTTTTTGAAAACGACCTTGTGTGTACAACGTTATTTTTGAAAATGGAGGGGCAGAAATATTTGTTTCTGTAAATACCCGGCTATGTGTAAACGTGGCCTGAGCCTGTCAATGAGAACAGAGTGTTGTACTGTATCAAAGGCTTTGGCTAGACCTATAAAAATTGCAGCACAAAACATCTTTGAGTCCAAGGCAGAGATGATGTCGTTAAGGACCTTAAGGTTTGCTGTTACACATTCATAGCCAGTTCTGAAGCCCGATTGAACACTAGACACAATGTTGTAGACTTCCAGGTAGTCGCTCAACTGACTACCCACAAGCCTTTCCAAAACCTTAGACAGACATGGCAGAATAGAAATAGGCCTATAGCAATTTGGATCAGCTTGATCTCCCCCCTTAAAAAGAGGACGCACTACAGCTGATTTCCAAGCAACAGGGATTTCAGCCGTGTGTAAGGACAGGTTGAAGAACGCTGTGATTGGAGCCGCAATGATGGGGGCTGCAGTTTTTAAAAAGGGGTCCAGCTCATCGGACCCTGCGGGTTTTTTAGGGTTCAATCCAAGAAGCTCATCCAAGACCTCACGTTCCGAGACCGCCCGTAAGTTAAAACTATGAGCGGGGGTGATAGCATTGACTGGGAGGGAGGGAGGGCGGGGAGACTGCAGATGCACATAGTAGGATCTAGTGACAGGGGGTTATCAGTCACTGAATCTGCAACAGAACCTGAGTTTATGAAATGATTGTTAAAAATGTCCACTATACGCCCCCTGTCTGACACTATGATATCAACATTCAGTGACAAAGGTAAATGGCAAGGTGGTTTGTTTTCCAGGACTTTCACTGTTTTCCAGAAATGTCTAGGATCAGAGCCACAAAAGAGGAACCGAGTTTGAAAATAATCAGCCTTGGCCTTGCGAACCGCTTGCGAAGACTTATTCCTGATGTCTGATCTGCCTAAAAGAGTATCTGTCTGCGATTTAGTATGGCGTGCTTTACGCCAGGCAGTATTTTTCCATTGCAAGAGCGCAGTAAGCTCATGATCAAACCAGGGGCTATGTCGATCTTTTATCCTAAACCTTTTAACTGGGGCATGTTTATTGACAACATCCTTGAACAACTCATAAAAAAGATTCCAAGCATCATCAACGGTGGGGATCAGATTGACTTTGGACGAGTTCACATCTGCCAGATCAAGTAAAAAGGCTTGTGGATCGAAATTTTTAAAAACACGTTTGCAACAAATCTGAGCTGGCTGCTTGACAGAGCAGCCCTTTCGGACACAGGCAATAAAACAGTGGTCACTGATATCGGCACAAAACACCCCAGATTGGTATTTGAGGTGCGTTTGTGAGTATAACAATCAGAGTTGCCTTTTCAGGGTCTTTGTCATATTTGGTGGGAGAGCAAATAATCTGATGTAGATTAAGTGCATCATATTGTTCTAAAACATTTCCAGGTGGTTTGAACATGTCCCAGTTTGGATCACCAAGAAGTAAAAATTCAGCTCTAGTAAAAGGGGGCTAGTGCACTGCTCAAGGCCGATAAGGTGCAGGCCGGAGCTGCTGGAGGACGATAGCAACCGGCCACTGATAAATTGAAATTACTTGAAAGCTTAATATTAATGATGAGTAAATCAAATTGCTTTGAGATTGTTTTGGCTAGGGCAACTGTGCATTTGAGGTGGTCTTTGGTATAAATCGCCACACCTCCACCCTTAGATGACCTGTCCTGTCCAAACAAATGATAACCAGGAATGTGTGACTCAGGGTAGGAGGTGGAGTTTCTAAACCAGGTCTCTGTTACTACAAAAACATCAGGATTAGAGCTCTCAACCCATACCTTTACATCATTCATATCATTTCAAGTAATAGGCTTCATGCATTGATGTGCAGGAAACCCAGGCTCTTTCTGGAACAAAAGTCATCAAAGCCACATTATTGAGAGATAGACTAACATTTTCAGACACAATAGGGCCAGGGTTAGCATGCACATTACCAGATATCATAAGTAATGTGATTATAAGAGCACTAGACATGGTTTTTGAAAAGTTGCAATGTCGTTTTCTGGTGATTGCCATTGATTTTGATTTTGGCACATCTGCATATCAATCTTTGATGGCAAACTGAATATTCAGATGGATTAAACCTAGCCCGGTCCTATCCTTAAATTCAGCAGGTGCGTTACAAATAACAGTGCCAGGACCAGGATTTGGCTGGATACCAGAAATTAAGAGTAAAAGAAGCAACTGAAATATTTCCTACTAATTTCATGGTTGCTAGGTGTTTGTTTTGGAGTTAGTCTAGCATGCAACATGACAAGAGACTTATCAGATAGTATAAAGTTTGATTCCAGGACAGAGGTGCAAACAAGACATAACCATTGTCTAAAGACAAAAGGATCCAAATAACAATGGGTCAGCACTTATTCACTTCGTTCACTGAGCAAGTTATTTGTTTCAGGGTTTGGAATGATTAGAGGAGAAGGCACAATACCTGATGTGCACTCCCCATGGTAGCTGGTTAACCCATGGTAGCTGGTTAACCCAGAGTCCGAGAGAATCACAGTAGTGATGAGGACCATCAAAAGAAAACACATAGTACCAGCACAGAATTCAGTCCCAAGAGAGAAAACCAGGGGCAAGAAATTATGTATCAGAGCAGGATAATGAGGCGAGCCTCGGGCTGCAGAGCAGGGTGGTGGAACAGGCCTCAGGCTGCAGTACTTGAGATTTGTTATACTTGAGTTAAAAAGGACAAGCCCCGATCAAATATAACGCCAAGATTCTTTACAGTGGTGTTTTAGGCCAGGGCAATGCCATCTACAGAAAGTATATCACCAGATAATTGATGCCTGAGGTGTTCAGGACCGTGTACATTTACTTTGAAGGAATGTGGTACGTGGCCTGTTAGCAAAGACAAATTGATAATATCTATCGAGAGATGTCAATTGAAGGCAACACGTCTTTAAGTAGCCTCGTCGGAATAGGATCCAAGAGACAGGTAGACTGTTTAGAAGTAGAAACCATTGAAGATAATTGGTCAAGGTTAATGGGAGAAAAGGGCATACAGACGTTTCCAAGTCTACTCCACTTGAGGAAAGAGATCAGCCTTGCCTCCACCATTTATAATCTTTTCATTGAAGAAGTTCATGAAGTCATTACTACATGAGGTCTATAAGAATATACGGCTCCACAACGCTGTGACTGTCAACCTGGCTACAGTGGTAAAGAGAACCCTGGGGTGGTTCTTATTTTTTTTCTATTACTGATGAGTAATAACATGCTCTGGCATTATGGAGGGCCTTCTTATATTTTTTAAGACCATCTCGCCAAACTAAGCGGGATTCTTCCAAATTGGTGGACAAAGCTTTTGTGATGTTTGCAGTTCTGAGGATTAAACAAGGGAGCAAACCTTCTTTGCCTCACCATCTTCTTCAGAGGGGCTATCGAGTCCAGTGTCACGATCAACAAGATGATCAATCTGGACTAAAATTAGACCAGGAGTCCTTATATTGAGACGTGGTATTGAATCAAATGCAGAAGGAATTGCTTCTTTAAATTTAGCTACAGCACTATCAGTGTCACGGTGCTGTTAGAGTAGACCCAAAAGCACGACTCAGGAGTAACAAAGATGAATGTCTTTAGTTGAAAACAGGCTGGGTAAAAAACGGAAGATCAGTCTGTGGCAGCTGTCCCCAATGTGGCCTCGGCTGCTGGCTGGCTGGTTGAAAATCAGTCAGCAGCCGATGCTGCTGCTGCTATAAAAGGGGCAGCAGAGCTGTCGGGAAAGGAGGGTGAGCAAACGCATTGTGTTGCGGTCTGCGCGGTGTGTGTGACAAATAAATGTTTTGAACCGAAACCTCTTGAGAGCGGCTGATCCTTGGTGCTGGTGGGGGAAACCCACGGGTAGCGGCCTGAGTCTTGCTACACAGTCCAATAAGCAAACAATTCCAAAAAGGTGCGGGGCAGAGAAACTGAGGTCAGGCCAGGCAGGGTCAGGAATATGCACAAAACCACAAGACAATCTGGCGGAGGACAAGTGCAAGTGAGGGAACCCAAGTAGACGGGGACTGAGGGAATGGGCAACAGATGTGATGGGCATGAAGACCAGGTGAAGTTAATGAGGGATTGACGAGGGAGTGATCAGAGGCAGGTGAAGGGAGTTGGACTGACGTGATGAGAAGCAGGATCTGGAATGACATGATGAAAACGACTAATAAAAAAGGGAGATGTGGAGCTAAACTGTTAGTCAGTTAGACATCTGGTGTAGAAACTTTTGACGGTGTACACTTTGGTAGTATGAACTCAAGTTATGGAGGAGGGTTCTGTGGGAAGACCTCCATATGCTCAATGTCAATGCACCATGCAAGAACAAGATCAATGGTCTGGCCAAAGCAGTGAGTGGTTGTGGCAGCCAGGGGGGCGGAGTCTCTAATTGGCCTTGGCTGCTTGGTAATCAGCCAGCTGCTCTGATTTGTTGGCAACAGCCATCAGCCGATGCTGCTCCCATAAAGGAGCAGCAAAGAGTAGAGCGTGTAAAGGGAGCAGAGGTGCAGTCTGCTGGAAAATTAAGAATGTTCCAGAACCAAACCTCGTTGGTGTTGGCTGATTCTTGGTGCTTTTGGGGGAAACCCACGGGTAACGGCCCGAAAGCCTTTACAATGGTTTTCTTTACTCTCTGACAGAAGCCAATCGAGTCCAAAAGTGAGGTCACGGATGTCGCAGCGAGAGAGGACCCAAACGCCAACATAACTGCAAAAACCAAGGTTTAATCTTCCAAAAATATGAAACAGGACGACAAAAACTTGGACCAAACAGTACGAAGCCACACTGGGAATGAGACGAACAGGGTTTACGTACACAGGCAAGGTGAGAGGATTGGACAACGGGGAACGAGACACAGGTGGACACAATGAGGGCGGGGCCAGCAATCACAGGAGGAAACGATCAGGAGCACGGCAGACAATCACAGGGAGACAGACGACACAAGAACTACAAAACAAGACATAAAACTAGACACAAAGTCCAGACCCTGACACAGCAAGGCAATCATTATCAACATCCACGTGAATATTAAAGTCTCCTACACTAACAACCTTATCAGTTTTGAGAACTAAACTTGATAGAAAATTCAGATATGAATTCTGAATATCGACCTGGTGGCAAGTACAGTATAACAAATATAATTGTCTAATGTTTTCCAGTATGTGAAACCCCAAGAACAAGGCTTTCAAATGGCTGCTACTCCACTTTCTCAGCTGTAGCGTACTAATGACTTGGAGGAGTCAATTCATTTAGGACAGTGGGTCTCAAATAGTTTTTGTCACTCCCCATTTCGGAGGAAGACAAATTTTCGTTCCTGACCGCCCCAACAAAATTGTAACTAGATAGTTAATTCTGAATTTTTATTCGAGAACTTTGTGTCTCCTATCTATGCTTTTCAAAATAGTAAATAAAAAACATTGCTATTACTTGTAATTAAAAAATGACAAAAATAGCTTATTATGGCAGCAATTAACATGTTTTACACTGTATATATTTCCAAGCTGATAACCATAAGTGCAACCTGTGAAAAACTAAACGACGAGTTCACATATTTGGCAATAAAGAGTTTTACACTGCATATCTTTTCAAAACTAACGTACAAAACTACTGCAGATATGTTTGGGACGTCAAGTTGTATCAGTATTAGTTCAAATTAAGTTAAATTCTTAAAGAAATCTATTTTCTTGATCAAGTCTCCCGACCCACATTTGCAGCTTCAGAGAAACCAGATCTGGTCTGCAGCTGAGGAAGCTACAGCTCTCTGGAAAGCTGAATTAATTAAATCTTCATCTTCAAGGCAAATATGTCACTGAGAGGCCAATTTACTTCAGAAATTATTCATCTGCAGACTTAATTATAATTTAATTAATTTTGATTCCAAAAAGTAAATGGATGTTGAACGTTACAATCAGTCTCTACCTCCTCTTTGCAGAATAATATGTGCATGATAATATGTGTACAATTTCAATTGTATTGTCCTAAATATTTACATACTTTTGTAATATGTGAAGTTCTCCTGTAATTTTCCATTTTTTTCGCACTGTTGAAATAGTGAAGTTAACTTTTGAGGTTACTTAGTACGGCTCTATTTCTGCTTAATTTGTCTTTAATTAATGTAAGTGGCCGTGGGACAGACACGGTCTCTATAGAGCTGTGGGTGGGTAACTACTCGAGCAGAGAAGGCGTAATACTAAAACTCTGTTCCCGGGTTCCTGATCTGAACCCTTGGTTGTCATGGATTAAGTGTGATCAACTTGGTCATGTTCGCAGAAATGAGACCCACTCCGTCCAAAGTGGAATGATGGCCGTCTCTTCCCAATAGTTCAGGTTTCCCCCAGAAAGTCTTCCAGTTATCTACGTAGCCCCAATGGTTGGCTGAGCATGACCTCGACAACCAGCGGTTGAATGACGATATGCGGCTATACATGTCATCATTGATCAACTTGGGGAGAGGACCAGAAAAAAACTGTGTCCGACATCGTCTTAGCACACCGTAAACGCAGTATCTCCTGCTTGCCTGCAACATTGACGGGAATAAAACTTGTTTTTATTTGTCTTTGAAGCCATCAGTATCTGTACAAAAATCTGATGCAGGATAGATTTATGATTGGACAAGCCTTCAGAAATTATCCATGACACTCTAATGGTACAGAAAGAGAAACATAAAATCAGATCCTAGGCCACTGCGTACCCCATCATTGTAATTATTAAAGTGCAGTGGTAATTGGTATAATGGTTGAAGGAAGAAGTGGATGGCTAACAACATCCATTAGGAATTAGCAATAAATGCAAACAGTCAGCTGATGGTCATTTCAGTCCATTACTATTCAGAAATAACCGTCATAATGATTACATCTTTTACTGCATGTCTCCTAGATTGATATACACACACGACAGCTTATGAGGGGGGGGGGGGGGTGCAATACATGTGATTATATACTTCTTTTTTTTAAACAACATTATTTTGTCTCTTGCCCAACAATCATTCTTATTTTCTTTTTACCAATGGTAACATGGTTTCTAAACACATTCTGACTAAAAGGAACGCTGGGACTTTCTACACAGGCTGCTGCACATGTAGAGAAAAAGCCACACACACACAAATTTGGCTCGCAGTCAAAATACTTATTGACTAACTACTTACATGGGTGATTGGCCTTGGTCTATACTCCCATCAAAGTAGAAATGCATATATACACTTGTTTATTTCATGTGGACAGTATGAGTGCTACATTTTACAATATTTATTTTCATTACAGGTCATTTAGCTGATGCTTTTATCCAAAGTGACTTACAGTAAGTGCAGTCAACCATTAGTACAAACTCAGAACAAAAAAAACTAGAAAGAGCATTTCCTTCTGAAAATGCATTGGAATGCTTAACATTTGAAAGCTTGAAGCTGAAAAATAAATTGCTGAAAGGTTTTAAAATAGTTGAAAATGTCTGAAAATAGCTGAAATATTAAATGAATAAGTGAAAATGTCTGGAAATAGCTGAAATGAATAACTTAGTGGGGCAGATAACTGTAACAATCGTTCAAAAGTGGATACAAGCACCACATTTGGTATACGTATCCCTCTGTGGTCATTAATTAAATAAAGAACGTTAGCCACTTAAATTAAAAACATTTTAAAAAATGTCCAAGATGGCCACCAATTTTGCACCCATGGGACATATTTTTATATCTTTACCATTAAATCCACTATTATTTTCCCTGGGAACATCAATAATGTAAAACATCTTAAAGCCCCATTATGTAGTTTTTCCCTTGTACTGCCCCCTTCAGGTATTTAACGATTACTTCAGTGTCGTAAATACTCAGTTACAATAGATCAGGTGTCGTGAACCTCTGGCTCTGAGTTTTATATGGCTCTTTTGAGTTTGAGGTTTTTTTTTACTCCGCCCGCCACTCTAACTTTCTCTATCCTCCAGATGACAGCAGAAGTAATGTCAGGTCCCTTTCTTAAATACATCTTTGTTCTTTTATTAAACTAAACATCTGTTATTGATCGTCTCCACAGCAGCATGTCTCTGTCTCTACGCGCCGCGTAGCGGAGCAAATAAAAAGTCACCTGTGAGCGTGGACTGGACTATGTGACGTTAGTCATCACTGACAGAAAGCAGGTCCATGTACCGGGCAGCTACAAAATGTTACATAGTCAAGTTTTCTGCCCACAGAGCCCCGATGGCAGTGGCACCATTTCTTTTCAAGCTGTTACGTTAAGGTACAATTGTTACATAGTGTTGCTTTATTGATTGAGGGTTTTTTGGTAACATCTCTAGTAAATAACATGGAAAAAGACAGAACAATTATTTAATATGAAGAACGTATCATGTTATTGAGGAGGTTAGATCTATTTTGTTTTTAGGAGACATCTAAAATGTTTGAAACTTCCTCAGGGCTGATGGATCCTCAGTGAAACCTATGGCTCCCCCACTTGCCTTGGTGACAGCATTGCCATTCCACAGTATTATACCTCACAATTAGACTTATCTTTAGATTTATAAAGTGCATGGTGTTGTGTATGGTATCATGGTAATCCTTGACCATCAAAACATAGGGGTAGATATTACCACTTTTCATTTATTGTGTTTGGCTGAAGAGATATAACGCAAAATACAGAATTTGGTTATGGAGGAAGGCAAAAATGGTGGCCTTGAATGCCACAAAGCATTCAATGATGCTGTCTATGGTATCATTGCAATCCTTGACCATCAAAACATAGGGGTTGACATTATCGTATATGTGCTTTGATGTTTTTTTTCAGGAGATATCATGGAAAACGCATATTTTAATAATGGCGGGAAATAAAATGGCCGCCGCGACCAACATGAGCTTTTTTTGCGTTGGCTAACGTTCTTTTGGAAGAGCAGAATCCATAGAGTAATTGTGCCAATTTTGGTGCTTGTATCACATTTGCACATTTGAACGATTCTTCATCAAAAAATGCTGTTATCTGCCCCACTAACTGAAAATAACTGACAATATCTGGAAATATGAAATAAATAACTGAAAATGTCTGAATTTAGTTGAAATAAAAAAATTAAGCTGAACATAGCTTAAAATAGCTACCCAACAGATAAAATGGGCTGAACATAGCTTAAATATCTGAGACAGACAGCTGAGAATCTGATGAAAGCAACCTGTCAGAACATTTGGATTTGACAGAACTATAACTCCGATTCTAAAGACGTCTAAATTAGGAGAAGCTCAAGGCTTTTGTGAACGTGTACATATCCTTAAATACTTTTTAGGTTTAGAAATGAGAGTGTAATCGCAGTTCAGAAAATGTTTGTTTGCTTCAAAAAAGTTGAAAAGTGCTCAGAATTACAATGGAGATGACTGAGCAGAAAAGTGGACTTCCTCCCTCTTTAAGGCTTCTCTAGAAAAAAAAAAAAAAAAGTGAAACTGGATTCCACAGTCACATTTCTACGACAAGCACAATATTCCCTACTACTTTATCAACAGATTGTGTCTAAGAATTGTGGCCGTAGTGACGATATACAAAAATAATTTCCGCTTGATCCTGACGCAGCTGTACCCTCTAGCCATGACGTCACAGCTCTAGACTTCCCCACACACACCCATTGATAACTCCAGGAGGAGCGGAAAAACACATAAAACTAAAATGGTAACAATTAAATAACTATACGAGATATGAACAGGAGGTGAATTATGAAGTTATAGCTAACACTTGTCAACATTTTAAAAGGTGGAATTTTGTCTTTAGCTGAATGTATGCCGATATGGTAAGCTTTTAAAGTTGAACAAGTTGAAGCGGATTTGAAGATTTCTCTCATTGGATCCCATTCATTATTTATTCCCTAAAAAAATAAATTAATAATTTGAAAAGATTGCTGAATTTGATGAAAATATGAAGATACTGTAAGCTTTTTTAAATTGAAGATTTTCTCCATAGGAACTGATGAATTTAAAATAACAAAAGTATTTAAATATATACAAATTTGAAATATGAAAAGTCATACCATTCTAAGTCTGAAGAAGCTGATTTTTTTTTTAAATATTTGAATTGTTTAAATAGCTGAATATATGAAGGAGATGAAAGGGGACGAAAAAGAATAAAAAGTTTAACTAGAAAATGCATTTCCTGCTGAAAATGCGTTGGAATGCTTAACATATGAAAGCTTGAAGCTGAAAAGTAAAAACTAAATTGCTAAAAAAGGTTTGAAAATAGCTGAAATATTAAATGAATAGTTGAAAAAGTCTGGAAATAGCCGAACATGTCTGAAATTAGCTGAAATGTTTTTTTTTTAAGTTGGACATAGCTTAAACATCTGAACATATGGATTTTTTTCTACAAAAGCATTTGTTAAACCCTGTCAAATAAAACATGATCAAATCACCAAAATAGTAGAATCAATAGAGAGGAAAGACTCAGCCGAACGCGCTAATATTATTCATCTGTGAAGTTAAATGTGACCTATTTCTCCTCATTTCTGTATTAAAAGTAGTGAGATGTATTATTGAGGTCAGTTTGCTCTTGTCTGGCGCCTCCGTGTTTATAAACAATGGGGACAGAGGCTGCTCCTTGTGTCCCTCCTGTGTGATTGTTAATGAGGATCAGCTGCGTGCAGCTCCTGAAGGCAGAATTGCCTTTGGATATTTTCAAAAACACCCTGTGAATCTTCAGAACTTGACAGAATACCATAACTCCAATCGCAAAAGTAACGTGATTTTGAGAGGCACAAGGCTTTTGTGAACGTTTAAATGTCCTTAAATATTTTTTAGGTTAAGAAATGAGAGTATAGTCGCAGTTCAGAAAATGCTCCTGTTTGCTTCAAAAAAGTTGAAAGGCGCTAAGAATTACAATGGAGATGACTGAGCAGAAAAGTGGACTTCTCCCCTCGTAAAGGCTTCTCTCGAAAAATCTGGGAAACTGTTGGATTCCACAGTCTCATGTCTACGACAAGCACAAGATTCCCTACTACTTCATCAACAACATATGTCTAAAGAGTAAGAATTGTGGCCGTAGTGCCGCTATACAAATCTTTTTTCCGCAAGATTCTAAAGCAGCACTGCACTCTACCGATGACATCACGGCTCTAGACTTCCACACACACCCATTGATAACTCCAGGAGGAGCGGAAAAACACATAAAACTAAAATAATAACAATTAAATAACTATACAAGAAATGAAAGGAAGATGAATTACAAAGTTATAGCTAACACATTTGTCAACATTTTAAACGTGGAATTTAGCTGAATGTATGCCGATATAGTAAGCTTTTAAAGTTGAACAAGTTGAAACAGATTTGAAGATTTCTCTCATTGGATCCCATTCATTATTTATTCCATAAAAAAATAAATAATTTGAAAAGATAAATAATATAAATAATATAAGCAAACAATATTTGAAAATATAGAGCAATAGCTGAAGGTTCTGTGAACATAGGAAAAATTAAATTGCTGAAAATATGAAGATACTGTAAGCTTTTTAAAATTGAAGATTTTCTCCATAGGAACTGATGAATTTAAAATAACAAAAGTATTTAAATATATACAAATTTGAAACATTTGAAATATGAAAAGTCATTCCCCTCTAATCCTGAAGAGGCTGAATTCTTTTAATATTAGAATTGTTTCAATAGCTGAATATATGAAGGAGATGAAAGGGGACAAAAAAGGTACGGAAGAAATAGAAGAATAAGAAATATAAGTTTAATAAAGATTACAAGAACAATAGTTGGAATGCTTCAGCATTCCAACTAATCAAGAAAGGTACATAAGATTCTGTGGATTTCTCAATATAAACAAAGCTATTCCTCCACTTGGAATAACCCTCACATCTACTTAGGGAAAAAAGTATTTATATGAGATACATGGCTGGTAAAAGGAGTACATGTTATCAGAGATGGCTCATCTAAATCATTTGAGGACCTTAAAGAAACGTTTAATTTAAATGAGAAGGGGGATTTCTGGAAGTATTTACAGTTGAGTAGCATGAGGGCTGGGTTCGGACTGAAGATAGAAAAAGAAGAAAATAAGATTCAGGAGTTCCTAAATGTTTCCCGTACCCAACAATCTGCCTAAATATTTTGTTGGAATTTGCAATGGACTGAGACTAGTATGGCAGAAATATCTTCATACTGAGATAAGGGGAGATATATGGCAAGAAATAATATCAAATGTAGGCTGGGCTACAAGGAGAAGCAAGTTTACGCACTATACAATTGTACACAGATATTATTTTACACCTTTGAAAGTGTATGAAATGGGATTGAGGAAGGATCATACATTTTGGAAATGTAATATAGAAATGGGCACTTTTTTACATGCTATGTGGGAGTGCTCCAATATGTGGCCTTTATGGAAGGCAGTGCTGAATACGTTAGAAGGGTGGCTCAAGCGGCCTTTATCAGAATCCCCACCACTGTGTTTATTAAGGGACGTGCCACCAGGCCTCACCAAAGCAGATCAGACTGTCATTAACAGGTTTCATGGTGGCAGCAAGGCTTATCCTGAGAAACTGGAAGAGCCCACATACGGCCACGCTCACAGACTGGCTCAAACTCATGACGGAGACGGTTGCTTTTGAAAGTATGATTGCCAGGGTGAAGAACAGTTCAAGCCAAACTGAGCAAGCATGGAAAAGTCTGATGGCTTTTATTACAAATTAGAGGAGGGGTCAAATACTCAAGGGCTCGATTTGTGTAGGGTGGTCTATACACAATTACAAAGTAAAAGACAATTAAGGGGGGGAGGGAGGTGTGTGTGTGTATGTATATATATATATGTATATATATGTATGTATGTATGTATGTATGTATGTATGTATATATATATATATATATATATATATATATATATGTATATGTATGTATATGTATATGTGTATATATATATATATATGTATATGTATATATATGTATATGTGTATATATATATATATATGACATTTTTGTACGTTTTATGTTTATGTCAGGCACAGATCTTCTTCAAGTTACATATTCTTAGATTGTCATGTGTTTGTCCCCCCACTTATCCCCAAGACCAGTGGTTCCCAAAGTGGGGGTCGCGGCCCCTAGGGGGGGCGCGGTGGTACTACAGGGGGGGTCGCGGCTTCATCACCAACCCACACACACCGGTAAAACAATATAAAATAACCGACGTGACATGCACTGTGTTCCAACCACGCCACCAGAGCGGCTCATGTCACAGACTGACTGTGGCAAAACCAGAGAGAGAGATTTGTGACTGGTCTAAATGAACTGAGAGTAGCTATCTCCAACCAGCAACCCCACACCAGTCACTGATTGATATATATGAATAGGAATATGATCACAAAATAATATGGTCCATGTAGACCTGCACTCCTTGTTCATAATTGTGTTATTTTATTGTTTGAGAAAACCTGCAGTTCAATGTGAGGAAATACAGTATATGTTGTTTGCACTTTGTTTCAAATTAAGTTAATTGTATTTACAAATTATTTTATATAGCACTTTTCAAGTCACTCAGTCACTTTACAGAGTCCAGTCATCCACACACACACTGTGATTCCGGTGGTGGTGAGCTACATCAGTAACCACAGCTGCCCTGGGGCAGACTGACGGAAGCGTGGCAGCCAATCAGCGCCTACGGCCCCTCCGACCACCACCAACATTCATTCACATCCATACGAACCGGGGTGAAAGCTGTGTGCATGTCTTTATGATGGTGGGGGAAACCGGAGGAAACCCACGCAGACACGAGGAGAACATACAAACTCCACACAGAAAGGACCTGGGATGACTGGGATTCGAACCCAGGACCTTCTTGCTGTGAGGCGACAGTGCTAGCCACTGAGCCACCGTGCTGCCCAGAAGAATATATTTTATTATTGCTTTTTCCCCCCAGCTAAACAAACTGAAGAATAAACTGTGAAGTGATATGTACTTATTTTAGAAAGAACTACAAATATTTTATACAGTTCATGCATTATAATGCAATTAATTAAAAACCAATACATTTTTGGGGTCGTCCAATGTTCCTATATCATCAAAGGGGGTCTTGACAGAAAAAGTTTGAGAACCACTGCCCTAGACCAAGAACGGGACGTAATATGGAGTTACAGTATGGTTAAATGTAGTCACGGTGGTTGCCAGCTCTGTAGGAGGGGAGGGACTGGGCGAGAGAAAACACAAAAAACTTGATTAACTGATATTTTTTTATATAGTATACTACAGGGGTATAATCCCATGATGTGTTCAACTGAGGATGTAAGAGAATTTACCAGAGATGGCCAATATCACGAGGAGAAGAGTTGGGCAAAACCATTTGTTAAAAAATTACCAAGGCCATTATTTTAGGAAGGTGACGATATTCAAAGACTTGCATTAAATCAGTGGTTCTCAAACTTTTTCCACCGCAACACACTTCAGAGGAAGAGAAATGTTCATGTCCCGACAAAATTGTAACTAAATAGTTCACGCTGAATTTGTATTAAAATAACAACTTTGTGTGACTCCCATCTTTGCTTTTTTCAAATAATAGAATAAAGAAAATTGCAGTCACTTTTAATTCAACCAGATTACTCTAAACAAAACCATGTCAAAGTTGTGAAATTTGGCAAATAGCTTATTGTGGCTGCAATTAAAATGTTTTGCACTGGATATTTTTTTAAGATAACAATAATTGTAAATAAATACATTTACTGAGCTTTACACTGAATATATTTTCAAAACAATAACATGCAAAACAGAATCAGTGTGTGAGCAATCAAGTTGTATCATTAGTTCAAATTCACTCAGATTCTCAAAGGAATCAATATTCTCTTGATCAAGTCTCCTGACCCACATCTCCAACTTCAAAGTGAAACATGATCTGGTCTGTGGCTGATTAAGGTGCTGTTTTCTGCCTTGAAGATGAATATTGAATACATTCAGCTTTCCAAATACGTCAGTGAGAGGACAATATCAGAAATTATTCACCAGCAAACTTAATTATAATTGAATTAATTAGGGCTGTCAATCGATTAATAAAACAAATTAATCTCACATTTTAAAATTCATTAAATCGCGATAAAAAAAAAAAAAAATCCTTCTTTATAAAGACAAAACTTCACACAGAGGCTCCTACATATAAAAGTTCCAGCGAGGTATTTAATATTGTGTATGATAAATTGTTTAAGTGAAACATACAGATTAGTAAAAGAAAAATATATTTGGGACATCATTGGTCCTGTCGTCTTTAACATTGAACAACACAGCAGAACCAGTGGCCTTCGAAACTGACTGACATTCAAATGTTAACCCTCTGGAGGCATTTTCTACATTTTACAAAAAATGTAAATTCACCTTTTAAAGTCTTTTGCATATGACACATAACCATGTGTTGTACAAACATTCCAGAACAATCTCAGCTTTCTATATAATGAGGCAGAACTGTCCTATCGCCGTGTTCTGACTGACAGACTGCTAATGAGCCTCACCTGTGTGGTGGGTCGTTTCTTTGTGATTTACTGAGTGTTCATTGGTTGCTTTTTTCGCAAAATGTTGACAGAAAAATAATTTGATAAATCACGGTGAAGGGTTCTTAGCGGCGTTGACTGGAGGTTCTTTGCACTTGTCTTGTGAAAAAAATCCAAAGCGGTCCAAGTACAGTTCCAAGTGGTTGGTTTATTAACAAAATGGATGGTACAACTTGTGGTTAGTAAATAAATCAATAAATAAAGTTTCAGAGCACAAAGAGTAGCGAGACCTATTGTCCAGCAACATAATCAGACAGCAAGGTCAAAAGCTGTGTGCTCCCAGTCAGCCCCACCTCCAACAGGTCACTCTCCTATTTATTGCCCTTTTGACTTGTAGAGGGAACAAATTCTCAGAAAATAGATTTTTTTTTTTTTATACAGAAATGGCTCCTACATTACCGGCCCCTAATTGTATTTAGTAAGCAAAACAATTACGAAATTAAATATGGGAGCCTTGAAATCATTACTTTTCTATGTATCGAAGAAAAAAAAGAGTATACTAGACCATTGTCATCTTGAATCGTCAAGCTTTGTCTTCATCACCCTCTAGTATCAAACAGAGCTTTGTGATGGGTCTTTTTAGGATGCTGCTTTGGGTCTTGATGCTCACGGTTCGCACAAGTCCTTTCTGGTCAGGGAAAACTTAAATTATTCTTCCTACAACCCAGGAGCCTCTTGGTGCAGTTAGATCCACACTAAGCACAACATCTCCACTGGAAGTTCCTTCTTTTGGTGTTCCACTTTTTGCACTCTTGGGAGAGTGTCCGCGTCTCCAGAAGAGGTTGCCAAGTATTGAATCTGCCTCCAGCGTCGTCTGGCTGGCGTAAGTCTCTTATCAAAAAATGTACCTGGGAGAGTTGGCTCTGCCTTGAGCAGCAGTAAAAAGGCGATCACACACCTCTCAGCCTCAAAAGCGCGCGCGCAAAAAAAATCGCCCTGTGGAGCTGGACGTGCGGCGATGCAACCAAAGAAAAATGGAAAAAAGCAAAATGTCACACTCTTGCCCTCGCTGTGTTGTTGGAGGAGGAACAAGCCCCCAAAAAAGGGGGTTTTGGGTTTTGGGGGGGTTTAACAGTATAGCAAATGCAGTATATTATTAATAATCACCTCTTACGAATTTGTTGTTGTTTTTGTACTTTTTTCTTATTAGCAGGAGTCAGTACGCATCTTCTCTGCATGGTGGGGGCATTGGGCATGGGGGATTGCCAACTGGAGACAGACAATCAGGAGACATCAGAGAGATCAGAAATGTCTGAGTCTGAGTTCTTCTTAAAATAATAAATATATATATATATATATATAAAAATAAAATGAAAGAAAAAAAGCAAATGCAGTATTTATATTAAACAGTATATATATATATATTACATATATATAATATAATATACAAATAATTATATACAGTATATATCTAATTATTAATGCGGCGCGTGGCCATGGCTAAATTTATAATAAAAATTAAAGCATTTTAATTAAATTAAAAAATTAATGTTTTTTTGCACTTTTGCACTTTGTTTTTTTGCGTTTTTTTTTTTTTGTTGTTTTTTTTTTTTTTTTTTTTAAAAAACCGTTTACGAGAGCAAAAATTAGTTTTCCAAGTTTAAACCGAGCAAAATCGTGTTTCCCTCTTCGTCTTCCAATCAATCCTCCCTCTCCGCTCTCCTCCTCCTGCTGCTCAATGCAAGCTCCAAGGCAAAGCATGGGAGGCAAAGCAAGGTCACACACACACAGAATCAACACAAACACAATCACAAAAAAATTAGACACAAAAAAGCACAGGATAAAAGACAAACAACACACAACAAAAACCACAAAAGAAAACAAATAAAAAAAACCACATTAAAGAAAATGTGCACCCCCAAACAGAAAGCCCCCACCCAAAACCTAAACCTGGGGTACAACAACCAAGTAAACCCAAAAACCTAGGGTAAGTACAACAAGTAAACCCTATTCTACTAACTTATCTATTAAACCCCTGTTGCCAATTAATATATTAAATGTGACAACAAAATAAAAAAAAAACAAAACAGGAGAAAGAAACTAACAGAAAAAACAAAAAAAAAAACAACAAAACACTAAACACACACTAAACCCTAACACCTACTAACAGCGCCAAACAGCAAACCTCTCCCAACAACCTC
Source organism: Liparis tanakae (assembly GCA_036178185.1). Taxonomy (NCBI): domain Eukaryota; kingdom Metazoa; phylum Chordata; class Actinopteri; order Perciformes; family Liparidae; genus Liparis; species Liparis tanakae. Next base: position 17,235,996 of record CM070095.1, on the reverse strand, counting down.
ACACACTCCACTCACAACAAAGGGAAATGATGGAAATGGAGGAATGACATCAGTGATGATTTGATGAGGTGTGATGGTGGAACCAGGTGATGATTTGATGACTGGAACCAAATGACAACAGACAAAAACAAAAACACAACACAAAACAAAAACACAACACACAACAAAAACACATATACAACACAGTTCAATACAGTACACACAACACACTCGAACACGCACCTGAACACTGAAAGACTCACTGAACCGCAGAAACAACCTTCACCAAAAAAAGAAAAAACAACCAAAAGAACAAAACAACAAAACAACCAATGAACCATCAAAAGACCCCCCCACCCACCCAGTGATCCAGGTTACAGGCCAAGAGAGCCTGTCAGGTGAGGACAACGAGAGGGAGGAGGGAGATGATCATGATAGAGATGATGATATGAGAAGAAGGTTTGATGAAGATTGTTTGGGGTTGTGTGCCATATGTAGAAGATGTAAAATATATTATATTATTTAAAAAAATGTATAAAATGCCCCATGCCATAGAGCCTCCAAAATGTAACATTTGCTGTCAGTTTCACAGAGGACAAGTTGTTCATTGTTAAAGTTTTCAAAACAAATGGTTCTGTAATTGTTCCTTGTTAAATCTGATAGGACCAATGGGTCTCTTCTCATCTACTGTTTTTTTAATCTGACGTCCCCTGGATGAAAAAATCCCTGGCCTCTGACTAGGTAGGAGCCTCTCTGAGACAAAGCTGTGTGAACAAACAAACAAAGCAAACACTACACAACAAACACAAACAATTGTCTTTGAAGAAAGATTATTGAATTTCATTAGATTAGAATTTAGAAGAAATTTAGAATTTTGAAATTAAATATTAATTTAATAATTCGAACAATTTTTTTTAACAGAAATAATATATATGCAGTATGAACAGTATTGATAGTATAGCTTTCTGGACCACTACACTATTAGCATCAACGGAAACACTGAGCTTGTAACAGTTCAGCTCCATACTTTCCTTTTTGTATTAGTTGTTATCATCCCGTCTAACTATCATGTCATTCCAGATCCTGCTTCCCATCGTCAGTCCAACTTCTTCTTCTTCTTGTTTTTAGGCGGCTGGCATCCAAACTATTGCATTACCGCCACCTACTGTCTTTCTTTGGGAACAATAAATATCTAGAAACTGTATCCACTCAAAAAAAAAAAACTAAATAAAATACAAAATAAAAATAATAAAACTAAATCAAACTAAACTAAGAAGGGAGCCCTGTCACCTTCAATGCCCTAAATTTGTCTAAACAACCCTGTCTCCTTCAGATACTGTAGCACCATTCCTGCCCCCAAGGACAATGCATCCCTCAATTGCACCCCTCCTCCTGCCAGCCTCCTCTTCAACCTGCCTCGCTTGTTCCTAAATTTCTGGCAATGCCACATGATATGCTCCACCGTTTCTGCTGTCTTGCAGTCCTCACACAGTCCAGTTGGGTGTTTTCCAATCAATTGCAATGTTTTGTTTAGCTTTGTATGACCAATCCTGAGTCTAGTTAATATGTTTTCCTCTCTAGTGCTGAATGTCGTTGACCTCCCCTTGCCAACCTCCTTCTGAATATCAGTCCAACTCCTTTCACCTGCCTCTGATCACCTCGTTAGTCCCTCATTCCCTTCACCTGGTCCTCACGCTCTTCTCACCTGCAGCCCATTCCCTCATTAGTCCTCTGCCAGATTGTTTTGTGTTCTCCGTGACCAAGCTCTCCCACGTTACCTGGTGTTCTTTGTTTCAATCCTGATAAGATTTCTAGTAAACATCTTGATCAGCATTTTATGTCTCCTGAGCCGTGCATTTGGGTCCACCCTAAATCCAGCCGTGACAGAGCTACAACACTCTATACATTTTATTAGGTATAACTGAGCATTGTTTTGTGAATTGCAGATATCTTGCCTCTGGAGACTCCTTCAGAAGCCTGGGATTCAGTTATCGCATGGGCTTCTCTACAGTGGTTGGTATTGTGCATGGTGTGATCACAGCCATCTGGGACCGTCTGGTCTCTGTGTACATGCCATTACCAACAACCAGAGATTGGAAGGAGATCGCTGAAGGTTTCCATCAACTCTGGGACTTCCCAAATTGCATCGGCGCAATCGATCAACTACCGGCTGTCCCGGGCCAGGAGGATGGTTGAATGCACTTTTGCCATTCTTGCCACAGTGGCGACTATCGGAGAGTTTGGGGGGTTTCTCCACAAGTGGCCTAAAGGGTCACCAAAGCCACCGGCGTTCTCGAAAAAAAATTGTTGCACTGGGAGACAGAGGATCATGGCTATGCCACCCCGTCTGCTGTGGAGCAGAGTTTTCCAGCACCTGAACCCGGTTGGCTGCAACAATGCATCACGAGAAGCTCAGTGTGTGAGGGAGAACTTTACCTCCTATTTCTCCTCTCCTTCTGGTGCCGTGCATTGGCAAGACAGCATCATTTGAATATTGTTATAGAAAATAAAATGTACACACAATCTAAATGCATCTTCGAATTACTTTTATTTACATTCATAAACATTTAATTAACCTGGGATACTTTCATTAAATGAATGACAAACTTGAATTCACATTTTATTTCATTTACAGAACATATTTAGATTTTATTTACATTTACTGAGGTCCGAGCTCTGCTTCATGGAGAAGTTTCTGGAATCCCATGAGGACTTCAGACCGTTTCATATTTCCTAGCCTCTTAAATGCCGGGAGAAGGCTCAGCAAAAACTGCTCATCTTCATCGGCGGGCTTAGTTAAAGCACCACGGATGCCCTCTTGATATCTGGTCAAAGAGCTTCCACTTGTAGCCTTTCGGGAATAGGGCTGGGATCTATTTGGTGTGGTGCTGAGACTGGGATTTTCTCCATCCGAGTTGAGAGGCTGGGTCGGGGGTCCAAGGTTGTGTGTTTCACTCTACACGTTTTCAAAAGAATGATCTAGGAACTTGTAATCAGTTTACTTGGCTCATTGCATACAAGGCTCAAATGCCAGTAAGTAAACACAACTGCAAACAAGTATACACATTAAAAATTACCCATGGTTTAAAGTGTTGCGAGTGGTGCGTGTAAGTTACCTGGGGTGAATGCGTTTCATTGTGATGGCCCACCATTTCTTGATCAATAGTTATCTGTTCAAAAGACAGTTTGTTTAATAAATAAAACAAAAAGGCCGGTAATATGTTTGAATTCATTAATAAAGAAGTCCAACAAATCCCTACTTTGAGTTTCCATATTGCTTGTAGTGGCTCTCACCTGTACATGGGGCTCCATGAATGCCATGATCCCCATGTACTTCCACCTAGATTTGGTTCCCCCCTCCGCACCACTTCTTTGGGACCTCTCCGTTCTCCTCTCCTTGATATTTGTCCCTAAAATGTTTTTGTAATCATATACTACACACAAACACATGCACTCATATACACACACTGTCATCGGAAAGTATCCATATATCTATCGCTAATCTCCTGAAACACACCTTTCCCATAGCACTGTCCCACAGCTAACTAGCCAGTTAAACTAGCTAGCTAGTCTATTATCAAAATATATTTAATTTAAAAACACCATTATACCCACCAGAGAGATGGACCTGGCTGCTCACACAGGTCCATGCATGCGCCTGCCGAACTGAATTGCAGTAATTGCTGGATTTTGAATTATAAAGTGCGTCGCAATTTAAAAACTGCTAATGAGACTTTTGTCTGAGTTCGCCATTGTCTTTCAAACCACACGAAAACCGGAAGGAAAGCCCCCACCTGATCGATTTAAGTTGATTGGCTGCATTGGCCAAGTGTTACATTTAGCGCTGCTCTTCCGCGCCTCGCGCTTAAAGTTGAGAATATTTCAACTTTTAAGCGTGCTTGGAAAAACGCGAGAAAACAGTGCCGCGTGGCATTTAAAAGGCGAGTCTGAAAGTCGCGCCGTACCATAGGGAATTAATGGTTTTGCGGGCGCCGCGTTTTTGAGAGGTGCGTCTGGTGTGATCGGGCCCTAAGAGATCATTTGGTGAGAGGGGATGCAAGTCTTGAGTCAGTGGTGACTGTTGTGAGGGGCCGACTGTTCAAGATTGCTTCCACTTCACACAATACGGTCTGGAGTCCCCCCTTATCGATGCTCTGCTGTTTAAGAACAGAACAAAGGATTTGTCTGATTCATCAGCCTTTCCTATATGCCTCCATGATGGGATGCGCCTGGTGGGTTAAATGTCCACTCTATGCCTTGTTCTGAGTGTCTTTTGTATCTTGTCCTGGTTTGCTGTGGTCAATGCTCTCTGCAGTTCGTTCCATTGTCTGAGCGTATGTGTTTCACTTGGCCCCTCCTACAAATGAAACGTCTCAGAGCATTGATACAGGCGTTTGTATCTAAGGAGCTGGCCACTTCAATGTGAACTGCTCTGCTGGTCATGCAAGTGAATAACACCCCATATGTCTTCGTCAGTGTTCTCCCTCTCTTTACTTCGAAAGGACCAACATAGTCCACTCTGGTGTTGGTAAACAGAATCTTTCCTTTGGCAAGTCAGACATTTTTTGTTCTCCAACTCGAGCTGTGTCATCTGCACACCACGCACCGAGTCAGAATCTTTCTGGCTGCTGATTTTGCATTGACAATCCAATATTTTCTCCGCAGTTCAGACAGCATATGATTCCTTCCACCATGTCCCGTTATCTTATGCATGTACCGTAAAATCAGTTTGGATATGTGTGTTTTTGGGGATTATGGCAGGACATTTTCTTTCTTCTCCTGTGGTTATTTTGTTCAACCTGCCTCCCACTTTTAGTATTCCATCCTTCACATATGGGTCAAGTTTGTATAGTAGGAGTCTTTGTGGTAATCATTTGCATTTCATTTGGAAAGCACTGAGATTGGGTAAATTAAACAATGGCAATTTCAGCTCTTTGAGGCCACGTTTACACATAGCCGGGTATTTACAGAAACAAATATTTCTGCCCCTCCGTTTTCAAAAAAGTTCCTGTTTATATGAACCTGCATAACTGTCGCGCGCGCTCACGCTCAGTGCGGGAGAGACGGGCCGGTGGTGCGCCCGACCCCTCGGGGCCGGGACCCCTCCTCGGCCGGCGAGCTGCCGACCCTCAATGTCACTGCGCCACGGGGTTTCCATTCACCCTCCGACTCGTGCGTGCGTTAGACTCCTGGGTCCGTGTTTCAAGACGGTTCGGGTGGGTTGCCGACATCGGCGCAGACCCCTGACGCCTTTTACGAGAGCCGATCCCCGCCCTGGCGACACGAAGCGGTTGGGGCGCACTGTGAAGCATTTTTAATCGCATACGGTGACGTTTGACGACCTAAAACTCTGTTTGCCCTCGTTCACACGCAAACACAAAAACGGCGGTTTCAGAAATCTCCACTTTGGCCGGAGTTTTTAGAAATGATCGTTTTCCGTGATAAAACCTCCGTTTTCGTGTAAATGAAAGGCCAAAACGCATGAAAGTATATGCGTTTTTCCATCGTGTAAACGGGGTCTAAATCTTCAAGCCTCATCTGCTGGCCACTCAGTGGGTAATCAGGGATGCCCTTTGTTTTACTCCTGGTAATCACTTTGTTCTCACCCAGTTTTCTTTTTTGCACCAGTCCTTTTTAAGGTTTCCTTTAGCTTCAGATACCATGCAACTGCAAGCTGAAGTTTTATCCAGTCGGAAAAGTGTGTCAGTATTTGTGTTGCATTTTCTTCTTGTGCACAGATTGCATTCACTGTGTGCGTTCTTTTTAGCTCTGGGTCATCCAGTGCGAGTGAGCTGGTTTCTTTGAATCCAACAGACCTATGCTGTTGCTCCTGTTTCTCCTTCCATAAAATGTCTGGACCATGAAGCCATCTTTTGTTGTCTGCATTTTGGCCTCAGCTGGGGTTGGATTTTGACTCAATGTATTTCCACTGTTGCAACTCGATTGGCCACACATTTTTTGTATCTGGTGTGTTTGTTTGCTATGTACTTTAGTACAGATTGGCTGTCTGTCCAGAACATGGATTGGTCTAAATGCAGCTACAAACTAGATATCAGCAGCTTGTCCACTTTTACAGCTAAAACTACTGCAGCAAGCTCCAACCTGGGGATTGTCATTCCTTTTGAGGAGTAATGCATCCTTTTCCCTTGACAAAGGTGACATTGACAATGTTGCGGTCATTCACAAGCCTTACATAACTCAGTTCCGTAGCCTTGGTCACTTGCATCTGCAAAGTGATGTAACTGTGCATTTTTGACTGATCCAAATCCTTCAGGTTTAAAGCATCGTGGCACCTTGAAGTCTGAGATTCCAGTCAAGTCAGCTGCCCATTTCGACCACTTCTGACGGATGCCGAGAGGTACTTCTGCATCCCAACCAAGATTCATCTTACAGAGCTCCTGTAGCAGGAATTTGGCTGTTAGTGTAAAGGGGGTCAGGAAGCCAAAGGGGTCATAGATTGAACAGACCATTGACAACATTCCTCTTCTGCTGAGTGGCTGTTGTTTTGGCTGAACGTTGAAAGTAAAGTTGTCACTCTCGATACACCATTGCAGACCTAAGGCCCTTTTAATTGGAAGTTTGTCGTTGTCAATTTTGAGATCCATCATCTCTTTGGCTCTATCTTCCACGTGAATGAAAGACAACACCTCCCTGCTGTTTGTAGCCCATTTCAACAGGGTATTAAATGGGTACAGATGGAGGGGGCCGGGAAAGTGCAAGAGTGTTTGGAGGAAACGTAACAGTGGAACTGGATGTTATATTTACGGAAACTCAGTCCAAGTGGGAGGAGGTAGATAATAAACATTATAAGACCAAGGGCGGAGCCCTGAGGAACACCAGAGGAGAGGGGGAGGGATGGGATGTGAATGACTAACTGAATCGGCTGAGTACGGCCAGAGAGATACAAGTGAAACAAGTCAAGGGGTGTGTCTGAAAGTCCAATAGAGGCAAGTCGGTCAAGGAGCATAGAGTGGGAGATGGTAATGAAGGCTGCGCTCAGATCGAGGAGGATGAATAATAGTCCAGAGTCGGCTGCCAACAGGAGGTCATTTGTGATTTTGATGAGGGCGGTTTCTATGCTGTGACGGGGGAGAAAACCGTATTGGCACTGTTCAGAGGTTATTGTTGGAGAGGTAAGCCTTAATCTGAGAAACCACTGCTTTCTCTAGGATTTTTGAGAAATAGTTTGTTGAAAATGCTGGTGATGGTAAAACGGTCAATGCCTGTTGTAAGGTCAGCTAGATTAATGTGTGTGATATTGCAGAAGGACATGACATGTAATTTTGGATTTGGACAATGAAACAAGCATCCGGTCAGAGATGGGGAGATCGACAGCAAAGCAGTTGTGGGGAGTGACACCAGAGCAACAGACTAAGTCCAAAATGTGACCTTTAGAGTGGATGGGGAAATTAATGTTTTAGAAGACCAAAATTGTCCAAGCAAGAAGTGAAGTCCTGAGTGAGGGGATTGTAGCAGGTTTACTGCCGCTACCCGTGGGTTTCCCCCAAAAGCTCCAAGGAAGAGTCAGGTTCAGGTCGGAAACATAATTATTGATCACACACAACCCAGAGCAGACCGCAAGACTGAGCCTCTGCTCACTTCGCTCCCCGCTCCAGCTCTGCTGCCTTCTTTATAGGAGCGGCATCGGATGCTGCCTGATTGTCAACCAGCCAGCAGCCGAGGCCAGATTGGAGAGAACTGCCGCAGGGATGATTAGTGTTGTCCATGTGAATATTCAGATCGCCCAACAGATTTATGTCAAAAGCCAGCGGACGAAGAGATGGATAGGCCATACTCTCCGTAAACCAGCCACAAACACCACAAGACAGTCCCTCAAGTGGAATCCCCAAGGGAAAAAAAAGAGGTCGGCCGCAAAACACCTGGTGTAGAGACTGGGAGGCAGACGCCAAGAAAAAGGGCTACACTTGTGGACAGCTTGAGATGTTGGCTCAGGACCGAGATGCTTGGATAACTCTTGTTTGCGGCCTAAGCCCCAGAAGGGGTAGTAAGCGATGATGATGAACCTACTTTGATACATGAAGCTAGGGTCGTTGGACTTCTTCGCCTCCTGGCACACAAAGTTGCAAAAATACTCGACATCCACTTCTCCTGAAGTCCAAATGGGGATTGGTCCAACTCCACATGATGGGTCCAGATATGACAAGCAGTGAGGTAACCATCTTCCTTAGCGCCTTGGATTTCAATGAGAAAATCTCCAAATTCACGTAGTTTGGAGTGATCCTTCGTTGTAATCCAGGGTACTGCGTCCAACAGCTGAAACAAAGACCTCAATTATGTGAGGAGTGGCATAGCATTTACACAGTCTCTCTCATGCCTTGTGTAAAGCCAGATGGGGGTTGCTTATATACACTGAGCGTATGCGCTTCACCCAATGCTTGTGTTGCTGTGAGGTGAACTTCGGCAATGGCATTGCCGAATGAAGAGCACCATGTGCAATCATTTTCAACCTTAATAAAGTGGTACAGCCCTGAATTGACAAGGTCTCGTTGTGCTGAATACTGTGCCAAAGGTGGCTTGTTTGTGACAAGAATCTGTTGTGGAACATATGACTGAACATGGACGTTCACACCGGGGTTGCTTCTAATGACTTCAGGCCTATAGTTGGCTTGTGATGCAATGTCTTTTGTAACTGGATACCATGTTACACAGCTGGCACTTGACTCAACGAGGAAGCAACAGGTGAGAGCGTAGCTGGAGAACAAAGATTCTGAAGATGGATTTGTGATTGAACAGCATCACTCGTACTATCAACTTTCATACTCTCTGATTCAGATCGTCCATCTTCAACTGGCCCTCTTTTGGCATCTTCCAGCACTTCACAAACAGGAGGTTACCACTCTGGATCCATCGCATGTCCCCTCTCTCAGCCTTTTTGGTCAGGTCGTTTATAATTGTTTTTGGGAAGTCAATACGATTTTTTTCGTATCGTCCCACAACAGCCAATGTTATGTTCGTACAGAGCATTGAAAAGCAGCGGGCTTGTGTACGAATTGTCCGTGTCAACAAGTACCCGCTGCCGAGAAGACGAATAGGCAAAAGGTTCACCACTGCTGAGTAGCTCAGACCGTGTTCTGTGGTAGACTGACTTTTGCCTTCATAAATAGAAAAGTTCCAGGTGTAGCCGAGGGACGAATCAGCCAGCACAAAAAGTTTGAAGCCCCATTTGGTGGGTTTGTCCTTTATGTACTGCTTGAAGCTGATCCTGGCTTTGGTAGGAACCATCCGCTCATCAATAGACAGATGTTGTCGCGGCTGGAAAATTTGATTGGCAGGCGGACACAATATCTGTGTAGAGTGGCTTTAGTTTGAAAAGCCTGTCATACTCAGGAGTGTTTTTCTTTTGATTGTTTATGTCGTCCTCTTCCGGGTCGCAGAGGTGGAGGGACCACAAAATGGACTCACAGCGCTGCCTTGACATCCAGTTACGGGGGAACTGGAAGTTATACAGCCAAATTTTCCTCCTGTAGTCCGCCTGGTTGTGTACCATCACCAGGCCGATGAAGACGACGATGGAGAGAAATATAAAAAAGTCCTTCAAATTGAAGACGTCCCATTTAATTAAACTTAACCCCACTTTGCTTCCTCCTGGCGGCGTTGGTGTTTTGGACGATAGTTTTTACAACAGTGTCCGAAAAAAAAGAGCTGGAACAGCTCAAGAGGAAACCAGGCTTTGCAGGTGTCTCATGCAGGTCCCGGGTCCCTTGCAGGCTTGAACCGGAGGGGGCCAGGTTAGATGGCCTCCTCCTCCCTGCCATGCCACCTGTCTCCCTCCTCTGCAGTCCTTGAAGAGGCCATCTTAGCTGTACCACGCTTGGCTGGAGCAGAAGTTTGAAGAGACAGACGTCCTCTCTTCTGCCGAGTGGTCTGGGGAAGTTCTGGAGCTGTGAGGCGATGAGGTGCTGATGAGCCGGACTGAGGCTGCAAGTCTCCTGGAGCAGTTGGGAGAGATGCATTTGTCCGTTTCCTTGTAGCCCTTGAAGGCCCTGGGACACATGCAGGTGGTGGCACATAGTCCTCATCCTCAGAACTGTAAACCCAACAGTTAAAGACAAATTTATATATGCTTTCAGAGGTCTGGTTATGCAATTGTAATACATGTAAACAGAAAAGCAATAACCTTGGTAAAAAAATAATATGTATTCATCGGTCTGGTTATGCAATTGTAATACATGTAAATACAAGAAAATCAATAACCGTGGAAGTAGTTCCGTCCCTTATCTCAAGAATCAGTGATTCATAGTTTCTGTTGACATTTCAGTTATAACAGTTCAGTGCACTTTAACTTATGCTGTGTTTTTGATAATCTTATTGAAGACCTTTGTTAGTTATAGCTGCTTAAAGTGAAGCAATACCTATGTGAACCAACACCTATGAACTATGACATGATATTTGATAGTTTCTCAAACCTTTATAAGTAGCTTTAATGGCCAGCAAAATACCAGAAAAGAAATGGCAAATACCAGAGAATTTGACTCTGGTGATGACACAATGTACCATTTTTATCTACAAATTCAATTTTTTTTTATGTGCATAGTGATTGAGACCCCGTTTACACGATGGAAAAACGCATATATTTTCATGCGTTTTGGCCTTTCATTTACACGAAAATGGAGGTTTTATCACGGAAAACGATCATTTCTAAAAACTCCGGCCAAAGTGGAGATGTGTGAACGAGGGCAAACGGAGTTTTAGGTTGGCAAACGTCACAGTATGCGATTAAAAATGCTTCACAGTGCATCCCAACCGCGTCGTGTCGCCAGGGCGGGGATCGGCTCTCGTAAAAGGCGTCAGGGGTCTGCGGCGATGTCGGCAACCCACCCGACCCGTCTTGAAACACGGACCAAGGAGTCTAACGCACGCGCGAGTCAGAGGGTGAATGGAAACCCTGTGGCGCAGTGACAGTGAGGGCCGGCAGCTCGCCGGCCGAGGTGGGGTTTCGGCCCCGAGGGGTCGGGCGCACCATCGGCCCGTCTCGCCCGCACTGAGCGTGATCGCGTGTGATAGTTATGCGGGTTCATATAAACAGGAAATTTTTTGAAAACGGAGGGGCAGAAATATTTGTTTCTGTAAATACCCGGCTATGTGTAAACGTGGCCTGAATTTGACTCGTTGAATAGCCACTACCCTGTGACCCAGAGACGGTGTGAGTATGCAGCCATCCTCGGTTAACATCCAATTAGCTCTTTGTGTTAAAAGGAAACATTTCCTGTCAAGAGTCAATTGAAGAACTTAAAACCCTTAAGTAACTCACTTTGATGGAAGAACCAATGAATACTTCCATATTGATAATACTTCTATATTAACCTACAATTTCAGTCCTCTGATTGCATGTCTCTCTCAATATTATTGAATGACATCCATTGATTGCTCCAATTGTATGACCCATTCAGTTGTTCAGCTGAAGTTTTCATGCTTTTTTTCAGCATTATTCATCAAACTGGGCAAAGTCCAGGTCACAAGTTTATTCTCAAATTTGCAGCAACCTTTTTCATCGCGTACACACCTATGTCGGAAGAGGTTATGTGACCGGGTTAATCCTTGGTCATGAAAATTCTGATAGAACTTAAGTTACAACCTATGAGCAATGCATAACCATTACGTCATAGGTAGGGTTTTCAAATGTAATATTTAGTGGACGGCTAACTTGTCACTCTCTCTAGTCCAACTTGCTGCTAAAAGCCAGGATCATCAATCCCTTTGAGTTTGAGTGATAAAGACATTCATCCAATGTTGTTTCGAATCAGATTTATTGTTTTCACATATCCAGAATTTAGTTCCTTATGGAAACTAATATAAATACTGTACTTAAGAAGGAGAATCATTTAGTTTTTTCTTCAATGGCTATTGTTGTCTCCCTTGGTATAAAGACAAACTTGCAAATATTTTGGGCAACAGTTCAGGGTTTTCACAAAAAAACCTGCATAGCATGTCGTAACTTCACTGTCGTTGTTTCACATTGCAGTGTTGGAGAGATACATTGAATATTGAATGTCGAAGGATTAAGAGTACTGAACCAAAAAGCACGACCACAAGAGTTGTAATGGTAGTAGTTTTACTGGTATTTCGGTCAAGGGTCTTTAGAGAATTTATTAGACCTATACTACATGCTCCTGTGGGAACCTGGATAAGATGAGGACGTCATCCCCAGTGCTGATCTGTCCTCAAGTGAAGTGGCCTTTGAAACTGAAGTATTTGTCTTACCCTATGTTCTCCTACGAGTCCTGCCTACTGCCTCGCCTCTCTCTATTGGCAGAGCGGTTCATCAATCCACTTGATCTTATCCAGCTGATATAAATGCTCCAATCATTCTTGTACAAGCGGTCAGTCCGTCTGTTTACCAACCTGGTAATCCTCCCCTTGAATTGTCCGTTTATTACCTTTTGAGTTTCCAGCTACCGGCTTGGACGGCAGGAAAACAGAAAACAGTGTGGCGCCTCGCTTTCTCACCTGTGTAAACAAGTCTTCCCGTTTGTTCCTCGCAGATCAGCAGGGAAGTCTGACAATCCTGTGTCGAGCCTCAGGTATCAAACAGCCTTCCAGCCCGCCAGCCACGGACTCACAATCCGGCTTGGATCCGAGCGGAGCTGTTGAAGTAACAGTTTTGCTGCGGGCTTCGTCTGATACTTTGAGGGATAGCCAAGCTTTCTCCCGGGTTCGGGCGGGAGACAGAAGAGACTTTACGTTCCTGTGGGTGTCTGGTTATGCCAGAAATTGAACTTTGTAGTTTCCTGCCTGTGAAATAACTCGGCTTTCCTGCATCTGCCTTTTGGTCCGTGGACACAACATAACTGACAATTGCTGTATACCATGGTGTATATTTGGATGACTTCTAAACCGTCGACCTGTCTCTTTGAACCCATCCCGTCGAGGCTGCTTAAAGACGTTTGTCCTTTAATTGGCACGTCTCTGTTGGATATTGTGTCTTTGCTAACCGTTCATGTACACTGAAAAAAATGTTTTGTTGGATTTACTCAATTTTATTTAGGTAAGTGATTGCACGAAATAAAATCATCTAAATCCAGACATATTTTTTAAGTTGATTGTACTCATTATTTTCAACTAATTTCAGCCTAATTATATTGAGATTTTCTGCTCAACGATTTTGATTAGAGTTAACTCAATTTTATTAAGAAATTCCAACTAAACCCATTGGGGTTCAATTTACTATAATGGATTAAGTAACTTTAACTATTGTTTTTGTTTAAATGCAAATCAATTTAATGTTTTCATTTTTACATACTAAAATTAAGTTTAATTAAATTAAATACAATTAGCCATTTTAAGTATCTTCTTTTATTCAAGTAAAGCAAACAGCATATTTGAATACAACTGTTACTAAATGTAATTGAAACAAAATGTAACAGCATCATTAACTGAAAGTGTACTATAGAAACAATTTAACAGTGCCAATGATAACAACCAATATACAAATGAAAGTATTCCTACATGTTTCAGCATTGAAGATTTCCACATTCTTTTCCACAACTGGATACAAACCAATACAAAAAGAAAGTACAAAAGTTGGTGTATTAAAAACAAAAGTGCATTGGGATTGTGGCTAATAAATCAAGACGAAACATGTGACTTCAACATCCAGATAAGCTTTTCTTCTGAGTTGCTAGTGAAAAATTAAACAGTAGATGTGTGTGTAGCGAGAACGAGACTAACCTTCACATCAATAAATGAAACAAACATAACAAACAAGACGTTCTACAGTCCAGCATACATTTTATTTTTCAGTCCAAGGACTTTGGGGGAAAGCTTTTCCCCATCCATTCGAAAGAGCACTTTCTGAATGAACTCGTAGTAATGTCTCAGCCCTTTGGGGTAAGCCATGTTGAGAGCGTAGATTATTCCCAGCATTATTGCAGAAGCTTGGGCCACAGATCCAATGTTGTCGAGAAGGATGAGTCCTTCAACATAAATGCCAATGTCATCATATTGTCCTCTTTCTCCACCCTCCTGGTTGATGACGTATATGCCCATGCTATGGTTTTGCACGTCTCTCAGGAATTCATCTCCTTGGGTATCCTGTATGTTGAAAGAAAATAGGAGGGGGAAAAAACACGTATTCATGAAATATATTTAATTTCAATGACATTGCTACCATACATATTAATCCCTGAAAAATAATCTGATCATATTTTTTTATTAAACTATATATCTGCGAGGTGTTATAACATTTTTGACTGAGCTTCATTCTGAGAGCCATAGATAAAATAGGATTGAGAGATGGACTTACACATTGGTTAGTTAGTGTCAGTTTGATTCATTTGAATCACACTGAGTTTAAAAAATATATTTAGTGCATCATCATTTTATAACAACCACAACAACAACAACCATGTGATGTTTTACGGTTCTGGATTTCATTTCCAGACCACAAAGCTTGTCAAAGCTATACTGTTTTTCTGTCTACTAAGTATTGTATGTCAGGGAGTGTTTAGAAAAGGGGACCTGTTCAAAATACTGTACAGCCAGTTCATTATCATATGAATATTCTCAACCTACTGTCAATGATAATATGAATTTCTGAAAATTGATTCGAGTGACATTAGGATCTTAAAACACAACATGTGACTGGCAAATCAATTCAAATGACTTACCATATACTCCCGAATGAGCTGTCCATCATCCTCACCCAGGTGGATGCAAAGACCTTTTAGGGTTGCTTCCCTTTTAAGGTTGATATCACTCGTCTTCTGTGTAAAATAAATACAATTATTAAATAACTAGAAATACATAAATAAGTACAACAATTTCAATAAATTGAACAATATTGCTACGCTGTAATATCCTAAATGTACAATATCACTTTATTTTCTAATCATCACAAATAAACATGAAATTTGACTGAAAAGCAACCATGGAGTAACATTGGGTTCAGTGTCTCGCTCAAGGAAATGCACACAGGAAGAACTGGTGATCGAACCGCAGGCTCTTTGAAATAAAAAACATCTGCTCTAGCCCTTAGCCACTGTGTGTAAAATATATGCCATCTTTAACTAAAGACATTTAGAGAATTGTGACTTAATTTTCATAAAATGTCAGAGGTTTGAATGTGTAGGGCATAACAATATTTGATCTTCTACTCATTCAGGGAAGTTTCACTCAGAAGCAATGCTCTCTTCTTCCCAGCTCAAGTAGCTTATACAACCAGTGTGATCTGCTGGTTCAAGGCTTTCCCACTTCTCTAACCTGTATGCCATGGAATCAATCAGATTTCCTTAGAAAATGAAATTTTACAAATAATCCAGACTGGAGTGAGGCAAATGGAGCTCTAATGGTAGTAGAGAGGCACATTTCATAAAGTATTAACTACAGTAAGACAATTGGTATACATATTTACCTCTTTCAAGATCTCCAGATGTTTAGCTAGTTTCTGGCCAGCCACTCCTCCTTTCTTCTGGAAGATGGACGTCAGTTGGGCTGAATGGCTGTCCAACTGTGCCATGAAGGTAGATTCCAGTGGGATGGTTGTAATGCGTTGGAATTCCGCATTTATCTTATCAAAAAACAAAACGGAATACCATGAGTATTGTTAGGCCATTGGTGCAATATTTTGTTGCTAATAAATTCTAGTTTTGGACTCACAAAGACTGTCTTCGATAGCATGTGTATTGATTGGTCTACAGTGTGTTCTAGCCAGACATATTTATATTAATCTAGTGTAATTGCACATGTATGTATTGTCCAATGTATTGTAACCATGTCACTATTTAGGTTACAGCAGTTACACAGTAAGATTGTAGAAAGACAAGATGCACATTGGGAAAATAGCTAGCATGTGCTTACCTCGTCGATACGGAAAAGTGCAGGCCACCTGACTTTAAATTCTCCAGCAGACAGCTTTCCTTGCACCACCTCTTTTCTTCTGTAGGAGAATGTTGTTGACATCTTCGGTCTTACACACGGTGTATTGCTTCTTTGTCTGACGTCATTTAAGAGTTCAAGTCTCAGACGTTCTAGGCTTTCATCTGTTTCACCAACAGGGTGTGAAGGACAATAGTTGACCTCAGCCTTTTTAGGTTTCTTAACATTTTTGGCTGGGATGCAGTCATCACTAGCTTTGTTTTTCAAAGCATTTACAGTCACTTCGGGACAGCCAATGTTTCGCATCTTTGTCCGGTAATTAGCCATTTTATATTTTAGGCTCATCATCCAGCCATAATAACCAGTGGCAGATGGTTCTGTCAAACAGGGACATTTTTTAATGAGTGCCTCTGCTACTTCATCAATTTGGTAGTTTTGGGGATATGCTGTATACTGGAAAATCTCTTCGGCGAGCTTCTCCAAGATGTCAGACTTCAGCCCTGGACTCATCTGCAGTCGCGTGCCAGTTTCTCTGAAGCTCTCATTTCCACGTTGAAGTTGGATCTCAACACTGTGTTGAAAGCGAGGAATGGGGAATTCACGTGGCCATGCACGTGTTCTCAGCTCGGTGCCTGTAGCTGGCAGAATAATTGTGCCATCCGAGTCTGTTGAGGACAATGTAGATAGACCGGAAGATGTTGAGCTGCTTAGTAGTGCGCCAGATGACCCTGAACTGCTGAGAGCGTTCTCCATTGAAAAGGATGGACTGGCATCGACATTGTCAAGTATGTACACCAACTTGATTGTACTTTTGTCCTGTATGTCTTCTACTGAAGTCACATTCATGAATTCGTTGTTAAAGTCAGGATCCATGAACTGAATACGAAATTGTCTTTGAATTCCAAATGTTTGGCAAATTGTAATTTGCAACTCTGACAAAGTCTTTGGGATTCCTGAAGGGACATCAAGTCTTCTGCAGTCATCGTTGTCCACAATAACCCTCAACTTCACAGGCTGTGCCATGCTTCAATCTAGATGTTAAAGGAGAAAAACAACATGTTGTTAAATCAACATTTGATACTGTTGTTACATAGGTATAACATTTTATTTTGAACAGAGTTGGAGCAGGAACATACTGCAACACAAATTTAATCTGCATTTAAAACAACTCATTTGACCAGAACTCTTTGGGTGAAATTACCCCAAAAAAATGAAAGAAGTTTGTATTATTGTAGTTTGTGTTGTAGTAGTTCTTGTTTTGAATATGACATATTTTAACCGTTTTATTTCAAAGGATCTCCATACAATATTCAAAGCATTAATATAGCAGCAAACAACTATTATCTATGAAAAGAATAATAGTAATGTCAACCAGAACAGAATTAAATTATTCTCCCTCTGTGTTTGTTATTAGAGCTCATCTGTGCTCTGCTCTCATAACCGCCAGATCAGTCGTCTCCATATTGAGAGCTGTGTGGAGGGACTAGATATGCTATGAATTTTGTATAGAGCACCTTCAACATGCACATTTCTAAATAATAGGCAACATTAGGGAAATTTAGCAACAGGAAATGTTAATGAATTGGATACCTTACCATAGGATATTCTCACAATGATTATATTTTCTATCTTTACAAAAAGAAAAGAAGCTAAATTTGCCCTTTTGTTACCATATTTAGTATATCACTGTTAACTCATGCAACAAATGAACACAACACAAATTACCATGAGCTAACCTTTTATGTAAATTAATCTTTTAAGTGTCACCATTCGTCGTCCTCCGATCCTGTAATCTACTAAGGGGTACTGGTCTACCAAGGCACCAAGTTGAATGAGAGAGACTTGTGATGTGGGACATATCTCAAATGCTCGAAAATGCTCCCTATACCAAGCAATCAGCTCTTTCACAATAAAGCTCAAGCTCTTCTCCACAACAACCATCTGGATAATCTGTGCAAACTCTGGCAAGCCACCAGCTGAGCCATGAACAAGGACCATGCCTTCCCTGTAGTTTACTCCATTAACAGATGCATTCTTTGTGAGCTGACAGTGAGTAATATCAGGGTCTTTCAGCTGCAGAACCTTTTGTACATCATGATGCAAAATGTCAACGGAGACAGTTGAAACAGCCGAGACAGTCAAGCTGGACATTTTGGATGTGTCTGACTCCAAGTGATATGCCATCATGAACTGATGCTTCACCGCCAGGGACAAAAGTATGTTTTTAAAGCAGCGAGTGTGACGAACAACCTGCTTAAAAAAACTGTGTTTTGCCTCAAACCTCATTGTCCACATCCCAACAAGTGGGCCAAAAGATCTGATCATCTGTGGATAGTGTTCCACAAAATGATGTTTCGGCAACAGCCTTAAACCTGGAAAAACCTCTTGTAACCTATACCGATGGTCACAAATCCTGGTTTCAAGGAAAGCAATAGATTGTGTCGTGTGCACTGGTGCAACAACTAGTTCCACGATATCTTTTAGGTCCAAAATGACCTGCCAGGCAGGCTCATCTGGGGGCACCAGCTGTCCAACCAGAAATGGAAGCAATCGCAAAAGGCTCCAGTTCTCATGAGCATTTCCTCCAATAGATTTCTTCAGTGTGAACGCCTTGGGAATAACATGAGGACGGTTACTCTTGTCTGTCCACTTGTAAGGAAATTTCTGAATGGACTCATTTAGATTTTCAAGTGTGAAATACTTTTTGGAAATTAACAAGTTGAGACAGTGTGCCAACTCGACTGGTAAAATGCCTTCAAAAATGTCATGCGCAAGATCTGGAGGGTAACCAGTGCAGACATTGAAATGCGAAAGATGTGAAGAGAAAACACACTTTCTTTTAACTCCAAAACAAGGTTTTGCATTGTCCTGTGCTGACCTCACATGCATCTCATGCATCTCCTTGCTTCTGAGAGTAAAAGCACCTGAACTTACTTCCCTCTCCTGAATTTCAGACTTTTCTGCCACACAAAAACGGCACATGTAGATGCCTGAAAAAGTCTCAATAAATCCAGCAAGTCCATGGGCTCCCAAATTGTCTGCTATGACACACTGTATTGTGCCCTTAACACAATCTCCAAGCTGTGCAATAAAAATACCTTGACTTTCCAAAATGGCAAGATCCTTCAACAAAGGCTCTAGGACTCTTTCATAGCCATATGTCCTCACATCTTCAGACTTGCAGAGTAAGGCCAAATAAATCGAAGATAACGAAGAATGGCAACCGGGTGGTAAATTGCTGAGATTCCAATAAACACCACAGATCTTGTGCTTTTTACGAGATGTGCCAAGGGGATTACAAATCTCAAAATCATCAACATACAGATTCAGTAACACTCGCAACTCACCTCCAGACAAAAAAGGATTTTCCTTGAAAAACAACCCGTCTCGAAAAGACTTGTACACCACTTCTTCTCCTCTACCTTCTGATACGAGATGACTATCTAAGGATTTGTTAAGAATATGACTATCAGTAAAAAGCTGCTGCAAAAACTTTAATAGTGGAACATACTGCAGCGTTCTTTTAGCTTTGTCATCCAATATATATTCTATGGGTTCCACAACTTTAAAATTATTTTTGTAGAATGTTTTGCGTTTAAAGGATGTTGCCAAAGGACAACCTTTTCCAATAGACTTGTACACAGGATTAGATGTGCACACAGCAGACGCAAGTTCTTCTATGACTGACTGGTCAACTTGCAAATTATAACTATTTAGTGTGTCATGTATCACATTTCTTGTACTACACAAAGATCCTGTGCCCAACAAATATTGCAATTCCTCCAGCAATTCATCAACTGCAGTACTTGGCATATGAAATATGTTTTCCAGCTTTAATAACACTGAAGCAATTTTTTGTTGGATTACATCTGGCTGATCTATTGACGCATCTAAAGCAACATCATCCAACTGATTTTCAGCGCAGAATTCTTCACTGTTTGAAACACCAGGCTCTACTGTTTCAGCTACACACGTTTCTTGTACTACATCATCCTTGAAATCCACCAATGAATGTAAATGGTGCTTCCTTGTGATGTGAAGGTGCTGTATACGTTTGATTTGTATTCACAGCCTTTGAACATACAAGTTACTGTCTCATGGTTTTTCAGATGATGGCTTATGTGCAAAAAATAGTCACGTTCTGTTCCAAGATCATTACAGCCACATAAATGACAGGAAAATGTAGTAAAAATGTCAGTTGAGTGCTTTACGGTAGTGGTATGATTCCTCGACAAGTGTGCCAAGAGTGAATTCCAAGTTTTAAAACTGCATGGACAATCAGGATATATACACTTAATATGAAGGCCACGTCCAAAATGACTATGTTTTAGTTTGTAATGTTTAAGAATTTCTGATCGACTAGACGGCAGCCGGCAATTTTACGTGAGGGAGGTAACGTAATGGCCGCGGTAACATTAAAGCCTAGTTTATGCTTCTCCGTCGCTTCCTACACAGTCGACGCGACGCAGTCCTTGAGCATTCGAAGTTCTGCGTCGAGGGACCGCGTTGCGGTCCGCGACGCGTAGTTAGGATTTTTTGGAGGCGCGCGTCAGGCTCCGGCGTAGGGGTCTGCGTCGACGGTGTAGCTACGCCGTCGCGTCGTCGGCGTAGCTACACCGTCGACGCGACGGAGAAGCAAAAACTAGGCCGCCAAACGCAGAGAGTGGCAAATGCTCCTTCATCAACGAGATTTTACTTTACTTCGTGTTCCCCCTAATATTACAACACTGATAATTATAAGTTAGAAAATATACTTAAAGTCAGTCCGCCACGTTAAGCTTTTCTACAAGCCGAGGAAGCCGGGAAGGTCAAGCTAACAGCTATTAACGTTAGCTAAATTACATTACCATTAGTAAGCCAACAGCTATACAGTCAATTTGCATTGGCTATAGAAAGTCAAACTAGAAAAAATATATATTGATAGCAGCATCCAGTTGGATAATTATGTTCACTTAAATTATTCTACTAACTCTAGCCTTAAAGCTAGTAGTGTAGCTACTGCTATGCAATAATTAACGTTAGCTAAGACACAGCAGACAGCCTTAACATTAGCTAACTATTTTCCTTGGTGGCAACTAAATTCTGTTCAAGTAAAAATAAAATGTAGCAATTCATTTAAAAGGGTTACTTACTGAAAACAGAGAGCCTTGGATATGCAGCCAGCAGATAGAAGAAATTCTTTCCGAGTGAGAATAATTCGCACCTCATGGAGAAAAAAGGGGCAGGGCTTGTGGACGCACATGCGCAGATGTGGAAATTAAGGTGGCAATTAAAATGGACATATTTTTTTCCTGTTACCTTTAAATGAATGAAATTAACTGTTCTTAAAGCATGGAAGTATGTGTTAAGATTAATTAAAAAAGATAAGAAGGATTCGATAACACATTCAAATCAGTAAAATAACCTTGATTAAATCAAGTAATATCTAAAAGGGGTCCGAATCATTTTTTTCAGTGTACCACAATCCTTCAAAGTTGCTGTAATTAAATCTCTCTTGAAGCTCAGTCTCGATCCAGAGGTGTTGGCTGACTACGGACCGATCTCTAACCTTCCATCTCTCTGAGATCCTTGAGAAAGTAGTTGCAAATGAGTTGTGACTTTCTATATCATATTAGTCAGGATTTAGAAAACACCACAGCACAGAGACAGCACTGGTAAACATTACTAATGAGCTAATTGAATCAGATAAAGGACTCATCTCTGTATTGTCTTGTTCAACATTATTGTTGTGTTTAACACCATTGATCATGAAATCCTATTTACGAGATACTATTAGTTTGAGAACTAGACAGACAGTGAGTGGGTAAGAAGTAGAATGAGAACAATAGAAATGTAGATAACATGTTACAGGCTATCCCCGGGAAAGTGACAGCGGAAGTAAGAAAATCAGACGCTTTGTCAGAAGCTATATTTGTATGCAGTTTATATTCCCTGTAAAGTAGAAGAGAGAGTGGGGGATTGGACATGACGGAAATGATTGAAATGCAGCCTTATTTTAACATAAAGTGCCCAGAATTGAGATTGAACACACACAGAGGCTTTTAAGTTGACAGTGACAACAGTTCAACAGGAAACCCCTGATTCCACTTGAACTACTGCTGTCCCCTTCTACTGTGGCTGTGTAATCCCAGTTGTCTATTGAAAGCCCCGTCAATTTAAACGTAAA
Source organism: Liparis tanakae (assembly GCA_036178185.1). NCBI lineage: Eukaryota > Metazoa > Chordata > Actinopteri > Perciformes > Liparidae > Liparis > Liparis tanakae. The sequence continues at coordinate 17,214,017 of CM070095.1, read as the reverse complement.
GCGAGAAATGAATTTACTCCTGCTCACCAGATGAACTTCACACATTTCTCACTTCACTCAGTAGTCCTCTGGGACAGGAGACAAGGAATACTGTTGTTTAATGTACAGGGGCTTTGTGACTACTTGTTTTCAATGTGTATGTTCTATCCAACATCAAGTGAGAGGAGTGTTAAAGTTTAACACCACTTTCAGCAGTCCAAATAGGATAATTAAATGTGGAGTCCTAAATATTAGATATGTCATATAAAGCTGTATTAGTAAATTATTTAATATCAGACAATCACATTGATTTATGTTGTCTAACTGAAACCTGAAGAATATGTCAGCCAAAATGAATCAACTCCTCCAAGTCATTAATACTCACATTCCTCGAGGCGGAGTAGCAGCCATCTTTGACTCAAGCCTATTAATACCTAAATTAAACTGCAATTCATTTGACAGCCTTGTTCTTAGTCTTTCACATCCAATCTTAACAACATTAGCCAATTATATTAGTTGTTCTGTACTGGGTACCATATTCAGGTCCATATTCTGAATTTATATCAAGATTCTCAGTTTCTATGAAGTTTAGTATTTAAAAGTGATAGGGTTATTATTTTAGAAGAGTTTAATATTAATGTAGATATTGCTAATGATTGCCTTAGTGCTGCATTTATCTCATTGTTGGACTCGATTGGCTTCTGTACAGAAACCCCCTCACTGCTTTGGCCACACCCTGAACCTTGCATGTGGCATTGAGCATTTGGAGGTCTTCCCACAGAACCCAGATCATTATCTAATAACGTTTGAGTTTACACTTGAGTTTTTACACCAGATGTCTAACTGACCAGATGTCTCTCCTCTTCTTTCTCCTTATTGACAGATTAATTTCTCTTTATTGCACATTAATAACTCTACTTCTTCCTCAAGGACTTTGTGCCTTCTCACCTCATGGAGTCCATTGGACCTGGCTGTGTTTATTGAGCAGGTCCTGGCTCCTGCCCCCTCACTCCTTGTCCATGCTTCCTGCATCCTGTCCATGGCCTGGCCTTCTTCCTCATAGGCCTTGCTTCCTTCGCGATGCCTGCCTAATAGGCCAGGCTCCTGCCTCCGTGGCCCTGCTGATGCCCCTCCTCTCTACCTCCTGTTTACATGAGTTGCGGAAGCCTGGATCATGATGCAGGCCTACTCCTAATAATTCATACATTGGTCATATCATTTGTTGTAACTTTGTAATGCTGTTCATTCTGTACAGTGGCGTGCCATGGGCCTGGGCCTTCATTGAGGTCCTACACAGTCCCACCCAAATTAATCCACCTCTCATTACTATCATTATGATGCCGTGGCTCTAGACCAGGGGTGCTCAATACGTCGATCGCGGCGTAGTATTGGTAGATCAAATGACATTTAAAAAAAGGGTCCCGCCCCCCTGACATTTTCTCTATAGCACGTCTTTTTTCTTTTCTTAAACTTAACAGCAGTCTGTTGTTGTTCGTATCTACACAACAGCGGCCATTTTTGTCTCTACGTGTCTCGTTAACGCCTCTCGGCTCTTCGTCTCGCTCGCTTGCAACTCAACTTGGACTTCAACATCAATGACTCGTGACTTCACTTGGACTTGAGCCTTTTGACTTGATAAGACTTGCTCCTTTCCCCAAAACCCAAATATTAAAAAGTATGTTATTAAGGAACGCTTAACGTGTGTGTGTGTGTGTGTGCGTACGTGCTGTCGGCACAACATCCAATCAAATTAGATCAATGAAGAGCGACTATCAAACAACGTGCCAGTTAGGGAAAAAATATACCAAAGATAGTTTTGTTCGGGTATAAAAACTACGAGGTGGTAAACAAAAAACGAAGTGCAGTCTGCAAAACATGCGGGTCGAAGATTTCAGACAGAGACGCAACAACTTCCAACTTCGTTCGACATTTGAAGTTGCACAAAGAACGGTAAGTAGAAAATAGCTTTTTCTTGGGAGCTAACGCTAGTTTGCTGCTAGTTTGTGTTTAAAGTTGCAGCACTTTCTGAAATGGTGGCTTGTGCACATATTTACAGCAATATTGCAGGGATATGTGATGCCCGGGCGGGGGAGGGGGAGTGAGAGCTGCGCCTTATAACTTTTGTGGGCCGTACAGATTTGCTCCATGCACCCCGAGCTGCACGAAGAGGTGCCGGTCACCAGCAGCTCGTTGCCGCCTCCGTCGCTCGCTTTAAAATAGACTCATACCCAGGGTTTTAACTAGTGCATTTCGCCGCAAAAGTTGCAGCAGTGTAAGCCTCCAAAGCTGTAGCCCCTCCACGATCCATTTGTCTGTGTGTATGTTTGGGATGGGCATAATCAATTAAGAATTTTGTCCATGACGTTGATATCCGAGTTACCCTGAACGCAGCACAGCAATGTTGTTAGCAGCTGAACGAAGCAGCCCGAAGCTAAGCCCCCGCTGCTCGGCTTCATGTCCGCACACGGACCGTCAGTCCACGCGGAGGGGAACCCTGGCAGACCCGGGTCTGGGTGAGGGGTTCCGGGAGTGAGGGCGTGACAACAACCGGACTGAGACGTCGAGAACCGTCAAATCGAGCTAGCTCTCAGCGGCTAGCTGGTCTCTCTCATCGGGGCTTGAGAGTACAGCAGCGCATATTCATACCCAACTTCACAAATCCCGAAATAAGTTTTACAATACATGGCCAGTGCTATAATCTGCTACAGCAGTAACTTGAACGTGATGTTTACCACACACACACACACACACACACACACTTTTCATATTAACACAATGTTAAGATTGGTATTAATAATGAGTAATAAAGAGTAGTTTCAATACAATTCATTAGTGGCTATAAGGGATTTTCTGACATCTGTTTTAATATGCTTACCTCTTACAGATTTGAAGAATACCAGATGAACAAAAGCATCCCAAATGAACCACAGCAGCCCTCAATTTCGCAATTCCTGGACAATCGTGAAGGGCATTACAGCATTAGCCATCCAAAGCAGAAAGCTATCACCAATGCAATAATGTCCGACTTGATTATTGATTGCAACTTGCCCCTGTCTATTGTGGAAAACAAGAGTTTTCGGCACTTTCTGACAGTGCTTAACAGCAAGTATAGCCCAGTATGTCGCAGAACAATGACATCAAAAACAGACAACCTCGCTGAAGAGAAACGTTCAAAATTAAAAACTCAATTGAGCAACACTGACCATGTTTCAGTCACTGTGGACATTTGGTCTGACCGAAAGATGAGGGGATTCCTCGGTGTCACTGTGCACTGGATAGAGAAAGAGACAGAGAGGATACAGCTAAAGTCCAATCTCTTGGCCTCTGAGCGCTTCAAAGGCTCACACACAGCTGAAAGAATCTGTGACCAATTTGAGGCAATATGTGATGAATACAACATTAAAGATAAACTGGACTACATTATTAGTGACGATGCTGCTAACATTCGAAAAGCATTCACTGTGTGCTTCCCCAGTGAACAAGAGGATGACGATGACGGAGATCATCTTGATGAACCTGAGCTCTGGTGTGACAACCCTGGAAGATCAGCAAACAGTAGATGTTGCTATGGCGAAGAAACAGCGCTTGCAGTGTTTTGCGCACACTCTTCAGCTGGTGGTGGGAGATGGTTTGAAAGAAACAAAAGTGGCATCTCCTTCTCTTTCAAATTTGTCAAACTCCACTCACTGCTGCACACAAGCACAACATTCAAAGATGTGTTTGATGCTGAATTTGGGGAACAGAAAGGCATCCCTGCTGCAGTCAACACAAGATGGAACTCAACACTGAGGCAAGTGAAGGCAGTTCTCCAGCGCAATCATCTAAAGCTTGGTGCTGTTCTAGAAAAGGCTGGACACAGGGAGTTGTCATTCACAGCATGGGAGTGGAATCTGCTGAAGGAGTTGCTGGACATCTTGAAGCCATTTGGAGAAGCGACTGATTTGACAGAGGGGGAGAAGGTCATCACAATCAGTGCTGTTGTTCCATCCATCTTGTCCCTCAACCACCACCTTGAGAAGATGAAGCCTCAAGTCTGTTTCCTGAGTGGCCTGGTCAGAAGTCTCCAGGCATCCCTGAACAAAAGATTTCTTGGAATCTTCATCAACATGAAAATGGCCAGGACACAAGATGGCATCACTGCTCCCTTTTCAGATCCAGTCTACCTCAAAGCAGCTGCCTTGGATCCAGCCTTTTCTCTGTTGTGGGTGGAGCCCCATGTCCTGGTCAGTCGTGACGCCAAGAGAGAGGTGGTACAACGTGTTGAAGTTAAATGTTACTGAGTCTAGTGTACCTTTTTCCCACATAATCCGATATAATTGACTGCAACAATGATTAAGTATTTCAGTCTAACACACTGCATCACCAACACTAATGGTAATAAGGGCTCTTTTGTTTATGCTATTGTTTTTACATGTTTTGCCAGAATTGATCTTGCATAAAGCTGCAGAGACTGTGCAACCTGTGCCTCTTGTTGCTGAAGAAGATCGAGAGGACCTAATGGTACGTTCACACCGGACGCGTCGCAAAAATTCGACGCGCCTGACGCAGGATTCTGACGCGCGGCGAAAAAAGGGCGTTCACACCGGACGCGACGAGACGCAGCGGGGGCGTGGCTTATCGCGCCCGCTTCTTCAGCCAAATGAATCTTCTCCTTAACCAGACTGAGATGTTGTGTCTTCACTTGTCACCCTGTGAGACGCCCTGCTGCTGCCCCTCTCTCTCCTTCTCTCTGGACTCTGCGGTCCTGACTTCCACGGCCCTCCGCCCATGTTCCCACTCGTCCCCTCTGCTCCTCCGCCCATGTTCCCGCTAGTCTCCCGCGGAGTACTGTACGGGTCGAGGAACAACAGGACCGCAGAGAGCTTCCACTTTTTACTTTTTCACTGCGCTACTCGCTGCTCTCTCTCTTCTCTCTATGATTAGTGTCTCTAGACTTTTCCTCCTCCGGCGGCAGATCTCCGCTGCCATGAAACACATATGTAGAAGCCAGAATGTGATTTGTATACCTGTCTGTTTGTTTTGTGTCACGTTTTGATGACGTCATGTCGGGGGGCGTAACTTTATAAATAGACGGCACCTGAGTGCCGGCAGGTGTGTTTTGTTTGAGAGAGCGGAAGGGAAATTATTTTTAACTGCATGCCAGCATCGCATGCCAGCACGGCCACGGAACCGCAAATAACCGCACGGAACCAGGAATTTTAGTTTTCATTTATTTTCTGTAAATACAATAAAGCTGAAAGTGACATTAAGAAAACAATGCGCGTTAATCTACCGACCGCCTCTACACATATGCCGGTGCTTGGTTCATAGTGAAGTACAACACACAGCGAGAATAAAAGCAAATGCACACATTCTAAACATATCATAACATAAAATGACTCGAAACTCAAACTGCAGGACTTGGACTCGACTTGAGACTTGACTCGGGACTTGAGGGCAAAGACTTGAGACTTACTTGGGACTTGCAAAAAAATGACTTGGTCACACCTCTGCTAGTTTGTTCACTAAACAGTACATTGTTGCACCCAAAGCAGTTTCACCTGGATCATAAAGACATGTACCTATTCTCTTTTTTTCCCAGTGAATGTTTTTTTCAGTTTTCTTTGAGTTTTTCCTGATCTGATGTGAGGTCTTGGGACAGGGTTGTAAAGCAGATTGTAAAGCACTCTGAGGCACATTTGTAATTTGTGATTTTGGGCCATACAAAATAAACTGAATTGAATGTTTAGGGTTCACATGTCATGAATCCTCTTTCACGTTCCACTGGAGGTTAACGTTGTTTCATCCTTCGTGCATTTGCATATTTAGTAGTAATATTAGTATTCAAAATTCCTAATGTGTTAATAATTTACAGAAATTACATTATGATGGATATTTTTTGGATTTCATGTTCAAAATTGCCAGGAAGGGATGTCTTTGCTGTTCATATTTAATTCATTCTTTGTTCTTCAAACAATGGCCACTGACATTGACTGACTCATGTTGGTATTAGAGCTAATAGATGTTGAACATTATTTTTACCGACGCAGGAAGAAGAAAGTGCAGCTGGAAATGTGATTGTAACAAGCAGACCGATCACAGTTGTTGAAGTGTAGTTATATTTTTGGGGAAGCTACAGTTTAATTCCTCAGTATCTCAGCTTTGATTGCCCTGAATGGAAATTACATTACAAACTTTTGTTCACAGAAGGCATTTTTACTTTTGATCGCAGTAGACAGGTGGCGCCAAAGACATTGATAACTTCCCTGACAATGAGCTAGCGTCTACAAATACAAGGCACTGAAACTGGAACACATGGAATGCAGCCATTGACGTTCATGAGGATTAGACTGTGCGCTGACAAAATGTCTGCTTTGGAAAAGGGTGAGGTCAAACTAAGGGAAAACTCTGCGTGTTGCTACTAATGGCTGTTTGCTTATATATTTGTAGAACATTGCTTTTTAATGGTACAGAACTTTCCCTTGAACAGACCTTCCAGAGATTTGAGGAGATTCGGCTCACCCCCTGCTACGATTCAGATCTAAGCTTTGCAACTTCACATGTCTGGCAGTGTTTTAATGAAAAACATGAGATTCTGAAAGGAAAAGCTCAAAACAACCAAAAGCAGCCTGGTTCAGAATAAGAGTTTTTTTATAGATGTGTCTATGCTGCAATGAAATGTATTCACTGACATGTGCAATATACCAAGTTGAACTTGTCAGGTCGAGCGGGCAAAATATTAATTTGAATTACCTGAGGTTTAGCAAGGTTGTCTGGAATAGGAGCCTCCATGGTTTGTACACAAAAGAGCATCCACCGAAAAAGAAATTGCAGTACAACAAAATGTTGTTGCAGTGTGCTCTAAGAAAAAAAATACACGCTGGCAGCGGAGCTCTCTCACGCGCACGAGCCAACAAGTTTTAAAGCCTAACTATGTAACTTTTCCACCTTAAAATAACAGCTTGAAAAAAATGGTGCCGCTACAATGACTTTTAATATGTTGATTTGCGCCTCCGCCACTGCCATCGGGGGTCTGTGGCCAGAAAACTGCTGAATGTAAGACGTTGGGACCGACCCGGTACTTCCGGTTTGGACCGGGGGAAGTACTTCAACTTGCTTTCTGGCAGTGATTAAGCAACATCATATAGTGCCAGTCCACGCTCACAGGTGACTTTATTTGCTCCACTACGTGATGCGTACAGACAGAATGACATGCTGCTCTGGAGAACACCGGGCGGGTCTGAACGAGATGCTGCCGATCAGCTGTGAGCTCACTAGCCGGAAGAGCCATATATGGCTCGAGAGCCAGAAATTCACGACACTGAAGTAAACGTTAAATACCTGAAGGGGGCGCTACAAGGGAAAAGTTACATAGTGTCGCTTTAAGATTCCTGAACGCGGCTCAGACGTACACACAGATGTATCCGTTCCTTTTTCAAAATAATATATTTTTCCGACTGATTAAAAAAAAAAAAATTACAACTTTTTTCATTCACTTTATTATTGTGGACCCCTGCTCTAGTAAATCCTATCTACAACACGTAATTCATCTATTTTATTTCATGTTTTAATTGTAATTTGTTTTGTTAGGTTGTAATAGTTTATTTTGATTCTGCACATGTACATAGAGTCTTATGCTTTAAATTAATGCACAGAGATATTACAAATAGGAAATATTAGGAAGACTATTATTATGAATGTATTATGAAGCATAAGGTAAAGACTGTTAGTGTTTATATGTATGTCGCAGAAGAATAAATGTTAGTTTAGTATTTCAGAAATGTTGAAGCCGGTTGAAGCCTGTGACGTGACTTTTATTGTGAAGGAGCGGTATAGTCAGCTGACCGAAAGTGTAATGTCTCCCAGCGTCTTGACGTTTAATCCCTCCATGATGTTGTGTAGCTTAGCTAATGGAAAAGCATGGCCGACCTGAATGATACAAAGACTAATCTTTAAGGATAATGATTGGCTGTTGGATACTAATATGATGTCTGTACTGGTGTCGCGCAGACCTGCTCGTCGTTGTTTAGACATGGTAGAAGACTCTGGGGCACCGGTCAGCCCAGACCCGCGAGGGCGAGCCTTGTTTATTTGTTATGTTCTTGCCATTAAATATTGTTAAACTTAATCCACCGCATTGTGATCCTGATTTACATCGTGTGCGAGACGGCCAGCACCAGAATCCTTTATAGCAGCGGAGTTGTCAAAATGCGTCGGTATTGTGCGGCAAAAGCGTTGCGAACAAGCGCCGCTAAACATGTTTCAAAGTGTAAATATCCGCTCAAGGTAACCAGTTGTTTCAGATCCTTTCAATCAAACATAAGAAATGTGACTTAATGGATCAATACATAAATTACTTGAATTCAGATGAAAATCTGGTGGCGCAGCACACAGACTGCGCGTTTGAGTGCGGTCTTGTTTTGCGTGATAGAGATCGAAACCAGGTCGGAGCGATCTTTTTATTTTTATTTTTTCTAATATGTATTTCTTCATAGTGGCTGTGATGCTCTGCACACTTATAAAACCGTAATCGCCGAAATGGATATGAACTGTGGCTTGAAGATCTCCAGAAGTATGTCTGTGACTGTGACGGGTTTGGCGAGCGAGACAGAGCCCCGCTGCAGACGTGAAGAGAACACAACGCGCGTGCACGTAAGGAAACTAGTAGATTTGAAAACCAGTAGGGATGAAACACCGGGTCACCGAGGAGGTGCTGGTGCTGAGGGCGGCGTCGGTCCGGGGCAGCCTGAGGTGACGTTAACCTTTGTGTTGTTTCGGAGACCAGCGCCTCCACAGTGCGTGTCATCACAGGGCGACCAACACAACAATAATAACACGGACGGTCTGTCAAGTGACTTCCGCCTCTCCCTTCATTGCTCCATCACATTGCTCCATCGATTTCCCGCTATTGACAGATACAAGACACTTCACATATAAAAAGTATCTCCGATAAGAGAATAACACTTAATTTAAATCATACATATTTTAATATTAATTTCAAACTTTTCAAAATTTAAAATTAAAAACATGTTATTTATTTATTGTAAATGACCTCTCGCGGCCCATACTTTGGGAATCGCTGCTTTATAGTTTCCTTTCCACGACCTGTGCTTTTATTTTGACTTTAACCTTCTTACTCGGTTCAACATTTGCTTTCAGTTGTTGCACAAAGAAACCTCTCCACTTTTCTTTTGCCACAATATATTTACAAGTAGGGTTGGGTACCGGAAACCGGTGCTAATGTAGCACCGGTTCCAACACATCCGATATTACCCGGATCGAAACGCAACGCACATTCCGGTGCTTCTTTCTGGTGACTCCGCCCTGTCAGCAGGTTACGATATCCAATCACAAGTAACTTTGACAGTAGAGGCATGCGCCGTGTGTGACTACGTGAGACCATCACCGGTCCCCCTGAACACGGGGAGACCGATGAATAAAAGAGAAGCCTGAACTCAGATTAGTACCGTAATGTTGGTTGCAAGTCTTGCATTCATAAAAGTAGGCCATGAAATAATAAATTATCCATTATAACCATGTTATACTAGCTCATAGCTAGCGCGAGCTAGCTACCTCTCGGACCTCTCGCTGTCAGAAGCAAAACTTTGTGTCACATGTCATCTTCAGGACCTCTGATTGGTTGTTGTCTTTGCCCATCAAAACAGTGACAGGTTAACCCTATAAGGTCTGCACATGACATACATATCATATAATGGAGAACATATATTGTGTATGTTAACAGTCTGATATCCGTTGTTAGTCAATGCTCCATGATAACGGCTTCTATGGCCAAAGTGAATTTTGTGTCCTCATTGTGCGTATCGGTTCAGACACTGTTTAGGCACCGGTATTGTTTTAAAAGTACCGGTTTAGCACCGGTATCGGAAAAAAAACCTAAACGATACCCATCCCTATTTACAAGCATCAATTTTTTTAACTTTATGACTATTATTATAAAGTATTATGAATATTTATTTATGCTTATCACAAATTATGCAGGCTATAATCAGATTATTATGCATTATATTTTACACATGAAAACAGATGAAACATATTTTTCACAATTGTTTTTATTATGAGATGATACTTAATTATATCTATCGATCAAACTAGGGATGTCCTGAGAAACTCCAATCCACTGGGGTCATACACTTGATCATGTCTTATCTTTCATCATCGTGTTATCTTGGATCAGGACTTGTCCTTTAAATCCCACAAGAAGCAAATCTCAAGGACTCAATTTGTTCATTTACGTAACATTTCTCTCGTTTGGCTGCCTCCAAAGGCGGTCACATTTTTCTCTCCCACTCCTCCCCATGACCTTCCCTGCTTGCCTCCTATCGTCATGTCTTGTCTTGTCTTATACTTGAGAGACTCTCTCTGATCGCTGTTCAAACTAAAAACCATGGATTTGATCAACTGGGGCCGGTATTTCAAAACTTGTAGTCCAGATCAGAATGATCCGGATAACCAAATCCCCCTTTCCTCAGCCACGGATTAACCTGATCCATCCCGGTATTTCAAAACTTTGCCGGATTGGATCAGAGTGATCCTGATACAGGCAGATTGGGATTTCCAAATCCGGCCCCGCCCCCTAGATCACGGACAGGTAACAGGAAGTGGAGCAAACATTTTACGGAAAAAGGGAGAAGCTGGCACAACGATCTTCTCTAAATCTAAGTATAATATTGGTCAGTGTTGATGCGTCCTCAGACGAGATGAAAAGCAATCACTATATTAAGTTAAAAAATTATGTAAATCCGCACAAAGTTGAAAGGAGAGCTCGGCGAAGTAAAATAAAGCCGAGTTCGCGCCAACGCTGCTCCATTGACTTCTGTGTTAAGGAGCTAATAAAGAGGCTAGCGTCTGTATGTCACGGTCCACATTTTAATGCATTTAATCCCAATGCATTAGATGTAGATTTTAAAATGTGTTGTACATATCTCCGATGTGGAGAAATGGGTGCTAGCGAGAGAGCTCACCTGCACACATAACAGCAGAGCAAGGGCGCGAGAGCGAGGACAGTTGTTGACGGGGGCCGCCCCCTGTTATAATGGTAGGGGAAACACTGCTTTAAGTTCAACTCATTGGCTGTCATCCTGGCTCTTTGAGAGAGGCTCCTTGCAGAGTGAGAAAGCCAGAGGAGCAGCCTCCCCCCAGGTCCTAGTGCCCGGGGATTATGAAGCCTGAGTAGTTGAGCACCATCTGTGCCATTCGACTTTTCTAATGTACCAAACCATGCATTTCACTTTTACTTTGGGTTTTCAATACATCCAAATACATCACTCTGTGGCTTTTTAAACAGTAAACCAAAGATTAAAAAAATATCAAAAAAAGGCGCTAGTTCCCCGTGCTCCGTCTCTGTCACGGACGGCTCTAGTTCTTCCTGTCCCGTCTCCGCCCCGACCGGTCTCAGTTCTCCGTGCTCGGTCTCTGTCCCGGCTGGCTCTAGTTCCCCCTGTTCCATCCAGGCCGGCTCTAGTTTCGTCCTGCTCGGTTCAAGTTCCCGGTGCCCCTTCGCCAACCCGGCCGGCTCTAGTTACCCGTGGCTCCCAGCCATTCCTTAACACAAAAGAGTAATCCGTTATACAAACTGTTAGAAAAATGTACTATACTCATCAGCGCAAAGGCACTAATTTCAGACTTCATATAATCTGTACATGTATAGATTTTCTAAGCCATTTCTGGAGGTTACAGAGGTTTCAACCCTTTCCCTTGATGTTATCAAATAAGATACTGAACTTGCAGTGAAACAAATACCCACATATGGACAATGTGAACCTGGCAAAAAAGTATCCTACAGCGGCTTCAACTATAGGATTGGAATGGTGGTTGACAATGGGTCTCTGGCTGGACTTTGTTGAAAATTGTTCATATGATTGTTTTATGAGAGGAACTAATTATCATTCCCCAAAAAGTCGATACCTGGAACATTATCACACTCATGGCTTGGTCATATTTAGTCCTAAAGAACTATGGCTTGTTGGGGTGGATGAACTGACAGATTTCTATCCTTTGACTCACTACATAGTTGGTGGACAGCACCTCATCTCTCTGAAGGGATACATTCATGCATATGTACTTTAATGAATTAGCGAATATGAATTGGATGTTATGGCCAATATTATGACCCTATTATTACTGTTTTTAATAGATCATTTTGGATGGGCTGACATGGCACGGAAAAGTTGCGAGTTATTAAGACTTTTGATGACACCAGGAAGCTGATTCTGCCTGATGGAATTCCAGAGACAATAGAGCAGCTGTTTAATGAAGTCAGGAAAGTGTGTGAGTTAACTGGGAATTTTAGACTGCAGTACCAAGACAGATACTTTGGAGATGCACTAGTTAACTTAACATCTACTGCAGAACTTGAGGATTTTGACAAATGTCAAGGTCATCCAAAGCTCTCCCAGATGCATTGCCAACAAAACGATTAAAGAAACCGAAAAGAGGAGAAGCCAACCACATTTCTGACATGTTGAATGGAGAGACCTCAGACAAATTGGAAATTGAGAAAATCTCACTTTTAGGTGAAGTGAAGAAGAGAAACCATTGTACTGTGATGAAGTTGAAAATGGAAAATACTTTTTCAGTATGAAGACAGGAGTGGAAGTCTTAATCAACCCTTCTGTTATGTTTGTTTCTTACATACAGCCATGATGTTCCCGGGTCAATTTGACCCTGTTAATGTTGAATCACCCAAAACTGGTCGGAAACCAAAAAACTGTAAAAACTAGTTTGTACCTCATCACCAATGTCATTACTAACAATTCAATCAGTTTTCAGTGGAATTGAGTTATTCATCCCTCCATAGGTTAGAGTTCAATCAGGAGAACTCACTCGTTTTAATGAAAAATACATGTTCAAACTTTTTTTTAGGTGCATTGGAATCATAAATCTAGATTAAATTAGTTTACCATAACATGTATTTTCTCCTAAATTTTATTTGCATTTTGTATGTTTTTTTTTTTTTCATGAGGTGATGATTATAAATAGAGATGAGACACCTGTGTTGTTCAGGGTCATATTGACCCGCCCACTCAAAATCAAGCCAAATGAGTCATGAAGAATTTATATTGAAAGTAAACCTTAGTTCTGTTCATTTTTAGTGTTAAGATGCATACGTTATGTTATATTATAATACGGGTAGATGAAATCAAGCATTCTGATTGGTTGAGAGTGAGTCACGGGGTGTGGTATATTCAGCCCATAAAGTACAGTACGGCCTGTTTACAGGGGCGCGTTTCATATCAATGCGCACTAAAACTAATGTTTAGCTTTTGCGCGACCGTTAGTTGTCATTTCAAATAAATCCTGCGGCTCCCTGCAAAGCTACTGGGCATCAAATCTCAATGAAAGACAGCGTTGGAGTGAAATCCAGCTGGAGACGGCACTTCAACACGGAGCCACCCGCAAAGAGAGAAGAGTGGTCGATGTCATCAGAGACGAAGAGGACATGAGAAACGTTTTCCACGGATGATTAATGGAGATATACAAATCAACATAAGTTAAACCAGGGCTCTCAAGTTTTGAAGACAGGCAAGCGTGACATTACATGACCAGCTACGGGAAAGTGACCAACGGCGAGCGTTGAGACGTGGGTCTGAGCTGGACTGCTCCACAGAGAGCGGCTCATGTTGGCGCTGCGGCACATTCAAACATTAAATAGACCAGAGTTTTTTTAAGCGTGAGAAATATGAGTTAAGACCGAAACGCTCAATGCGTGAGACTTGAGAACCCTGATAAGTAAGTCTATCGAGTCCCAAGTCGCTCGTAACTAGTTTAGTAAACAGCATGTGTAGCTAACATAGACCCAGTGCCTACGAAACATTTAATAAATATTATTTTATTGAAAGTGTCCCATTGTCATTGTTGTTATTTTAAAGGCAGCTTTCATCAAATCAGCAATTTGAATTAATGAGATGTTGTGAGAACTAGCTAACTATCTCCCCTCCTTTAGCTAGGTTAACGAATGTAAACAATGCTGTTTGTCCGTTAGCCACACGGACGGGGCTACTTTCACACGGAGGGGACTATTTTCTCTCGGCTACTGAAATGCGATGCATAACTTTAGTTGGCAACAACTATTTTGTGCTGAAAGGCAGCTTACTATTTACTTACTATTTATAATGTCGCTGGTGACCGTATTATAAAAGCAATAAGGGACTCGAGGCAGTACTTTGACGTCAATAAAGTACTATTCAAGGGTTGTCGGCCCTTAAAAAGATACCAAAGGCCAGCACACAGTCATCCTCTTGGTGCAGTCGTATGTATCTGCAGAGTGTAATGTTGTAGGACTTCTCAGCAACCATTTTATATGTTTAGCTCTCCCCTGATAAGTGTGGGTGGAGTTTTCCAGCAGGAAAAAATAAAGGTTCCCATCAAAATAGTGTCTGTACGTCTCTCACAGGTGGGGTCGTTAGAAAGAGAGTGTGTGCGTCTGAGATTGGGATAAAAGAGGGCGTGTCTCTCTCCCAGTCAGTCAGTCTACTAGAAGTACTACAGTACCATATGCATTCGGAGAGACATGAAAGAAACCTTTAAATTAGTGTCCCATGTCCAATACAGGTTTCTTTAGGGGGAAAGTGAGAAGATAAGAAACATTGTTTAGTCTGGAGAGTGTGCTTCTCATGTAGGGTGATGGGCACACAGCAGGATAGAGATGATTCCCATAACAACCACCTGGTTCTTTTGTTTGAAGTTTAAAATGTGTATAACTGTATATATGGGGCTGTGAACAGGTGTGTGTGTGTGTGTGTGTGTGTGTGTGTGTGTGTGTGTTGGTGTTGAAACTTGGTGTGAGGAGTAAGAAAGGCTGTCCCACATTTACAAAGAAAGAAATAGTCTAAATGTGACACTTCTGATCACTTTTAACCTCCACTTTCTCTGACCCGGGAACATACTAAATAAGGTAAGCAGAAGAAATTTTATATAGAAAAAGTACTTAGAAATATTTTTACTAGATTATCAAACTTTGAAACGGGTCAATTTGACCCGTAACATAACAGGAGGGTTAAGAGAGATGGCCTGCATTGTTCTCAGTGGACGAAGTATGCAACTTTTTCAATAAATGGTAGTAATACGTTTGGGTGCTTGTAAAGTAACAATATATTCTCCTATTATAGGAAACCTACTAGAAAACCCACATCTGCTATAAAACATGTAATGTTTGATTACATTTCCATATGCTTTTTTTTTTTCAGCAACTGACGCCGGTTCCCGCTGCTACCCCCGTGCCACAGCTGACACCGGTTCCTGCTGCCGCCTCACACAGACACTCCCGAGGGGCATCAATGCCCGTCCCACAGAAGAACAGGAACCTTTGCATGCATCTTAACAAAGCTGTCCGGTGAAACAATACCATTCCAGATGTAAATTAGTTTGATGTCACATTATAAAATTATAAAAAATGTAAAAGCTTCAATGTAATTATTTTCTGTAAAGTCTGCATTTTTGTATAGATTTTGCCAAGACCTTTATTTTGCCGTGGCTGTACTTCAACTGAATGAAGGCTGTCACTGCAGTAATTGAAGAAGCTTGCTTGCAGGAGTCAATATTTGGATTGAAGACCATCCCTGTAATACATTCTAAATTACATGGGGTGGAATCAATATTCATAAATGCTTTCTTGCACGTATTCTTAGAACAGTTTTGACTGAGTGAACCTCTTAAATCCAACATGATATTGTGTATGAGTCACAGTGTGAACAAAAGCAGCAAGAAATGCATTACCTTTGTGCAAATGTAGGATTTGTGTGTGTTGCACTGCATATAGATCACATGTTTATGGTTGTTGAAATATTTCTTCATCTTTAGCATGTCATTATTCACCCGTTCTGTCATACAATGATAGCATGTATCATAATGCCAAAAGTAATTCACGAGCCGTTGGTAGTTAGACTGTAAAGAATAC
Source organism: Liparis tanakae (assembly GCA_036178185.1). NCBI lineage: Eukaryota > Metazoa > Chordata > Actinopteri > Perciformes > Liparidae > Liparis > Liparis tanakae. The sequence continues at coordinate 17,198,143 of CM070095.1, read as the reverse complement.
GCTTTAAGAAAAGGAAAAACCTTCTGTTGTCAGACCAATAGCCGATGGGTTCCAAGATTGTCATCAATATGGTTATTGATGACAAACAATAGGATATTGAAACATGTTTTTATGGTGAATGTTGAAACAAAGCAGGCCTAATACAAAGAGCATATAAGTTGTTTTATACATTGTCAATATGACAATATTTGATATATTGATTAGTGCTGCTTTAGGTGTTCGGTCTTAGGTTTCAGCTAAAAACAAGTGAGTTTTAATTCTCTAAAGTGTATATGATTCCACAAGTGCTCATATCTTTGTGTATATTCAACACTTTGCACTTTTAGTGATACATGTGAGGAAAATGTGAACATACGTTTATGTCTACAGTCTGTGAGGAAAGCAAGAGATGGGCATTGAGTAGCAAGGTTAGATCATTCAAATGGAAATTTTCCTTCAGTACTATTACATTATTTTTCTATTTTATGTGTGAGTACTGGGGTGATAAATAAGAAAACAAAAAGGAAAAAGCAATGGTGGTGGGGAGATTGTCTTGAACTTATCTCATAAACTAAACCGCACTGATGATACTAACTCTGACAGCACTGATCAAAAGTAATTACTCTCACATTCTGAAAATCACATTAAATTAATCATAAGTCGAACCAATCAAGACAAATAACGCAGACCCTCGATCAACACACTAGCTGTTTTGAAATTGATGATTGATTATATTATTTATCAAAAGGAACATAAAAGTATCCTTCGGGAGTGTCTTAATGTGTTATTGGACCAAAATAGGCCACTGGAATTGTAGTTTAAAGCAGGGGTGCTCAACACGTCGATCGCGACCTACCGGTCGATCGAGGCGTAGTATGGTAGATCGCATGACATTAAAAACAATTGTCCCACCCCCCTGTTCTTTTATTAAACTAAACACCCGTCTGTTGTTGATCTTTTTCATGTATCTATACAACAGCATGTCATCTCTGTCTCTACGTGTCGCGTTAACATTTCTCGGCTCTCCGTCGCGCATCGGGATGGAGCAAAAGAAAAGTTCCTTGCACCCCCCCCCCCATATCCCCATAGCTGCATGTTGAAGTGTCCTTGAGCAAGAAACTGAACCCCCAGATCGTCCGAGGGCACTTCACTGCAGCCCACTGCTCATTAATAACTTAGGATGGGTGAAATGCAGAGAAGATTTTTAATTAGTTACATTTCTTCTAACCATTTAGGTATTCCAAGTTCACAGTCCCCCACATTTTCAGAGAATTAGAAGTAATTCGACAATTGTCTTACAAATGACTTGATGACATGACAAGTCTACAGATTTGTAAGTGAAATCCCTCACAAAACAAGAATAACCTACCTCCATTTCTATTTTGATCATAACTGGGAAACTGATGAGCTTACTTTTTGCTCCTTGATTGGACATATCAAGCCATGTTTCTTAAACTGCAATAACAGCAGCTTTAAAAATAATTGCTGTGCTCGAGCTTCTCAATCTCAGGTAACTAGTTTCTTGCATTCATTTTGAATAAATCACCCAAAAGTGGTCGGAAACCAAAAGAATCCTTAAAACTATAGTTTGTACCTCATCACCAATGTCATTACTAACAATACAAACAGTTTTCAGTGGAATAGAGTTATTCACCCCTCCATAGATCAGAGTTCAATCAGGAGAACTCACCCGTTTTAATGAAAAATACATGTTCAAACTATTTTTTAGGTACATTGAAAAATAAAAATATAAATCTAAATTGCATTAATCTACCATAACATGTATTTTCTATAAAATGTTATTTGCATTTTGAAATTTTTTTCTTTTCATGGGCTGATGTAGATAAATAGACATGAGACACCTGTGTTGTTCAGGGTCATACTGACCGGCTCAATGAAAATCAAGCTAAATGAGTCATAAAGGATTTGTATTGAAAGAAAACTTTAGGTTTGTTCATTTTTAGTGTTAAAATGCATACATTATATTATAAAAGATGACCAAAGGCCAGAACACAGTCATCCTCTTGGTGCAGTCGTATGTATCTGCAGAGTGTAATGTTGTAAGACTTCTCAGCAACCATTTTGTATGTTTGGCCCTCCCCTGATAAGTGTGGGTGGAGTTTTCCAGCGGGGAAAAATAAAGGTTCTCGTCAAAATAGTGTCTGTACATCTCTCACAGGTGGGGTTATTAGAAAGAGAGTGTGTGTGTGTCTGAGATTGGAATGAAACAGGGTGTGTGTCACTCTCGGTCAGACAGACAGTCTAATCGAAGTACTATCCTACATATTTATGAGGAGAGACATGAAAGAAACCCTAACATTAGTGTCCCATGTCCAATAAAGGTTTCTTTAAGGCCCAGTCACACCAGGTAAAACGCACGGCCAACACACGGCCAACGCACAGCCAACGCTCGAAAACATGACTGTGCTTTGTCGTTCACTCGGTGTGCGTCAGCATTCGTTGCTTGTTCGTCGAGCGCGCTGGGCCAACGCTTCATGCGTCGGGGTTTTTGTGCATGCACAAAAAGGTGCACAGAGCTTGACGCATACATGTACACGCCAGAAGGACGGCAGACACGTGAGGGAGGAGGGGAGCCCCGAGATGAGGGTGGAGAGCGTGAAGCATCTCTAACAGTAGCAGGGTCCAGGCTGGACATTTCGTTGCCTATACCACTACCACTAAGCATAGTATCAGGAGCAGGAGTCTTCTTCTTGGATGTCTGGATCCTTCGTTTTGGCATCTTGGAGTCTTGCAGTTGTCAAAATACTACGACATGCAACATGAGCAGCCGCTTTTTTATACAGACGCTGCTATTCGCTGGCTGTGCGTTGCACGTGCGGGCCGCGCTGCATGCGCGCTGCATGCGCGCTGCATGCGTTCCACGCGCTAGCAACACAGTGTGTATTCGTTGGATTATTTGAACATATGTGTTCTGCATGCGACGCACAGATCTTAATTATGCGCCGGCCGTGCGTTTCCCCGGTGTGACTGGGCCTTTAGGGGGAAAGTGAGAAGATGAGAAACATTGTTTAGTCTGGAGAGTGTGCTTCTCATGTAGGGTGATGGGCACACAGCAGCATAGAGATGGTTCCCATAACAACCACCTGGTTCTTTTGTTTGAAGTTTGAAATGTGTACAACTTTATATATGGGACTGTGAACAGGGGTGTGTGTGTGCTGATGGGTGTGTTATGTGTGTGTGTTGGTGTCTGTACGTGTGTGTGTGTGTGTGTGCGCGAGTATCTGTTGAAACTTGGTGGGAGGGAGTAAGAAAGACTGTCCTACATTTACAACAAAAAATAGTCTAAATGTGACACTTCTGATGACTTTTAGCCTCCACTTTCACTGCTGGGTCAAATTGACCCGAATATCATCTCTGTTATATAAACCTGCAGGGGGGGGGGGGGTTTGCAAATACATATTTTATTTTTTTACGTCGATTACACTAAATAAGGTAAGCAGAATAAGTTTTATATAGAAAAAGTACTCAGAAATATTTTGAGGGTATGAACTGTTCATCACATTATGAGACTCAAAAAGTATTCCATTAAGAGGGTTAACTATATCCTTGACAAATTCAGCCAATCAATTCTGTCAACAGATGGCAGAAGATTCATTCCGACAGCAGTCTGTGTGTCTGTGTGTGTGTGTGTGTGTGCGCCAACTGTAGTAACATTGTTAAACACGATCCCTAGTGTAGTAGAGGAATGTCCCTATATTCTATTCAACACAAAAATACACACATATGCACGCACACTGCAGATGCAAACCTTGCAGTTTCCTTCAGGACAGTTCAGGATTTTTTGTGGACAACAGCCAGCTGTCAGCTTTTTGGCTCCGTCTTCTGTTTTTTTCTCACTTTAGTATCTCTCCCCCTGCGGTTCCCTTCTCCTATCTCTCTGGAATAGAAACCGATTCGATCTCATTCTCTCATACACCAGAAAAAGGCTAATGTTAGTGTTGATGTCTGAGTGACTAACAAAGAACAATGCATCAACCAACAATAGAGACCTCTCTTCAGCACAGATTACATCTTGTATTGAGCAGAGCGTGGCTATTTTAACACAGAGCTGAAATGAGTCCTCAACAAAAGGTGTTGGTGCATGGGAGAATTTTATAAGAGGTATTTCTTTGGGTCAAAACAGCCACAGAGCTTTATTTAAACAATTCAGTAGTCTCATTCTGATGTTTGGGACAAGTAGAAGCAGTGAATCGCCCCTGCCTTTCTTATGTCTAATCTGTCTCTATGATTCGATCACAGATTTTTGCCAAAAACAATCATTTAGAGATATCATGTGAAAACTGTTTATAATCAGTTCAAATTAATCTGTATCAACATAGCTGCAGACCAAATATGCCTGGGTACCAACATTTTATCTACTCAAACAATGGGTATTTGGTGAAATGCTAATGATTACAATGATCATAACATGCAGCTGTTAGGCAGGATTTGGGTTAGTCTACCCTGTTTGCCGTGATGTTCTGGCTGTGTTAAGGCTCTCTCATATCTCCATTATATCGCACATTGCAATGTCCATTGGAAGAATTTAAGCGGAACAGTTATTTTGAAGGAGCTTGCTTTATATATTTTAGGACAAATGTTTCAGGCCTGCCACACAACTGAAATCAAATTCAGTTGACTGATGCAACGACCACATGCTGCTGATGTGTCCATTATTGTTCTTTGGTGTGTAGTGGTAAAATGTACTGATGTCATATTATGTGAAAGTATATCTCAGGTGATCAGTACTTTATTGGGAGAGTGATTTTGTGTAATGGGAACATAAGGGATGGACCAGCCTGCCATCGTAAAACTAATGGCTTTCCACAATGGGGGGGGGGGGGGGGTATGGAAACAGATACTCAGTGCATTTACATGATGGTATAATTTGAATCTTGCTTTAGTCGGACTATGCTATCTTTTAGGGAATCTTCTATTATCCCAATATACATGTCAGTGAGTAATTTGAATCATTGGCCGAAAGCATGTCACCTCGGATACGACAGGTGGCTCTATTTTCACTACAACTCCAGGGCTCAAGTTTTGAAGACATTGGTTCATTGTTTGCTGGATTAAATGTTACCCAGATACAACAGATTTTTTTTCTCATTGGCTGTTGTGTAGCCCATTTCCTTTTTTTGATTGGCTGATGAGTGACACCTCACAGCAGACCTCCAGAGGAGCGCTTGTTTTTTCCACAGGGACAGTGGCAGGGCCAGCTCATGTTGTCGCTGCGGCACATTAAAACATTAAATAGCCGAGAGTTGTTTTCAGTGTGAAGAAATACGATGTGTGGCGGGAGTGCGGGAGTTAAGACTGAAATGCGTGACACTTGAGAGCCCTGCAACTCGTTGCGATGCTCGTGGCGCTACTCGTTGCTCTTGCGTGCGCATGGGCAAAGACGCAAAGTCCGGTTCCTAATCCAATTTACCGTTACATGCCGCGATAGTCGGAGTATTAACCGGAGCGGATTGAGTTATCCAGGGGTGTTTATCGGATCGTAGTTGGACCGCACATAGTCGAACAAAGGTGTTTACATGAAACGGATAATTCTATTTCAGTCCGACTAAGCCAGTTATTCAAATGCATGTAACCACGGTCAGTGTTAGGGGGAGCAGATACAAGTTCTCGGGGGCCTGATCAAAACAAGGAGCTGACCTTTCAGGATGTAGGAGAGAAGACTTCTTATTTGTAGTTGTCACATAATTTTGAGTCAACACTTGTTTGTTTCACCGGGGCCACGCGGTGTAACCTAAATGTTTATAAAGAAGGCTGTGACTGATGTTCGTTGAATCTTGTGTATCAGAGTTCCCTGAGAGCTGTGACAGACTTTTCCTCTTTGCAAGGAATAAAACAGATTAAGGCAATTTTGATTCAGAGACTTAATTCCTTCTTTCCAGATGCACAGAGAAAATCTTCCACTACAGTTGTCACAAATAGCTAACACAAAATAGGTAATTTAAAGCCTTATTGTAGTTGTTAGACTACAAGTATCCATGTCATAATATACTGAACAACATGAGGAGACAGGACTGTACAAGAGCCCTTGTACAGGCTCCAGGGAGACTTGCTTGAATGAAAATTGGCAGCATTTTTGACGTAGTAATCATGGAAAATACCCACAGTGGCAGGCGATTTGCATAAATATTTTATATACACACAGACACATTTTAAGATGGCTCCTTTAACAATCAACAGATATATGTATGAGTTTAGCTTTTTGATGTAATATCACATATCTGCTATCATCAAATCATGTGGTTGTTCTTTTGCTTTCACGCCAGAAGCCAACCACACCAGAGTCTGCTTGGAAGTGAACCAAAACCCATCTTTTCAAGCTGTCTTGGTTCGGTAGTTTGGTCTGCACAATGGTTTCATTGACAAAGGGTGTGGTTAAACCGTACCAAACAGTAGGCTAAGCTCTTCTCCTCCTAATAATACTATCAGATGACTTTTTTTTGTCGCCACATCACATCCACATTGTTTGATGAAACCTCAAGCTTTTATAACTATGGTCTTGTGATTGTTCTGACCACAATTCTAAACTGATCTTATTAAGAACAAAGCTTGCGCCGAAAACGCGTACGGTAATAAAAAATAATAATCAACATTTTAAGAACCTCCGCTCTGACTAGGTCAATGCTCATGCCCTTTTTAATAATCATAACTGTTAGTGCCATTTTCCACATTGTAATTGTAATTTAGACTCAGATTTAAATACTATATTATTTAGATTCATATTTAGATTTTGTTTGTTATAGTGATTGCATAATTGTATGTTATATTTGCATTGTTTAGAATAATCAGAGGTAAGTTGTGACGTATTGAGCTTGCGCATTGACATTCAACGTGCAGACTTGTTTCACTGTTGCACCAGTTGTTCAGTAAAATAACGAGCAAACTCACTGTTTTCTACCGTTGTTGAAACACATACACGCGTAGACTCGTTCTTTCCGTTTAAGAGTGGCTGAATCAAATGGGGACGCCAAGAAACATGTACTGATGACGAGAAGAGAGGTTTAGCCGCTACAATAACAAATATACATTGTCACTATATATAATACTTCCTTTTTTTGGCCTTAACAAGTCCTTCAAGTACTGCAGTCTACATCCAGGATGTGGTCAAGCCTTACACCCCTGCACGTTCACTCCACTCAACAATAGCCAATCGACTTTTGACTCCATCACTTTGAGCTTTATTCTTGTGGCCGATGCATACAACGTTCCAGTACCAACTCACCAGGAAGCTGATGACTCTGAAACTGTAGTTGTACAAAATTCGGTTAGATGATGATAAAGAAACTCATAATTTAGACACACACCATCACGACTGACTTGACTGCAGCTGTGGAACTCTGAGAAATATCACGATGACCATGCTGCCCGAAAAACACACCCAGATGTCCATCAGAAATTTGAGGAAGTGTATCATGTAGTGAGGCCAAGTGACAGATGATGGGTAGGACTGTTCACGGACCTCATCATAGAGCAGGTGATAATGAGAAGCGTAAAGACGCACGGAGGCCGGACATGAGGAAAGGGCATGACCGAAACGCAGAGCCTACTGTGGGTTATGTCCAGGCCTTTATGTGCCAACATGAATGATGCCATGCAGAAGTTCAATGGTGTCTCATTAGAGACCAGTGGGTCTCACTTGGGCTTTTTCTTCCTGGGTAGCCAAACACCTGAGAGCAGCTGAGGCCAGCCTTGTTGGGGGACTATATTTGTCCTTATGTTTGGTGAGGGACGTTAACGTGGAGAAATTGCTTAAGACTCCAGAAAACTCACTTGCATGTCTTCCAAATGGGGGAGGGGTCTGTGTTGAAGGAGCAACCACTATTTCCCCAGGCCTATTATATTTTAGTGTCGTTTTCAAGTTGGTCAATTGCAAGGGCCTTTTTATGTTTTTATTTTAGCTTGTGGGAGGTTTTGCTGCGCTGAAGCCGTGACCAGTGTTAGAGCAGTCATATACTTTGCACGGGAATTTTATTATTGTGCCACTTATCATGCGTTTGCCGTGAACAGGTACATTTCATTTGGTTTATTGTGATTATTTACCGTTTGTTATTCAACTCTACACTGGCCTCCCTGACTGTGCAGTGTAGACACATGATTTACTTTCTAGTTTGTTTACATTTATGTATGAAACTATAGTTTACTCATCAATAAAACATGCATTTTTGGTACAGTTTCTGGCTCCAGTTTACTCTGGGTAATGTGCGGGGTATATTACCGAGTCACATTTAGATATATTTTGTCTTTTGGTTGATTATCTGTTCATTAATTGGGTAATGCTGTGAGCCCCTGCTGTTATATGTAGGAGTAGACAGGTACAGGACAAGCATGCACCTGGGTAGGCCTATGTTGTTGTTTTTACCAGCACAGGAGAGGCATCATTAAAAGTTTGTTTCCTTCTTTTGTTTTGTTAAATAAATGAGAAAAAAGGAATCCTGAATAGACAATGGTTTCTCCTGTCCAAACAGCTTGTATATGGCAATGTAGCAGAACTTCACAAACACATGAACAACTTAGATTAGTTTAACATTTTTATATACGGCTTTTGTGAAGAAAAATAAAGTATTTACAAAATGGCTTGCGGGCAATGTGTCGTGGTTGTCTACTTGACTGGCACAAGTTTATGTAAATTCATAAAAGCAGTGAGAAAAATATCATAGACTTTCCTAGTAAAAAAATAAATATGTAGAGTTTCTTAATATCAGGGAATGACTGACTATATTCATAAACGACGGCCATAGATGGCTGGCCCACTGTGCTTGACTGGACAGCTGGATGAATAAAATTGGCCAGATGACTGCATGCGTGCACTAAACAAATTGCAGAGCGGCGCACCACACAGCATGAAAACCGGCCTTCCTCTTGGGATAAATGAATAAAATGTTTTTCTTTTCTGTTCACCTTCATCTCAATTATATTTGAAACTAGAAAGTGTTGGCAAGGAATGTCACTGCTACCTCACCCAACAGAAGCTACATTAATCTAAACCTGAATTGTCAATAATGTTTCAGATGTGGTATAGAGGTCTCCTTCCTACACTCTACCTGGCTTTACACAAAAGGTGAGGGTCCTTGACGAAGCTCCAAATTAAAAGAATTGTCAATAATGTTTCAGATGTGGCATAGAGGTCTCCTTCCTACACTCTACCTGGCTTTACACAAAAGGTGAGGGTCCTTGACGAAGCTCCAAATTAAATTGAAAGAAATTGCTTTATGCGTGGCCAGGAAATGTATAGCAATGACCTGGAAGTAAGATTCCTGGCATATCTGGCAGTCTTATCTGGAGTACATGGGTACAACACTAATGGTACCATAGGACAGTAACTATTTGGAGCTCTGAATTACATTGTGCCGTGTCATCATGCTATCTCTCTGTGCTCTTTTCATCATAATATGCAACATTTGTTTCTCTATCAGTGGGGGGTATTATCCATTTAATCTACTTGTGTATTTCTATTTTCTTCTATTCCTAACTTGTGTAATTGTATGTAATGTTTAATGTGGTGTGCTTTGAAAGTTCTCTTGCACTGTGATTGATATATATATATATATATATATATATATATATATATATATATATATATATATATATATATATATATATATATATATATAGCCTCTGACAAATTAATGAGATTATTATACGGGAAGTAAAATGAAGGATGGCTGAAGTGTCGAATTACTTGAATGACCGCATTCGTCCATAAATGCAATGTAATTGTTTCATTGCATGTGGATTGGTGCAGATATGACAACACTATGGTCATCAACATTCTGTCTTGTGTAAGTATAAAGTCAACAGAACTTGGAAAATCCCTTTAAGATGTTCTTGAACCAATCTCTATCTGATGTCTTGTGCAGAAGTTGCTCACCTTTTTGGTGCAGGGACCAAACAGGTTTCTTATAATTTTGGTTTCTGTACTCTGACAGAAGCCAATCGAGTCGAACAATGAGATAAATGGAGCACTAAGGCAATTATTAAACATCCATATGAATATTAAAATCTCCTACAATAATGACTTAACAGTTTTATTGATTAAACTTGATATAAAACGGAAAATTCCGATAGAAATTCAGAATATGGACCTGGTGGTCGGTACAGTATAACAATTAGATTTTGCTGTATTGTTTTCCAGATTGGATTTGAAAGACTAATGTTGTGTTCATCTCGAAAGCGTCGAGATCCAATGCAAAGTCAACGTACAGGGGAGTGTGATTGCGATAGACGCAACATTTTTCCAGGCGGCGCATTTAGGGCGATAATTTCGCAACTCCGGCCAAACGGTTCAGAACAAGATGGTGGACAAACGTATCCTTGTTATAAACCCAAACATGAGGGCATTAGATGTTACGCTTTCGTAGCGCTGAAAGCGGAAGTCTTTCAGTCGTTTCAGTTAACTTAATCGGTGAAAGTGACCGAGCTGTGTGAGCCTACGGGTGATGTTATGAACACAAACACGAGGGCGTTAGATGTTCTGACGTTTGCGGGATGTCCACAATAAGTATAAAGCAGAACTAGTGGTTAGTTATTCCATGGTGGATGAAGGAAATTATAACGTTTTTCACAGAAAATCCACGGAGATAAGCCTTCGCGGAGCTTCGCAACGCTTTAGATGTGAATACAGCAAATGGACGAGCGAGTAAACTCAGGTTTTGGGCAACGCAACAAATTCTGTTCCTTTTGGTAGCATAAGAACAAGGTTTTCAAATGAGTTGCAGTCCAATTACGTTTTGGATTTATTAATAGGCTCCACCTCCTCAGCCAGTGCCTAGAGGAATGTGTAATAATATGACTAGGAGGAGATGATTCATTTAGACAGACATATTCTTCATGACTCAGCCAGGTTTCAGTAAAACAGAATAAATCAATCCAGCATAAAAGAAGGGGAGGGGATGTGTTTGTGAGGAGTAAATAGTCAGGCAGGCGGACAGGATTGCGCTGCAAATTACCCGCGAGCAGGCGGCTACCCAGCTTGTTGAGGCGAATACCAATCTTCCTAAAAGATGAAGAGTGGTCCCAGAACAGATTAAAGTTATCAATGAAGCCCACATTGTGGGTCCTGCAGGTGGACTGGAGCCAGGTATTGAGACTGTTAAGTTTGAATAGGTCATTTTGACATTGCACATGTACATAGGGAACATTTGCACTTTAAATTAATACATATAGCAAGATATCATAGGAAATATTGGAGAGAATATTTATATTGTTGTTGATGTGTTATGAAGCATATGGGTAATGTCTACTCTATATATATGTTTGTAATATTTTAATGGCAGAAGTAATGTTCATAATTGTATGTGTGTTCATGATGTGTTTATTGTTTCAATGTAGTCTGTGACATTGCTTGAAGCAGGAGAGAGACATGTGGGACTTTTATTGTGAAAGGGAACTTTCATCACACAGTTGACCGAAAGAAATATGGGTCGCGGGATCATGGCGTTTGACCCGGCTATTTTATGACCCGTTTTATTATCAGTTTATGACCTGGCCGTAGGCCAACAGAAGTGTAGCATGCTGAAGTGATCAATGGAACTAACTTTTAGGATTAAGGTGTGGTTGCCATTACTAATAAATACGGGTGGAAAGGGTGAGTTCATTCTCTAGACGGTCGGAAGGTTACAAGAAAGTTCCCTATCAGCTACTTTGCTTTTAGTCTGTGGCGTAATATTCCGGTCGGCCCTACGATCGTAGCTTCAATTTGCTGCTTAGAGTTCTTGCCATTAAATATTGTTAAACGTATCTATCGCATTCAGATTCTCATTTTATACATCGAGCATGGGACCTCCAGTTACACCATAATAAAACCGGGACTCTGGCAGCAGGACTCTGCTGAACCGCTGCGATCCACGGCCGACTGTGGTATTTGGACCACTGATTGAAATTGACAGTCCACAGCTGTATAAGACACGTAGATTTTTTAAATCAATCTTGGTCAGCTCAGACTGTTGAAGGGTGGTGAAACAGGTGAAAGCACAACACTCTCCATGAGTGAGGCATATCAGTGAACTATGTGTCATTAAGAGCACATATAATTTACATATATAATATAATTAGGGCTGGGCAACGATTACATTTTTTAATTGCGATTAATCGCATGATTTCCGCGATTAATCGCATTTGTATATGCAAAATCCAATAATGAATTCAAAAGTAGTGTATAGAGCACTTCTATTTTAAATGTTGTGCCATATGAATGAAAGAGCCATAACATGTGTTGTCCTGTTAGAGAGAGACACCAAAAAACACTTTCAGGGCAGTTTGTCAACTCCTAGAACTTGACACTTATTTTAAATGTACTGCCATATGAACTAAAGTGCCATAAAATCTGTTGTGCAAACAAACACTTAACATCAGCATTTGTATAGCAATAAAATAAAAATACGTTGTGTAAATCTCAATTTAAACAATGGTATCAAAACAAACAGAACTAAAGCTTATTGCCACTGTTGAGTGTTGATAAATGTATGGATGCATGTAATTTTATTTGTTCAGGAGGCGCTGTTGCGCCTCATGGCATGACGTCACAATGACACCACTTCCTTATAAGGGGGATGTTCACGCCCTTTCTCTCTATTTAACCTAGCGAGAGAGTTCACCTGCGCATAACAGCTGATCGAGGGGGAATAAATAATTAAACCTGAGTTAACGAGCGATAAAATAATTGTCCCGTTAATTCAGTGATACGTTAATGCACGATTAACGTGTTAACGTGCCCAGCTCTAAATATAATATAATAATATAAACTCCCTCATAAGGAATTGGAGAGCAGTTGGAAGGTAGTTGCTGGAGGGTATGGCAATAATGCAGAAAGTGATCTGGCAGGGACTAAGTGAAGCTGTGGCTTGTATACCAGAGGGAATAGGTGCAGCACAGTGGACAGGCGAGCGTGATAGAGCTGACGACATGGGTGTGGCTAACAGGTGAACTGAATAAACTGATTAGGTGAGTGCAGAAGGTGAGAGTCATAGAGCTGATGAAACAGGGAGTGAAAACTGAACTGTGACAATTAGGGGAGGGAGAGCGGCCAGGGAGCTTGGTTGAGTTTGGTTGAGTAGTTCCACCTGCGGCCGGAAGTGAGGTGGTTTCGAGACAGTGTTTTTTTAATCTGGGGGATGACAAAAACAGGTTTGTGACTGGATTAGGGTTGAAAATCAGTGGCAGGTTTTTCAAAAGTAATCTGATTGGATTAAGGTTATCGGATTGGATCAAATCTTGAAAATGTTTTTTTTCAAAAAGATTCAGAAATTGGATTGGATTACGTAATCCAATATTGTTCTTGAGCCGGATCAAATCTTGAGTTTGGGTTTTTCAAAACATTGTGGTTGGATTGGGATCTTTTTTATCCCAAAAATCTGGATAAAATTGATCTCGGTAGAAAGGTGGATTCATGGTGGATATCAGTAATAAAACTAGGTAACTAAAATTGGTTAGTTAAATAATACAACATTTATACAATGCATTTTACAGTTTCTTTATTCATCAATTTCACTTGACGTTCAACAGGAAGTACATAAAGTAGGTAGGCTATGTAGGAAAAAGCAACCTTTCACTACAGCAAATTCTAAATATGTTTAGGGGGGCGGTTTATCTCAGTGGGGAGAGTGGTCGTCCCGTGACCGCAAGGTAGCAGGTTCGATCCCCGCTCTCCCCATTAGTTGCAGCCCGAAGTGACCTTGAGCAAGACACTGAGCCCCCCAGCTGCTCCCCGGGTGCGGTGCTTCACTGCAGCCCACTGCTCCTTCATAATGAAGGATGGGTCAAATGCAGACATGAATTTCCCCATTGTGGGATCAATACATTATTATTATTATTAATATTTCAGGACGGAAACTTTTTTATAATATGTAAAATGGAAGAACAGAAAAACAAAGCGATGCTAATATAAAGTATATGTAAGGAAATGATAAGTGAGAAAAGAGTGTTGGGTGAGACTCCAGTAACGCAGGGTGCGATAACAGGTTTTCAGGTTGATGAAGATCTCAAAAAAATCTGAGTATGAATGAGAGAGGTGAGTAGAATGAAAAGATTGCTAAGAACAGTTAATTGTACTACAGTGGAATGCATGACGCTTGATATCAAATGGTTAAGAGTTTAAGCCATCACTAGAGTTTGTTATTAAAGGCTATGATGGTATTCACAGGGATAGAGTAGGGGATAACAGAGAAGGTTACATCATATTTGTAAAACAAGGAATACAGTATAGAGTTTGGGCAAAAGTAACAGAGGTGTAATATGTGATAGTTGAAGACAAGAGAAGGCACGATCAGAATTGCAAACTCTTATAACCCATGTAAGACACTTTCAATTGATCTACTGGATGCATTAACAGTACTTTTTAGAAGGGAAAGTGAAATGGTGTTGAGATTTGAATGCACATAGCACATTATGGGGTAGTGGAAATGAGGGAAATGGAAGGGTGATAGAAGTAATGGAAATACAAAAATTGACAACGGAACAGGGACGGAGTCTGCATTAGACCTTACATTAGCATCTGATGTACTAGCTAGTGTTAGCTCCTGGGAGATAATAAGAGGGACAACGGTAGGAATTGACCACTATCCAATAATGGTTGAAATAGGGCAGAGGTAAGATGGAAACGAGACAGAAGTACCACAGAAATGGTCTTTTAAAAGTGCTGACTGGGAGAAATTTAGATGGGTTAGTCATTAAGAAATGAAGAAACTGTATATTAGTGAAGATGTAGAAGAGTTTAATGATTGTGTCAAGATATTCCAGAGGCCGCAAAGCAGTACATGCAGTAGAAGGGAAGGAACCAAAAAAAGAATATTGTACCCTGGTGGACAAAATAATGTGGTGAATCAATTAAATCTAAAAATAAAGCATTTGAAGTACGAAAAAAAAAAAATAGTTTTCAGAATCGTATTGAATATGAAACGTTACAAGCAAAGGTTAAGAGGATAATAAAAAAGAATTTGAGGAAATGTTGTCACTCAATAGGAAGGGAGATAAAAATGGATAAAGTTTGAACGGATTTAAATGGGATTTTGGGTATCTAACTAAGACCTCTTGAACCCCACCCGATTTTTGAGGTTTCTGCTCGAAATGACATACCCAAACTAGAATGGGCACTCGGTAGAGCGCATACCTTCGCATATCACAAGATTAAATTATGAACAATTTGGCACTAGTTTCACGCAAATCGGATGCCAATTAACCGAGATATCGCAAATTTACGTTTTTCTCCTTTTCGTGACCTTGACCTTTGACCCAATCACTCCCAAAAACTAATTGATTGTTCCTTGGGTCATGACCAATCATCCCACCAAGTTTCATAAGAATCGGCTCAGTTTTGTCTGATTTAGACGAATAACAAACGGACGGACGGATTCACAAATGAATACACGCCGGCCAAAACATTACCTTCTGCATTTTCAATGCGAAGGTAATAAATACACGCCGGCCAAAACATTACCTTCTGCATTTTCAATGCGAAAGTAATAAAAAGGGTGTAGCTCTGTAACCACAAAAGCCATTTGAATAATGTTGGCGTTATAATAAAGGCAACACGTGAGCTTTTGTTTAGATGTGTAAATATTAGTGTATATAAATGTTACTGGTTAAGAGTAAATAAAGATGAAACTTCTATGAAAATATTGAATTTGCCAGTTGGATTTGCTGGCTGTAAAGCTATGAAGCAATTAATATGGCTGTGTTCTTTGGCTCATAGCTCCGTGACTGAGTGGGCCGATTAAATATATCTCCTGTTCTGCCTGTTTTGTGATATACATTGTGATATACATGCCTAAATGATGCCATATATATATCGGCATTATAATTATTTTAACTGAGGATTTTTTTAGTTGCCTATTTTTTGGTGCCCCCTCAGGACTTGGTGCGCTATGGGACGCTGGACGTACAACATCAATATATTTGCTCATGTGTATTATATGTTTTAGGCGGTTAACTACAATGTCCAAAAAGTCAAGATAACAGCAGTGAGAGATTATGAGAAAGCAGATATGTTCGCAGACACACTTTTGTTAATGCCTCTGCCGGCCAGCCACAGAGGAAGATTTTTGGAGTATCTCCAAGAACAGACAGAGAGGGATGAGGAGAGGGCTAGAGAGGCCGACAGAAGAGATGTCGACAGAGAACGGGCCCACACCGAACGAGCTAAGCGGTAGTTGTCACTGTTTGAACAGCTCGTTAATAAATTGTAAAAAAATAAATAAATTGTCAACTACTTTGTAAATTACATTAACAATTGGGTATATTTACAACAAAACACATTTTTCTTGACAGTCATGCAGTTGTATTTTAATTGTTCAGACAAAAAAAGAACATGGCAAAAAGAAAAATACAATAACTTGTGAATATAATTTCCTCTGAGAATGTTTAGAGATAGTCATGTTCAGCCAGACATGCAGGCAGTTCTCCAGGAGCACACAGCTGTGCAGCAAGCCTTCCAAGGACACCGTTCCCAGACAAGTCCTGGTCCTCCTCGTCCTCGTCCTTCTACACAATGTTGTGCAGGAAACAGCAGGCACCAAAGGAAAAGTTTTTAATTGTTGTAATATTAATTTGTGTAGTACATGTATTAATGTGTGTGTTGTCTATTTAATAATAAATGCTGATTTCAAATCCAGTCTATTAGAGTTGTAAGTCCTTCTGAAAGCACAGCTGTCCCCTATCATGACTAATGGGGACGTTTGTGCATCCAATTGTTTGAGGCCTGTACTGTTACAACAGCCCTGCAATGCATTTGAACATCAGTTTTAAAATGTAATTTCTTTTTGAGGAGTTTCTTCAATCCAATATGAATAATAGATACAATATTAGAAACACCTTTTAGTCTAACCCAGTACAGTTAAACAGCTGACCTTAACAACTCCTGCATAAAATTGATACTTTATAAACATACCATTGCATTTGTTTTTCTGTTAGTAAACTCACTTCCACATAAAAGTGGGAGGACCGGTTACAAAGAAGTTAACAAAAAGCGCAATATTTAGACACACTTACAAAGCAAAAGAGATACGCTATCAAGGCACGTCTCTTCGCCATCCTCCGCTGCAGCTTGGCTCTCCTTTCAAGGAAGCGTCTCCTTAGTTCGGCAGCTTCTTGATACAGCTGACCGACAGTGAGAGCAACCGCAACCTACCTACCTATATATATATATATATATATATATATATATATATATATATATATATATATATATATATATATATATATATATATATATATATATATATATATATATATATATATGTATATATATATATATATGAATGAATGAATACCCGACAAACAACCCATTCTGGCCATTGGCTATTTATATACAGGTGTGTGTGTGCATGATCCCTGACGACGTGGTCGTCAATCGCAGAAAGACTGTTCTCCGGAGTCTGGACTCCCAAGACCAGACTCCAAAAGAACACAAGTCTGTACTCGTACAAATTCCAAGATTGTTATTTTCAGGTGATTACAGTGATTTATAAAAGTGTTTATAAATATAATATAGTGGGATACTTTCACATTTTATTCCATTCCTGCTTGTATAGTGCTAATAAATGAATTTAAAACAGTTAGCAACTGTTGCACTTCTTCAGACTGGTAGAGCAGTCTGTAAAGTGCAGACTGTCAATCATCATGAGGCAATAAACGGCAATGATACATCGAGACATTGAAATGAACTTCAAGTGTCGTCATCGTCACACATCACGTCTGACTGCACTCTAAATCTCTGTATTAAACACCAAAATGTGCTCTTTGGGTGTACATTATGCAGCATGTTGCAACATTTGTCTTCGCTTCCTCATCAGTGTAGTATTGTTTGTTCGTCAGTTTCCCTTTGAGAAAAGAAATGCTTTCTGAATTGCTGGTTTTACTTTCATCTCAGCCTCTTTCCAATTATAATTCAACGTGCCAAGCACATTTTTGCAGGGTACCGTTAGTAACACCTGTCATATCAATCATCCATACATGCCCTGCTGAGAAGCAAGCAAATCCCTGCCTGCCATCACTCCTGACCGACGGCTCTGATGCCTTCGTCTCGGCCTCCTTAATGAACTGGATCCTGTTGGGAAATTAGAATATTTACTGTAGGTCATCTTTTATATATATTAAACTAAATGCGTTACTCAAAAGAAACTCAAAGGAAAGGTAGTATGTTATTTAGATTATTATTTATGAGTACCACATACAGCTGATTACATCTCATGCCATAACATTTTCATATGCTGTAAATACCCTGGGAGGTCTGCTATTTTGGTTTTATGCAGTGGTGGGTCAATTAGCTGGTTCATACGAGTGCATGCATCCACCTACGAATGTGATGCACCCCGGGGACCATCTTTGATAGCCCCAGCCACTAGCCTGAACTCTATTCTCTTTTTCGCCCCCCCTTTCTCCTCTGCTCCTCTGATCCACAGATGGATGGAAACATTGAAGAGGAGGAGATCAAACACATGGCAATCTAAAAAGAGAGGAAGCAATCCAATTATGGACAGAATAAGGAAATGTATGCAATCAGATGATTTCTCCACCAAAGGCAACTGTATAACAGGCTTGAAGACTTGTTGTTTACGCATCGCAGGAAAGGAATAAAAGTCTGCGGAAAGTGCAGCAGGAAGGGGGGATAGCTCAATGGGTAATTGGACTATAAACTAACTGAATGTCATCTCCAGTTTAGTTTAATATAGCAGATTGTTTGGCTCATTGTGATTCATGTTCTCCCTCCCAGTTTCAGTCAATGAATTATGTTTTTTTAAGTGAACTTGAAAGTAACATTTTCAAAGGCAATTATGCATTCATTGATCCAACCTATGCATTACTAAACTGCACAGAATATGTTTATTTAACATTTGCATATGTGATTCAATATCAGTATGCATTATCAAATAAATAACTGCTCAATTTTATTTGAAAAATAAGCACTTGTAAATTGTAACCGGACACTGTCAGGGTCTTGATACGGGATGAGGCACAGAGAAACAGGCTGGACTCGATATGAATAACAAAAAAGGTGCTCTTTAATGAGGCAAAAGTAAAAAAAAAAAAAAAAAATGAAAAACAAGGTCCAAAAAGGGGCAGGCAGAGAATCCAGGTTCAGGGCAGGCAGAATCAGGAATATGGACGGGAAAAGGACACAGAACTATAGATGACAATCCGACAGGAGAAAAGGGAAATACTTACAATATAGGGGGGAAACAGGTGTACGACAGACTGTAATGAGACAAGAGTGTCTGAGGGCAGGTGCAGGGAATTAAACAATTAAGACAGAAAACACAGGAGATATAGGAGACATGGAACACAGGAGAAACCGAACAGGGTCTTACAGACACCTGTACTTGGCATAATATTTGAACAGCCAGTGAGTAAGTACTTGTACATATTTCAAAAGTCAGAGTGTTGCACAATAAGACAGCAACATACATGAAATGCTGACAATATAAAACATAAAATATTCTTAACAAATGTCTAAGCGGATCTGCTTTTCAAAGATGTCCATCGCTAAGGGACAGAGTTCCAAAGTGTAGGAGTGTCAACATCAAAACAGGGCCTCAGAGACCTACTGCTGATGAAGGGCTGCAGTAGCTCCATGTAAATAAGAGCATGACCATGCTCTAAACGTCATCACAATAATCTTGAACTGGAAACAAAGGAAGGAAGGAAGGAGGATTCCCTGCAGAGGAGAGGGTATCTGTTCCTTCAGTGTTGCACTGCCCTTCAGTGTCCCTCGTCGACTAGCCTTTCAATGCCTCCACCCTGGAGACTTGAACAGAGGCTCTGTGTGTTAATGTGTGTGTAGAGCAGGCCTATTCAACTAGCGGCCCGAGGGCCGGATACAGCCCGTTTGAAGTTAACTATGGCCCGCAAGACTGCAAGCAAATCAGTATAGCTTGGTAAGAAAAAATAAAACTGACGGACAAGCCTCTTTTATACATCGAGACATCTAACCCAGAGCCATTGAGTTTCACTGTTGCCTCAACCAAACCTGTATGGTTACATCTTTATGTTACGCACCCGTGTTGGTTGCCGTAACCCACTCCTCAATTGCGCTCTGGTCTGGCTGACCACTGGAATTACAGTCTGTAACTGATTACATAAGGTGGAAGAAAAGAGATGCGTGTGTGACTGTTTACCTGTGGAAATATACATTACTGTTTTTCATTTTTAGCCATTATTTGATCAATATGCGTCCCTCACACCCCCCGTGATGTTCTTATTCGGCCCACTTGCTACTGAAGTTGAAAGCCCTGGTGTAGAGTATTTGTGAAAAGACCACATGTATATTTCAGCAAAGATAAGGATGTGACTGTTTGTCTGCTTGTGTAATAATTAGTATTATTATCTGTCACCACACACTGAACAGTTCCTTTCCATACAATTGGAATCCCCATGCTGAGATTTAGTCCTGCCACAGTCAACCACAATGGGAGCATAGAATGTGTGCCGCATGTTTCCACAGAGCAGAAAGGCATGATTAAAGGTGAGCTATACTTAAGCAATAAGGTGCGAGAGGCAGTACTGTATCGTCAATTATGTCCGTTTCATGGGTGTTGTTATAGGCCCGACAACGGGACATTATTGACGATGCAGTACTGCCTCGAGAACTTCATTGCTTTTATAAGTGCGACATTATGAAAAGTAAATAGTAAGCTGCCTTTCAGCAAAAAAATGTTGTTGCCACCAAACGTTGCGTCTCACATTTCAGTAGCCGAGAGGAAATAGTCCCCGTGTGTCTGTTGCAAGAGCAACATACAAATGCCGGGAAATACGAATCTGTGAATATCTTTCAAACTTTACCGTACTTTGTGTTGTCGTGTCCCTGACGTCTACGTGTTTTTTCTGATACTGTAGTGGTCTCTCTCTCTATTGCGCACAGTGCCGTAGAAATCCTTCAGTATTTCATTCATATCGTCTCTGGTTATCGTCTTCAGGTCTACCGTTTTCTCTTTGCACTAGATCAGGGGTCCCCAAACACCGGGCTCAGTTGGTACCGGGCCGCGGGAAAAAAGTGAATAAAAAAAAAGTTGACTTTTTAAGTCAGTCGGAAAAATATTTTATTTAAGAAGGTTGGGGACCACTGCACTTGATGAAGCAGTTAGTTGCCCAGTTTTTTTTCAATGCACATTTCATAGGTCTAAAATTCTTTCTTCTCTAAAGAAAGAATTTGGAAGTGCAAAGAAGGGTCTATGACTACAACTCTGCTTCTGCTCCCTGATCTGAGCCATGCGTTGTCATGGATTAATAAGTCCAGTGATCAACTTGCTCATATTCGCAGAAATGAGACGCGCTCCGTCCAAAGTGGGATGAATGTAGTCTCACCCCATCAGATCAGGTTTTCGCCAGAAAGTCTTCCAGTTATCTACATAGTATCACGCTTGCCGGGAAGCCACGGAAAATAGGACTCAATTGCAGACACACACGCGAGGAAGTCAGATTTCAGGAAACAAAAACTCTTTACTGGGCAATGATTAGAGACGAACCGACACAGAACTAAATACACAGGGGAATGAGGCACAGGTAGAAACAATGAGGGCGTGGTCAGCAATCACACAGGAGGGCGGCACACAATGAGGGAGGAGTCTGAAACGAGAGACAAGGTGAGTGACAGACAACACAACAGAAACAGACAGTGAAAACAGAACTACCCAGAGGGTCCGGGTGTAACACATAGCCCACATTGTTTACTGGGCACCACCTCAACAACCAGCGGTTGAATGACGACATGGGGCTATACATATAATTATTGATCAACTTGGAGAAAAGTGTTGGGCAGAGTTGGGCAACACGGTTTAAATGGCACTCAACAATGAGAAGAAAAGAGGTTTTGAATAGAATATTGTAAAAAACAAAGCTGTATTTCAAGAAAACACTGTTCTCAACACTGTCCAATAACAACTATCAACACACTGTGACTTTAGCATGAGAGGTTCAGAGCAGAAAAAAACAAGGGGTTGGGTTTCAGAGGTTTACAGAATAAAAGAGGTTCATCCTCACATGGAAGAGGTTCACAGGAGAATAGTCAGAAAGAGGTCAAGTGTTACATCGGGTGTTTGACAGAGTAGACCAGGGGTCGGGAACCTATGGCCTGCGAGCCATTTATGGCTCTTTCGGTGACGGCATATGGCTCGCCGACAATTTGGAGTAAAAAAAAAAAAGTTTGGAACTGATTTTAAAATACTTGTGATGTTTCTTAATAATACTGTGTAATTTTAAAGTAAACAGAAATTAGTTTTGAAGATAATGTCACCTGTGGGTTGGGTTGGGAACCAATGGCTCGCGAGCAAGTCCGGGTCATTGTACAGGTGAAGAAATCAATTTGGTCAGATAGCAGACTAGCTTATCAGCTTCAACCCGTGTAACGGGAGAGATGGGAAAAAGATGATTACCGTGCATTCCAGGCTGCGTGGACAAAGGAATTTGCATTTGTGGAGAGAGCAGGATCTGCAGTATGTCTGATTTGCAATGATAAAGGTTCAATATAAAGCAGCACTTCAATACGCACCATGCGTCATTTGCATTGAAATATCCAGCGGGGGACAGCAGGAAAAGGGCCTGCGAGGAGCTACAGCGGAGAGTGCAGATGAGTCGGCAGCAACTACTTGTGTGGAGCAAGCCAGGTAACGGGAATTCCGCTAGCTTTGCGGGTGCTTTGGCAATCGTAAGGAATGGAAAGCCATTCACAGATGGCGAGTATGCCAAAACATTCATGCTAGATGTGGCCAATGAACTGTTTGACTTCCCAAATAAAGAAAAGATAATCAAACGAATAATAGACCTGCCCCTGTCAGCAAGAACTGTGCATGATCGTAGCATCATGATGGCAAATCAAGTCGAGGAATTACAAATTAAAGAAGTAAACGCCGGGACATACTTTTCTCTCGCGTTGCATAACTTAGTTCAGGACCAATGACCACGCCCCAAACGTAACTCATTTCCTGCGCACTAAGCATTTAAACCGAGCACACCTGCACATCTCCCTGTGACTCTGTGTCTACATCCCTCTCCCCAACACCTTATTTAAAACATACCATCTTTTCTCCCTCACAGGAACGCAGGGTTTCAGCCATCCAAAGCTCCAAGAGCCTCCACTCCCCGTTCCCACCAGCTACCGGGACACTGGCAACCCGCCGTTTCACCCCGCTGACCTTCTCTCTCTCCCTCACCCATCTAACCCCTCTAGCTCCCTTACCTTTCTTTCACAATAAACATGTCTAACTCATATCGCTACCAGCGTGGTCATTGTTAGTGAAACGTTAAAAATACCATATGGATCTCAATTAAATATATTTAGAAATATTTGGCTTTTATGGCTCTTCCAGTCAAAAAGGTTCCTGACCCCTGCACTACGTGTTCAACCTGTCTTACGATGAAACTTTGGTTCCACTCTTCACCTTTGTGCAGACAACAGTCTACAACAGCGATTCCCAAAGTGTGGGCCGCAAAGGTACTGCAGGTGGGCCGCGAGAAGTAATTTACAATAAATAAATAAAATGTTTTTAATTTTCAATTTTGAAAAGTTTGAAATTAATATAAATATATTTATGATTTAAATTACGTGTTATTCTTTTATCGGACCTATTTTTGATCCGTGACGTGTCTTGTATCTCGTCAATAGCGGGAAATCGCTGGAGCGATGAAGGGAGAGGCGGAGGCGGAAGTGAAGTCACTTGACAGACCGTCCGTGTTATTATTATCGATCTCTTTCACGCAAAATGAGTTTGCACTTGAGACGCACAATCTGTGCGCTGCGCCACCAGGTATTACTTTCAGATCGAGTAATTTATAATGTATTCATCCATTAAGTCCCATTTCTTATGTTTTCATGGGAACAGTTTGATTGAAGGGATCTGAAACAACTGGTTACCTTGAGCCGATGTTTACACTTAAACATGTTTAGCGATGCTTGTTAGCAACGCTTTTGCCACACAATACCGACGCACTTTGACAACAACTCCTTCCCCCCCCCCCCCCCCCCCCCCCCGCCGCCGACACAGCGGTACTTGGGAGGTGGTGGGCCGCAGAAGATTTTCAGATTCCAAATTGGGCCACGGCATTCTTGAGTTTGGGAACCGTTGGTCTACAACATTGATATTACAAAAACAGATCATTCTCCAAGAGTATGTGAGTTTCGGGCGAAGGTCTTGCACGTGGTTTTAAAATGTTTTTTTGTAAATGTGCATGATGGTGCTTTGAAGATATATTTTCTGAACAAAATAAAAATAATTGTATCAATTTATTGAAGTTCACTGTTTTTGGGGTGTAAGCATTTGACCGTATGTAGATATACAATTTTAGTGTTAATACATTTTTACATGGCATTAAACACGAGTGTTAGAAATACACACTTTGTGAAAGCAAACAACACAATTTAGTGTTAAAAATACACTTTTGCGTGTCTTTTAACAACACTGTAGGTGTTCAATATTAACACTATTAATGACTTAAAATATTAACACTATCCAAAGTGTAAATTTTACTCGAGCTGGGGTGGATTATATAAACACCAGCATAGTGTTGATATTAACACTATGAGAGTTAAATTCACACTTTTGATTTTGCTGTGTACCTGAATCCATACAAACGGCTGCAATTATCAAAGCCAGAGAAAAACCTAGAAGAACCTTCTTTATATAGACCGATCAGTTTGCAATGTGTGGAAAACAAAATATTGGCCAAACTCTTGGCAAAAAGACTCAACTCTATCCTCCCCACCATCATCGGGCATGACCAAACAGGATTTGTGCAGGGTTGTCATTCTTACACTAATGTGAAGTGACTTTTTTTGATGACATCTATCCCGATTTGCGCTCACACGCCGAGCTCTACGGCGCGCGAGACCTGTTCCGGCAACACGTAGAGAGACTGACATGCTTTGATAACGTGCTTCTGTAGAGACGATCAACATCAGATCGGTCAGGTACGCGAAGGCGCGGAGGAACACAAGTGGCAGTACGCATTGTTGATTATTTTCGCGCATGCATACCGGCGTACCAGTTATGTGCACCCCTGTCTATAGCGCCAGATTTACACCAGAAGTAGGGGTCACTTTCACCCCCCTACATTTCGACTTGGTCATTTTATAAATAGCTAGCATGCGGAGCACCCTTGTGCTCTAGAGTCTATGGTGGTCTCCTTGTATGCTGAGAAAGTATTCGATCGTATTGAATGGAGATACATGTTTTGGACATTTTTTCCCTGGGAAATACATTTATAAGCCGGGTAAAATTACTGTACGTCTCTCCACAAGCAATGGTTATGGCAAACGGTCTCACTTCACCTCGGTTCAATCTTGGGCATGGCACTCGTCAAGGTTGTCCACTGTCCCCACTTCTGTTTACAACTGTCATTGAACCTCTGGCCGAGGCTATTCGAATGCATCCACTTATTAAAAGGCATTAACAGTGGGAAAATGGAGCACATTATTTCACTGTATGCAGATGGTATACTGCTATTTCTTCATATACCTAAACGATCCTTCCCTCTGCGCTCAAATTAATCAGTGAATTTGTTTTCTCTGGCTATAATATCAATGTGGGTAAATCAACTGCCCTACCACTTGGAAGCACTAGAGACCCGGACAACAGTATAAGATCTCCATTTAATCTATCTTCCAATGACTTCAAATACCTCGGAATCCACGTCTGCTACAAATCGGAAGACCTGGTGAAGATGAATCTGGCTCCGATCCTTAAACAGATTAAACTGGACTTACTTAGATGGCTGCCGCTCCCACTTTCTTGGCTTGGATGCATAGCCGTTATTAAAATGAATATACTCCCTAGAATGTTGTACCCCTTGCAAATCATACCTAATGACATTCCAAATAACTTTTATAGATTTGCATAAATCATATCTAAATTTATTTGGAAAAATAAATGCCCTAAAATAAGATTAGAGAACCTCCAGCTGCCCGTGGTAAATGGGGGTATAGCAGTACCAAATGTTCAGTATTATTTCTGGTCAATACAACTGAAAAATGTATCGGAATGGGTGGCAAAAGACCCCAAATCAATATGGTTGGACTTTGAAATTTAAGGATGCAAGTCATTATCAAGTGCACTCTTCTTAAACACTGTTAAACAAACAATAGGCACTAGTGACGAGTCACTTCATTGTGAGTAACATTCTAAGCAGATGGAATAGGGTAGAACAATTGTTTTCTATCGATATAAAATACTCCTTTTTATGCACTGATTGTTAATAACCCCAAGTTTATCCCTTCCTGTATTGACCATGGTTTTAAAGAATGGAACACACATGGAATCTAGTTGATAAATGACCTCTATAAAAGTGGTACCATAAAGTCTTTTAATCAACTTCAGGATGAGTATGGGATACCCAAAACAGTTTTTCCGTTTCTTACAAATTCGTAGTTTCTTAATCTCTGTACCCCAATACATAGGTCGTGGACCAGAGCTGATTGAATCAGTGATTCATTAAGTCTGCCAGCTGAAGAAGAAAAAAACAAGCTATTTTATTATAAACTGCTCTCCTTAAAGGAGAGGTATTATTCCCATCTTTCCACAAGTTAATATGGTTCTTTGGGGTCTTAATGTAATGTTTGTACTATATTTTGGTCAAAATACCACAAGAATCATTTCAAACAGCAGCCTCTTACCCTGTCAAAAACACCTCCCCACAGACTGAGCTGTTTTGAGTGGGCGTTCCTTTAAATGCAAATGAGCCCCCTCCCCTCTCCTCCACGAGCGCCTAGCCACAGCTACTGTAGATGAATAGCATAGTGAAACCGTATAGATTTGAACCAGAGTCAGACCCCGAAAAAGAAGAGGCTACCGAACAAGTTCGAGAAACTAGGGCTAAACATGACGTTTCTGAATGGTGAGTTAACTTTGTCACTTCCACATGTTTTCTTTGTACATTCGTTGGATAAGGTCTGTCTTGTATGTAGCAAATAGTGTGTTCATGTAAGTAACGGGAACGCCATACAGATATAAATGCTACATGAGTAAAGTTCCATCTGTAGACTATAGTGTTATCTGACAACAGTAAGTCACCAAGCAGGGTCGGGGGTAACGTTTTTACCTCCATTAATTAGCGTTTAAACCTTGTTTACTTATTAAATCGTTGTATTTGATAACTCATGTTTGTAATATGAACACAACTCTCAAATAAACTTTACCTGCAAAGTTGTCGTTTTTTATAACTTTGTTTATATAGGTGTATTTGTGGCAAGTGTGGTCAAATGCCCACGGAGCCTGAGGATGTATGCTGCAGGGAGATGCCGCAGGTAGTGTGAATTCATTTTGAATAGCACTGTAAATATGCAGTCGTCACTTACACTTTCAATATTCAAGGTTACAAGAAGACTACTCCAGCTTCAGAACCCACCTACATGCATGGTTGATCATCCAGGCCTTGAACCTGTGTTTGACTGAGGAAAAAAATACAATAAATTACCTTTCCCTCTGTATTACTTTGCTGTTTCTTATCAAACACTAAAGGCTCACAAAACTGTTTCTATACACTTTTATTGTCAGAAAGAATGCCACAAAGCTTACATATGTAAAAATATATAATAAAAACATTGATTACAAAATTACACTTTGTGCAATCTGTAACCATACAGTAAACAAATGAATACTTTATAAATGTGTATCACCTTTTATTCCCTTACACAATGTAAACTTTGCTTAGACGTTCCAGGTATTTGGCGTACAGAAGCTTTTTCAGCTGGTGTTGGGGCTATCTGGGCCGGAGAATCAGGGTGGTCCTGCCGTCCTGCGTTGTGCTCCAGATATGAAGAGTGTTCCCTGATGCTCGAGGAAGGTATACGGGGTTCAGACCTGCCCTTGATTGAACCTCGACACATAGCTGGCTATAACTTCCCGCTTGTCAGGTTTCTCAAACTGGGCAGAGAGACTCGAGTGTATTGGGATCTTCAGCACCTCATTCACATGGGGACGGGTCCTGAAAAACCTTGAGAGAGATGAGGTCCAACAGGTTATCCGTTATCCACGTACTCTGTAATACAAAAAGGAAATCCAAAACTGTTACATTGTTTTTATTTATTGTTTATATTGTAATTATTTTATTTTGATAATTGTTTTGGAATTATATTATTCGATTTATTATGAAAGCCATTTAAAGACAGCAGTTAATGTATATGCTATTTAAGTTTCTCATACCGTTTGTACATTGTTTGACTTGGTGGAATTTTAAACGGAAGGTTGGCTCTGCTTTCACCGGCTTTGCAGTGCACTCCCCCTTCTTATATTTTGGGAAGTTCACATTAAATAGCAGCTCACCAACTAAACTTCTTGCTTGGGGACACCCGGTAGAGTCTTTGGGGAGAAAATAATACTTATAAGAGCATGCGTGTAGAATAGTTTGTATAATACATAATAGGTATACATTTCTTTGAAAAAATGATCGTACTGTTACCTGCATAACATTCCGAGAAAAGGAAAGATGAGGTCTGGTAATGAGGGCTCAGCTTCCCCACATTTTTCAGAACCCTCTTGTTGGTCAACACCTTCTCTAATCTGCTTGTGCTCCAGTAATAAAAAAATGGGAAAAAACATAACTAGTGATTTATGGCATTGGTTGCTTTGTTTGTTTATATATATATATATATATATATATATATAGTACATTTATATAAATACAAGCCTTACATTTACAATGAAAGTTGGGTGAACATAGCTGCTGTTTATGTTACTCACCTGAAACAGCTAAAGATCAATAAGTGTTGTTCATCAGGTCCATCATCAACTGCCAAACTTGGCAAAATGTCCTTCAAAAAAAGATGTAATTATTTTACTTTATATGTAATTTCACATGTCATTGCATGATATGTTGTTTTCTTAGTAGCCCTTTGTCTGTAGATACAAAGTGTAGATACAAATGAACACATTTCACTTCAGAAAATTCAGATGATAATATTCCATGTTCAATTGATTACTACAAGAGAATTAAGTTGTGAATTATACTACATGATGCTAATGCACACTTCTAACTGCTACACCTATTTACGCCAGCTTAGCACCCCTCTACACCCCAACACAAAGATGTTTAAAGCCCCACTATGTAACTTTTCCACCTTAAAATAACGGCGTCGCTACAATGTCTTTTAATATGTTGATTTGAGCCTCCGCCACTGCCATCGGGGGTCTGTGGCCAGAAAACTGCTGAATGTAAGATGTTGGGAGCCGCCCGGTACTTCCGGCGGAAGTAGTTCAACTTGCTGTCTGGCAGCTTTACGCAACGTCTGGTTATAGTGCCAGTCCACGCTCGCAGGTGACTTTTTATTTGCTCCGCGACTCGTAGAGACGGAGTGACATGCTGCTGTGTTGAACACCGGGCTGCCGCTGATCAGCGGCAGCCCGGTCGCGATCAGCAGGGAGCAGACGAGCCGGAAGAGCCATATATGGCTCGAGACCAGACGTTAAATACCTGAAGGGGGCGCTACAGGGGAAAAGTTACATAGTGTCGCTTTAACAGAGGAATGTGTTTTGGGATAAAATAACTTTCATATATGCTAGGCACTATGTATGTATACGTGGAAAAGTAAATTCCTACAATACTATAGCGACCCTGTAAAGTGGCTGCCAATCAGTGTGGCACCATGCATGCTGGTCGAAGGGGCTTGCCTGTGATTGGCGGAGGAGAGGGGAGGCGGGTTTAACCTGTCGCAAAAACGGAAGTTAAGTGTGGTTGACGGGTACCATGGTTGTTGAGGTTCGAGCTACAGATCTAAGAGGAGCTCGCCGTCGTTGCTTGTGGATGTCCAATAAAAGAAGGTTAAGACCGTCGGCCCGTTTCCGTGTCAGTCCATAACGTCCGAAACAGTCCATAAACATCCACACGAACTACTGTGCCAGTAGGCATCGTGTTCTTTGCGGGAGGCACCATTATACCCATGTGAATGTAAATGACAAACTACCTTATATAAAACGGGTGCACATAACTTTTTCGGTGAGTTACTCAGGCGAGGTGGAGATGGTGTTTGGTACTCACTCCATATGTAGCGTAAGCTACACGGCAGGTGACCAAACCGACTTTATACTGGGTGGGTGGAGTGGTGGTGGGGGGCAGTCCAAATGCATCTAGCCAGTCTCCCTTACATGGGCACAGAGAGCATCTTACGTAGGATGCCCGTCGTTACTGACATAGCGAAACAACAACAAGCGGCCGGAATTGTTTTTTTCCAGAGTTTGTGTGTTGGGAAACATGCCAGATACCCAAATTAACATATAGAAGCACTAAAAAAGTGGATTTTCATAATAGGGCCCCTTTAAGTAAATTAAGTACTCACAGCAGCAGACACTCATGGGAAGAGGATCTTAAAACTACAATTTCTTGTCACCAATGGAAAACAAATATGTTGTAGTTACAAATCACAAGAAATTCAATTTAAAATTATACATAAAATACAAACTACCCCATATACTAGGAGCACATATGACAATGTTCTGGCGTAGGTTTAAGTTGTAAGCAGCATGTTGGTAGTTATGTGCATTTAATTTTGCTCTGCCTGGAAATTGACTAGTGACTTTTTCTTTGCTCCGCCCCGGTGTGCGCAAGCTAGCGGAACTCTGCGGTGCGCGAGACGGCGAGCAAAGGACTGTTAACGCGACATGGGAGGGACAGAAATGACACGCTTCTGCTGTGATCTGGAGTTATAGAGAAAGTTACAGGGGGCGGGCCAATTTATTTTTCTGTCACGAGATCTACCAATACTACGCCGAGCACCCCTGCTCTATATCCTAAATATACCCTCTACAAACAAACATGCTTTTATGGATTAAGCATTCAAATGTGTAGGTATTACGTCATTTTAATTTAGAGAAGCTTCTTTCAGCAGAAGCTACCGTCACAGGGAGTGTGACAGCAATTCTTAGGGCCACCCACATCATGCCGGTGTTACACACCTACTGATTTCCCTGCGTCGTGTTCTCTTCACGTCTGCAGCGGGGCTGTCTCGCGCACCAGATTCCTCACACATTCACAAACAAATTGCTGGAGATCTTTAAGCCACCGCTCATATCCATGTCGGCGATTACGATTGTATAAGCGAGCAGAGCATCACAGCCACGTATGAAGAAATACATTTTAGAAATGATAAAAATAAAAAGAGAGCACCGACCTGTGTTCGATCCCTTTCACGCAAAATGAGTGCACTCAAGGCCGCGCAGTGCCACCAGAAATTCCTTCTAATATTAGGCAATTTAGAGGCGTCAGATATCTAACGTAACACAACTTAACTTCTCCAAATTAGGAAAAACAACAATAACTAGGGATGCACCGATCTGATCGGCGCCGATCCATATCGGCCGATATTGCCATGATCGGTTTTGATCGGCGTTCTCAAAACGGCCGATCATAACCGATCGATCAGATGACGTCACATCTGCGAGAAATACTATCAGAGACGTTTCAGTCGCCGCGTGCATAACTGAGACGGAGCGCCGCCGAAAGTGCCGCAGAGTGAGAGGTCCGCGAGGATCCTCCGTAGCGGCGGCGCCCCGTCCCCCGAGCTGAACCTCTGGGTCAACTCACCGACACTCACATGTCTGACCCTATAGACTGATGCTCACGCTACACGCGTTCGATCGGAAGCGCGAGGGTTTTCATAAAGTTACCCGCTAACATTATGAAAACCCTCGCGCTCCTGATCGAGTGCTGTTAGCGGAAGGATTCACGTGACACAACATCAGGTTTTGCAAAGATAGCGGAAAGAGCCACGTGAAACAACATCCGTTTTTCAAAATAAGATGTCGACAAATCATACACTAACATATACAAGTTAACAATGAACTGATTTTGTATATTAATAGATCGTTTCTGAGATTTAGCTTGAATTATGCTAACATTAACATTGTTACTGTACCAAGGAAGAGTTTATAAAAATAAGTCAGACTTTTGTATGTTAAAAAAGTCCTGTATATAGATTTCCCCAAGAGTTCCAGGAAATGAATAATGCAGATGTGTTCCATATATATCTGAAATCAATCCCCTACAATAGCAATCAAACGATTGTAATGTATCAATTAGGACAGTTTTCAAAGTAAAAGTCCTAAATGTTTAAAGAAATCTGTAATTTATTTAATGTTTGAGATGCTTTAGATGTGTATTTCCGCATAGTCCTAGGCAATAATGCTACACAATAAATAGAATGCTTCAATCAACACCGTAATTGGTATTATGGGATCGGCAGATACTATTTCAGTGATCGGTGATCGGTATTATCGGTGATCGGCTGACACTGATTTCAGTGATTGGCCCAAAAAACCTGATCGGTGCATCTCTAACAATAACCATCAATTCAATCTAAAAATCAGGTTGACAAATAAACGTGTGGCTGAAGGGGCCCTAAGATGATTAATAAACATGTTTTAATATGCTTGTTATTCTAACTATGATTTGGGAAGTAGGTATATGGGCGACACTCAAGGGCGCCTCCAGCCCATTTCGCGCCCTAGGCAGTCGCCTAGCTCGCCTATAGCAATCGCCGGCCCTGGTAATAAGTTCAATATGGAAAATGGCTCCACAGTGGTGTAGTGGCTAGCACTGTCGCCTCACAGCAAGAGGGCCGTGGGTTCAATTCCCGGTCGAGGCGGTCCTTCTGTGTGGAGTTTGCAAGTTCTCCCCGTGGCAGCGTGGGTACTCTCCGGGTTCTCCGGCTTCCTCTCACAGTCCAGAGACATGCTGCAGGTTAATTGATCTCTAAATTGCCCATAGGTGTGAATGTGAGAGTGAATGGTTGTATCTCCCTATATGTGCCCTCGATAGACTGGCGGCCTGTCCAGGGTGTCCCCTACCTTCGCCCTATGTCAGCTGGGATAGGCTCCAGCGACCCCGCGACCCTAATGAGGATTAAGCGGTATTGATAATGGATGGATAATATATAAAAAAAATTCTTGTCACATTGTTCGTATAGTTATGGAATTTTTATTTATTCGTTGTTTTTGGTTGTCTGGTGTAACTTGTAAAAACTTCAAAAAAAAAAAAAGTAAACAATCGTATTAAAATAAACCAGACATACTTTTTCCCAAATTCAATGTTACTGTGAATTAATTACATAAAATAATCATTAATAAGTAGAAACAAGAACAGTTAATCTTCTTTAAAAAAAAAACATTTAGGAGGATGAAAAGTCAGAACTTCACTTTTGTAAACACAATAGGCTATGTAGAACAGCTAAAACACACATTCATGTAAAGTGCAAAATAAATGTTATCAAAATATACCAGACATAATTTTTGAGAGCCATTCTGTATGGATCAAGCATTTCCACCAGTTTTGGGATGCTCTATAGAGGCACACGTCTGCATTTCTATGCTGCAAAATCACTAATTAGGTCATCATGACAGCTTCTGAGCCACTTCACCATTGATGCTGGTGACAGCAAGACCACTTAGACCAGGGTGAAATTTGACAGGGGGACAGATTTTTTTCAAGCGAGATCTCAGGGGGCTGGATTAGATTCAGCTTCAGGGGGGCGGGACTACTGCCGGCGAGCGTTGGTGACAGGGGAGGGAGAGCGAGAGCGAGCACTCGTGTGCACGCATATCGGAGCTGCCACTCGCAAAAAAGAGTTGTCGCGGGCCGGGTATGACGTGCAGTCGACAGATTCCACCGAAAAATTAATAAATAAATCTCCCCTTACCCGCAGGCCGGATGAGACATGCAATCGGGCCGTAACCCTGGCACCACCGACTTAGACGTTCCTGCCCCATTGTTGAACGGAAGTATGTTTTAATGAGCTTTAGTTTTGAAAAACTTCGCTCAGCAGAGGCAACTGTAACAGGGAGAATTGATGCAATTCGAAGAGCAACCCAGAGATTTGGAAACAGTTGTCTGTGGTAGCAGTTGTGGAAGGTTGATGATTTCCTGTACCATCTCAAGTCCATCAATATCAGAACTTGCTTTCTCAGTCAGTGTCTTCTGCACTTCAATGCAGTTTTTTTGTAGGTCCTCCTTTGACATTCCGGCCACTCTGCTAAAATCAAGCAGCACAATTTGTCTTAGACCTGGGTCATGGTTGCAAAACGGTCACTGCACTGACAACACTGAGTCCACAACACCATTGGAAAAATGTTACCTTTTGAGAGCATCACTGAAGGCCTCTTCAGCAGCATATGCAAACTTGCCTTTTTATTTTTGTGAGCCTTTTCCCTTGAGCTGTCTCCATGTTCATGGCTTCTCAAGGTCCTTGGCAGTTGACACTGCCTCAGCAAACCCAGAGTGCCTGTATCTGAGGGAGGTTTTGGCATCGACAATGAGCCTGACAGCAATGACAAGCTGCATTGAACTAGTCTACAGAAGCTTGTTTACTTGGTTAGTGGCCGTAAGACTTTCACACCAGAACAGAAATCTAAAAGAGGCCACCTCTTCTGCCAGGGCTTGAGCCTCTATTTTTGCGACTGGGTAATCGACTGGGTCATTGACCGTTTCCCTAGCCTCGATGAGTGCATTTCTGATTTCTTTAATTTGGATTCTGGCAGCAGTGACACTCTTAAGCCTGCTCTCCCACCTTACATCACTCCATGATTTCACACACAGGTTGATGTGTTTTGTCAAGATGTTCCATCGCTGTGTAGCTCCTGAGAAGAAACAAAATAGCTTCTGCAAATAGCCAAAAAAAGCCAGTGGCATCCCTGGACGACTTGGCAGCATCAGCTATGACAAGATTCATTGAATGAGCTGAGCAAGGAACAAACAACGCCCTTGAATTACATTGTAGCACTCGGGCCTTAACTCCTTGCTTTTTCCCCTTAATGTTGGCTCCATTGTCATAGGTCTATCCGCGCCAATTATCAAACGTAATGTTGAGTTCCTTCAACTTGTCTAGAATGACAGACAGGTTCAGGCCAGTCGATTTAACCACCTACATATACCTAAGGAAATACTCCTTGATATTTGGCACGAAATCAGCAATTCGCACGATAAGGGACATTTTTTCCGTTTTGGCTTATTTCAGGTGTACAGTCAAGAATTATTGAGAAATATTTTGCTTCCTGAAGCTGTGTCTGGATTTTTTGTAATACTTTGGTGGAGATGATCTGGATCAGTTCATTATCGGTTATCGTGGTCAGGTGGTTCTCCATCACAGCATCAAAACTGCCTAAAAGTTACACTTCCTTTAAGACGTTGCCATTGTCTGGTTCAAACGGACACTGTGAAAAGCCTCTAAATGGCAAATTCCTTGAGGCAAGAGATAGGGTTATTTTAAGTAAGCGTTTGAGAACATCTCGCCACCTTCTTTTTTCTGACTCCAGCAATGTCAGTTCCTGGTGGTCTTTTTTATCATATTTTTCTGTAAACGCATGTCAAGTTCTCTCCATTTAAACATGCACTCGGCATGGTCTGAACTACATTCATGACTCTTCAATCTACTGTTGGACCAGTCACTGTAGCTCTCATCTGCAGTCAGCTTTGTAGGTTTCAAACTGAAAAGCTTGCACCCAAAACAGAACACAGCATTCCTTTGTTGCGAGTAAACAAGTTAACTTCTCATGATTTTCTCTCCATTTGAGTGTTTTGAATTGTAGACTACTATGAAACACCCTGCCATCTAGTCCACTTGGAAAATTAAAATCTGATGGGATTTTAAATGGACATTTGTATCGTTTCAACACGATTTTGGCGGCCAAAGAGTAGGTCAGTAGGAGGGGGCACACAGGTCTCTACATTGTCACCTGCTGATAGACTCTCAATGACAGGACTTGTGCTTTCAGAGGTGGTGGTTCTCTGCGGATCCATCTAAACTGCTGGTTGAGGGTTATTGATCATCAGGTTTGGTATTGTGGGGTCTACAGACCTGCAAGACGGTTGCTCCTCGTCTGCATCTTCGTCACCTTTTTATCCTTGTACATATCTCAGAATAGACCCTGTATTAATTTATAAATACAACGAAAAAGGATCCGTATAGAAAGAGACACAATATTCAAACAAAGAGTCTTATACCAAAAAAAGTATAAACATGTATAACTGTATGCATGCAGCCAATGTGCTATCCCCCTTTATTCAACTATTTGATTAATCTAATATAAAAGCATGGCCTTTTCGGTGCCTCTGTACCTGTAATCTGTGTAATGACAATACATTTAATCCAATCCAATAATGGAATGTAAAGTAACATCTAGCTGGTGTCAGTTATGCCTACTTGTAAAATGCATAATGTTTAGCAGTAAAATCTCAATTTAGCTTGCACCTAGGGTTGCCATCTTCCTCAACCCCAAATGAGGTACACTTTCTTACAGATGTGTGTGCCAAAAGCTGACCAACAATAATGGAAATAGCTTAATTTGCCATACCATAAAACCTATTAATCTCAGTGTAAATTTGGCAAACCACTACTCTACTTGCATGTATTGTTCATAGTAATAGTCAAGACAATTATTACAAGTTTCTCAAATTTCATGTTTTCTTAAAATAGCATTAGACCTGAATAGCATAGATTCCTGATTGTTATGGTTATCTTAGTGCGATGGTAGCTAAGGACACTTTTAATAACTTGAAACGATTTAAATGTAAGATTTGTTTGCATGAAATGATAGCTAGTTATCTATAGGTCAGTGGGTAGAAGGTCCCTCTTTCAAATCAGGGGGTTGGAGGTTCAATCCCTGCCCTAGTCCATGTCTTTGAGCAAGACACTGAACCCTGAACTGAATTGCTCCCTGTAGCTGCGTCTACGGTGTATGAATGTTACAGGATTGTAAATTGCTTTGGATAAAAGCGTCAGCTAAATGACATGTAATGTAATGATCTAGCTAACGTTATAGTCTTCTCGATTTAACTCCTACAATATTCATCAGTTCATATTCCCACATACCAACAGTTCATGTGTAAAAAAATAAGCATTATAAAAATTAAAATAAAATAGTTAAACATATTGCACCAGGTAGTGATAAAGTGCTGAAGAGACCAGGATCAGATGTTCAGTTTAAGTCAAGTGGCCTCCTGGGAGCTCAGCTGGTTGTGCAGCCGGACCGCAGCGGGGAGAAAGGACTTGCGGTACCTCTCCCTCAGACACCGGGGATGAATCAGCCGGTGACTGAAGGAGCTGTGCAGCGCTACCAGAGCGTCCCGCATGGGGTTGGAGGCGTGGCCCATCATGGACGACAGCTTCGTCCTCATCCTCCTGTGCCCCACCACCTCCACGGTGTCCAGAGGACGCCCCAGCACGCTGCCGGCCTTCTTTATCAGCTTGTCCAGTCTCCGCCTGTCAGCCGCACTGATGCCGCTGCACCAGAAGACCACTCCATAGAAGATGGCTGATGCCACCACAGAGTCGAAGAAGGTCTTCAGGAGTGCTCCCTGCACCCCGAAAGACCTCAGTCTCCTCAGCAGAAAGAGTCTGCTTTGTCCCTTTTTATAAAGTGCATGAGTGTGGTCAGACCAGTCCAATTTGTTGTTTAAGTGAACACCCAGGTACTTGTAAGATCTGACGATCTCGATGTCTAGTCCCTGGATGCTCACCGGTACCGGAGGAGGGCGTTTACCCCGGCGGAAGTCCACCATCAGCTCCTTGGTTTTGCTTGCGTTAATCTGGAGGCAGTTCCGCTGGCACCATCCTAAGAAGTCCTGGTTCAGTTCTCTGTATTCCCTGTCATCATCGGCGGAAATGAGGCCGACGATTGCAGAGTCGTCAGAGAACTTTTGCAGGTGGCAGTTAGCAGAGTTGTAATTGAAGTCCGATGTGTAAATGGAGAAGAGGAATGGAGCCAGAACGGTTCCTTGTGGGGCTCCTGTGCTGCAGGAGACCCGCTCTGACTCGCACTCTCGTATCCGCACATACTGAGGACGGTTGGTGAGGTAGTCCAGGATCCATGCAGTGAGGTGGTGGTCCACCCCGGTCTGCTCCAGCTTGTCCCTCAGAAGCAAAGGCTGGATGGTGTTGAAGGCACTGGAGAAGTCGTAGAACATGACTCTCACAGTGCTTCCAGCCTTTTCCAGCAAGCTTCCAATTTAACCGTGATTTAAGATATTCCATTGGAGTTGGGACAGTCTGTCCTTCAGTCGAGGCATGATGATCTCTCCCTACAAGTTTCACCCGTTTGTGTGTGTTAGCGTAACAAATGCTTGTGGAGTCAAGTGCAGTTGAGAGGCGCTCGTCTCCAGGGCATAGATTGCACTTAACTGTTATATTTTTCTCTTTTCACAGATACAAATAAAAAAGGCTGTGATTGGAATACGGGACAAATCAAAATCACCCATAATTCGGGTTGTCACGGACAAGTCGGGACGGTTGGCAACCCTTCTTGCACCTAAGTTATAACACATGTGTGCCAACATTAGCAATAACGTCAGCTAATTCGAGGCGTATGCATAGACTAACCATTAAATTAGCAGCACATTTCCCGTATTTAATGATGATTTAAACATGGACTTACCTGAAAGTGATGCACGGGCACCATCGTAACTTTTTGAGTAATACATATATCTCATGTTCTGCCTGTTTTGTGATATACATGCCTAAAATTTCAATACTGAAATAATAGACATTATAATTATTATAACTATGATGATTTTTTAGTTGCCTAGTTTTTGGTGCCCCTTTTACAGCGTTTGGCATCCATATAGTTGGTGCATTACCGCCACCCTCTGGAGTATTAATCCGTCAGTTCACACTTTACAAACAAAACAATAAAATATACATATATAATAAAATAAAAAAAATAATAAAATACCTCATCCCTACATTTCAACTATACCCTACAATAAACCCCTGTGTCCTTTAAGAATTTGAACAGTACTCTAATCTGTGCTCTCCCCTCCATGCTCAGTATTCCCTTAAGTGTACACTCACGCACCCCCAATTCCCCCAGTTTCTTCCACATCACCTCTCTGAGTCTCATGCGCTTTACAACCCTCCGTGTGCTCTCCCCTCTGTCTCCTCTTAAGCCTCACAGGCCTGCCTCAATTAGATGCCCTAAGCACCTGCAGCTGCGTGAGTGGTGAGGCAGTCTGGGATATGTAGTTTCAGCTACAGCGACCATTTTGTAGTGTGCCCGCTGTGATTGAGTGGGAATATAGTGTCCCTCCACTACCTGTCCCCTTGTGATGCCACAGTATCTTTGCCATTTGTTGTCTCGCTTTTCTACAATGCTGTTGTGAATTGGAAAAATCGTCCTCTAGTCATATTCGTTGCTATTTTATGTTTCGTCTGCGTATTATGACAGCAATAGGCATTGTTACGGTTCCCTGTATATGAATGGCGTGAAGACTTACTGCTGTTGACACTCTTATTTTCTTTCTTTAGGTAACAATACATTAATTTAAAATTGTAAACTATCACCACCGTATCACCTACTTAAGGGGACATATTATGCCCATCTTTGCAAGTTGATATGGTTCCTTGGGGTCTTAATGTAATGTTTGTAACATATTTTGGTCAAAATACCACAATAATCATTTCAAACAGCAGCCTTTTTACGCTGTCAAAAACACATTTACCGACAGATTGACCTGTTTTGAGTGGGAGCGGGGTGCTCAGTGTTGCCAGATTGGAAATGGTGAAGTATCGTACCAAAGGCTCAAAATGCTTGTATTATTTGGAGGATAATTATCGTGTTGTAGAGTTGGGAAATAGCGAGACGGAGACATAGTTGCAGTCGAGATGGTTTACTTCAAACTCCACATAAAATGTACAATACTTGTGCATCACGATAGCGGCAGCGCCACACACGCTCTTCCCGGAAACCGTAGAGCCAGACCCCGAAAACCCCGCCAGCTCTTAAAGGCACAGTAGCTCTTAGGTGAATGTCTCTCACAGTTCGTATGTGGGTCACCACACAGGCCCCCCCAGAATTCACCCAACCCAAAAGTGCAATAGACGAAAGTCAGTGAACCGAGTCCGACTCCAAAAGGCAAAGTCAACGTGGCAGGGGGCGGACCAAACGGCCCGAAACGGCTGCGCTTCGCAGCAGGGGTATCCAGTGGGGCCGGGACAGAGGTTGGGGCAGGGTGCGGGGCTCAAACAGGGGGGCGCCCCCGGCGTGGGGGCAGGGCCAACTGGACGGGCTCATCAATGTCTAAATGAGCAGGCTTGAGACGGTCGATAGCGACTCTCTCCGGCCTGCCCCCCCTGTCCACAACAAAGTTCTTAGCGCCCGCTTCCAGGACCTGGAAGGGGCCGTCGTAGGGGGGCTGCAGCGGAGACCGATGGCTGTCATGACGGATGAAGACATACCTCGCCGCTGGCAGGTCCCTGGGGACATAGGACTGGGGGAGGCAGTGGCGAGTCGTCGGGACAGGCACGAAGGTGTCGGCGACGCCCCGGGACACAGTTCGGTGAAAGGAGGCGGACCAGGGTGCAGTCGCGTCCGGCAGAAACTCCCCCGGGACCCGCAGGGGCTGGCCTTACACCAGCTCGGCGGATGAGGCCTGAAGGTCTTCCTTGGGGGCAGAGCGTAGACCGAGCATGACTCACGGGAGGCAGTCAATCCAGTCGGCGCCCGTAAGGCTGGCACGAAGAGCGGCCTTCATGTCACGATGGAACCTCTCACAAAGCCCATTAGCTGCGGATTGTACGCCGTAGTGCGGTGAATCTTTACCCCCAGGTGCTCAGCAACTGTAGTCCAGAGCTCCGAGGTGAACTGTGGGCCCCTGTCGCTCGTGATGTCACCCGGCGTGCCAAAGCGGGCCACCCAGCACCCGATGAATGCCCGGGCGACCTCCGCTGCCGTAGTGGAGGACAGGGGGACCACTTCCGGCCATCTGGTGGTCCTGTCCACCATGGTGAGAAGGTAAGTATATCCGCGGGAGGGGGGCAGGGGGCCCACTAGGTCCACATTCACGTGGTCGAAGCGCCTCTCTGGCACCACAAACGGTGCCAAAGGGGCTTTTGTATGGCGGTGCACCTTAGCGCGCTGGCACGCAACGCAAGAGCCAGCCCAGGCTCTAACGTCCTTCCGGAGACCAGGCCAAACGAACCTGACGCCCACCAGCTTAGCCGAGGCCTTCACCCCAGGGTGGGAAAGGCCGTGGATGGTGTCGAAAACCCTCCGCCGCCAGGCAGCAGGCACCAGCGGGCGCGGTTGCTCGGTAGAGGTGTCGCAGAGGAGGGTGGCATTTGCTGTGTCGAACACCACGTCCTCCAGCCGTAGCGCAGTAGGAGCCGACCGGAAGGCTTGAATGTCTGAGTCCGTGGCTTGGTCCGCCGCCATAGCGGCGTAGTCGAGTCCCAAGTGGACGGACCCGACGACCACCCGAGAGAGGTAGTCGGCGACAAAGTTGTCCTTGCCCGACACGTGCTGGATGTCCGTGGTGAACTCGGAAATCGCTAAGAGCTGACGCTGCTGACACCCCGACCACGGTTCCGTGGTCTTGGCCATGGAGAACGTCAGCGGCCTGTGATCCACGAACGCATTAAAACGCCTGCCCTCCAACAAGAACCTAAAGTGTCTGGTGGCAAGGAAAAGTCCCATCAGTTCCCTGTCAAAGGTGCTGTTTGGCAACCCTGAGATCGGTTGACCAATGACTGTTCTCTATACCGTCAGAGCTCGCGCAAGAAGGTGGAGTGTAAGGGAGATAGCATTTCCAAAATGTGTAAGGGGCAGTGGCGGCCGGCCCATAGAGGGCCACGGGGCCTGGCCCCACCCACCTTGAGCCACCCAACAACAAAAAAAGCTCTCCCGCCGCAGCTCTGTTGCGCGAGCGAGAGGAGTTGTGTGCAAGTGACTTTTTTGGTGACATTCGTCCAGATGTGCGCGCACACGCCAGGCTCTACGGCACGTGAGACGTGTTCACGCGACACGTAGAGACAGACTGACGTGTTTTAATGATGTGCTGCTGTAGAGACGATCAACATCAGATCGGTCAGGTACGCAAAGGAGGAACACAAGTGGTAGTACGCATTGTTGATTATTTTTGTGCATGCGTACCTGCGTACCAGTTGTATATATATATATATATATATATATATATATATATATATATATATATATATATATATATATATATGCACTGAATTGTATGAATAAGATGTCCGTACTATGTCAGTGTTAGAATAAAAGTTCAATATTTAACTGCAAAGTAGTAATGTTTGTTTGATACCTTTTTTTTTTCATTGATTTATGAATTTGATTGGATGGCCCCACTAAAACAAAAATCCACCAGCTGCCACTGGTAAGGGGTAAATACTAGTTTGTGAAAACCCAGAGAAACACAAATATCCGACGAAGAAAAATCCCAGACTTTTTTGGAATCCGTGCCGGACGCATTTTTTAGGTCTCAAAAACAGAACATGTCCGGGGAAAACCGGACGTCTGGTCACCCTAACCACCCTAACGTCTGGCGCCATAAGTTAGGGTGACCAGATGGTCTTTTCACAAAGGTTTTCACAAACTAATATTTACCCCTTACACGTTTTGGAAATGGTATCTTCCTTACGTTTAAAAAAAAAAGTTCACTGTAATCAGGAGCTGGCCGCTCTGTCCATTCGCGCACCTCACATTTTTTTCATCGCAGCCTTTTTTTTGCCCTAGGCGCTCGGGATTTGTCATAGGCGTTCGGGAAAACGGCTTCTCACCCACATTTTCCCTATGCACGAAAACCCCTGGTTTTCGATTTGCTGCTAGCTTAGCCAGCACAGCGTGGTTTAGTAAAACAGCCATCAAAATGGAGGAAAATATCACTTTTCTACATGTTGAGTGTCCGTTAGCCTCCTCTCATAGCTGCTACCTGCGAAGGTTGTATTGCATGTTACAGTGACAATCATATAATTAGTATACATAGTAAGTCATAATGAGATAGTAATTCATAATTATGAGATGCTAAATGGATCTTAATTTAGTCATCGCAGTACCGGAATGGGTTTCCATACTTCTGCTTGTTGGTGATAAATATACAAATAATAATAATAAAACGCTGCATTTCACTGGTGTTTATCTGTAACCAGAGAATACAATCAGAGCAATGTGTGTTTGAGTGTGTGGGGGTGTGTATAGGCGTGTGTGTGTGTTGTCAGTTTGGACTCAGGAGCCTTGACACAATAATAAGCCCATCCTCCTCCCAAAGGCCCCCAGTTATATTAGAATTCACTGGTCCAAATATTGAAATACAGTTGGTACCTCAGAGATAACAAGGGGGTGTGGTAGGATAAATAGAAGGCACAGTGTGTGTGTGTGGTTCTGCTAAGTGAATGGATAAAGAGACAGAGTGTAAAGAGACAGTAAGTGTGTGTATCTACTTCAGTGGTTATGAAATGGGGGTGCATCAAGGCACTCCAGAGGTTATGTGAGATTTCTCAAAGATATATATTTAAATTTAGCAACCATTAAAAAAATCCTTTACAAATAATTGTTAAATAAATATTCAATGAAATAAAATGTATTCTATATGAAATCCGACACAGTTACAGCTCTGTGTATTACATCTTTGTGGGGGGAAACAGGGGGTAGATCACGTAAAAAAGGTTGAGAACCACTGGTCTACCTTTGCATGCCTGTCTTCGCATGTGTACCCAATAGACTGTTTGTCAGCGTCACAAATGACTACCCTATGAATTAGAAATGATGCCGAAACCAATGGAGACAGCCAGGAAAGAAGTCAGAAGAGGAAAGTTCAAAAAGATAATGCTTCAATTAAATATTCATTAAGACTACCCCATTTACAGTTACTAGTCATTGTTCCAAAACACACACACTTACTACCCGAGTCACAATGACAGCGCAAATCTTCTTTATTTTGTTGACAGAAATCTATCAAAAAGAGATTTGGAACTGAAATCAGCAAGTCTCCATATGCATCTAAAGTGTATGTGTCAGATTGTAAACTGACCTTAAGTTGGAAAATAAATGACTTCATACAGTTATTATTGCTTCACACATTCTCTGTGTTTTATGAGGTGCTTTGTAGCTGTCATATTTGTTTGCTCCAGTCCCAACACAAAGAATGTCTTCTACGTATCTCCTTTTTTCTCCCACAAAGTTGGAAACCTTGAAAATGAGATTGTATGGTAAAATATATTATTATTATATTTAATTTAATTGTTTACTTTACAGGCACAATGCACATCAATCAACAGTAAAACTGTAAGTGAGCCAGAGAGGCTAATTTTCAAGGCAGCCATACATATACAGTAGATATTTGGAAACGATTACACCATTTCCAAATATCTATAGATGTTTTTTCCCCCAAATCATTATTTGTAATCTAAGTAATTAGTTTGCTGCATCTGTCTATATCAGAATGACTGAAAGTGTCTCTACCATCCTAATAATGTATCTGACCCATGGTAAATGAGCTTGATAAATAGTTCCAGCTATTGGAACTGAACAAGCAGAATTTGGTGCTTTTGATACAATTAATTTGCATCATTAAAAAGCACCAATTGAGACAGAATAAAGAAACATATATAATGGTCATTAGAAACAACATGATTGACAAAGTCATGAAAG
The DNA here is from genome assembly GCA_036178185.1 of Liparis tanakae. Classification (NCBI taxonomy): domain Eukaryota; kingdom Metazoa; phylum Chordata; class Actinopteri; order Perciformes; family Liparidae; genus Liparis; species Liparis tanakae. The sequence continues at coordinate 17,153,807 of CM070095.1, read as the reverse complement.
ATTGGAATTGTATAATAATGCTTCTGTGAAATATGCCAAAAAGTATACACCCCAGTTGAAAGGATTCAGGTTAAAGCATCATGAACTGCTAAAAGCTCAATCTCAGTGCTTTCCCAGTTCAGACTTCCACCTCAGCTGCACTGTGAAGTTACGCAACTCATCCATCTTGAAAGTCAAGCATACAAAAAGGTAAATATTCCATTTAAATGTTAATTAAATTTAACCCATCTACTCAGTCATCCGTGACAAATTGCTTGGTTGGCACTGAGCTTGATTCAACTTATTCTTCTGCAGTTCCCTTACTCATCATTACAATGTGCACAACAGACAGAGTCCCACTTCTTCTGGATTTTCTATCTATGTCAAGGCAAAAAGTTTCCATTTGTACTTCAATATCTTTAAGGAAACACGGCTCTCTGCAGCGTTCATATCTTTAAATACACACGGAGGAAATGTGGCATCGTGAACCCTCTTTGATGCGTTCAGGCATTTGATCTGCAGTAATAACCTGCAGCTTGGATTGTGTCATGTATGATTTGATGTTTTTTTCTAAATGGGGTTTAAATGTGGTTACGTCACAGTAACCTATAAACTATTATCCATCACATTGTTGTAATCTGCAGTAAATTCAGGATGACATTAAGCTAGAATCCTCAAGAGTTCAGTTCTGATTGATCTGGTGACATCCACGGGTACAGCTGGGAAAAGCAAGTAGGCTAAAGTTTAATATTGCAGGTGTTAGAACGGTGGAGGCAGAAGATGCTCTTTGAGCAGCTGTTTGTTGTGAAATACAACAGGAGAGCAACTGGTGTTTTTTAATGCAGCCAAACAAACTATTTTATAAATAAAGAAGTCAGTTTATAATTGGCTTTTTCTCCTCTTGCCACGAGCTGATTTCATGCCGCACATGGCACACATTAAAGCTGAGGCGTTGGAGATGTGCAGCCTGTCGCCTGCAGCTCTCCCTCTAACAGCTCAGTGTTAGAGGCTCGATGTCATCGCATTTATCATGGCAGTGTCATCATTGCCTCTGCACTGTGACATTATAGAAGTGAGGTTGTTTTCTAAACCAGTTCACACTCTAAAAATAGTGCTAGTATTCACATTACTCAGCGTATCTGGTTTAGGGTGAATGCCGGCTGCTCACATCCATAATTTTTAGCAGAACCTACAAAAAAGAATGCGGCACAATTCATAGATGTCCCACAATTTCTTTTTGTATGTCATCCCGGTAATCGTGAATAAAGCACGCAAAATCCTACAACTGGTGGACAGGAAGTGGATGGGTCCAACACACGTCGATCTTTAAACTAGGAGACTCCATGTGAAACCAAAAACTAAGCAGTTTTGTGTCAAACATAAAGTAGTTTTGTTGCCTGAACCGGAAGCCGTGAAGACTGAAGTTTACTTTGAAGATACCAGATGCATGTTACAAGCAGAAAATGCAATGTGTTGCAGGCTTCCGTAGAAAAACTCACAAAAACTTATTTCCCTTGAATATGTGGAGGGTGTAGGATTGGTCTCAGCATTAGTAGGTTCACTGCCAGCCTCCCTCCCCCTGCCATATCAACAATTTTGTTTTTGATATTATGGTGAACAGGCAAACTTTGTTTTAGCCATTGCACTTTGTATTTGGATGTCAACTGGCATGTTCTCCAATGCATTTGTTGTGCAGTAAATCACTGGTGTGATTTACTGGCTTAATGAGGATTAAAGCTTCCAATGGCATGTTTCCAATCACTAAAACCAATTTAAGCAGGAGGCTGGGTCATTCTTTTTTTCCAGAGTGGTCTTTTTGATGGTGTATGCTTTGACACTCAAAAGAAAGTACCATTTTCAATAAAGATATAATGCAGCCACAGATACTGACTATACCACTTTGCCTGAAACCGTAACTTCTTGTGATGAAGTTGCTCTACTCTGATACATTTTGGATCAGGCTGGTAAAGTTCTCCATATCCAAGACACTGCTACACTCACTTCCTTGACAGTCACTGTCGCTCAAAGTGACTGTTCCCTAAAGAGCAAAGAAAACTTAGTCTAGTCTGCACATGAATAGGCTGAGACTATAGTTACAGGGATGTCTATATGTACAGATTGTAAAGCACTCTGAGAAAAAAATGGTAATTTGTGAAAATGGACTACAAAGAAACTGAATTACATACACACACATATATATATATATATATATATATATATATATATATATATATATATATATATATATAGTATTTATACTGTCAGCCATGATAATACACCTCAACACAGAATCTTCACCATACGCCTTGACGGTCCAGCTGCTGCTTCCTCAACCTTCACTACATCTGCATTGGATTTCTGAGTTCCCTGAATGCATTTCAAAATAATGCCTTAAGATATAAATGTAGACCTTTATATGAGTAGTTTTTATATTCATTTTGAAAGCCATTCAGAATATGTAGGTAATAGGTTCAGGTTTAATGGAACAGCCTTTTTTTTTTTATTCAACATCACATAATTCACAATCCAAAAGTGTTGACATGAGGTCAGATTGCCCAAACATCCTTCAATTTCAGTGCTAATGCATGGTAATCATTTAAAAAATGCCATGAGTAAGACCTCACCAGAAGCCTTGATGGTCCGGCTGCTGCTTCCTCAATCTGCACTACATCTGCACTATATTTCAGATTTTCCTGAACGCATTTAAAAATTCTGCAGGTTTGCTCTGCGTGGATAGTTATTAGCTAACGTTAACTAACAATGACTTGGGCTTCTTGATAGCTACTAACCCTCTGGAGTGTGAACAAAGTTCCCATATCTCTTTTCTTTTTTGGTGGCATTTTTCTATCTACAAAGCACAAAAGGTTCAAAAATATCAATGCTGAGACAAAATAAAATACTAATGAGTCTTTATTATTTCCTGGCGTTTCGTAGCTTACTGTGACTACTGTCAGCTTTCTTTCTGCAAGTTACGATTCATGGTGTTTCTGAATCTGACACTTCAGCTAATTAAATGACATAATCTAAACTGGAAAACGTGGGAAAGTACTTTTCACTCTTCAGGGCCACAAACATAGTATATAATAATACAAATGAGTTACCAAATATATTGTGCACAATAATTTTTTTATAACAGGCAATTCAAATTAACAAAATATGCTGTCTCCAAGCTGGCCTGGGAACGCTTCGGGAACCCCCAGAATGGTGAGAGGGAAGTCTGGGTCAGCCTGCTGGGTCTGCTGCCTCCGCGACCCGACCCCGGACTACGCGGATGTGAATGAATAGATGGATAGATGGACAATTGTGTATTTCCCAAAACTTTGGTCGTAAATAGTCCTTATGGACCTTATGCGAATCTACACCCTTGCGTTTGTGTACAGATTGTAAAGCTCTATGAGGCAGTTAGGTACCGTATTTTTTGCACTATACGGCGCACTTAAAAGCCTTTATTTTTCTCAAAAAACGAAAGTGCGCCTTATAATCCGAAGCGCCTTATATATGGATTCACTCTGGTTGTGCTTACTGACCTCGAAGCGATTTTGTGTGGTACACGGCGCTAAGTAAAAATGTTTTAGTACGACTTTGGTAAAACTACAAAGCCGCACCGATTGCAGCATTAAGGCTTCCGTAGCCAGGAGCGTCGCGGAGTAATACATACTGTGCTTCACCATAATACAGGGCTCTCAACCCTCACGCATTTCGGTCTTAATTCACGCTCTCTCGCCACACATCCAATTTCTCACGCTGAAAAAAAAAATCTCGGCTATGAGCGGTGGAGAAATCAAACGCCCCCCCTGAGTTCTGCTGTGCGGGGCCACTTATCAACCAATCAAAAACACATTGGCTACACAACAGCCAATCAGAAAAAGCTCACTAGCCCCCCCCTGACTGATTTATTTGACCGTTTTGTTTCTCTTAATGCGCCTTATAGTCCGGTGCGCTTTATATATGAAAAAATATCGAAAAATAGATCATTCATTGACAGTGCGCCTTATAATCCAGAGCGCCCTATAGTGCAAAAAATACGGTACAACTCCATCTAAGAAAACCTTTATTAAAACATTTTTGAAGGGAGCCACAGTTACAGTTTTGTTGCTAGAGAGCATTAAAAAAATCTGTGAAATATAAAAGCAGGTGATGGGAGAGATCTTAATAATTTCCTTTCTGAAAAGATATATTTATATTTTTTACATTCTTTCTTACGTACTGCTCTTCCAAAGACGTTGCTAGAACAATTATAGATATATTTATTTCAAAAACAATTTACAAAGTGAAACATTGGGACAGAAGACTGAATGATTGTGAGTAATGAAGTGCAAGGTATTTTTGTATGTGTACTTTGGCTACATGTTTCTATATACCTTTTTATTTATTACGTGCATGTGGAAGATTTTACATCTTTATATATGTAAGGGCTTGAAGGGAAAGGTGGTGGCTGGAGTCTACATCCCAGAAGGCTACATCCACTCGTTCAGGATAGCATGGGGATCAGGTGTGGGAAGAGACACACCTGATTGTGATCTTCTCGTCAGGGAGACAAATAAAGGGCATGGAGGGAAACATCGCAGAGGGTAATCAGATATTCTACATCATGTTAAGATATCGCACTGATGTAGCAATTGAGGTGATTTAGCAATTGTATTATAAAATCTGTCAGGAAGGAAAATTACCAGGACTTTGGAAGCAAGGAGTTATAGTACTAATCAGAAAAGATCCCAATAACTCATCAATCTACAGACACAAAGCATTGACATTCCATACATGTAAAATCCTGCAGTGAATAATCACAGAACAGGTAACATTATTTGAAATACAAGAATCTTAGGTCAAATTATTAAAGTGGATTTAGAAAAGGGAACAATGGATCCAATAACATGTCTAGAAGCAGAGCTGAGGAAGGCACAGGTGAATAAAGAGGTGGTGGTAACAGTATTTCTTTTATGTGGAAAAAGCATATGATTTGCTGTGGAAAGAGACTATTCAAATGAAACGATTAGGAATCTCAGGTAAAATGTTTAGATGGGTTAAACAAATAAATGTTTAGCGTTCAATAGAAGTGAGAGTGGGAAAGCTTCTGTTGGACACCCATTTGGTGGATAAAGGAACACCACTGGGAAGTGTGATTTAGTCAGTTATTGTTTTCGATTGCTTGATGAAGTTTATGGAAAATGTTGGTCAAAATATAGGGAGATCTTTATTTGCAGATTGGGCAGTTGGTCAAAACAGATCTTTATTTGTAGATGATGGGGCACTATGGAAAAGAGGAAGGAATGTGGAATATGTGTTGAAACGGATGCAGCAAACGATCAAGAGTTGAACAGTGGGCGTTGGAATGTGAATTTACATTTTCAGTGGAAAAAAACAATACCTTTTTCTTTAAAAGAAAGAAAATTGGAACAGAGGACAAACTGTATTTATATGGTAAGGGACTGAAAAGGATGGGCTCGTACACATTTTTAGGAATGGTTTGATGCTAGACTTACCTGGAATGTACATATTGAAAAAATGGTTAATAAATGTAAAAAGGTTTTGAATGTAATGATATGCTTGATGGGAACAGACAGGGTGGCTTTGAAAGCTATATGGGTCTGATAAGATCAGTAATATAGGGTGACCAGATTTGAGTTTGTGAAAAAGAGGACGCCTCGGCATGGCTCCTTCATGATGTCCCCCCTTAGATAGGAAAGGGCTCCCATGGCGAGCGGCGTCGACGGGGAGGGGGAGGGGGGGGGTGCTAGTGAGTCTGCCCACCCGTGTGCGCACATCACAGTTGAGAGCGAGGCGCTCGTGCTCAAATGCAGACGGATCTCTCTTATTCTACCCGTTTTGTGATATACATGCCTAAAAGGGGGATTTCGTTTATCTGGCAACACTGAGATCAGTTGACCAATGACTGTTCAGGTGGAACGTAAGGGGTAAAAACTTGTGAAAGACCCAGAGAAACGGAAATATCCGACGAAGCAAAATCCCGGACGTTTTTGGCAACCCTGCCGGACACATTTTTTTTTTTGTCTCAAAAAGAGGACATTTTCCGGGGAAAACCGGACGTCTGGTCACCCTAAGTAATAGATATGGCTGTGTGGTGTACAGATCGGCGTAAAAATACTGGATATAATAAAAGCGCAAGCGTTAAAGATTTGCAGTGGGACATCTGTGCTGGCATTGCAGGTAGAAATAGACGAGAGATGCCATTTGAGTTGAGAAGAGATTAGAGAATGATGAGATGGTCAGTTTACAAGCACGTATCAACCATCCAGCAAAGTGCAATAGTGCCATGCTGGAAACACAAGAAAATGGCAACGAAAAGCTTTGGTTGGGTTGCTAAGGAGAAGGCAAGGGTATTGGGGGTGTTTAGATAGGAGTTACTTTCCAGCAGTGTTTTTTCCCGCTATCCCTCCATGGTTACTGCCCCAGCCAGAAGTTGATCTGGGCCTCCTTGAACTGATGAAAGATGACTGTCGCAGAACGTGTAAGATCGTCGAGTCATACATAAAGGGGAAGTATTGCAAATATATACAGATGGATCTAAAGACCCCAACTCTGGTAGAACAGCAGCAGTAATTCCAGTATGAGTGTGGGAAAAGACTCAGTGATGACCTGTCTGTGTTTACGCGTGAGATGATGTGTGTGTGTGTGTGTGTGTGTGTGTGTGTGTGTGTGTGTGTGTGTGTGTTACAGTGGGTATAGGAAGTCAGGCCCGAGAGAGTGGTAGTCACATCAGACTCGTATGCATTATTAACTAGATTGAAATGTTGCCATTCCAGAAGTAGAGAAGATCTAATGTATGAGGTTCTACAGGCACTTGTTAGACTTTATCAAAAGCAAATGGCGGTTCATTTTGTGTCGGTCCCGATCCATGTTGGCATCGATGGCAATGAGAAGGTGGATGGAGCTGCAAAACGGGCTTTGAAGAGTGGGAGAAATATTGCTCATTAAAAAATAAGTAATTCAGAAGCTAAAGTGGTGATTAAGGAACACATCAAAAATATATGGCAGAATGAATAGGAAAAAAGGGAGCAAAGGAAGATATCTGTTTAACAATAAACCATTGGTTTGGAGTGCAGGGTCTAGTGGACGAAATAGAAAAGAGGAGAGGGTGATAACGAGGCTAAGGAATGGCCATACTGGACTTAATAGTTCCCTCTATTTTATAAAAAAAATCTAATACTGGAAAGTGTGACTTCTTTGTAGAAGATGAAACTGTGGACCATGTGTTATGTCAGAGGTACGAGGCAGTGAGAAATATTTTTGAAAAGGGGTTAAGAAAGATGGTAGAAGGTAATATTATGAATGTACTAAAATGCTCTAGTGATGAATGCTGGAAGGTACTGTTAGAATATTTAGAGGCAACATGATAAAGGAGTAGAATCTGAGAGCTCATTTTACTTATTATGTTTGTTTTTTGTCTTTTTCACAATAACATTTTTTTTACTTAAGTATACACTCCAGATGAGAGGGTGGTGGTAATGCACCTGAATATGTTTGCCAACAAAAGCAACAGAAGAAGAAAAAGAAGAAACGCAGAGGGAAAAATCACAACAGGAGGAGAAGAGTGACTTCTCCCCTGCCTGAAGAAGGGTAAGTCGGCTATAGAGGCCCGGCTGAGATGGATTCTATAAGGAATTGATGGAGCTTGAGACTGAGCTACGCTTTCAGTTCATTTTTGTTTATTAAATTAAAAACTCTTAAACTCTACAGACCTGACTCTGCCTGTGATTGCTGCACTGCCCTAACTGATGTGTCCTCTGTGCCCTCCTTTTACAGTATAAAATAAATCAAACAAATGCACATTATTTGCTTTGTATGGATGCATTTGCTGTGGCATGGGAAAGTCAAATAAAACACAACAAAAGGCAAACTAATTGTCATTAACATGTTTTAAGCATGCACTCTAGTTCACTTCATTAATCTGTTTTGATTTGTTATCATTTAGGCATTTCATATCTTCCTTGACTTGTGTGCCAATAGTATTTGCTTATTGGACATTAAATTGCAGAAAAAGAGCTGGAAAAAAGGATTACTGCTCAGCGTGTGTGGGTGTGTGTGCGCTTGCTGAGCCTAGATGAGGTGGTTGTGAGCTCTAATTAGGTACTGGAGGGAGGATGGATTCGGAAAAGAGACGGCAACAGCAAGAGTAAAATAAAAAAAATTGACAAGCGATATGTATATCAGATTCCCAGAAGCATAATGTTTTCACAGTGTTTATTTCCTCTTGAAATATGCAGTGCAACCTTTGGTCATAAACATTACAAAGAAACCTCTGTGTGAAAAACAGGTTTATTATTAAAATGAGATGTTTTGACAATTACTAAAGCTCTGTGACAGGAAAGAGGAAGCCAAGACAATTATAATGCCTCCTGACTGCTGCTGTCTGAGGTGTTTCATACAAATTGATACTTTCATATAATGGTCATGATAGAAACTGGGTTCATGACTGATGCACGCTTGAGCCAGTTATTAAGAAGACATGTCAGGATACAGTTCAAGTTCAGTAATAAAAAGGGATGAAATACAAGGCTTCGACATGTACACATTCTTATACTCAGTCATTATACAAGAGAAGGCAAGGGAATTCTAAATATCTTTCCTTGCACAAAGAACAGCTGCACAAACATCACTGTTTATTGCAGATATGCAAAAACTACAAACTTGCGGACAGCTGAAAATGAGACAAACATGGGTAGCAGACAATGTTGACCCTCTTAACAAACGCTGACCATGCCGCCCTCTCGCCCACATTTGTATTTCCACTGGGTTAGCTCTGCAAAACCATTGCTGTCTCACTTATGCAAGAGTATGACAATAAATATGAAATGTAAATACATTTACTCAATGTAAGTACATTTACTCAATGTGTATTACTTATGAGTCATATGTCAAATGATACATTTTCTTCGACCAACTTTGCTACAAGGAGAGTTTCCATGGCAACAAACTTTCCAAGTAAAAATGTATTTACAAATGCAGACGGGTCTTCATTGACAGGAACATTTAAGCATAGAGAGATTTAGGTATGTTGTGATTATATCAAAGTGAAAAGGCCTTGTTCAGATGCAAAGCGGAGGTAATATGAAAAGTTATAGTCACAAATAGTTCCCTCTGGAGTATATGTATGGTCCTATGGTCTTTACGTGAAAGTTATATTCATGTATAGTTTTTAGTCAGTAAATAGTTTTTACATATCGGACATATTATTTTCTTGTTTGGAAAACAAAAATAACAATATAAAACTAAAATATTGAGTAAAAAGCATTGGAATGTTAGATGTATACATCCCTTGATGCTTAATCTGTAGTATGAATTAATTTCTTGGTCCCATTTTATCTCAGTCTCTCTCACATTTGGTAAAGGTTGAGTGACAGACAACACTTATATCCAAACAATTATATAATAAAATTCTGTTTTTAGAAGTTTTTTGACATGCATCTACTATTTTAATTCATATAGTCCATCATTTGTGAAGTTAAATCATTGGTAAACTAATGTCCAGTACCAAATAATTTTGTCACATGAGTAAAGGTATTCACTAGCCTGACGATGTCATACTCATAATTCTAGTCAGAATGTGAGTCTGATACCGCTCCGTTGGGCTGCGATTATGGGGCGTGTCTCAACCGAACCAGGAAAGAAAATGCCTCTTCGCTCAATTGGATAGAGCTACAACCAATCAGAGCAACGTAGTATGTGACGTATTTTAAGTGACGCGTAGTTGTTGAACTCAACTGCACGCACGCTGGAAGAAGTAAGCGCCTTTTTATGACGTAGTTGGTTACGTTGCTGTTGATCATATGTTCGTCATCGTATAAAGCCCGCCCTGACAATTTGATTGGTCCGACAAATATCTGGTCGGAGATAATTTCTCCCCAATGGAGCAATGCCAGACCCAACTTCCCGACTGAAAATGTTGAGGGCGGGGCTAAATTTGGTCTGGTATCCAGGCTAGGTATTCACAAGAGATTTGAAGAATTTAAATTAATCCAAATTACCTCTTTACACTGCCTAAAGACAATGGTGTTTCATTATAGATATCTGAGATTGTTCTGCATTTGTTGATGCATAACATATGGGTATGTATCAAATGCAAGTGGCTTTAAAAAAGTTAGTAAAATCTAGAAAGGTACCTTAGACCCGAGAGGGTTTATGATCAAAGGCAGGTGAGTAAACGGGTGAAGGAAGTTAGACTGAGGAGCAGTGGCGGCTGGTGGATTTTTATTTTTTTATTTTTTTATTTTTTTGTGGGGCCATCCAATCAAATTCATGATTCAATGAAAAAAAAAGGTATCAAACACACATTACTACTTTGTAGTTAAATATTGAACATTTATTCTAACAGTGACATAGTACGGACATCTTATTCATACAAGTGTGTGTGTGTGTGTGTGTGTGTGTGTGTGTGTGTGTGTGTGTGTGTGTACGTACATACATACAGGGGTGCACAAAACGCAGGTACGCATGCGCGAAAATAATCAACAATGCGTACTGCCATTTGTGTTCCTCCTTTGCGTACCTGACCGATCTGATGTTGATCGTCTCTACAGCAGCACGTCATTACAACATGTCAGTCGGTCTCTACGTGTCGCGTGAACACGTCTCGCGCGCCGTAGAGCCTGACGTGTGCGCGCACATCTGGACGAATGTCACCAAAAAAGTCACTTCCTCTCACTCGCGCAACCGAGCTGCGGCGGGAGAGCTACGTTTGCGCACGCGTCGTTCCGCCTCGGGAGACGAGCCCTGACGAGAGACGTGGACGCGCACTTTGGGGCCAAGCTGAGTTGGCCCAACCAACTGGGCGCTGATTGGATAAATTATCTCTGTCATTTGTTTGTTATTATTTCTTTAATCAGTGATTTGCTAAACTGCTTCTTAGACCCGCCTTTGTTGGGCCAAATGGATTTGGCCCCACGACGTGCACGGGGGCAGCTGAGGGGTGCACGAGCAGAGGAGACAAGCAGGAAAAGCAGATATACTATTTTACAAATAATACTGGGTACATTCCATAGCTCCAAAACATATATATTGACAATTTGGATAATTTATTAATTTTAATAATATATATATATATATATATATATTTTTTTTTTTTTTGGTGGCTCAAGGTTGGTGGGGTCAGGCCCCGTGGCCCTCTATGGGCCGGCCGCCACTGCTGAGGTGGAAGTTACTGACAAGTAGAGTGCAGAGGTTTGTTGCTTCACACAGACGGCTGAAGAGGAGCAAAGTTGACAACAACCTGCTATCTTATTTTGCCAGAAGATGGGTCTCCATCTTGCTAAAATAAATATAAAACACAAAAAAGATTTAACTGATTTAACTCAATGTTACCTAACCTATCAGCCACATGCTCTAAGGAACATCACATGTATTATATAAGCTTTAGTTTTGTGACTGCACGCAACAATCATGTCGGTATTGGCCAATAGCAAAGAAACAAGATTTATTCAAACCATTTAGACTTAAAAAATAAAATGTAGAAAAGGTTGTTCGAAAGAAGACGGTTCATGCAATAGTATGACACCAAAAGACAAAGCTGGTGTCTGTTTCTTGCTCTTATATGTCGACTCAATGCTTCAAATACGTCTGCATACACTTAAACTGATAGATAAAAATAAAACAAATTCCCAACATCTAGGGAGCCCCATGCTAGAGTTAGACGTTGTAGCCCAAGTTGGTGTACCAAAATGCATTTACCGAGTGGAAATCCCAACCTTATTTTGTCTGTACAGCAGAAAAGTGCAGTCATAAAAATTCATGTGGTTCAATTCAAGAACTTCAATTCAATTGCTACCTTAAAAGTTTCAAGTAAAGTTGGCTCTACCCTTTGTTTACTTAGTTTACTTCAGATTGCTTGCTGTAAATTGACTTGTTAATTGGACTTAAAAGTTCAAGTTTAAAATGCAAGAGAGTTTAGCACGCGCCTACACCGGAGTTGTTGAGGGGATTCCACCGAAAGAAGAAAGAAAATCTCCCCTTATCACCCACGGGCCAGATGAGACATGCAGTCGGGCCGGGTCCGGCCCACGGGCCATAACCCTGGCACCACTGCTTTAGATAAAAGCATCAGCTCAATTAAGCAATAAGGGGCTCAAGGCAGTACTTTGACGTCAATAAAGTACTATTCAAGGGTTGCCGGCCCTCCGCTGCGCGTCGGGCCTAACAACACCCTTGAACACGTACTTTATTGACGTCAAAGTACTGCCTTGAGTCCCTTATTGCTTTTATAATACGGTCACCAGCGACATTATAAATATTAAGTAAATAGTAAGCTGCCTTTCAGCACAAAATAGTTGTTGCCAACCAAAGTTATGCATCGCATTTCAGTAGCCGAGAGAAAATAGTCCCCTCCGTGTGAAAGTAGTCCCCTCCGTGTGGCTAACAGACAAACAGCATTGTTTACATCACGTTCGTTAGCCTAGCTAAAGGAGGGGAGATAGTAGCTAGTTCTTGCATTACTCTCATTAATTCAAATTGCTCATTTGATGAAAGTTGCCTTTAAAATAACAACAATCACAATGGGACACTTTCAATAAAATAATATTTATTAAATGTTTCGTAGGCACTGGGTCTATGTTAGCTATACATGCTGTTTACTAAACTAGTTACGAGCGACTTGGGACTCGATAGACTATCACTCGGCTGTTGTTAAGGCTTACTTATCAGGGCTCTCACGCATTGAGTGTGAGACTCAGGCATTTCGGTCTTAAGTCATGTACTCGTGCCACAAATCGTATTTCTCACGTTGAAAAAACTCTTGGATATTTAATGTTTTAATGTGCCGCAGCGCCAACATGAGCCGCTCTCTCTGTGGAGGAATCCAGCTCAGACCCACGTCTCAACGCTCGCCGTGGGTCACTTCCCTATCGCTGGTCATGTAATGTCACCCTTGCCTGTTTTTAACTTATGTTCATTTGGATATCTCCATTAATCATCCGTGGAAAACGTTTCTCATGTCCTCTTCGTCTCTGATGACATCGCCTCCTCTTCTCTCTTTGCGGGTGGCTCCGTGTTGAAGTGCCGTCTCCAGCTGGATTTCACTCCAACGCCGTCTTTAATGAGATTTGGTACCCAGTAGCTTTGAAGGGAGCCGCAGGATTTATTTGAAATGACAACTAACGGTCGCGCAAAAGCTAACCTTAGTTTTAGTGCGCATTGATATGGAACGCTCCCCTTTAAGGTAAATGTAAACAGGCCGTACTGTACATTATGGGCTGAATATAACACACCCTGTGACTCACTCTCAACCAATCAGAATGCTTGATTTCATCTACCCGTATTATAATAAAATATAATGTGAGGTGGTAAATCATAATTTGCATTTTCCAGCATGGTTTGCCCTCTTATTTGGTTCACCTTTTGCTGCCTTTTGCTGGTTTAACTGCTTCTATTTTGCATTTTTTTCACATAGTTTGGCTGTGTTAACTTTGTTTTGCATGTTGTAGCTGTTTGTTTGGATTGTTTTTATTCCTTTTGCTAAACTTCTGGGAATTTTACGCCACACGTCTGTCTAAATATTGGTAACAAATCTGTGTGTCGTTAAAGCTTCTACTTCCTGAGGTCTAAGTCCCAGGTGGCATTGTTGGTTCCCTTTCATCGCCCCCCCTTCCCCTAAGGCTCCGCCACATTCTGTTGTTGTCGGCAGGTTACTGTGAAGGCAGAGACGTGTAGTTTCATTTTATTTTTATGTGATCCAGATGGTGTGTGTGTAACCGCAGCAGGTCCTGGTTGGATCGTGAAAGACAAGCCGTTAATATTCGTCTGCACTATTCTCTCATTGAGGATGAACTCTTCCACTTAAAATACCTGAAGAAATAAACACTATTTACACGTTGAGGAAGTCCCAAAAACGTTGGAGCATGAAGCCCTCGTGTCTGGGTTCATAATATTAACATGATATATTATGTTATCCGTTGCCACACGCAGCTTCTCCAGAAACTGCGCCTGGATGACGGCCACTTCCAGACAATCAACTTATCCTCCATAGTTTCTGATTCAACAACAGCATGACGTCAGTGATTTCAGGTGGTGCATCTCAACGCTGATTGGCTGCAACGATACAGACACACAATTCAGCATACTCGAATGTTGCGCATTTTTCGCCTCTTGTCATTCGCGCGCCTGGCGAAAATGATGCATTAATCACATCCAGACATGTGCATGAGCTGCCGACTCCCCAGTACCCGTCGGAGTGGCCAACTCCCGACCCCCAGTACCAGTCACAACGGCCGACCCCCGAGGTCCAGAACCTGTCGAAGCTGCCAACCTCCAAACTTTAGGACCCGTCGGAGCGGCCGACCCCCGAGGTCCAGGACCCGTCGGAAGGGCCAAACCCTGAGGTCCAGGACCCGTCGGAGTGGCCGAACCCCGAGGGGGAAGAAGAGAGCTGGAGGGAGAGGAGAGTGCGCAGAGGCGCAGCTTTGCGGTCTGCTGAGTGTTGTGTGTTGGATACAATAAATATGTTTTCTAACGGAACCTCATCGTGTTCATCTGAGTATCCTTGGTGCTTGGGGGGGAAACCCACAGGTGACGGCCAGAAACGCGTCACAACGATCATTAATTTGAACGGTCAGTAAAACATTAAAAAGCTAAAAATAGAATAAAGATTGAAGGGCAGTTAAAGAAATAAAATGCAGAAAATTATTGATATCCTAGAATCTTAATCCAGTTGAGACGGAAATCCTATAAGCCTTGATATGTTCTTCAAGTGATAGTGGGCTAATTTTGTAATTGTCTTAATGTCGGGCTTCTGAGGGGATGGCACAAAGGTGGAAAAGGCACGGTGTTCAAACAATGTGTTAACTGCCTTAATCGGTTGTCATTATGTTTAAAAAACAACACCCTCCATTGTTTATTGTGAATGAGTGTCTTTGTCATGATGAAATCTTTGACTTTGTTTGTCGTTGGCGCTTCCTCATAGAGTTGGTCAACATTACTGGCTACAGCCTCAGTCAACTGAAAATGTGATTAAAGTCAGTCATTTTTGGTCAGCGTGAAATCAATACTCATAACAACCATTATAGCAGTCAGCTCAATATGTAAATTTAACAAACATAATCATGAAACAACTAATTAGTATATTGTCATGGCATTTGCCGTGCGGATTAATACTGGGGATGACTAGGATGAACCACATCACAGCTTAACCTGAACATAATTATTGTCATCTTATTATTGTCAAGGCCAGACATGGTCATCTTACCTATTAACACTGCCCACCATTGTCCATTACTTTGCTTGCATTCAAACCTTTAGCGTGTGTGTGTTTGTGCATGGCACAACACTGATGGGTTATAAGGAAGACAGCAAATAGGTCATGCTGTATTGAAATCTTGTAGCTTATAGGGTGTACATATTGTTGCATTGTGAAAGCATGTAAAGAGTCAGCATATGGCATAATTACTGAGTGATGCACACATTCATACACTGCCTTGTAGATCAAAACATGGTTTCACAGTGTTAGGTTATAATAGTTTATTTTAATTCTGCACATGTACATAGAGGAAGTCTTAAGCTTTAAATTAATACATATAGAAAGATATTATAAATAGGAAGAATATTATGAATGTATTATGAAGCATAAGAGAGACTGGTTTATGTATTATCTATATGTTAATGATACATGTAAATGGCAAGAGTTAATGTTTTATATGTATTCCATATGGAAATTAATGTTAGTTTCTTATTTCGGAGTTGTTGCATGAAATGGAAGCCGGTTGAAACCTGTGACGTTACTAATCTGGAAAATAACATTCTCAACTTTTATTGTGCAGGAACTTTTTAGTCAGCTGATTGGAAGTGTGACATCGTGACCCAGGGTCATGACATTTAACCCCTACATTTTAATATCTGGCTTTAGCCAACAAGAAGCTCTTACATGTCTGAATAACAACGGACTAATCTTTGAGGATAGGTGACTGGCTGTTGAATACTAATCTATCGTTTGTACTGGGGACAACCGCTCTCATTCTTGACCTGTGTCAGACAGACCTGCTCGCCTTTGTTTTCTGCTTGGAGCCTGTGGAGCATCAGTCAGTACGACCCCACGATCGTGAGCTTTACTTGTTTATTAAACTTCTTACTATTAAATATTGTTGAACTTAATCCATCGCATCCTGATCCTGTTTTCTATCGAGGGCGAGACGTCCAGTACCAGAATTCATTATAATTGGAAACCACAAAGTGCTGCTGGCTCGCCTCGCGGCTCATCGCATGGCCTGCGGGACTCCTCACTTTTCCAGACAAAGTCTACTACAAAATGTTGCGCAGTCCCAGTTTGTTCAAATTCTACATTGCTTACGATAGCACCTTCCTCAGCTGCAGACGTTCTCAGGGTTCACAGGAGCTGAGATGTGGGTCCGGAGACTCGATCAAGAATATTGATTCCTTTGACAATCTGAGTGAATTTGAACTAATACTGATACAACTTGACGTCTCACACATATCTGCAGACAATCAAAAATAGTCATGTGAGCTGTTACCAGAGTGTATAACACATAATCCAACAAACAATTGATGGAAATCTACCTCAGTCGTGGAGAGGAGAGGTTAAGATTGTTGGTTGTTAGTTTGGTTACAATTGTAGAAAAATATCAAGTGAGAGTTTGCCCGTACATACGGGTACTACAGCCTGGGACCGGGCGGCTAAAAAAATCTTACATTCACCAGTTTTCTGGCTACAGACCCCTGATGGCAGTGGCGGAGGCGCAAATCGCCACATTAAAAGTCATTGTAGCGGCAAACATTTTTTGAAGCTGTTGAGGTAGGCTGTAAGGTAGGAAAAGTTACATAGTGTCGCTTTAATTTAAATCATCAAAATCATCTCACATTTTAAACGCTAGTACAGTATAATGAAATGTTTGTTGTTTTGGGGGGTTTCCTAACCCATAAAAAGACCATAACTAAAATGAATTGATCCCACTAACAAGTATTTGTGTAGAATCATGCTCCATAGTGCACAGATGAATACAATATATATATATATATATATATTGTATTCATCAGATGAATAATATATATATATATATATATATATATATATATATATATATATATATATATATATATATATATATATTCATCTGTGCACTATGGAGCATGATTCTACACTGTAGAGTCTACAGTATTGTTGGCATGCCAACATGTACTGATTACCACTACACACAGCTGGGGCTGATGACTAAACCATTAGTTTTGCAGGCATTTTATCCCAAGTATTGGAGAAATTAAAATTCTGGCCCCATGCGAAGAGGAGAGAGTCATAGGATCACACATCAAGGTGCCACACTGTTTCAGTGGGTGATATACTGTTAAAGAACCATGAATACACACTTTTGTTTATTTGTCCTCAATCCCACTCACATTGCTGCAGGTAGAAATAATAATGTAACCTTTATCAGGGAAATTCTTCTTTGCATTTGACCCATCCTTAGTTATTAAGGAGTAGTGGGCTGCAGTGAAGCGCCCCGAGAGCCACTGGGTGTTCAGTGTCTGATTTGAGGACACTTCAACATGAACTATGGGGAGAGCGGGGATCGAACCGGATAGCTAGTGGTTGCGGGACGACTACTCTCTCCCGATGTGCTATAAGCCGCCTCCAAATGATAAAGCAACAAATATGGATTAATCCGCTTCAGAAAATAGTCCCCAATAAATTCCCTGTATGCTCATGTTTGAGTAATGTTTGCTAAAGACTACAGCAATTTAACAAATCAAGGTATATACAATATTGTGTATTTACAGATTTACTTAATGCATCACTGGTTTTGTTTTTTCTCCAGGGACATTATTGTCAGGGAGAAAAGTTCACACATGCTTGAAAGCTTTCTGGCAGGAACAAGCTTCTACCTTAGAGGATAGGGCAAGAGGCAAAGTCCATGGGTAGCTGGGGTTGGCAACAATAAAGAGACAAACAGTTCCAAAAAGGCTGTAAATCTAGACAATCTGTCAGGAAATGAATGAAACTGGTCTCTTATGGTACATACACACCAAAAGCGACGCGATTTTAGAAGCTTTTGCCAGACTACTGACAACGTACATGCCGTGTGTGTGTATTAACGTGTTCTAGCCGTGTGCACACGTCTCTAGTCCACACGAGAGTGCAACCTCTAAATGCGTGTTATTGTGTTCACAACATCATTCTCCTTCTTGTTCTGTTTCAACAGCGATGACGCACGGAGCAACTCAAGAGCTGATTGGCACGACTAGCGAAATTATCGCCTCAAAGTTGGAATATTTCAACTAAGGCGAAAATTGCGCCCATGTAAACGCGTCGCCCGGAAAAGTGACGTGTCTATCGCAGCCACACGTTTCTGTACGTTGACTTCAGATGAGATTCGGCGAGGCTTCTGTTGTGTATGTACCATTACAGTGCCTAGCAGGGAATGAGGAACAGGTAAGCAGGTGGTTATGGAGATCAGACGATTGAGAAGGCTGCAGGGCAGGTGGATTTGGGTTAGAGTGACAGAATCTGGAACACAACTGTGGTTAATTATTGGGGAAAGGGCAGCCATGGAGAATATTAACTAGATATTTGAATGCTGAGTAACTTCTGTCTTATCTGTAATGATGTAGGTTTGGTTATGCCATCACATTGCACTGTTATTTTGAGAAAGCCCAAGACGAAGGCCTGAAAGCCCAAATGTTCCTTTATTTTACAGTAGCGTCAGCCTGCATCTATTATAGAACTGTTAAATGGAATGGATACCAAACAGCACTGTAACATCTTAGTTTATTTAATTGAAATTATTCATTACAGCATAATGCAAAGAGAGAATGCAAATCTGGTCAGGATTTTAGATGAATACAGGCCAGGGCAGACAGGTGGCAGGAAGCCTGGTGTTTTGTGAAAGTGTCCCTACATCCTCATCCACCAGGTGGTGTGTAATCTCCACAGAATACAAACAATATGTCCTGCCTGCCATTATAAAGTAGATTAGCAGATAATTGTTTTTCTTTGAATGAATGACTGATATGACAACAAAAAGCAATTTACATTTAGCTCTGTCTCAGAAGATGTACAACAGATAAATCCTGGGTGATTCTGATGTTTTGATAACATTCTGGCTATCAGAATAAAAAACATCTACAAAGAATCCTCTGTACTACATCACATGCATTTGAGCATGCTGTGTTTGACATTCATACAGTTGCAGCAGCTGGGATCTGCCCAGCTGGCCGATCAGCTTTTTCACAGGAGTGCTCTGATCAAGAACTTTTTCCCTGTGACCAGACAGACCTGAAACACCAAAATGTCTAAAGGTTGTAATTTTTTTTCACTTAGAAACAAGGTGTTGTGTAATGTAACCTATATAAGGAGTCACACCAGCTGAATTATTTTAGACTACATTGTAGCTGCTTGATAGTTTGACTTTACAGAATATTTACAGGTTGCCAAATTTAAATTACAATCACATAGGGCATGATGGTACATCATGAACAGTACATAGCTTAGCTATTCTACTGCGGGCCTTTGAGAGCAATTACGGATCATTACATACAAATAATAATGTACACTTTATTGATCCCACAGTGGGGAAAATCTCTGTATGTGACCGATCCATAGTTATTAAGGGCTGCAGTGAAGCGCCCGGCACATCTGGGGTTTTAGTGTCTTGCTCAAGGATATTTTGACATACAAACCGACCCTATGTATCTAACTTCAACACAATTCCTTTGGACTGCATTGCAGATCACACAAAGTGAGTAGGTTACTGGTGGAGATTGGGTCAAACAACCGGCAATCGTTCAGCCAGGAGACAGCAGTTCGTCCCCCATGTGAAGCTAGAAGTCAATGTTGATTAATTTGTCACGTAACTTGCGATTTACTGCTTTGCCGTGGATATTTGAAACTAAACAACCATCTTTCCTAAACCTAAGTATTGTCCTGTTTTGCGAAAGTCTATTATAAAAAGACATTATGCATATGTAATGCAAAAACTGAGACTTTTGATTGTAGCTTCCACAAAGCAAAAGGTTGGTAGTGGTTTGATGGCCATTCCGTAGCATACAATGGTCCCAATAAAGTGTGAGACTTAATGGATCTCAAGTATCACCCAGTGTGCTGTTTTAGTTATTTGAGATGTATGTTTACCCTATGCTACATCCCCATATTTGAGAAAGTGGTGAAATGATCAGGCATTTTCCAATACTTAGAGTAAAGTTTAACTTAGCAGTAGGTAATTAGAATTTGGATGGACAAGAGCAACTTGATGTACATAACTGCTTTAATTTCCCAAGATGGATATACCAAAGTAGGCCATAATTATATAATGTGATTAGGCAGTAGTGGCAGGAAATTAGAACGCTATCCTCAAATCTAGAGGGCAATGATAAAATATATCATCCATGAATTATAACCTTCAGTATAACCTGTAAAGTCACACATTATTTCCTTCATGGTTATTCAATGGCACAACACTTTAGTTTTTACAATATGTTATAAGTTGTTTATGTTTTTAATCTATTATATACGGTATCATGTTTTGTTGTCATATATTTTCTCAGTTTAGTAACACATTATTTTCCCAAATGAATGAATTACCTGCCGTTTCTACCAGAGACTGAAACGCTGAAAAATAAGCGACAACAAACCAAAGCATCACGCTATCTCTTTAAATAAGGCAACATAAAATGTAATTATTACAGACACAGATGCTTAAGTGCCATGCCGAGAAAAGATCGATGGTGCGAAGGGCTGGCTTCAGAGACAGGTTGGTATTTTCTGGCCAAAAGGGTATCAGATTCACAGCTCTCCGGTCAGCCACCTGTCTGACAACAGATAAGTAGAACTCCAAGAGGAACAGCAGCCTGGAAATGTCAAAAGTGTCAGTTAATCAATTCAAATCATCAGGTCCTGACTTCATGAAGACCACAACTTAGAGCTTCTAAGATAGAAATAGATGAGGTACACCTCAAGAATGGAAATATGTAGTTAGTTAAACTTCACAAAATGGACGCCCTGCCTCCTCTGTGCCTCCTGCCTCAAAGGCCTTTGCGATGCCTCCTAACTATTCATACATTTCAATGTGTTGTAACTCTGCAACACTGTTCATCTCTACACATGACATCTATTGCTTCTGTAGATCCGGGGAGAGGGATCCTCTTCTCTTGCTCTCCTTAAGGTTTCTTCTATTTTTTTATATATATATATATATATATATATATATATATATATATATATATATATATATATATATATATATATATCATTTGATCAGATATCATCTAAGTTTCAGTTTTGAGGGAATAAAGATTCATATTAGACTGTCTTTATCTGATGACATGATATACTGTATATTACAAAAATGCCATAATGGTTATGGAGTCCCCAGCAATGCGTTGCTAGGTAACAGCTTGGATCCGTTTACTTTTTGTCAGCTGATGTTATTTACATACAATGGGAAACATTTGTAATGTTTACACTGAACGGTCCATTACTCCTCAGTCTTAACTAAATGTGCCATCTCCAGCAGATTTATGTCTGTTTTGTCAAATGCTAAATAACAGGTTCATTTTAAAATCAAATATAACAGCCAGAACTACTTCCCATCTGTATTCTTTCCATTTTGGGATGGTTTATTGTAGCCAAGCATTAGCTTTACAATAGCTTTATCAGGGACTTAGCTAAGTTTTTTCTGCACAACAGAAACAAATCTCAAATTATTCCTGTTACTTACATTTCAATTTAAATTATGACCTGTATTTCTGTTTGCCTTTTACGCAAAGTGTCTCCACTACCTTTTTTAAATGCTCATGACAGAGACAAACAGTGTAATTTCCTTCATCACCAGGAACGATGTGTTGCGCATCATACCATAGACTCAACTAATCAATGATTGAATTCTAACTATTTTGGTAGTCGATTTAATTGAAGAGTTGCTGCCTCTTATTTGTACTAACATTTTTTTTGCATATACTGTGTAAAAACACCCTGGATAGATTGTATACAATGTCGGGGGAAACACATTGGAGGCAACAATTGTTGCAGGGGATGGACTCAAACACGGGAGGAGAGCCCTCATTATTTTATTTTATTTCAGTTACAGATGCTGAAATCTAAGCTTTGATGAAATGGGTTAACTGGACAAGCCGTTCTTGGGACGTCCATACATTCTTTGATTAAGATTTTTTGAATGATCTATTTTGTCTCATTACCATTACAAAAAAAAAAAAATCAAGTGAAAACTTCAATGCAACACTGAGTTGTATGTTTTTTTTTATAAACTATTGTCTGTTTGTATGATCAGATTATAACAGACGTTGGTAATCTTTCTTATCCAAAGAGCCATTTTCCGGCCTAACCTACTCCCCCTTCTCACCATGAAAGCGGGAGAGAAAGTCGGCCACAACCATCTGCGTCTCTGGCCTATGAATCACCTTGAAATTAAAAGGCTGTAACACCAGATACCACCGAGTGATTCGGGCGTTGGTATCTTTCATGCGGTGGAGCCATTGGAGCGGGGCGTGGTACGACCAGAGGGTGAATGAGCGTACCAGGAGGTAGTAGCGCAGGGAGGACCACCCACCGGATGGCCAGGCACTCCTTCTCCACCGTGCTGTACCTGCCATTCCCTCTCCGACAGCTTGCGGCTGATGTACAGCACAGGGTGGTCAACCCCCTCTACCTAGTGGGACAAAACGGCCCCAGCCCTCTGTTCCACGCATCAGTCTGCAGAGTAAAAGGGAGAGAGAAGTTGGGTGTGTGGAGGAGTGGCTCCCCACAGAGAGCTTGTATTACCTTTTCAAGCACCAACTGGCAACCAACTGCTCCAACCACTGGACTGGATCTGAGGCACCTTTCAGGTCAGGCCAGTCAAGGGGCTAGTCAGCTCCGCAAAGTTTTTGATGAACCGCCTGTAATAATAGCCCGCCAGCCCCAAAAACTGCCTCACCTCTTTTTTGGTCTTGGGCCGCGGGCAGGCTGCGATGGTGGCGGTCTTGTCCACCTGAGGGCACACCTGCCCGGCGCCCAAATAGTACCCCAGATACCTTTCCTCCCTCCGTCCAACTGCACA
Organism: Liparis tanakae; assembly: GCA_036178185.1. Classification (NCBI taxonomy): domain Eukaryota; kingdom Metazoa; phylum Chordata; class Actinopteri; order Perciformes; family Liparidae; genus Liparis; species Liparis tanakae. Next base: position 17,130,825 of record CM070095.1, on the reverse strand, counting down.
CTTCCCCGGGTTGGCCGTAAGCCCCGCTTGCCTCAGGGACTCTAGCACCGCACTGACCCGCTGCACATGGTCCGCCCAGGTGGTGCTGTGGATAATCACATCATACAAGTAGGCGGCAGCATATGCCGCGTGCGGACGTAGATCCCGGTCCATGAGTCTCCAAAAGGTGGCTGGGGCCCCGAACAACCCAAAGGGTAGCGTGGTGAATTGGTATAACCTAAACGGAGTGGAAAAGGCAGTTTTTCCTTGGACTCTGGCGAAAGAGGAATCAGCCAGTAGCCCTTGGTTGAATCCAGTGTAAAGAAACGTACAGTGCCCAGTCGGTCCAGGAGTTCGTCGACCCGGGGCATTGGGTAAGCATCGAACAGTGACTCATTGTTCACCGTGCGATAGTTCACGCAGAACCAAATAGACCCATCCTTCTTGACCACAAGAACAATGGGGCTACACCAGGCACTGTGGGACTCTTCTAGTAACCCCATCTCCAGCAGCGCCACTAATTCCCTCTGAACCACTTTTCTTTTTTGTTCAGGTATCCTGTAGGGTCGCAACCGCACCGCCAAGCCGGGAGGAGTTTCAATCTGGTGCTCTATGAGGTTTGTGCGTCCTGGAAGGAGAGAGAGAACACATCAGCAAACTGCTTGTGCCACCGGGCAATGTCTGTTTTCTGGGTCCCGGAGGGATGGTCTTCACTAAAGAGCAAGGCCGGATGAGTGGATTTTGGGACCTCAGGCCCCAGCTCCTCTCGCTCAGATACCGAGGACACCAGAGAAACAAACTCCGCCTACCTCCATGCTTTTAGGAGGTTGAGGTGGTACATTTGCATTGCTCTGCCCCTGTCAGAATGCACAACCTTATAGTCAACATCCCCCACTCACCGTGTGACCACAAAGGGCCTTGCCACTTGGCGAGGAGTTTAGAGCTGGAAAAAGGAAGCAATACAAGTACCTTCTCTCCCGGTGTGAATTGTCTCGGCCTGGCCCCTCTGTTGTACAGCCGCTGCTGATGCTACTGGGCCTGGAGCAAATTCTCCCGTGACATCCAACCCAGTGTGTGGAGCTTTGCTCGCAGGTCCAGGACGTGTTGGATCTTATTTTAACTGGTGCTCGGCCCCTCCTACCAATTTTCTTTAATGAGGTCGAGCACCCCCCACGGGGTGGGCCACCAACTCTGCATCACTGGCGAAGAAAGCCCAGTGGCGCCTCTACTTCCTCCGCAAGCTCAAGCGAGTGAAAGCTCCCATACCCATCCTGAACGCATTCTACCGGGGCACCATTGAAAGCATCCTGTCCAGCTGCATCACTGTGTGGGGCAGTAGCTATACTGAACACAGCAGGAAAGCACTGCAACGCATAGTGAACATAGCCGGTAAGCTCATTGGTGCCCCACTCCCTTCCCTGCAAGACATATACACCCGCCTCACCCGGAAAGCTACCTCGATTGCGAGTGACACCAGCCACCCCGCACACAGCCTGTTCAGCCTCATACCCTCTGGAAGAAGGTATAGGAGCCTCCATTGCCGCACCACCAGACTCAGAAATAGCTTTATACACCAAGCTGTCAGGAAGCTAAATTCTCTCCCCTCACTCCCCCCAGCCATATCCGTCAGTCTGATACAAGGCTGAAATCCCCCCCCCCCCCCCCTACAATAACTCAGGACACTGCAACAAAACTGTCCCTTGCACTTTACTACTTACTGTTATACTTGCACTGCCAATGTAACAAATACATCTCACAGGATGTCTTTTTGCTGCCTTTTTTCGCACTACCATAACCTTATGCTGCTGTACATGTATCTGTATATTTATAACTATATGCATATTTATATGTCTTGTCTTATCTGTTGTTGTGCGTGTGCACTTATGTTTCACTGTGGGAGAGTGGGAAACGTTTTTGTTCGATTCCTTGTATGTCTTAACATGCAAAGTAATTGACATTGAAGTTACTTTGACTTTGACTTGTGTGGTGTCTGTGTTCCTGTGTGGAATAAACCTGTTTGTTCAAGAACTCCTTGCGTTTGGGTCCTATATAACCACGATCCTTAACACAGACAAAAGCTTTCTCCCACGGTCACCCTATTTTTTTCTGCTCCAGATCATTGTCACTAACATGCGCCTGCAATTGCGTCGTAACGATGTAGCTTAGTGAAAGTGGAGTTGGATTCTCTGAACACAGCGGTTTTTTTTTACTTTTCCACCACACCCGCAGTTTCATAATGAGCAGGAAGAATCCGGGTTGGCTTCTTCTCACAGAAAACTGCCTCCTGTTTTTAAATGAGTTGAGAAGAACAGATTTCCATACATTTCTCAAGCCTGCCCCAAGTCCATCTGGTGAGGATTTATCCTTTCTGCTATAGTTATCTTGTTGCTGCCTCTTATCCAGATTGCAACACAGTGCAAGAGGATTTGGCTTCTGTCACACTCACACCTATATGTGGGGCTGGCTTGCATCTGCATTTGCACACAGCTTGATGAGTCCTGGATCCACCAGACCTGCATGCTGCATGTCCTTAAACTGTACTCCGTCACATTTGAGAAAGTGTTACATTTCTTTTTTTAAATACACCGGCAGAGGAGGGTTATATAATACTGGATGATAGTATCATAACCTAATCATTTTGGCCTTTCTGGGACTTAATTCCCGTAAGTCAGTTCTGATGAAGCGTTTGGTTGCAGTTAGTTGACGGTGCCAAAGTTCACAATTGTGCCTCTGCTTGTGAATTGCATTATCGAGATACATTACTTTCAGCATTTTATTCCATTGTGATTTTAGTTGTGACCAGTTTTAATTCGAACTAGGCAAAACCTTGTCCAAAACATATACAAATGTCTTGCAATTACGCAATAGATCCTTTTCTATTTAGTAGAGTTAACAAATGTTGATTTTTCTACCCAATTAGTTAAATACATATCCTTTATATTTTGTAACAACTTCTCACCAAGTGTTTTCCCTAATTCTGTGTTCAAATTACACTGTCTTTTATCATTCAGTTAGTGGAGAGGAAGAATTGTTAGTTCTCCATCGTGTTCCATTACAGTAGAATGTAGCGAGTATAATTTAGCATTAATGAGTCACTGTCTGTGTGTTTGTGTGTGCCTTCTCATGTCCCTGTGTGGCATGTGAACCCGATTTCCTGTGCATGTGAGATTGTGAGCCAGCATGCGTGTGCATTTCTTGATGGGTATGTGTTAAACAGCTCATAAAGGATTTGTGGTTCCAGATGGGAAGACACAGTTTGACTTCCTGACTCATGAGCTGCCACATCCACTTTACTTTTCTCCACTCCTCAGTGGAAGAGTAGCTCAAGCACAGCTACTGCACTGTCGAAAGTGACGATTATGCTTTAAGAAAATGTTCAAACTTTTCTTCTTATTTTGGAGTTTTGCCTGGATTTTAAAAAGGTATATATAATTTGTTCTAAATTCCAACCCTAACTGCATTACAATTTTACCTTGAGTTTTTATACATTTGAGCCATTAACCTAATGTAGTACAATTTGTAAGGCAACAGAACGCCAATGTCAAACCAATAGTTACTTAGTATTAACCTTTTTAGCCCCACCCAATTTTTGAGGTTCCTGCTCAAAATGACTTACCCAAACTAAAAAGGGTGTAGCTCTGTAACCAAAAAAGCAATTTTAATAATGTAAGGCGTTTGTGGCAGCGGGGTGTGTTTAGGCTTGGCTGCAGAGTGGGGGTGTGGTTCAGGTAATGGTGTTTGATTGATATCAGCTGGTCTGATGGGTAATCAGTCCAGCTGATGACAATCTATGTTTGTGTATCTGCGAGGCTTTGTCTTTAAAAAGGAGCTGGGTGGACTGAAGACGGGAGTGGAGTGCTGAGCAGAGACTGTCTGTGGTCCAGAACAATAAAATATATTGCAAATATCACTCCGACTGTTCATTCCGTGGCGCTTAGAGGGGGAACCTACTAGTAACAGCGAGAAACCTGTCACAGTGCTATAAGGCAACACGTGAGGTTTTGTTCAGATTTATACATATTTGTATATATGTTACTGGTTAAGAGTAAATAAAGATGAAACTTCCATGAAAATAGAAGTTTCAGCCACCTGTGACGAGATCTGTGTATAAAAGATTGAACCTTAATTTGGGGAACAGTGTGTTTTGGGCCACAACTTGCATGTTAAGAGAGCTTCACCATGCGATTGCAATCGCTGGTGAGCATTTGTACTTTGCTTTTGATTAGTGAATAAACGTCTCCCTAAAGGAGAAAACTACAGCAGACTGGATGGTATTATTGTAAAAGCTCTTCCAGGCTGTCAATTCTGAATTACGTTACAATTAGGAAAATATCTCCTAGATGGATGCACAGCAAAGGCCTAAAATCACCCAGATAATAACTATTTTTAACATACTATTAAAGGGACACACACACACACACACTGAAGCCATGCCAGCTGGAATGCAGTGGAGAGAAACACATTTTCTTCTCATGAATAAAGGTAAGATGAATTTGCGAGCTATGAAGCGATTACTATTTCTGTGTCCTTTGGCTCATATCTCCGTGATCCGTTGGTGCAGAAGGATTCTGTAAAGATATTTAGAATCTCTGTGAAGTCCTCTTGCTTTCTAACATCTATTTATGATTGCACAAAGTTACATGTCGCTAGCTCCGGAAACGTTCTGAGTGGGCCGACAGCTGACACAATTATGAATGATATTTTTCTTCAGTTGGTTTTGTGTTGCAATGGCTTACTGATACTTGTAGCCAAGTTGTCTTCTTTAATTTGATGTACAACATCAATACATTTGCTCATGTTTATTATAATGTTATGGACAGTTTCTAACACAACATCAAAAACTAATTGAAGTATGCGTGAAACGTTTCTCTGGATATCTTTTCAGAATAAGAAAAATGTTAATTTAGAGTGTAAATTCACGTAGCATGCAGTGCTAACTGGATGCGATCGGATCTGCTTGCCTTTTGGAGTTAGGTTACTTTATTAGTACCTGTAGGTAGACTCGTTTTGCAGTATCAAAAGACGGTACAAAACAAAAGTAAGGTGTCCATCTCGACATACAAACACCCAGACAAACATGATAAAAGTACTCAAAGTTAAGATCATTGCTGTTGTAATTATTATAGCAATGTGTTCACCTGTGTGATGGCTGCTGGAACAAAACTGCTTTTATACCGCTTCGTTCTGCACCATGGTACTTGTAATGTTTATGTATTACAACATTGTCATGTCAGTGACGTATGGCATGGCCCCCTACACGCATGCGCAGTTGGGTGTTCATGCAGGGCAGAGCCCGCGAGTACGTAAACAGTAGAGTTGTATTGTGCCTCCTTCTTATCAGTAAAACCATCTTTCTATAACACCCGGTCTGATTATTAAATACACACAACGAGGATATCACATTGGCGACGAGGATAAAACCGAAGAAGACGACGGAAAAAAGGAAGAAAGGAGTACGTGAAGGACGGTCGACGGCTAACGTGACGACAAGTGTCAGCTAGCTAAACGTACAAGCTAACCTAGCTTACGGTACCGGAGTGGCTAATAGAAAATTCTGGAAAGAAAAACAAATGGCACTCATAAACACAGTCGCACTGCCAGCTTTTGATGTCGAGAGCGAACCAAGTTCCGTGGGACCACGATGGACTAAATGGCTGCAAAGGTTTGATAATTACATTACTGCAATGAACATTAGCGGAGATGCTAGACAGAGAGCATTGCTACCGCACCTAGCAGGCGAGCTTGTTCATGATATCTATGACACGTTAGCTGCGAACCAGGACAAGTTTTCAGACGCTAAGCAGAAATTAAGCGCGTACTTTGAACCCAAAAATAACGCGCAGTATCAAATATACATGTTCAGAAAAGCAGTACAGCAGCCAAATTTAGACACATATTGCACCGGACTACGCATCCTAGCAAAGAATTGTGAATTTGCCGACATCGACGGAGAAATTAAGGCACAGTTGATACAGTGTTGCAGTTCAACCAGACTGCGCAGGAGAGCGCTAAGAGAGCCAGGAACTAGCCTAAATGACCTGTTAGAGTACGGGAGAGTGCTGGAACTTTCCGTGCAGCAGGCATGGAAGAGGGTGCTGCGTCAGTGAACGCAGTGCACCAGAAGGGGCGAGCAGCCCAACATCCAGTGACGAAATTGCGAAGGGAAATATCCACATGACGGTGAATGCCCCGCGAAAGGAAAGGACTGCAAAGCATGCAGCAAGTTGAATCACTTTGCAAAGCAATGCAGGTCAGAACAAAGATCAGTTAAAGACCTTCATACTAAACGTCGAGACTACAGAGAGAACGGTGGACGTCAGAAAACGCACAAGGTATTCAACATTACAAGCGCCAACACAGATAACGCGCAGGACTCCTCCAGCAGTGATGAAGCCTATGTGTTCGCTGCCAGCAGCAACGACAACGCTAAACAGCCACGGACACACATCAAACTCAATGGGGTAAGAATATCTGCACTGATTGACTCAGGAGCCGCAGTGAACATTATAAGTGAAGCTGTTGAGCCTTGAGATCAAGCTCACCTCAGCTAACATTAAAATATTTCCATATGGCAGCACCAAGCCACTGCCTATAGCTGGTGCGTTCACATGTAGCACAGAGACTGGGCACAAGAAGACTATGGCCAAATTCTATGTAATGAAGGGCGATAGCTGCACCTTGCTAGGCTACAACACTGCTAAAGAGCTGGGCCTCAAAGTCGTAAACTCTGTCTTCTTCAAGCAGTGGCACAGTAGCAGACGAGCTAATAGAGACTTACCCAGAGTTGTTCCAAGGCATTGGAAAATTGAAAGACTTTCGAGTGAAACTCCACATAAACAAAGACATTCAGCCGACATGTCAGCCACACAGGAGAGTTCCCTTTCACGTCAGGCAAAAGGTTGAAGAGGAGCTGAAGAAGCTTGAGGATGAAGACATCATTGAGATGGTCACATGCCCTACACCATGGGTTTCCCCGATCGTCACACCACCCAAGCCAAAAGACCCGGACAAGGTGAGAGTTTGCGTTGACATGAGACAGGCGAACGTCGCCATCCAACGTGAAAGGCACATCATCCCCACCATGGATGATGTAATCCATGAGCTGAACGGAGCTACGGTATTCTCCAAGCTTGACCTGACAGCTGGGTACCACCAGCTTGAGCTCCACCCGGACAGCAGGTACATCACCACATTCACCGCACACCTTGGTTTGAGACGCTACAAGCGACTGAACTTTGGTATATCTTTGGCAGCTGAAGTGTTCCAAAATGCCATCTGTCAAACACTGCAGGGCATTAAAGGTGTGAAAAATCTAAGTGATGACATCATCATATATGGAAGAACACAAACAGAGCATGATGACAGTCTCAAAGCTGTGTTTCAGAGACTAAAGGAAAGAGGGTTTACGCTTAACAGGAAGAAGTGTGAGTTTAACAAATCCAAGCTTGAATTCTTTGGATTCATCTTCTCAGCTGGAGGCATCTCAGCTGACCCCAAAAAGGTTACTGCCATAAAAGAAGCCAGCGACCCACAGGACCCGTCAGAAGTCCGAAGCTTGCTCGGCATGGCAAACTACTGCTCTCGTTTTATCAAAGACTTTGCTTCCATTTCAGCACCACTGCGTGAACTGACCAGAAAAGACACACCGTGGCACTGGGATCCAGAGCATGCCAGAACACTACAGACGATCAAGGACAGCCTGACAAGTAACACGGCGATGTCATACTTTGATCCAGGTAAAGACACAGAGCTTGTGGTAGACGCCAGCCCAGTTGGCCTTGGCGCCATTCTTTACCAAAAGAATAAATCAGGTGAGAGGCGTACCATAGCATATGCCAGCCGTGCTCTCAGTGATGTTCACAGACTGAAAGAGGCATTGGCCATTGTGTGGAGTTGTGAACACTTCCACTTGCATCTGTACGGCAACCCATTCACTCTTGTCACAGACCATAAAGCTTTGGAGATCATATGGAACAACCCTTGTTCAAAACCACCAACGAGGATTGAGAGATGGGGACTGAGGCTTCAGCCCTACGACCTCAGAGTGGAATACAAGAAAGGCGCAGATAACCCTGCTGACTACATATCCCGTCACCCCATCCAGCGACGAACAGGCGAGGACACAAGAGCAGTGAAGGTAGCAGAGGAGTACGTCAACTTCCTGGCACATCATGCCACACCCAAAGCCATGACTCTCATGGAAATAAAGGAGGAAACACGCAAAGATCCGATCTTGCAGCAGGTCTGTGCCCACATCAGAAACAACACATGGCACACAAAACATGATGAGACAGTGAAGAAGTTCAGACAAATCAGTGGAGAGCTTACCGTGTCCCATTCCGATGACATCATACTTCGAGGCACAAAGATCGTCATCCCTGCTTCCCTCGAACAGAGAGTACTCCAGCTAGCCCATGAAGGACATCAGGGTGTCGTAAAGACCGAGACACTACTCAGATCAAAGGTATGGTTTCCTAACATAGACCAGAAAGTGGAATCCATTGTTAAGAACTGTTTAGCCTGTCAAGCTAACACGCCTGTCACACAGTCAGAACCCCTAAAAATGTCTGAGCTGCCAGAAGCCCCCTGGCATAATATATGCGCTAATTTCTATGGCCCATTTCAGACTGGCGAATACCTACTGGTCATCGTAGATGAGTACACTCGCTACCCAGTTGTTGAGATAGTCAGATCTGTCTCAGCCAACACAGTCATCCCTGTCCTGGACAAAGTGTTCTCCATGTTTGGCATTCCCAGAGTCCTGAAAACAGACAATGGCCCCCCTTTCAACAGCGAACAGTTTTCTAAGTTTGCTGTACATTTTGGTTTCCACCATCGGAAAATAACACCTCTCTGGCCCCAAGCAAACGAGACAGCAGAACGCTTCATGCGCACACTTGGAAAGGCCATACGTGTGGCAGAGACTCAGAGCATCCCGTGGAAACAGAGACTCAACACGTTTCTCCGTGAGTACCGCTCCACACCACAGAGCACTACGGAAGCATCACCAGCAGAGCTGATGTTTCAGCGCAAGATAAACACCAAAATCCTGATGCTCACCACAGCCAGCGACAACAGCACTGATCACATCATCAGACAGCGTGACAAAGTGGCGAAAGCAAAGATGAAGTCCAACTCCGACTCACACTGCCACGCCAAGCCAAGCACACTGACCCCTGGAGACACAGTGCTTTGCCAACAGCCCAAGCGCAACAAGCTCACACCTCCATACAACAGAGAGCCATATACTGTGTCAGAGGTCAAGGGCTCCATGATCACAGCGACTAAAGATGGACATTCAATAACAAGGAATTCTTCTTTCTTCAAAAAGATCAATGCTGAAACCTAAGATGTTCAAACAGATCGAGATGATGACGGTAGTGACACTGTCAATGACAATGTGATGGCAACACCAAGGTATCTATCCAGGATTAACCGTCAGCCGCCATCGCACTTCAAAGACTATAAGTGATTTTGAATCACAGGTTGAAAAAAAAAAAAAAAGTAAAATGTTGATGTTTACACTTGTTGATTGTCCCAAGAGTCATGCATCTGAATGTTTTATGTTTTAGATAACAGGTTCAATGACGCCTACACGCATATAAAGGTGATTTCAACTATTCTGAATTTGAATATTGCATACATGCATTTGTGTAGTTTTACTTGAATCACACTTAGATTGTAAACAAAACGGTAATGATACTACATACAGTAAGTGAATAAGTTCTTTCTCAGACAATGTTCGCAGAGATGTTTATTCTGTTGAAAAGAAAAGGAGGATATCAAAGTACTAAATACCTGGAGGGGAGAAGTTGAAATTCCCTGTGCAAGGGGTGGGAATTGTCCTTTTAAAATGGAGCCGGATATATGTTCAATCTGTCTGATGTACAGGAACTCTGGACCGAGTTGTGTCCCACCAATCAGCTTGCCGGACCATTTAACAATCTGAACCAGAGAGTTTCTGTTCTTTAAAGATACATTTCCAAACCATGAGACCAAAGAAAAAGATAAAATAGATTCAATAAAAGCACGATAAAATAAGGTCATCATGGTTTTGTCAATGTGGAAGTGGGACAGTTTCCTTGAACAAAACAAACACTGGTGCCTCTTCTTGCACACAGCTTCACAGTTTGCTTCAAAGTTTTTTTAGTCAATAATTGTCCCCAGATATTTATAAGATTGCAAACATTCAACAGTCTGACCCTTGATGCATGTGGCTTCATGTGTGTGGGCATGTCTTCTAAAATCAATGATCATGTCTTTGGTTTTTGATATATTTAATTGAAGATATGACTCTTCAGACCACTTCACAAAGTCCTGGATGACTGGACCGTGGCTGGTCTCATCGTCCCTGAGCCGACTGACAATAACTGAATCATCTGCAGATTATAAAATGCTGCTCTTATTAAACATACTCTGGCACATATTTGTGTATAGCATGAATAGAAAGGGTGAAAGCACACATCCTTGTGGGGAGCCAGTGGAGGAGCACACTTTGTCTGACAAAATTCCATTTACCTTCACTCGTTGTGTCCTATTAGTTAAAAAGTCAAGAATCCAACCTACACGATTGTGACTTAAGTCAAATTGTTCTAAAAGCCTACTGGTTAAAATATGGGGTTGGATTGTGTTAAAAGCAGAGGAGAAGTCAACAAATAAAAGTCTAACATGAGATCCATTTCCCCTCCAGATGTTTAAAAATGTAATTAAACAGAGTGACTACGGCATCCTCTACTCCTCTGTGTGGCCTGTAAGCAAACTGCAGCGGATCAAGTGCTTGCTCAGTTTTCCTTAAAATTACTGACTTCACTAGTTTTTCAATGGTTTTCATTAACATTGAAGTAAGAGCAATCGGTTTAAAATCATTTAGGCTTTTGGGGCAACTGGATTTGGGAACAGGAACTACTACAGCATCCTTCCAGACCTGGGGTACATGCTGAGCCTGTAAGGATTTATAAAAAATAAAAAAAAATGGTGGAATACAGGACCCAGTTCTTTTGCACATGTTTTTAGTAAACGACCACATATGTCGTCAGGTCCATGACTCTTTATTTTTATTGAACGAAAGGCCTTTTCCACATCCTTTTGGTCTATGTCTAAGTGCTGATTGTCTTCCAGTTTGTGATTCAATTCCTGAATTTCATGACCAAAAGGTATCACAACTAATATAAAAACGATTTAGGGCATTGGCAAACTGAGAATCTGAATTGAGGCCATCCAGAGTGACATGACTGTTCTTTGGATTCCCAAGGCCTGCTATCGTTTTCATGCTGGACCAAGCTGAGCCAAGGTAATTTGCAGCCATTTTCTTCTCTATTTTTTTTTTGTATTAATGTTTTGCTCTTATTTTTCTTATATTTCTTATATTTCTATTTTCAGCTCTTTGGTAGCTAGATGCAGATCAGAGGCTACTCCCTGTTTAAAAAAGCCAGTTTCTTTTTCTGTATACTGGACATGACGGATTTGGTCATCCATGGTTTGTTATTAGGATACATTATAACTCGCTTACAAAAAATGATCATGTCCCTGCAAAAGGCAGCATATGAGCATGTTTAGCAAACTTATAGTCACGCCAACAAACTGTTGCCGTGATTATAAGTTTTTTGTTTTGTATTTCCTATAGTTGTGCTGCAGTAATAAACCCTGCATCAGTACACATTGCTGAGGAGCTGATACTTTGAATGTATCCAGGTAAACTAAAGTTATGGTCCACCGTACAACATTATGCTCTCACCTATTAAGATCAATTGTTTGTATCAGATTTGTTTGTATCAGAGAGAGCAACTACTGCACTCATCACTAAACATTGGCATGCATCATTTATTTGGCTGCAGGTTAAAGAGTGCACCACAAACAATCAATTTTCATCCGGGATCGTTTTGCAGCAGACCAAGCTTGTGCTGTGTCTTCCCTGTCTTCTACCAGTCTGACAGACCCAGAAAACCTCCAGTGGGGAGGCGCCCAGGTTGCATCCTGATTAGATGCCCAAAACTATTTTGACCTGGAGTAGAACCTCAACTCCAACCCTATCTTTAAGGCTGAGCCCAGCCACCATATGTAAGAAGCTAATGTTGGCCTCTTATATCCGCGGCATCGTTCTTTCAGTTATGACCTGCAGTTTGTGACCATAGCTGATGTTTGGAACGTCGACTGTCCGGTAAACTGAATCTCTCTTGACCGCATGTTTCGCTGCTGCAGCCAAACCCTTCGACCTGTTGATCTCCCGTTCCATTTTACACTCACTCTTCCACAACTGGGACGGAATCTGCACTACTCCTTGAATCTGAGGTTCAAGAAACAGTCGGTTCCTCCTTTCCAGCATCCTGCCATAAGCTTTCCCCGGGTAGCTGAGTAGTGCGATACCCCGATAGTTCAAGCACACTCTCGGGTCTCACTTTTTCTTTTAAATGGGAAACACCAGTCTGGTCTGCAAGTCCATTGGCACTGTTCTCGACCTCTATGCAACATTACAAAGGTGTGTCAGCCAAGACAGCCCAACAATGTCCAGCATCTTTCACATCTCAAGGCAAGAACCTCCTAGAGATCGACCGAAAGGCCTTTTGCTGTGACGGGCCAACGGAAAGTTACCTGCAGCCGACGATAAGGAGGAAAAGACTGAGCTGCTGTAGCTTAAATATGGACTCATCAACTTGTATATCCTGCATTGTGAAGCTCGATTGGGAGTGGCTCTTGACCCACAGCGTCCTCACCATGTTGTATGTTGTAATTTAAGTTATAGTTACATACATTATTAGTAACTTTGTTGTTTGTCCTGATTTTGTTTTTTTTCTCCCCATCTTAAATCCTTTTATATACCGTTTTCCATATTTATTGGCACCATAGATCTCAGCTGCTTCAGGAGACCCCTTAGCCAACCAGGTCCAAAAAGCCTCCTAAAGGTGCGTTCTCACCAAAAGCGAAGCGATTTCTCTCACTCAACCATTTACTGTGTTCTCGCCATAAGCGTTGTGACGCTCTGCGAGGGACAGGGCTTATCTCCGAGTCTCGTCTCCGTAAAGACCGTTATCATTTCCTTTATCCACCACGGAATAACTAGTCTGCTTTATATTTGTTGTGGACATCCCACACACTAACGCCCTCGTGTTTGGGTTCATGACATCACCCGTAGGCTCACTCAGCTCGGTCACTTTCTGCGATGAAGTTACTGTTACGTCTGGAAGACTTCCGCTTCCAGCACTACGAGAGCGGAACACAAGAGCTGATTGGCCCGAGTTGCGAGATGACCGCCTCAAAGTTAAATTTTTTAACACATTGCGTCGCCCCAAACGCACCGCCCGGGAAAATATTGTGTCTATCGCAGTCACACGCATCCGTACGTTGACTTTTCATGGGATTCGGTCGCGTGGGAAAATAGTTTCGCTTTTATGTGTGAACGCACCTTTAGTCAGCTTGACGGCTTTCTTCACATCCAATGTCCACCACTGGGTTCTTGGGTTGCCACCATGATTGGCACAGATGTCCTTCCAGCCAGAACTGCTGCTCGTTATGGACAAACCGTGGCCACAACAGAAGTCCAATAACGAGACACAACTCGGGTTCGCCGTTTCTCCCAATCAACCCCGCAAGGTTTCTCCATCAATACCCACCTGAGTGTTGAAGTCTCCGAGGAGAACTATGCCTCCTTCCTACCAACTCCAAGGAGGCAGGATATTTAATTCAGTAAATCTGAACTAAATTCATCTTTGCCTCTTCACAAAACAGTTGTTGGTGAAGGCTTAGTGTTGCAGCGATTGTAAGTTTTGCCTCTGTTATTTCCTAAAGTGTTGCTGCAGTAATAAACTGTGCATCAGTGCACATTACTGAGGGGCTGATACTTTGTTAATGAATGTATCCAGGTAAACTAAAGTTATGGTGCGCTATACAACATTATGCTCCTATTAAGATCAATTGTTTGTATCAGATTTAAGGAGATGAATACACACGGAGAAAGCAGCTACTGCACTCATCACTAAACATTAGCATGCATAATTTAGTTGGCTGCAGGTTGAAGAATGCACCACAAACATCGACAGTAATATAAATGCATCGATGTCTTCTAATGTCCTCACTTTAAGCTAATAAAGCAGAAACCCCCAGGATATACACATATGGAATATAATAGCATACCTATTTAACAGCTGATCTTTAACACAATGTTATTTTTGGCAAAGATCATTGACTACATTGTGCGTTTGCACTACGGACAACCCTTCTGCAGTTTCCTAACCTGAGACCTTTAATGTGTAATTAATAAAGCTGAATAAGCAATGTTTTTTCACTTATCTGATGCTGCTTCTCCAGTGCCATTTTAAAACCCACAGCATTGTTCTTTCTTTGCTAAATATATATTGCAATGGGCTACACAGTGTTTTATCAACCCTTTGACCAAATCATATGTTAAATTTAAATAAAGAAACATTAATAGTCTACACTAAGTTACAGCATACCAAGGGAAGTTTAAACAGGGTAATCTAAACTGTATTTATCAGTATTTGGAGATGGGAGGACTCTTAACTTTAAAAAATGTGTTTTTCAATGGAATGATTGTTCTCTGCTTATAAATGCTGAGGTCATCTGAGGTGACAAATCTTTATTTTTTTCTGGTAAGTAAAGAGTGGAAGCAAGTGGCTTTTTCTATACCAACACAACCAAGAAGGCAAATTCCCTTTTCAAATAGCTCTTTGATAAACTTCAGGATATTCCTTTTTTGGTCTCCTTTTAGCAACAAAAAAATACGGCGCACCAGCCTATAGATAAGTTGGATAAAAATGAGCATTTCCCCCAAATATACAATCCAATACAGCAAAACAATTCTTTTTGCAAGTCTTTTACAACTTCAATGTTTAGCCATACATGCTGTGTAAAGGCCTGCCTGGAAAAACTGTAATATTCATCTCTTTTGAGAGAACGAAATAGGCATAGGTGTAAATGGAGGGGCCCACTGTTTTAAGGCCTTCGCTAGGGCTGTCCTTTATCACACGTCCTGCACATAACTTTCATGGACAGGATTTGTAGGCTCAATTCCTACACTCTCCTTTGGTCGGCCACATTGAGTTTCCTCCGAGCTCAGCCTTACTGTATCTCTGTACTTGTCATGTTAGACCTTAGTACTGCGTTGGACACGATTGACCATGACATCCTATTACAGAGACTGGATCAGTCAATTGGCATTTCAGATACCGCACTAAGAGAACTTAAAAAAATAATTTAAAAAAGCCAGCGTCATTGAGGCACATGCACACTTACTATCTCATTATTACTATTTTTATTAGAATGGAGTGTTTTTTTCTTCGTTGTCGATCTTGTTGATTTTTCTGCACCAAAAAATCTTCCCAGCCTCCGCTGTTACACAACAAGTGCAGAGGACACATGTCAGCTTCCACTCAAGATGACCAAGTTAGTAGCACAATTAATCCAATGCATGTTCGGACCAGAGAGAGAGCAAGCAGTACCCAAATCTGTCTTTCTGTCTCTCGTGAGGGGATCTGCTGTAAATCTAGACTGCTTAGACACACAGTCACTCGCAATTAGGGTTGGGTACCGGAAACCGGTGCCAATGTGGCCGATTGAAATTGAAAAAAACTATCGTTGTGAACTTCTCTGGTGACTGCCCTGTCAGCAGGTCACGATAGCCAATCATTTAACTTTGAGAGTGGAGGCATGCGCCGTGTGTGACCGCGTGATGCCGTGTCAAGCACACCAGCGTCAGGCTGGACTCGATAGTGGAGACCGATGATTAAAAGAGCAGCCGTGACTCAGATTAGTACCGGAACATTGATTGCGAGTCTTGCAAGGCCAAGAAATAATAAATTAGCCATTATAACCATATTTAAGCTGTTTAAGCTGGCGCTAGCTAAGAGCTACGTGTGTGACAGTCTGCTAGCAGATGTATGTGTGTGTACAGCGGTCCCGACTGTATCCCCGGTGTTACCAGGAATATAATGATGGAGGAATAAAGACTGCGGTGCATCACTTTGTTTCAGTGGACCTCTCGCTGTCTGACGCAAAACTTTGTGTCACATGTCATCTTCAGGACCTCTGATTGGTTGTTCTCTTTGCCCATCAAAACAGTGACAGGATTAACCCTATAGGGTCTGCACATGACAATACACATCGCATCATATAATTGAGAACATGTATTGTGTATGTTAACAGTCTGATATCCGTTGTTTGTCAGCGTTCCATGATAACGGCTTCTACAGGGAATATGGCCAAAGAGGTTTTTAATCTCCTCATTGTGTGTTTAAAAAAAAAAAGAAGTATTGATTTAGGCACCGGTATCGTTTTAAAAGTACCGGTATCGGAAAAAAAAAAAAAAAAAAAAAAAAAAAAAAAAAATACCCATCCCTACTTGCAACACACACTCTATCAAGCATAGATGTGGTTATTTGGGCTGGTTGTTTCATAAACGAGCTCCGCTCTGCTCTGCAGTGAAGGCTGCAGGGAGGGCTGCAGTGATGACGCTGCGAAATCAGAGTGCTGTGACACACACACAGACACATTCAGAATTAAACACACACGCATTATGGAAGAGGAAACACCCACACAGTCACATGCATAAACATGTGCTTAAATGCCCTGGAGCTCCCTAATGTATCATATGTATTGAAACAAACTAAAATCTTGAGTAGTAATTTTGTGTTTGTATTACTTCAAATAAAATGGTGTTGGCCTCTGCATCTATCTGATTACATTGTATTTAATTTTTCTCTCTTGCAATGCGAGCGCCTGAAACTATCCCCTTCTTCGGTCACAGTCCCCGAGTCCTGGCAGTACTCAGAGTTAAACCTAGAGCCCTGTTCAGCTCCACCCCTTCCCACCACAAGCCTTGGTCCTTTGTCTTTACTTCACTGCAACTCAACACTTCAAAGTTCTGCTGAAGAATAAATACAACATCCTTGCCCTCCAGGACGTTCCTCCCTGATTAGGGACTCCCAGCTTACTCCATGGCCCGACACCGCCGTCCTGCTTCTCTTGGTCCAGCATTACACCATTGTGCATAATGCTCCCCCTTCGGCGCCTTTTCTGGCCATTCACTGATAATTAAGCACTCAATCAGGAATATCAGATTCTTCAATGCAGCCCCTCATTCTGTCTCCAGAGCAACATTTCCCGACAGTCTTCTACAACTGCCCCGCATGCTTCACGCACTTCCGATCAGCATTCTACAAATTATTTTTGTTTATAGTAGAAAAGATTGAGAAAAGATGCGTTTAGTTGATTGATGTTTTCATGCACTTCCTGAATGAGTTATCTATGGTTCAGACTGCCCTTCAACAGTCTAACTCATCACGATTGATTTTGAAAGTGTTCTAAAAATCTTAGTCAGTTATTAGCAGTTTTTGAATGCTTATGCTGGCATAGTGTATTGCTATTATCCAGCGATTTATACCACGTCTAAAACAGCTAGCATAACTTAATCACTAGTATCAATTTAATTTACTGGCAATCCCATGATTCTGTCATGTATGACGTATTGAGTCATAACTCTTGCGGTAGCTATGCTTCCTGAAGGCAACCTTCTGTTATGCTGTCACTCATGATACCACGCCCCTGTAGTTGATACCTCGCCCCCCATGCTGGATCGCTGCCAAAATTCTGAAAATGAAATAAAATTTCAAAAAGAACTGAACCTAAGAAAATGATTTGAACTCTGAAAAAATAAGATTCTGTAAAAACTAAAAAAAAAAAAAAAAAACTTAATCAAAATTATATTCAACCCAACAATAATGTTCTTACACTGTTTTTTTTATTTTGAACACATTGTTGCATTTTTAGAAGTTTAAGAACAAAATAGTTTTTAGGTTTAAATTATTTTTCAAATGAACAAAACCTGCTGCACTACTGATCTGCTCTCTCCCCCAGAAGCAATCTCTCCATTGTTTTTTTTTTGCAGCCTCTGAGTGTTATATTGCAGCTCATTCAGGGAAACGATCTACTTCCACGTAACCCTCCTGTTATGTTGCGGGTCAAATTGATCCGTTTCAAAGTTAGAAAATGTAGGAAAAATATTTCTGTATGAAACTTCTTCTGCTTACCTTTTGCTTCATCACATCTTTTATTGTGTCTCACTCTGAAAAATCTCATTCCAACATCTCGCTATGGATCCACATTGTTCCAGGCAGTTAAAAAAATAGGCCATGATATTGAAAAAAAAAAAAGAAAAAAAAAAAAAGAAATCATACTCTCTCCAACCACACACACACACACACATTTGTGCACTGAAATAAGCATAGCTGACCAATTTAGGATGCACCAACCAAATACATGCAGGTCGCACATTGTGTGCAGCAGCACTCTTCTGCACTTTGAGTATAGTGGGGATTTTCTTTGGAATGGTCTGGCAGGTAAAGCCAAATCAGAGGCACACAAACGTCTGTTCAGTGCATCTGGGGACTGTGTGTAACATACCAACACACAAACTCAGCAGAGCAGATAACGAAACCTCCTTGCATGGGGAGATAGACAAAAAGCATCCAGCTGTATAACCCTCAATCCTTATTGGGATCAAGGGAGGGCTTTGCTCCTCTGACTACAAAGCAGCAAGGAACTGTTGTGCACCGAGAGGGTGTTTGTTCACACACCCTCTTAGCTGTGGCCAGTGCAAGCAGCAACACTTTCTTTAATAGTAGGAGCCTTCTATTGGTATATAACTTGACAATCCAGGTGAAACTGCGTTCAGCCTGATCATTCCATTGTGCACAGGTCATTTCTACGAAGGAGGGCAGTAACATGCAATGCTCTCTGCAACAGTGTCTCTTTCTAGCTATGCTAATTGTTGGAATCTAGGCATTGCAAAGTTGATCCATTGGTTTATCCAAATCATTGGTCCTGATTGAAATATCTTGATAGAGTTTAAGATTGTTATTGAATTGAGCAGCAAATATCCCTGAACCCAGAGTTCACTAAAAATGTCCATGCTGGTAGCGTTACGAGTTTGAATAGTTCATTGTGAAAGATAGTAAATGAAAAGGGGTCGAGGGAGGCGGGATGACGGTCGAGGGGTAAGAAGCAAGGGAGGCAGAGGGGATAGATGGGTGAGAGCGAGAGGGAAAAGGTGGGTTTCTGCTGTCCCGGTAACTGGTGGAAATGGGGAGTGGCGACTCGTGGGTGGGGGTTGTCTCTTCTTGGAGCTTCGGAGGGCTGAATCCCCCAAGAGGTAGCTTCAGGTAGACAAGCACCGGTGAGCGTTCCTGATGGTGTTCAGGTTGGAGTGAATGTAGGAGAGGTATCCGGAGGACCACTGACCGAGCATCTTTGTGACGTGGTCGGGGATTCCTTGGCTTGCGGCTGCGGAGGCGGCGCCCATGCGGAATGAATGGCACAAAGTACAAAGCAGGAGGTATGCCGGATCTGGCTAGGACCTGGTGGAAGAACTAGGACCGCGATGGGCTCGTACAGACTCAGGAATGATTTTATCCCTCTGGCCGTACTCGGTTCATTCAGTTAAAATCATTCACATCACATCCCTCCCCCTCTCCTCCGGTGTTGCCAAGGGCTCTGTCCTTGGTCCAATCCTGTTTATCATCTACCTCCTCCCACTTGGACATTGTGGCAGCTCTCCCCAGTTTGCCCTTGGCTGCTGGCTGGTTGACAATCAGTCAGCTGTTCTCACTGATTGACAATCAGTCAGCAGCCGATGGTGCAGGTATAAGAAGGGCAGAGCTGAGCCTACCCGTGGGTTTCCCCCCAAGTGCTCCAAGGACGAGCCAGCCTTGACGAGATTCTGGTTGGAAACATATTCATCGATATCACAGACAACACAGAGCAGACTGCAACACGACACGTCTGCTCCCCGCTCCAGCTCTGCTGCTCTCTTTATAGGAGCAGCATCGGCTGCTGACTGATTGCCAATCAGTGAGAGCAGCGGACTGATTGTCAACCAGCCAGCAGCCGAGGCCAGATTGGGGAGAGCTGCCACAGTCCCCGAACAGTCAAACCTGGTGAAGAAAGACCACCAGAGACTCTTCTTCCTGAGGAAGCTAAAACAAGATGGCGCCCCCACCTGAACTTCTGATTAACTTCTATAGAAGTGTGATATAAAGTATCCTGTGCCAGTGATTTACTGTGTGGTAGTCCAGCTGCACAGCAAAGAGCAAGAGTGAACTGATCTATGTGGTTACAGGTAACAGGCTGAGGAACAGCTTTTTCCCTAGAGCAGTTTCCCCCCCCCCTACACACACACACACACACACACACACACACACACACACATCCTGCCTAACTCATGACACAGTACTGCGGGGGGACAAAAATGGACAATAACACAACAATGTTTAACTCTTAAGCCATTGATGTCTGTGTTTATATATTATTTATTTGTAAATATCTTGTTTTAAATTGGAAATGCCTTTCTTAATGTTTCTATACAGGTTTTTACCTGTTACTCCTGTACTGACTGAGTTGCCAACTTAATTTCGTTCCATGGTTTTACAATCCTTACCGGTCCTTTGTGTACCGTTTGAAAATAAAAGTACATTTTGACTTTTCTAACGAGTTGAGTCACGTGAGTCATTGGCCACGTGCCACTTGCTCGTGACATGAGACGGCAGAAAATTTCGACGTTGCCTACACCTTACCTGACAAAGACTTTGTATTTTGAAAGAATACTGCATGTAAAGAGTATGCACTGCCTCTCCATCCCGGCAAATGTACGCACCTACTACTAGATGTTTCCTAAAGCTTCTTAGTTTTGAAGCCCAAGGCCACTGACAAAGTGTCGGTTAGTATCTAAGAAGTGTGTATCTAACGTCCACACATTTTTAATCCATCCTTTCTCCATGCCAATGTTTAAAGTGTAAGTTCATTTTATGACCTGCTGGTTAACAGTTGAGGTAGTGCGATGTTGAGGTGAGTGTTAACGAACACTGTTAGAGGTGAGCAGAACACACGAGCGAAGATCTTCCTCCTGGATTCTGGTGGCCATGGTAACCATAGAAAATCCTTGTGCTGATTCTAAAAAAAGGTTGCCGAACACTGCAGCGTGCTAAGGGGTAGGAACAGAAGAAGAAGAAGAAGATGAGGACGGCAGGCTGACTCTTATTAAAACTCTGTTGCAGGCGGAGGAAACACCGTATCATACTGCCAAATAAATGAACCAGCCTGAGGGGAAATTAACGATCACGACACACAAATCAGACCTATAGTTTATCTTGTTACAAGGTGGAATACAATAACTATTGCAGAGATGTACGTCTTTTGCAAAAATATGTTTACCAATAAATAGTCAGATATCATTTATTAAGTTAATTATATTTTCGAGTGGGTGTGGCTCAGTTGCCAATCAAAGCTGGTTGACTTCTTCTGTACACATGTCAAAGTGTCCTCGACCAAGACACTGAACGCCAAGTTTCTCCCTGTGGGCTTTACAGCAGCCCTCTGTGCCTAAATGCTTATGATTGATTAACTGCATACATATCACGCATGTACCTGTACGTATAAAGTTTGATTCTTTTATAAATTGAAATGTCACAGAACTCGGATATGCAGACGGCAAAACAAAATGTTTGAGAGCCTTATTGCGTTATATTGCATTATATTTTTAATTGTCCTGAATTCTTTTTTAAAATTTCCATTAATGGATGAAGAATGGTATATAATTAGTGCATCCACGACGATGCAAGTTTGAAAACATCCATAATATTTGCATGTTATGGATGTCTTTTATAAAAAATTACTTTCACATCTTGGTGTCCTGATGTAAGAAATCAGCAAATGAAAATATATCACATCTAGCATGTCAAAAGTGTTACTTAAATACCAGGGAATCAGACCAGGATTGAAGGTTAGTCTCAGGCGGGATAGAAAGGATAACATCCATTTAGCTCTTTTCAATTGTCTTTTTGTTCAGTGATTTTGACTCAATAAATGAAATTCCAGCAGAAAGCCCATAGATTTTTTCGCAAAATCTGGGCACATAAAACCAAAGCTGCACTATGGCCGTGGCTTAATACTTTGTAATTTAAAACAATTACAGTTGTCAATATGCCCTTGAGCAAGGTTAACGTTAACCCCAACTGTTCTCGTGCTTATGCAGGGAGAACCTGCAAATGCCTAGCTGTGTGTAACTAAAAAGGAATCTTTATCTGTATCTGTGTCCTGCATCTAGTTCACACTTGGGAGGGTGTACTGCCGGAGAAACAAAAGACAATTTGTTCCAATATGAACATATTAAACATCGACAAATGTTGAAGAGTAGATAATGTTGTCATTGAGTCGATGATGGATATAGTAACGTTACAACCAGACACTTCTTCACTTTCTTGGAGTGAACGGTTCTAAACAATGGTGCATGCATTACTTCTAGGGATTAAGGAATTCCTCCGATTGGCCACAGGCACCAAAATGTATGGGGTCAGATAAGCCTCAATAATTGCAATTGCACACAGAAATATTCATAAATGCGCACAGAACCATTCACAAATATTTTTTATATACACATACAAATGCATGCAGAATGATTCACAAATACTTATCATTTCTCTCTCTCATTAACACCATTTTTTATGTGGGCAGTAGATGTACGCTGTTATGATCCGTGGAGGTAGTGTGAATGATTTTTATTGATGTATTATTTTTAAGATCACAATGACACATCTAACAAGTTCTAATATTAGCAGGATACACACTTGTATTGGTTTCAACATAGGCTGTGATCCAGAACATCCACTGGCCACAAAAGAAATCTGATGGTGACGAGGAAGAGGACAAGCCTGTTTCATTGGAAGTCTTGTCAGATTGTTGAGGAAGTTCATAGAGGAAGGTAACACATATCTTATTCTCTCTACATATCTTTTGCATCACCTACTTGTTTTGGTGAAATAAAAAAGAAAGATGTCAGTTCTAATGCAAAATCTGCATACAATTTGGGGTAAAGATACAATTCTGGGTATGATATTTTGATAAGTTTTAATTGCTCAAAAAATCTAAGTTTTAGTTAAATGCATTTGAGGTAACATTTTCTCTTCCAAAGCATCACCAGAGGTGCTCCGTAACCTCATGGAGTTCTGGGTTGGGTAACCTCAATTTGCCTGATTGCTCCCACCTGCTTGAAATTGAAGCTCCACAGCCACTGCCAGACCTACGTTAATCACGAAGTTGCACAGGGTGCTGTGTTTGGACCAATTTTATTCTTACTTTATATATGCTTCCTTTGGGCAATATTAGAAGGGAACACTACACAACCTCTGGGTAAGGAGCTTACCTGTGTGCACGCATCATGGCTGAGTGAGGCGCGCGCCTGCCAAGAAGAGTTGTTAACGGAGGGGGTGCTAGTGAGAGTGCTCACTCGTGTGCGCGCATCACGGCTGAGCGAGCATCGGAGCTCTGCCGCGCGCAAAGAAAAGTTGTTGTGGACCGGGTGTGACGTGCAAAAAAAATTTGATTAAAATAAAATTCTCCCCTTATCACCCGCGGGCCGGATGTGACACACAGTCGGGCCGTAACCCTGGCACCACTGCTTTAATTGTTATGCAGATGATACTCACAATGTCCCTCTGATTAATCCAGAATGCTGCAGAAAAGAGATCGCATTACCCCTGTATTAGCTGCTCTGCACTGGCTCCCTGTAAAATCAAGAACCATATTGTAAATCCTTCCCCTCACCTACAAAGCTTTTATCGGTGATGCACCATCATACTTTAATTAAGGAGCTTGTAGAACCATAATGTCCCACTAGAGATCTGAGCTCACAAAATGCGGGGCTACTGTCATGGCCCTGCTAATGCGCCCTGCCACCCCCTCCTGCCCCTTTCTGGATCGTGGACTATGCTTATTACAAACTACTCATATACTCTGTCATATACTCATTGAATGTGTTTATATAATTATGTAATTCTTCCTTTTGTACACAAGAACACATTCATTGCTTCTGTCCGATTGTCTGACAGATTGTAAAGCACTCCGAGACAAATTTGTAATTTGTGAAACTGGGCTATACAAATAAACTGAATTGAATTGTCAATCTGGAAAGAGGGATCCTCTTCTGTTGCTCTCCTGAAAGTTTCTTGCCTTTTTTTTTATCTGCGAATGTTTTTTTTATATTTTGGGGGAGTTTTTACAGATCCAATGTGAGGTCCTGGGACAGGGATGTCCTATGTTCACAGATTGTAAAGCCCGCTGAGGCAAATTATTATTTGTGGTGGGGCTTTAAATAAAATATCTAAACTAAAAGATGTTCCACCAGGACATGATGATGGCCATCAGTTCCACAGTTCTGGTTTTAGGCTTGTGTAGATATCAATGTGTTGCACTTGAATTCCTGTTTACAAACGACCACATACACCACACCCTATGTAGTTTCTGAAGTTTTTTAAATATGATTTAGGTTAAATGTTCAATACCAATACTGTTAAACCAAAACAATGACCAGTCCCTTAAATCACAGTAAAGCATAAAATTATTGTTTAAAAAGAAAAATGTTTTTATGTACAAATTGTATGCAGTTTTATTTCACTGTCTGACCCTTGATGAATATGACTTCATGTTTTTATGTTTTCTAAAATCACTTTTGTCTTTGGTTTTAGACATTTAATTGAAGATGGGACTCCTCACACCACTTCACAAAGTCGTGGATGACCGGACCGTGGCTGATCTCATTGTCCTGGAGACACCTAACAATAGGGTGACCAGACGTCCGGTTTTCCCCAGACATGTCCTCTTTTTGAGACCCAAAAAAAGCGTCCGGCAGGGTTTCCAAAAACGTCTGGGATTTTGCTTCGTTGGATATTTGCGTTTCTCTGGGTCTTTCACAAACTAGTTTGTATCCCTTACAAGTTTTGTAAATGGTATCTCCCTTACGTTCCACCTGAACAGTCATTGGTCGACTGATCTCGGTGTTGCCAGATAAACTTTTGTTTATCTCCCTTTTAGGCATGTATATCACAAAACAGGCAGAGTAAAGCCTAGTTTATGCTTCTCCGTCACGTTGCGAGATGTGTCGCGAGATGTGTCGCGAGATGTGTCTGCGTCTGAGCGCACGCGCCTCGCTCTCAACTGTGATGTGCTCACACGGGTGGGCAGACTTTGGGGCCGGTCACACCAGACGCGCCTCTCAAAACGCGTTGCCCGCAAAACCATTGATTCCTATGGTACGGTGCGACTTTCAGACGAACCTTTTAAACGCCACACGGCGCGTTTTTCAGGCGCGCTTAAAAGTTTAAATATCCTCAACTTTAAACGCGAGGTGCGGCTGTGCGCCGCTCATTAATGTCACACTCGGACAAGGCCACCAATCGGATCAAGCAGGAGGCTTTTCTTCCTGTTTTCTTCGCTGTTTTGCCCGGCGTATTTTTGCTTATAGGCATTTTTGGTGCGGCTGCGTTTTTTAGAGGCGCGTCTGGTGTGATCGGCCCCTTTCACTAGCATTGTAACGATACATTTGTGTAGAGGATGAATAATATGGGCGAAAGCACACATCCTTACTTGGAGCAAACTTGGTCAGACATAATTCCATTAACCTTCACTCTTTGTGTCGTATTAGTTAACAATTCAAGAATCTAAACTACAAGATTGTGACTTATGTCAAATTGTTCTAAAAGCCAACTGGTAAAAATATGGGGTTGAATTGTCTTAAAAGGAGATTACAAATCTACAAATTGAAGTTTGACATGAGATCCATTTCCCTCTAAGTGTTTAAACTACTGTGTGGTAAGCAAACTGCATACGATCAAGTGCTTGCTTAGTTGTCCATAAAATGTCTTACCATTTTTTTCAAAAATATTCATTACAATTGATGTGAGCTTGACCGGTCTAACACATTTTGGACTTTTGGGGCAACTAGATTTGGGATCAGGGACCACCACAGAATCTGTTCAGACCTTAGTTACATGCTGTGCTCTGTAAGCATGTATTCAAAATGTTGTGAAAAACAGCACTCGGTTACATTGCACGAGTTTTAAGTAAACAACCTTAGATGTTGTCAGGTCTATGACTCTTATGTAGACTTGTCCAAAGGAAGGCCTTTTCCATATTCTTTGGTCTATATCAAAGAGTTTATTGTCTTCCAGTTTGTAATTAATTTCCTGAATTTCATTTGTAAAATTCAGAAGGTATTAAAACCAATGTGAAAACGACTGAAGGCATTGACAAATTCAGTATCTGAAGCCTTGAGAGTTACTGTTCTTTGGATGCCAGAATCCTGCTATAGTTTTCATGCTGGATCAGGCTGAGCCAAGGTTATTTGCAGCCATCTTCTTCCATTTTCAAATCTTTGGTAGCTAAATGCAGATCAGAGAGTATTCCCTGTTTTAAAAGCAAGTTTCTTTTTCTGTATGCTGGATTTAACACATTTGGTCCCCCATGGTTTGTTATTAGAGTAGATTTGAACTTGCTTACAAGGGATGATCATGTCCCTGGAAAAAGGTAACTTATTAGCATGTTACATCAGCAAGTTCATCCAACTCATCCCCACAAGACAGGTTAAACACGTCCCAGTTAGTGCATTCATAACAGTCCTGAAGGCAGAGCACTTATTCCTCTGTCCAGTCTTTTATGTCCCTTGTCTGTGCTTTCTCTCTCTGTAACACCGTTTTATATGTGGGTGGTAGATGTATGCAGTTATGATCTGCAGAGCCCTGTGGGGGTAGTGGGAGTGATTTATAAGTATACTTTACCGACACATAACAAAGGTCTAATGTCTTATTCATGCTTGGTTGGAAAGGAGACGTATTGATCAAAGTTTCTAAGTGTCTTTTTAAGGGAGACATTGTTAAAATCACCCACAATAAAGTTTGGTGCATCAGGTGAAGTCATCTGCAGTTTTTGCATGACATCAAAGATAGCGCTGCCTTTCATTGTAGATTTGCCTAGGGTGGATTTACACTATTGTTATAAAAAGTTGTGGAAACTCGCGGGGCAAAAAGGGCGCAACGATACTAATGAAAGTTTGTAATCTGGCGTACAGATGCTTTCCCTGACAGTCACAGAGGTGCAGTATTTTTTGTTAATAAACAAAGTGGAGATCTCAAACCAACGATGAACAGCTTGGCATCCTGGTGAGGTGACTGTGAGGTGACTATCTGGCTCCCGGACTGAAAGTGGAAGCTGGTTCCATAAGAGAGGAGCTTGATAACTGAAGGCTCTGGCTCCAATCCTACTTTTCAAGACCTAGGAACCACAAGTAGTCCAGCTTTTAGTGAGTGCAGCTCTGTAGTGTAGTGATATGGTACTACAAGCTCCTTAAAGCAACACTATGTAACAATTGTACCTTAAAATAACAGCTTGAAAAAAATTGTGCCGCTACAATGACTTTTAATATGGCGATTTGTGCCTCCGTCATTGCCATCGGGGGTCTGTGGGGAGAAAATTCCGCTATGTAACATTTTGGAGCCGCCCAGTATACAATGTCATATAGTGCCAGTCCACGCTCGCAGGTGACTTTTTATTTGCTCCGCTACGCGACGCATAGAGACAGAATGACACGCTGCTGTGGAGACGATCAATAACATACGTTTAGTTTAATAAAAGAACAAAGACGTCTTTAAGAAAGGGACCTTAAATTACTTCTGCTGTAATCTGGAGCGATAGAGAAAATTAGAGGGGGATGGTCGGAGATTTGTTTTTTTAACTCAAAAGAGCCATATGCCTACACCGGAAAAGCCATATATGGCTCGGGAGCTAGAGGTTCCCGACCCCTGATCTATCGTAACTGAGTATTTACGACACTGAAGTAAACGTTAAATACCTGAAGGGGGCGCTACAAGCGAAAAACTACATAATGGGGCTTTTATGTAGGGAAAAAACACAGGTAAGCAGATCCCTGTCGTTGACTCGCTTCTGCTACCGCGACGACCGCTGTCTCTGCCGGTAGCCATGCGGGTTGGGCCATGCAGTACGGTCATGCAGTATTGTTGGTAGGAAAGAAATGTATTGGCCAACTCCCGACAATCCTTAATTCTCGATTTGGCCAAATCGGGCTGCACCTGCAAAGGCAGCTGATGTAGAAACGGTTCAACAAACAGAAAATCCGGCTTGAAGATCAAGATGGCGCAGCGGATAGCTGCTTTGGTACTGCGCTCTCGTACATTTTTAATACATTCATCTTTACTTCGCTAGAGGTTACTGACACAAAAAAATAATAAAAAGAGAGAAACAAAACCTTGCAGCCCTCTAGTTTTTGCTCCAGTGTTGGAGGTGTGAGCTGCTGTTCAAAAAGGATACATTAATTGTACCGTCTTTCATTGAGCTGGAAAGTTTCACGGAGATTTTAGTTGGAGGAGCAGCGGCTCTTCTCGGCATATGCCGGAGACACCGATGGGGAAAGCTTGCAGGAGCGCTGGTTAAACTGCGCCAGCGTGGATTCGGAACTGCGCTCCCGTCCATTCACATGTAGAACGTCTGCTCTCTGGCGAACAAGATCGGCGAGATGCTGCTCCTAAACAAACCCAATGCGGACTTTAGAAGATCTGCAGCCCTATGCTTCAGCAAAACCTGACTTGGTGTGCACATCCAGGACAGTGCACGACATCTACCGAGCCTCCAACTACTCCAAGCGGCTTTGTCGGGGAAAATGAGGGAAGGCGGTATCTGCTTTTTTATTAATGAAGGTTGGTGTACAGATGTCAGTGTTCAAGGAATCATGCAGCCCTTACCGAGAAACACTTTTAATAGACTGTAAACCTTTTTATTCACTGCAGGAGTTTTCCTCATTTATTTTGGCCAGCGTCTACATCCCACCTAAGGCCTCTGTGAGTGAGACACTCCAACACCTGGCTGAGCAGATCACCGCCATGGAGCCGTATTCAAATTAAAAATGTATTTAGAATATGTGTGCAGTCCTCTTGCTTTCTAACATCTCATTTTGTATGACAGCACGGAGCTACGTGTAACTAGTTATGGAAACGTTCTGAGTGGCTGACTCCTGACAAAATTATGATTATGATATATTAATGATTATTGGTAGTTGGGGTTTGAGTTGTGTTGAAATGGATTACTGATTATAACCTAAACCAAGTTTTCTTTTTTAATTTGATGTACAATATGAATATATTTGCTCATCTTCATTTGGGGCTGTGGGTCTTAACAGTTTGTATAGAACCAGGGACAAAAACACACTGGACGAAAGCTACACTGTGCTGAAGGACACATTACATTTAATTTGATTCAGTTTATTTGTATAGCCCATTTTCACAAATTACAAATTTGTCTCAGAGTGCTTTACAATCTGTACATATAGACATCCCAGTCCCACAACCTCACATCAGATGAGGAAAAACTGGCAAACAACCTTTCACGGCAAAAAAGGGAAGAAAGAAGAGGAGGATCCCTCTCAAGGATGTAACAGATGCCATGTGTACAGAATGAATCATTATACACAAATTAAAATGCAGTAACAACTCATTCAATGAATATGATGGTGTATGAATAGTTGATAGTAGGCATATTCCACGATCCAGACCTCCACGATCCATCAGGCAGATGGAGGTAGAGAGGAGTGGGCGGAGTCTAATCAGGGCCGTGGCGTAGTTGGTGGTAGGAATATTCCACGATACAGACCTCAATGATCCATCAGGCAGGTAAGATCTATGAGACGTGAAGTCAAAAGGACTCCGGGGAGGAAGCAGAATTAGTAATGTGCAATAGAGAGATGAAAATGCATCCATAACGAGAGAAAAAAGAGGAAATAGGTGCTCAGTGCATCCTAAAACGTCCCCCAGCAGCTATAAGCCTATACCAGCATATCCAGGGGCTGGACCAGGGCAAACCTGATTCAGCCCTGACTATAAGCTCTGTCAAAGAGGAAAGTCTTAAGTCTACTCTTAAATGAGGTGACTGTGTCTGCCTCCCGGACTGAAATTGGAAGCTGGTTCCATAAAAGAGGAGCTTGATAACTGAAGGAAATATGATGGTGCATCACCAATCATGGCTTTGTAGGTTAAGAGACACATTTTAAAAGTGATTTTTGATTTTACAGGGAGCCAGTGCAGAAAAGCTAATGAAGGAGTGAATATCACTCTCTGATCATTGTCTGGTTCATCTTCTCCACTGTGAGGATATGCACCAAAGAGGCCAAGCTGGAGCTACAGTCCTGCATAGACTGCACTGGTTGGAGAGTTGAGACTGCTGATATAGACCTGGGTGAGCTTACTGATACTGTGACATCTTAGATTAGTTTTTGTTAGGACACCTGAGTGCCGAAAAAAAACCTTCTGCACATATAACTACAATAAATCCTGGTTGACTGCAAGGGTCCAGGCTTAAGAGGTGGGGATAGCACTCTGTACAACCAGGTCAAGAAAACTCTGACAAGGGAGATCAAGGTAGCTAAGAAGAGCTACACTGCCTATACTGGGCTATACAAATAAACTGAATTGAATTGAATTGAACTGCCCCATCACCAAACAACCAGTTACACTCTATGCCTCCTTCTTACCTATGCCTCCTTCTTACCTCTCCCAAACAACCCCCCTCCAGTGAGGATCTGTGAAGGAAATGTGAGTCGGCACTTTTACGGACAGAAAATTTGGAAGGCTTCGGGCCCAGACAGCGTGTCCCCCTCCTGCCTGAAAGTCTGTGCTAACCAGCTGGCCCCCCATCTTCACGCAGATCTTCAACCAATCACTGGAGCTTTGAGAAGTGCCCTCCCCCCCCACCCACTCCTCACCATACTCAATAACAAAGCTTTATAACAAAGCCCCACCTCCTGCCAGAAACTAGTGATTCAATAACACACCTGCACTTTGCATTTTGCACATTTTATTTAATTGTTATTCTCTTACATATGTTGTGTGTGTGTATATATATATATATATATATATATATATATATATATATATATATATATATATATTCACATATTGCATATATTTCATTTTATATTTTATATCTCGCTTATTGCACACTTGTTCTTCTTTCTTATATGTATATTGTATTATTGTGTTTTAGTTTATTGTTTATTGGTGCTACTTTGTCCGCAAATTTCCCCTTGGGGATTAATAAAGTATAATTCTATTCTATTCTATTCTTCTCCACGGTGGAGACTTTCAGGTTTCTGGGAACAATAATCTCCCAGAAGCCGAAGTGGGCCTCCAACATTAGAAAAAGGCCCAACAGAAGGTGTACTTCCTGTGCCAGCTCAGGAAGTACAACCTGCCTCAGGAGCTGCTGATCCTGTTCTACTCTGTCATCATCCAGTCTGTGCTCTGTTCTTCCATCACTGTGTAGTTTGGATTGGCCATCAAGCAGGACAGAGACAGACTACAATGGGTTGTCAGGTCTGCGGAGAGAACTATTGGTTCCAGCCTGCCCTCCATCCTGGACTTGTACACCTCCGGAGTCGGGAAGCGCCCTGAAATGATAACTGCAGATCCTTCACACCCTGGACACAAGCTGTGCCAGGGCACTGTACGCCAAATCCAGCAGACATAGGAACAGCTTATTTCCATTGGCCGTCACTCTGAAGAACAGTTAATCTGACCATAGACCTGCACTCTCGCCACTTTCTTCTGCACTAACGTCCCCATTAATTGTCACTGATGTTGTTTATTTAGTTTTATATAGTACATCCATTTATGTCGCTATTTTGATGTATATAATGTCTCTTTATATTAATCCTGTTATTTGTAAATTCCATGTATGTACAATGAGAGTGTACATGAAACCAGAGTTAAATTCCATGTATGTGCACATAAACATGGCCAATAAAGATGATTCTGATTCTTCTTCAACCCAGGAGAGCTTGCATGTTATCAATCCGCTCCGACGGCTTGTTGTCGCCCAGGCCGTTCAGCAAGAATGCGGAAACTGTGAGCGTAGACATGCTGGTCTCTGGATACGGATACGTCCAGTATGAATTTCTAATTGAATAGCCATGGTATGTCACAGTGTGTGAGAGCAGATGTAGATAAATAGGAAGAGAGTGGCACACATGCAGTGTAGCATTAAAGACAGATACACATAAAGGAAAAGGTGCAATCGTTTTTTGACACATCCGGAAATGAGTTTTGCTTGTGTATCGCTCTAGGCACATTTTTAATACATTCATCTTTACTTCGCTAGAGTTTACCGACACAAAAAAAAGAATAAAAAGAGAGAAATAAAACCTTGCAGCCCTCTAGCCTTTGCTCCAGTGTTGGAGGTGTGATCTGCTGTTCAAAAAGGATACATTAATTGTGCGTCTTTGATTAGAGCAGGTTGAGTTGAAATAAAGCCATGGCCAGGGGGAGGAATGATGCGTAAATAATTACAACAACACCTGACTGACTTAGACTCATACAGAAGAGGGAGGAGTGCAATGTGGGAGGGGTGCAATGTGCACACACACATTTTTTTTCCCGTCCACCTCCCTGCACACAAGGCTGCACAGCCGAACACAAACATCTCTGCTCCGTTTTTTCATTGCACACACACCAATGCGCACGGTCTCTATAGCTCTCCCTCCCTCAGTCTCGCTCTGACTCCTACTCATGCTCACACACCTGCAATTACTGTGAAAGCTCTTTCAGAAATGGGCCACTTGTTATTTATTGTTGTCTTTCGGCTTTTTTATGTATTGTTCTCCTAATGAAGAGACGATCGAACGCATAACACACGAGAAGCTACTGACCCAGTTTCCTGGCAGCGGCCTCGCTGCTCTCATTGCCATTGCCAGAGTGTAAAAAGGGGGGGAAATGCTTTTTGATGAGCACAACTTAATGTCAAACAAGGTGCTCACTGTAGGAGCTAATACAAACGCTCACGGATTAGCTCACACATTTGGCGCTCTTGATGCAATGACATTGTGTGTGTGGGTGTGTGTGTGTGTGTGTGTGTGTGTGTGTGTGTGTGTGTGTGTGTGTGTGTGTGTGTCGTGTATGTTGGTCCTCCTCTCCTCAATCCCCTGCTCCTCCTCAGTCCCTCCTCCGCCTGCAGTCTTTGAAGACCACACCACATTTCTCCTCTTGAATTATCCTCCTCCTCCTCTTCCTCCTCCTCGACAAGGGACGAGGGTCCTTCCTGTCCCCGGCCTCAGAAGCCTCCAGTCTTTGATTGTCTCGGAAATACATATCAGAATAGACAGGTTCAAACACTAACAATTATTTTATTATTTATATTTGTAGTTCTCCGAGAAACGTTCGTTATACCTCACAATTATTTCTTTTGGAACTTAATTATCACTGGGTGGAATCATTTTTTCTGCAATGGCAGAATGTTTAACTGCTCTTGTTTAAACCGACCAAACTGCATTTACTGAGTTTTTGTAGAGTCAAGTATCACAAATTACAAATAAGTCTCAATCTGGACATATACAGGAGAACATTTCTGCCAACTGCTTTAAGATTGTATAATAAATCACCTCTGGCCAGATCCTCCTCAAATTGACTCATCAATAACCCTTGCACCGCTTCACTTTATACACGTTATAAACTCTTTATTATTTAATTATTTAATCTTCTTAAATGTAATGTCCTTCTCTGCTAAATATATATATAGTCATTTAAGGAAAGTGTGTCAATTATATTTACAAAGGTGCTATTTTCTAGTGGAGCATGTCTCCCTCACTTTTCAAATTCCATTTTCTCACAGTTTCAGTTAAAATGGAAAAACAGTGTCCTCTTACCAAAAAATGGTCAAAACCCAGATGAGAGAAGGTTGTGCCTTGCCTTGTGTATATATATTGTGATTTTTTTAACATTATTTCCAAAATAGCTTACTATTTACATGGTATATCATGCAGTCTAGCTTGATTCAATGTAATGAGATGTTAACTAACTAGTAACTGCCACTATGTGTGTAACTGCCACAGTGTGTGTCCGAGGAGTGGCACAGTGTAAATGTTCTTTCCAAGAGCTGTTGAACGAGAGCATATTGCTGAGCAAGCTTTACCTGAATAATTATAGTAGAGTGGAGATTGTTATAATAAAGTTGGTCATTACAGTGGGCTGTAAGGATGCATAGTGGAGCCTACAGGCTGGATGCCAGCATTATCAACAACTTTAGATATTAAGCAGCTTGTCTCTCGACATTATTTTGCACAATTCTAAGTAATTAAAATGGGTAACCACACAATTTGAAATCCTTTTAAAATAGCAGTGCTATCCTGGGAGTGTTCATAATAACATAGTCAATGAAACTGTTTTCTTAGATGGGGGTATGACCCAGTGTTGTGGAACTGTTGACAGTCCTGGCAATTGTGGGGTTGTATAATCCTGCCAGCATGATGATACATAACCAGTGAACTGAAAACAAGGCTGTGTTTACTTCAAAGGCATGGCGCTGTGCACAAATCTATGCAGGCAGCATACTCTTCTTCTCATCTCCAAGATATGGCAGAGATCCAAGTAATAAGTAGTTTGTGTGTGTTTGTTGTACAAGCTCCCTTGTTTAAATTCATTGCATGCACTGAGAGTGATACTAACATTGTATTCTAAAATGTTGGGCTGCATAGGGTTGCATTCAATTACTACCTACATTAAAGGGAAGTAGACTGAAGTTGTTATGGTATATCGTGACGGACCCAAACGCAGACTTGTCAGTAGAAGGGGAAATTTTTGGTCTATGAAACAGCTATGGGAGAGCAGTCGGTGAATGGCAGGGAATTCCAGGCGGGGAATAGCAGGCAGTCTGGGGAACTGGGAGGTCGGATGACTGGGAGAACAAGAAAGACAGGGTCAGAGGAAAGGTAAACACAATTAAGTTGAATCTTCGACAAAAGATCAGCCACTACCAGGTAAGCTGAGACAACGATCTGGGCCCTATTTCTCGTACATGGCTCAACAAAGTCGATCAAATGTCCTATTATCCTGCTTAAATTAACGAGATGATTGACATCAGGCTGTCTTGTTTTCTCAAAGGCTGATCCTCACTCAAACGCTCTCGTTAAATTGAACCAGACGTCAGTCCACAGGATGATTGCACGATGTCTGTCTGACATCAGAAGGGGAAAGCGTTGATCCCCGAAACCATGATTTTGTAACGGCACAAAGTCAAATAAACTGAAAGGAAAAACCTAGTTTCTTCTCCGGTGACAAGCAGGAGATGATCATGAACGCATTTGAAGAATTCCAGACCATAATAATAACATCCAACACCACTGCCATTAACTTCATTTATGTCCTTTGCGCTGTAAAGGGGGCATGGCTTATCTCTGTGCCTTATCTCCAGTTATACACAATGGAAGAAATAACCACTCTTTCTGCTTTATACTTGTTGTGGAACTCCCACAAACGTCCGAACATCAAACGCCCTCTGGGTTAATATTATTTATATATAGTTATACATAACATCCCCCGTAGGCTCAGACAGCTCGGTAACTTTCACCGGTGACTACGTCTGAATAACTGGATGAACATCCTCTTTATTCTCATAAATTCTCGTCTCAATTCATGAATCTACTCTGTGGAGTAAATGTGGAGATGACCATATATATAAGGAGTTTGAATATATGTGTGTGAATCTGTGTATGGGCATCTGTGTATAGGCCAGGGAACGTAACGGACATATCCAGAAATTTAAGCTATAAATAAACTATGAACAACTCGACATACAGCGGCTTTCCTGATGTTCTGCATCGCCGACACTGTGAAACAATGTACAACACAACAATGTACAACACTATACCAAAATGTACAAAACTGTACAACAAATTACCACACTGTACAATAATGTGCAACACTATTCCACAATGTACAACACTGCACAACAATGTACAACAATGTAACACTTTATAAGAATGTACCATTAGCAAAAAAGCGCGGCTCTGCATACAGTCTATCAGATAAGCCTGGCTGCAGCGTGTGGTGTTTAATGAACTTCAGAAGGTGTGTAAATAAGTGATTCCTTGTGGGCAGAATGTATAGCACTCATACAGGAAGTCATCTTGACGTGACGAGCACTCTCTCAGGTTCACATTTTTTGATCAGTTACAAGAAATAGGGTCCTGGCAATGAGTGGATGAGGAACTGGGGTAGCTAAACAGCAGGGTGATTAGTGTAATCAGGGAGCCAGGAGGAGATCATTCTGGAACTACGGCCCTACCACAGAGTACAGGCAGAATGCTTGACTTGACCGTGACATTACCTCCCCCTTAAAGCCCCACTATGTAACTTTTCCACCTTTTAAAATAACAGCTTGAAAAAAATTGTGCCGCTACAATGACTTTTAATATGTTGATTTGCTCCTCCGCCACTGTCATCGGAGGTCCGTGGCCAGAATACTGCTGAATGTAAGATGGTTGGGACCGACCCAGTACCTCCGGCGGAAGTAGTTCAACTTGCTGTCTGGCAGCTTTACGCAACGTCTTATAGTGCCAGTCCACGCTCGCAGGTGACTTTTTATTTGCTCCGCTACACGACTCGTAGAGACGGAGTGACATGCTGCTGTGTTGATCACCGGGCTGCCGCTGATCAGCGGCAGAGAGACGCGTTCAGCGGCAGCCCGGTCGCGATCAGCTGGGAGCAGACGAGCCGGAAGAGCCATATATGGCTCGAGACCAGACGTTAAATACCTGAAGGGGGCGCTACACAGGAAAGGTTACATAGTGTCGCTTTAAGGCGAGCCTCCAGGTGATGCACCGGGTCTGTTCCGATGTAAATCCTGAATGAGGGAAGAGTCCAGGATAAGCTTGCGGGATCCAGCTCCGCTCCTCAGGCCCATATCCCTCCCAGTCCATAAGGTATTGGTGTCCCCGATCCCGCTGGCGCACGTCCAGGATCCGCCGTACAGTGTAGGCAGGTTGGTCGTTAACAATCCCAGTGGGTAGAGGAGGAGCGGCTGGAAGGCAAAGTAGACTGACGGAGATGGGTTTCAACTGGGAGACTTGGAATGTTGGGTGAATCCTCAAGGAGGCAGGTAGTATGGGTATAATTTGCAGAAGGGTTAATGATAGTGTTAGTGCCATTTTCCATATTGTAATTCTAATTTGTCAGATTTAAATACTATATTATTTAGATTAATATTAATATTTTGTTTGTTATAATGTTTGCATAATTGTATGTTATTTTCATTGTTTAGAATAATCAGAAGTAAGTTGTGAGGTATTGAGCTTGCGCATTGATATTCAACGTGCAGACTTGTTTCACTGTTGCACCAATTGTTCAGTAAAAGAACGGAGCGAACTCACTGTTTTCTACCGTTGTTGAAACACATACACGCGTAGACTCGTTCTTTCCGTTTAAGAATTGCTGAATCAAACGAGGACGTGAAGAAACATGTACTGATGACAAGAAGAGAGTTTTAGCCGCTAAATTAAGTAGAAAACAATCGCCGAGGGCGAGAGAAGATCATTGTGCTGCCGACGAAGGAAGCTAACCAGCTAAAGGGTAGCTAGTGCCGGGACAAGGCGGTGCGGCGAAGGGAGCTAGCGAGCTGCGGCGGTGACAACGCCTTGCTGCTAACGAAGGAAGCTAACCAGCTACAGGAGTAGCTAGCGCCTTTTACAACGCAGCGCAGCAGAACGGATATGCGGTCGACTTCTACGATGATGGTTGAGTACACAAAGAACAACATTGAATGAACAAATAAGACATTGCCCACCAAGGACATTTAAAAAAAAGTGCTATTGCTAGCTTGTCATATTCGTCCACAAGAAGCTTGAGTTTTATTCTGGAAATAAAGACAGCTCTGTAATCTTTTCTGGAAAGCATTCACATGTTTTGAGGTTAAAGGATTGTCAATCTGGATGTCAGAAGTTTGCAAGAGTTTGCTATAATAAAAGACTTGTCTAACAATACTAGCAAATTGAAAGGTCCATTCGAACGAAACCAGGATGGCAATGTCAAGCTAGACATTAAAAGAAAGATCAAGTTGACCACAAATGCCCTAGAAAAGAAACTTGATGAACAGATGAAGATCAGGAAACGGTGCATTAGCACATCTTGTCTCCAAAGCAGAGGAAATAGAAATTCTCATGATAAATGATTCCAATGCTCTCCCGGTGGAAAAGGATCATCTCAGTGATTACTAAAAAATTCTGAATAGGTTTACTGAAGTGAATGATGCAGTTAGTGAACTGTTATCTGACAATGAAAGGAAAGCTGACCAGCCTTATTGGAGTGAGCCTAACCTCATAAAGTATGAGCAGTTTGGAGCAGTGGATAATAAAAGCAAGACGGCACGCCGATGCCGATAGAGAACAGGCCGCTACTGAAAATGCGACCGCAAATACTGGCGCGACGAAACAGCAGGGTGAGTCTGCCACTGAAGATATGGATCCAGACGACAGTGCATCTTCTGTACAAGAAAATCATAGTTCAGTCACAGCACGAAGTGTATGCAGCAGACACTCAAAGATATCCAAAGCGTCATCTCATGCTTCGTCATTGCGTAGAAACGAGGAAGCTAACCGTTCAGCCCTACTCGCACGCACAGCCCCACTAAAGAAGAAACAGGCATTGCAGTTGGAAGAGGCTCAAATGGAAGCACAGCTGAAAGCTAAGCAGATTCTGTTGAAGGCTCAAATGGAGGAGCTAGATGTTGAGACTGCTATCGCAGAGTCCACAGCAAAGCTACAAGTTATGGAAGAGTATAATAACATGGACGACGATGGGATGAATTCCTACCTCGTCAAGAACATGCCTACAGCAGCGAACATCGAACATAATGCTCCAGTTGTCAGACCAAAATTGACTAACAGTCTTCGATTTAACCAACACAACAGTTCTTTTCACCGTCCACCTAGAGACAAGTCTCATGTGCAAGTAAGGGACGGAAACAACAACACAAGTACAATTTCCAATGGAAGGCAGATTGAATTTAGCGAAATGATATCAAACCAGAAGAATATCAAAGATATGTTAGTCACACAACAAAGACTAGCTAACTTACCTCAACGAGAAGTTCCTGTATTCAGTGGCGATCCTTTTGAGTTCCTGCTATTCCTGAAGGCTTTTGAGCACATCATCCACAATCGTACAGACAATGACAAAGACCGTTTGTACTACCTAGACCAATTCACCAGCAGTGAGCCAAGAGAACTTGTGAGAAGTTGCCAACACATGAGCACACAACGAGGCAAAAATGAAACAAGAAGGCTCTTGACCTACCACTATGGCAATGAGTATAAGATAGCTGTAGCCTATGTTGACAAGGCTCTCAAATGGCCTCAAGTCAAGCCAGAATATGCAAAGTCACTTCACAGTTTCTCCATCTTTCTCACTGGAGATAACAATGTCATGAAGGACATGGAATATCTCGAGGAGATGAACAGCCCAAGCAACCTGTGGATCGTCCTCTCAAAGTTGCCTTTCAGACTTTGTGAAAGATGGATAGTCATAGCTTTCGACATACAAGAAAGGGAAGGAAGAAGAGCAAAGTTCTCTGATCTCACGACATACATCAACCGACAAGCTAGGATAGCTTCAGACCCACTGTTCGGTGATGTCAACGAGTACTCCGAAGCGAAAGAAAAAGGCAGGTCAAGCTTTAAATCTGCCCAGAGAGGTGGACCGAAAAGAACCACTGGCTGTCCTATGAGTGTCAAGCCAGACGAAGCGGGTGCCTCAGAACCAAGAAAGAACAAGCAGACAAGCAACGCGTTTCAGGAACCATGCCTGAACTGCAACAACAGACACACCCTGAGCGCATGTTACAAATAAGAAGTCTGCCAAACAAAGAAAGAATTGAGTTCATTAAAGGTAAAGGACTTTGTTTCGGGTGTCTGACCCAAGGGCACATGGCAAAAGACTGTAAAAAGAGAGCCACTTGTGAAATCTGCAGCAAGAAACACCCAAACCTGCTTCACAGCAAAAGGGATGAGAACAACAAACCTGAGAAAGGTCAAAGCTCTACCAGCGGACACTCGGCTCCACAAGAAGACACGTCAGTCAACAGGGAAGTCACGGTAGTCACCGGGGCCGGAGGAAATGACTGTCCTGACTATCGTGGCTGTGCGCATCAAATCCAAGAGGAGCAACACGACAATAGAGACGTATGTGTTCATGGACTCAAGTAGTTCCGCTACGTTTTGCTCCGAAAGGCTGAGACAGCTCGGCGTCCATGGTAAGAAGACTCAAGTGCTACTCCGTACTATGGGCCAGGAGAAGCCTGTGTCCTTCTACGTGCTCTCAGATCTGGAAGTGTGCGGTCTGACAGAGAACAAGTACATAGGCCTGCCAGAGTCTACACCCACACAGACATACCTGTAACGAAGGACCATGTTCCTGTTGAGAAGGACTTGGAAAGATGGCCGTATCTGCGTAAAGAAGTACGGTTACCACAGATCGACGCAGATGTTGAGATACTGATTGGAATGAATGCTCACTCTGCGATGGAGCCGTGGAAGATAATCCACAGCCAAGGTGACAGGCCTTATGCAGTAAAGACGACTCTCGGGTGGGTCGTTAATGGCCCTCTCAAGAAACGGGACGATCACCACAAGTCAAGTCACTGCAGTCAAAGGGCTTCAGTCAACAGAATCTCAGTCAGTGGCGTTGCAGTAATACAACCACGACTAAAGAACGGAGCAAACTCACTGTTTTCTACCGTTGTTGAAACACATACACGCGTAGACTCGTTCATTCCGTTTAAGAGTGGCTGAATCAAATGGGGACGTCAAGAAACATGTACTGATGACGAGAAGAGAGTTTTAGCCGCTACAAATAGCATCTAACATAAAAGGCCCAATCTAACGGGGATTACGTTTCTTGGAGGTAGTTTGCAATAGAATATCTTTAGAAGACAGCCAAACTCTGACCTGGCAGATATTCCGGTGCCAGTCAGTGATGTGTTGTTGTGTTAAGTAGTATATCTTGTGTGTACTGACCACTAACACCAACAGTAAATGGGGTGTTAGGTAGTGTAGCTTTGGACTTTCTATGCCAGTCTTAATACAATAAAAGAGGTAACTAAAGTTGTATCACCTTCAATCAGTCCATCCTCATGATGAATTGCCCTTCTAAAAAGCCCATGTACCTGTTATTATGCAGATATGATGGTTGATTTCGAGATATTTTTTGTTATGTTGCCTTTCAGGTGAAAGTCAGATAGAACATCTAAAATGTCAAATCTTCAGACACAAAGTTAGGAGCCACCTTTTTCATCCAGTGAGCAGTTTCAGAGGCACCCTAAATTCCCAAACTCAAGATTTTCACAAACAACACCCACTA
Source organism: Liparis tanakae (assembly GCA_036178185.1). NCBI lineage: Eukaryota > Metazoa > Chordata > Actinopteri > Perciformes > Liparidae > Liparis > Liparis tanakae. Next base: position 17,089,828 of record CM070095.1, on the reverse strand, counting down.
CACTGGGAAGCATGTCCTTTAGATCTTCGATCGCCACGACTCGGTTGGTACCGGGTCGCAGAGAAAAAGTGAATACAAAATAAATAAATGATTTTAAAAAACCTTCTCAGTGAACTCTGTCACTTCAGGGGAATGACAAGTGTTTTCAAATTGGCCGATGAAGTCTCTGCTGTGTGGCGAGTGAACAGAGGGAAATGAGACATCTTTCACACGTTGACCGGTTCTTCACCGTTCTCAGGCTGGTGCTCCATCATTTGTCTTTGTTTGAGCGGGACTTCCCAGCCACAAAAAGACCAGACTGCAAAAGAATAGACCGAGACCCATTTGTAAACAAACCCACCCGGTGAATCGAGCCCGTCCGAGCCAGAAGACGATCGGCTCGATATTCCAAATGACGGTGGCCTTAATTTCACATTTCACGCCACAACTGTGCCGGTATTCTAATGACAGTGACCAGAACTCAGTTAGGAGCGGACGTAACAAACACTCGTTGGTGTCTTTGTCTTCATCAGCGACTCGTTGTAGCTAAACATGCGCAGGGCTCACACTAATTTGACGTAATGGCGAGTTGTAGTTTTGCGCTTCATGCCGGTCGTATCATTTTATTACGTCATATTTATGATCTCATATTTATGACCGGTCCGTGAAAATAATTTCTGACACGGAACTGGTCCATGGCTCAGAAAAGGTTGGGGACCGCTGCTTTAGATGATCAAATTGTTCAGTGTTTAAAAAAGAGCTGATCCATGGTCTGTCTATTCTAACTAATAATAGACTGAGATATGGTTGACTTCTTATCTGCAGCTCAGGACATGGCCAGAAAATCAAGCCATGACATTTCTACTATCATCATTTGACACGCTGCATTCAAGTCAAAGTATTTTTTTACTAGGAAATATGGCTTCAGACTGTAGGCTACATACTCAGGAGGGGAGGTGATTGAACTAGAGTACTCCAACTTACTGATGTTGAACAAGAAAATACAAGTAGCACACTGATATATCAAATGAACAAAGTAATGAATTTCATATGTGTAACATATGTGTAAGGATGGTAATAACAAGTAACCTTTACTCCCATTGCATGGACTCAAATAACTTTTTTAATTCACATTGACAATGGATGTATTCATCACGGTTCTTTATTTATTCATTTAGCATTTGTGATTCGTTAAGAAGCAGGTTGTCAGCTCGTTCCCTTGACATAGCACTTTGGGGGTCTGGCTATGCAAGACTACGTGTCCCATATCTGCTGGCACTCACTCCGTAATCTTATCTGTAACGTGTAACTCTCAGGCCTCATTTCCACTGCATGGTGCAACTTGACTCTGCTCTATTCCTTTTTGTACCAGTTATTCTCAATTTGTTTTTTAACTGCATGAAACTGCCAAGACATCATCGCAACATGTGCACTTATGCCGTTTCTCAAATGTTCTTAAATTCTGTGGACGGTTTGTGAAGATTCAGCCTAATTCATTGACTATTTCGAAGATTTTAGGTCTTGTGTGTTTGTGTGCGCGTGTGTGTGTGTGTGTGTGTGTGTGTGGGGGGGGATTGTTAGGGGCGTGGCTCCAGACTGAACTCCTGGCTCCTTGGTTACACTAAACTCACCTGGTCAAGCAACCAATCTGCCTTTAATTAACAAATCACCCTGCTGTTTTTCTACCCCGGTTCCTCATCCACTCATCACCAGCTCACTGTCTCAGCTGACCTGGTCGTGGCTGCGCTCATGTCGAAAATTCAACTTAATTGTGTTTGCCATGCCTCTGACCCTGACTTTATTATTTTCACAGTCATCCATCCTCCCGGTTCCCCAGACTGCTTGCTGTTCCCTGCCTGGACAACCCCGCCTGGATTTCCCCGCCATTCCCCAACTGCTCCTCCTGATCTAGTTCCCTCACAATAAACAATGTCCCCCTTCTACTTCATGGTCTCCGTTTGGGTCTGCCACCATATATTATAACATGTATCTACATAAATATAATATACATATTTTTCTAAACAATATATATACCATTTCATATTTATATACAGGAGCGGCCCTAGCACATTTGGCGCTCTAGGCGAGCTTCACTCGTGGCGCCAATCTTATGGTTTAGTACTTTAGATAGAGAAGATAACTTGATGCAGTGTGAAAAGAAATCTTCATGTAGGCGCTGTTTACTTTTTTTGTCTGAGTGTATTTTTTTGCGCCCTCCTCTGACGCGTGTAGGAAAAAACGCCCCTGTTTATAAACATATACTTTTTTACAAAATAATATAATATGCAATTGTAGTATGTGTGTGTGTGTGTGTGTGTGTGTGTGTGTGTGTAATTCTTATTTAAAATGCAAAAAAGCAGGGTTATCATTTTGTTTGACTGTAAACATACTTAAAAAGGTGAATAATCCGAGTAAACCTTATAAATTGAACCCTATGTGGTTTAAAAAAATGCTGCAGCTATGATCTTTTTAGAAACAAATCCCATTTCTTTGGATTTAGCATTTTTGGGAACGTAAATCAATTCAGAACGGAGACTTCTCTTCGTCCTCCGTGTTGTGCTTCACGGAGACCTGCTCTGCAGATCGATGTCAGACTCCACCTTTCAACTGGCTGGCTTCCAGCTGTTGGGAGCAGACCATGACACGGAGCTCTCCGGCAGGGCGAGGGGTGGAGGAGTCTGCTTTTACTCCACATTCAAGAGTAGACTGAAGACTTTCCTCTTTGACAGAGCTTATAGTCAGGGCTGAATCAGGTTTGCCCTGGTCCAGCCCCTGGATATGCTGGTATAGGCTTATAGCTGCTGGGGATGTTTAGGATGCACTGAGCACCTCTCTCCTCTTTTCTTTCTCCTATGGATGAATCTTCATCTCTCCATCACACATGACTAACTCTGCTTTCTCCCCGGAGTCCTTCTGACTTCACGGCTTATGGGGTCATCGGACCCTATGAGACGGCATAGATTCCATCTGCTGATGGACCTTCGATGGTTGGATCGTGAGTTCCTGTCGCCAGCTGTGCCACTGCCCTGCTGGGACTCCGCCCACTCCTCCACTTGGGAGGTCTCCAAACTCTCCATCGTGGAATATGCCTAAATATGAACTATTGATAAACTCTTTCAGATTTCCTTGAATGTATTTTAACTCTAAATATGTCCTTCTGTACACATTACATCTATTGCATCTGTCCATCCTGGAGAGGGATCCTCCTCTGTTGCTCTCCTGAAGGTTTCTTCCCTTTTTTTTCCCCCTGAAGGGTTATTTGGGAGTTTTTCCTGGTCCGATGTGAGGTTTTGGGTCAGGGATGTCTATGTGTACAGATTGTAAAGCACTCTGAGACAAATTTGTAATTTGTGAAACTGGGCTATACAAATAAACTGAATTGAATTGAAAATATATATATATATATATATATATATATATATATATATATATATATATATATATATATATATATATATATATATATATATACATACACATACACACACACACACACTAATATGCAGGAAGAAAATCTGTTTAGAACTTTCAAAGATGGGAAGTAATCTCTCCCTGCCATTTGTAATCACAGATCCAAAAACTGAACAAAAAACCTCAAACAAAGAGACAAATTATTACTTTCTTTATGATACTGAATTGGCAAACCCCCTGATCTCAATTTCTTTTGATAAAAACTATGGCAACTCAGCTCATTAGACTGCTACTCTTCCTACTACTCTTCCTACTACTCTTTACGATTTTTGAAAACAACACATGATGAGCTTAGCTGGAGTTCAGAGGCAGATAAAGATGTCCTATTGGTGAAGAAAATGCTCACAAATCCATCTGTAATAGGATTGTTTGAGGTTTCACTGCTCCTAACACTGACAATCAGCAGGGTTTATTAAACGAATAAATGGCACAATAAAATACAATGTTCAGAATACAGATAGGCAATATCTGTATGCTGAACCTAACAGTAGAGGCAGACCTTACAATTATATCAAGTATAGAACGTTTGTTCGACCAGATGAGCGCATGGGAGAGAGCACAGCAGCATTATATCAAGAAATGTTCATAAGAAAAGAGATTACCTCTTCGGTTCTCCCTCACTTAGGTCGAGCCTGAACCAGTCAACATCGTAAAAGGAGAGTGGGTCCTAATTTAGGTCGTAAAGCGGAAAGACCTGGGATGCAGCAAGGAGGGAAGAGCCCTTTCAAGCACAATAAATGTGAAGAAATCATCATTTCTCGGAGGCCTGAGGAGTCCCTGTGAAAGGGAGCTAAGTGCTGAGTTTGAAAGTAGAAACTAGATAATTATTGGATATGGCGCCACCTGGGCCACGGTTGGGAACTATTTTGTTCCGGCTCTCACTATGCGATGAACCTACTGGCATCAAATGTGTACTGCAGCTGTTCTCCTCCCCCGAACTTCCAATTAACAAGAATTGAGCCACTTTACATTGTCTGTTGCTTCCGTTCCGGTATAGTGCTGAGTCAATGCCACCCTTTTTCTCACCCTATGCAGAAAATATACTTGTTTTACTAGGTGAGGGAACTCCTGTGGGAACTCTGAAGTGGTGCAATGAAACTTTTGATATGACACGGGCGTACTGGGGGAAAAAAGTGTCAGACCGGCCCACCCAATACACGGCGCGCTGCCCACTCAATGCATCGCACTTATCGACCAGTCAGTGGCTTACTTGGAAATATACAAACATTATTTGGAACAATTAGAAATCACATCATATTTATTATATTTTAATAACATTTGGCTCCACCAGTTTGCCTGTATGGACAAATGAAATAAAATTATACTGCTATTGTAACACTCCAAGTTAGGTATAGTTTGCTAGATGAACATGCTTAACTCTTGGTTAGTATCAGATGATACGTATAACTACACAGCTTTAAGGAATTAATGTCGGCACAGAAAGACCACACAATAAAGAAACTGGAATCAGAGGGTAGAATTAGTTTTAACTATATTGTAGAACAGAACATACGATGGGGTGTGTCATAAGTTAAGTAACAGAACCTAAACTGAGTTTACTTTTGTTGTGCTAAAATGGGACACACTGAAGTTCTACTTAGTACAGAAAAGTATACTTACATGAACCTAATTACTGTGCGTCTTATCTTGGCTCTGGGGCCCCTGGCTGCTACTTCCAGCAGCATAATCAGCAATCTAGATAACATTAACATTGTTTATAATGTTAGTGTTGCATTTAACACTGATTTTAGTATAACAAGCCGGCTGGTTAACTTAAGCGTTATTTGACATTAGTTATTAGAAATGATAAGATTGTCCTCTTTACCAACATGGATAGCTTGCTTGCTCATCGATTGTAAACACTACGCCTAACATGTTAAATTAGATAATCTCGATGATGACAACATCGCCAGCTTTCTTATTCGACCAGATCGTAACGGTCTCAATTTTGGACATTTATCTAGCTAACGTTAGCTGGGCTAGCTTGTAGGGAACAATACCTGATCTGTGAAAAGAAAGCTAACATACACCAAGTCCACACCACAACCTACCATCATAACACTATTACTAGTCGATGCCTTTCCAAATAAATCCGAGATTTTTAATTATTTGGATGCACCTTCTTCCAGGCATCTTCTTTTTTTCTCTCAGCTTTTCAGCACCACCTTTTAAAGGATTTACCTTTTGGTACTATGCTGTCAAATTATGCAAAAAAATGTCTTTGTCTACGAGAGAGTGACGCAAGATCCCCTTGGTAACGGGCTTCACAGAAAGAATGAAAACCCGGAAAGATGTTTTACTTTTTATGACGGGATACATCGTCTGTGTGTCTCAGCCTCTACAGTAGTCTTGACACATGCCAAGAGGCTACGTGATAACGTCACCCCAAAATGTAAACTTAAATGTACGTTTCAACTCTGCCGTAGTGCCGATGTTCTGGATTAGAATTAAGGCAGAATATCCTTAAATCACAAAAAATCTCTGAAAACCTGAAAGCAACATGCAAACCATGAGTGGGAATATACAGATCATGATCAGTAGTGTTGCATGCTGGGTGTGAAAACCATAAGTGTGAATACAGACCGTGAGGAGTAGTATAAATGTCAGTCGGTTAATATTTACTTTATGTATTTGAGTAGATTTAACATGTTTTGTGAAGCATAGAATGTAGCTGAGGCCGGCGATGTCAGAGTTGGTTGGCGATAGAGGCCCAACCCTGTCAACCTACCGCCTATGGCTAGTCTGCCAATGGACACAGACTATTTGGTGGTTTAAACAAGAGATTACACCAAGAGCTGACACTTGGTCATTCAGCGGAGGTAAGATAAAAGGCTTCTGTCAAAATCTCCAAAGCAGTAGTGGCACATTTAAATACAAAAGTCACATGAAAATACACACTGTTATAAATACATTTTCATTGTCTTAATTACCTTTATTTTTCAAATGACATTGTAACCAAATATCATATAATGTTACCAATTCTGCCTTTCATTCAGTCAGATAACAATGAACGGAATGTATAGAATAGCTTACATTTCTGAGTTAAATAACGTGGCTTAATGAAAATTTTAATTCAATTCAATTCAGTTTATTTGTATAGCCCAGTTTCAGAAATTAAAAATGTGTCTCAGAGTGCTTTACAATCTGTACACATAGACATCCCTGACCCAAAACCTCACATCGGACCAGGAAAAACTCCCAAATAACCCTTCAAGGGGAAAAAAGGGAAAAAACCTTCAGGAGAGCAAAAGAGGAGGATCCCTCTCCAGGATGGACAAATGCAATAGATGTAATGTGTACAGAAGGACCGATTTAGAGTTAAAATACATTCAAGAAATCTGAAAGAGTTTATCAATAGTTCATATTTAGGCATATTCCATGATGGAGAGTTTGGAGACCTCCCAAGTGGAGGACTGGGCGGAGTCCCAGCAGGGCAGTGGCACAGCTGGTGTCAGGAACTCACGACCCAACCATCGATGGTCCATCAGCAGATGGGATCTATGCCGTCTCATAGGGTCCGATGACCCCATGAGACGTGAAGTCAGAAGGAATCCGGGGAGAAGCAGAGTTAATCATGTGTGATGGAGAGATGAAGATTCATCCATAGGAGAAAGAAAAGAGGAGAGAGGTGCTCAGTGCATCCTAAAACGTCCCCCAGCAGCTATAAGCCTATACCAGCATATCCAGGGGCTGGAGCAGGTGAACCTGACTCAGCCCTAACTATAAGCTCTGTCAAAGAGGAACGTCTTACGTCTACTCTTGAATGTGGTGACTGTGTCTGCCTCCTGGACTGAAATTGGAAGTTGGTTCCATAAAAGAGGAGCTTGATAACTAAAGGCTCTGGCTCCCATTTTACATTTTAAGACTCAAGTAGCCCCGCTTTTAGTGAGCGCAGCTCTCTGGTGGGGCGATACGGTACTACAAGCTCCTTAAGATATGACGGTGCATCACCAATTAAGGCTTTGTATGTTAAGAGAATAATTTTAAAAATGATTCTTGATTTTACAGGGAGCCAGTGCAGAGCAGCTAGTGCAGGAGTAATGTGATCTCTTTTCTTAGTTTTAGTGAGAATACGAGCTGCAGCATTCTGGATCAACTGGAGGGACCTAAGAGACGTATTAGTCCAGCCTGATAATAAGGAGTTGCAGTAATCCAGTCTCGAAGTAACGAACGCGTGAACCAATTTTTCTACATGTTTTTGAAACAAGATGTGCCTGATTTTTTAAATATTTCGTAGATGGAAGAATGCAGTCCTTGAGATTTGCTTTACGTGGGAGTTAAAGGACAAGTCCCGAACAAAGATAACGCCGAGATTTTTTATAGTGGTGTTGGATGCTAGAGTAATGCCTTCTACAGAAATCACATCACCAGATAATTGATCTCTGAGGTGCTCAGGGCCGAGTATAATTACTTCGGTTTTGTCTGAGTTTAACATCAAGAAGTTGCCGGTCATCCATGTTTTTATGTCACTAAGACATGCTTGAATTTTAGTGAGTTGGTTAGTCTCCTCTGGTTTTATCGATAGATATAGTTGAGTATCATCTGCATAACAATGAAAGTTTATGGAGTGTTTCCTAATAATATTGCCCAAAGGAAGCATGTATAAGGTAAATAGAATTGGACAAAGCACAGATCCTTGTGGAACTCCGTGACTAACGTTGGTGGTCATCGAGGCTTCATCGTTTACAAATACAAACTGAGATCGATCTGATAAATAGGATTTAAACCAACTTAGTGCGGTGCCTGCAATGCCAATCGACTGCTCCAGTCTCTGTAATAGGATGTCATGGTCAATGGTGTCGAATGCAGCACTAAGGTCTAACAAGACCAGTACAGAGATGGGTCCTTTATCTGCTGCCATTAAGAGGTCATTGGTAATCTTCACCAGTGCTGTCTCTGTGCTGTGGTGTTTTCTAAATCCTGACTGAAACTCTTCAAATAAACTATTCTGATGTAGAAAGTCACACAACTGATTTGCGACATCTTTCTCAAGGATCTTAGAGAGGAAGGGGAGGTTAGAGATCGGTCTGTAGTTAGCCAAAACCTCATGATCCAGAGTGGGCTTCTTCAGGAGAGGTTTAATTACAGCTACTTTGAAGGAATGTGGTACGTGGCCTGTTAACAAAGACACATTGATAATATCCACAAGAGAGCTGCCAATTAAAGGCAAAACGTCTTTAAGCAGCCTAGTCGGGATAGGGTCCAAGAGACAGGTAGATGTGTTAGAAGTAGAAACCATTGAAGATAATTGGTCACGGTTGATGGGAGAAAAGCCATCTAAATATACACCAGGACATACAGCGGTTTCCAAAGCCATTCCACTTGAGGACAGATTGGCACTGGTTAAGGGCAAGAGATTATTCATCTTGTCCCTAATAATTAAAGTCTTCTCATTAAAGAAGTTCATGAAGTCATTACTACTGAGGTCTATAGGAATACTGGGCTCCACAGAGCTGTGACTCTCTGTCAGTCTGGCTACAGTGCTAAAGAGAAACCTAGGGTTGTTGTTATTCTTCTCTATTACTGATGAGTAATATTCTGCTCTGGCATTACGGAGGGCCTTCTTATAAGTTTTAAGACTATCTCGCCAAACTAAGCGGGATTCTTCCCGATTAGTTGAACGCCAAATGCTTTCAAGCTTTCGTGACGTTTGCTTTAATTTGCGGGTCTGAGGGTTATACCAGGGAGCAAACCTTCTCTTCCTCACTGTCTTCTTCTTCAGAGGGGCTATCGAGTCCAGTGTCATTCTCAGTGAGCCTGTGGCTCTATCAACAAGATGATCAATCTGGGACGGACTAAAGTTAGACCAGGAGTTCTCTGTTATATTGAGACATGGTATTGAATCAAGTGCAGAAGGAATCGCTTCTTTAAATTTAGCTACAGCACTGTCACTTAGACATCTGGTGTAGAAACTTTTGACTAACGGTGAACACCCCGGTAGTATAAACTCAAAAGTTATAAGGTTGTGGTCTGACAGAAGAGGATTCTGTGGGAAGACCTTCAAATGCTCAATGTCAACGCAATATGTAAGAACAAGATCAAGCGTGTGGCCAAAGCTGTGAGTGGGTTTCTGTACTCTCTGACAGAAGGCGATCGAGTCCAACAATGAGATGAATGCAGTACCTAGGCAATCATTATCAACATCTACATGAATATAAAAATCTCCTACAATAATAACTTTATCAGTTTTAAGAACCAAACTTGATATAAATTCTGAAAATTCTGATATAAACTCTGAATATGGACCCGGTGGCCGGTACAGAATCACTAATAGAATTGTCTGTAATGTTTTCCAGGTTGGATGTGAAAGACTAAGAACAAGGCTTTCAAATGAGTCGTAATTTAATTTAGGTTTAGGATTTATTAAAAGGCTCGAGTCAAAGATGGCTGCTACTCCACCTCCTCGACAGCTGCCTCGAGGAATGTGAGTATTAACATGACTTGGAGGAGTCGACTCATTTAGGCAGACATATTCTTCATGGCGCAGCCAGGTTTCAGTTAGACAACATAACTCAATGTGATTATCTGTTATTAAATCATTTAGTAACACAGCTTTAGATGACAGAGATCTAATTTTTAGGAGACCACATTTAATAGTCCTGTTTTGTTGCACTGCTGAAATAATGGTGTTAACTTATATAAGGTTATTGTGTACGACACCTCTTGTGTTTACTTTAGATTTATTTAATTGAAGTGGCCGTGGGATAGACACGGTCTTCACAGTCTCTATTCTAAAGTTGTGGATGGGTAACTGCTCGACAAGAAGAGCAGAGAAGGGTGTTAAACTACAACTCTGCTCCCGGTTCCTGATCTGAACCCCGGGTTGTCATGGATTAGGTCCGGTGATCAATGTGGTCATATTCGCAGAAATGAGACGCGCTCCTTCCAACGTGGGATGGACGCCGTCCCTCCTCATCAGATCAGGTTTTCCCCAGAAAGTCTTCCAGTTGTCTATGTAGCCCACCTTATTCGCTTATTTTAAGCAGGATTATAAGTATTGCAAAATGTTCTGTTATCATTATACTTAATAACTAGAACGGGCACTTGGTAGAGCGCATACCTTCGCATATCACAAGACTGGGCATTGAATTATGAACATTTTGGCATTAGTTGTATGCCAATTGGATAAAAATTGACCGTGCTATGGTAAAAATAAGATTTTGACCTTTTCATGACCTTGGCCTTTGACCCGATCGATCCCAAAATCTAATCAAATGGTCTCCGGATAATAACCAATCATCCCACCAAATTTCATGCGATTCGGTTTTATACTTTTTGACTTATGCGAATAACACGCACACACGCACACATACAAATACACGCCGATCAAAACATTACCTTCCGCATTTTCAATGCAAAGGTAACAAATACATGTTTCCCTTTTTAGATAAGCAATAATTTTCGTCACATTTACAGGATGTTCACTGTTAATAATGTCATATGTTACCATTACCGGAACAAAAAATGAACACTGCTTTCTTAAAGCACATTTTGTGCATTTGTTATAACAATCAGAATCCATGTGCTGAACAACTAGAATAGGAAAAGAGGATTAAAGTATGCTCACTTTTACGCTAAGAGGCTGAATTATTGTCTGCAAAAATCACACGGCATAAATTTACTCAGATGGAGAATAACAAACAATTAATTTTAAGTTGTCAAATAGAGTTGTTGTTTCTATGAGTTAAATAACGTTGCCTCAGTTGCCTCATGCAACGCTGACACTAATGAGAAGGATGATACTAGATTTCAGTAAAGAAACCAGGTCTGGCTTGAGGGCAGTGGTTGAAATGCGTAAAATGTAACGCAAGTGGGTGTCTCTAATCCTTGACCTCAACCGGTTCTTGTTGAAGTTCATGACTGAGAAATATGTGGAACTGAAATAAGCTCAGCATTTTCTTAGCCCGCATTTCCAGAAACCTGCTTTTGTTCAGCTGCCTCTAAAAGTCAACAAGAGAACACTTCTGGTGTTTTTTCCGCGGCACTCATTGTCACACTGCAGCTCAATGAGCTCCAGCTGCAGCTGTGGAGGAGCATCATCAGGGTCCATGGAGAAGGGAGAAGAGAAAAGCAACTTGTCCTTTTCAATAGCTGCAAAGTTTCAAAAGTGTTTGTTAAATTCCACAAAAAGAGATGCGATACCTGTTGCGTAACTCTTCATTGTTGCAACGATGTTGTTCCGTCATCAACTTTCAATAACCACTTTCACAGCTAGGAAGTGTGCGGTGCTCTCAAAATTGCGTTTGACTGAAACGTATTTCTCTCCAGATTACATTTGTATATGACGTATTATAATTACAAATACGTCTCTATCAACGTATCTTTGCCATTTTTTGTCTCTCTTTTCTACAATGCTGTTATGAATTGGAAAAAAAGCATCTTCTAGTCTTTATTATTATGTTATATGTTGTTTCAGCTGCGTATTCTGACAGCAATAAACGTTGTAACGGATCATATGAATTGGCGTGAAGACTTACTTCTATGGTGACTCTCCTTTATTTTCTTTCTTTAGGTGACAATACATTAATTAAAACTTGTAAACTATCACTACCTTAACAGAATTAGCCTCATACGGGTCCAATCAACTATTACACTTTTTATAAAATGTGCATCTGTCCATAATCTATAGCATAAAGTTCTCATTTTAACCTAAAAAAAGTGTGCTTCCTTTTAACCTTTCAAAATAAAAGTCTGATTAATCTGTTAAGCGAAAGTAGTATAAAACTTTCATGACGTTATTTACAGGCGTGTTTACTTCTCAAACAAAAAGCAGTTATCCGGAAAAATCTGGGAAATATTCTGAGAATTGTTAATAAAACATGATTCAACTTCCACTGATATGCATGCAAACTAATGTGTCGCTTCTCGCTTCTCTCACACACACACACACACACACACACACACAGTGACATAAACACAGACACTCACATACGTACACACACACACACACACACACACACACACACACAGGCAGAGACACACACTTACTCACACACAGTTTTTAGGGCGGTATTTATATGCAGATGCCCCTCTTTGAATCTGAAAAGAATCCAGATCTTTAAGTTGATTGAAAGTATGAAAAATGTACTAAAAGACTGGTTTTAAGGAGCTACAAGGGTTATTGGCACGGTGACAATTTTCTCTTTTGAAGGTTTTGAAGGGGATTCCCCCCATGACCTCAAAGTATTATATTTAGGTAGATATAATATATTGAATATAAAGCAGTAGGGTTATATCTGAGGGTCAATTGGGAGGTTTTTAAAGTTAAAATGCAAACTTTATGATATAGATTACGGACAGATGCACATTTTATAAAAAGTGTAATAGTTGATTGGACCTGTATGAGGCTAACATTGTTAAGGTGGTGATAGTTTACGAGTTTTAATTAATGTATTGTCACCTAAAGAAAGAAAATAAAGGAGAGTCACCAGTAGTAAATCTTCACGGCAATTCATATAATCCGTTGCAACGTTTATTGCTGTCAGAACACGCAGCCGAAACAACATAACATAATAATAAATAAGACTAGAGGACGCTTTTTCCAATTCATAACAGCATTGTAGAAAAGAGAGACAAAAAACGGCAAGAATACGTTGATTAGAGACGTATTTGTAGTCAAACAAATCAAATACAAACGTAATCTGGAGAGAAATACGTTTCAGTTAAACGTAATTTTGAGAGAAATATGTTTCAGTCAAACGTAACTGAAAATTGCATTTTAGATCTTGGGGAACGTAATTTTTGTAATACGGGGTTGTGCTACATTTGGGACAAATGTTTTTGGAAAAGTTGCAGTTTGGTTCGAAAGGCCTTGATGTGAGTATATAGGTGGCTCACCACTGCATCTTTTCCTTAAATATTAACATACATTGAGATGCAATCGTTATGTCAACCAAAAAAGCCAGATTTGCCAGCCATACAGGATCGAACAGTTATTCCATTGGTTGTCCCTTCTCACCCAAAACATTTCCAATTTTCTTTTTGAGAGAAAAAAATCGCTGCTGTGCGGATCCCCGACTTAGCCACCTCACTTCGTTGTGATATATTACGTTACCGCATTCAGCCTGGATGTCACGCAATAACTTTTGAAACTGTCATTGGTATAGAACGTTGGAGCGAATAGAATTGATCGCCTTTGCGCCAAACATCTCATCTGTTATGAAACTAGTGGCAGAGAGCCTGCTGGTGAATGATACAGCGAAGTAAAATAGCGTTACCTGCTTCTTCACTGACTTTACTTCAGATCAGTGTAGACAATCCATTCCGCTCCCCAGTCATGGCAGGCACACCAGCGGTGATGATCCCAGAAACTTTACTCCATGGTAGTGTCATGTCATCTATAGCTTCACAAACAGAAAGGTTTGCCCTTAAGTCTTTGGAGGTCAAGCAGGTCCTCTGTCACGTTTATGTCGTCATCAACAAAATAAGTAGTTGTGCAATGTCAGATGCATCAATGTGTTTATCACAGGCTAATGAGAAATAATTTAACAGTCGCTCCCCTATCCCCCAGTTGACGCTGAATATCTTGACGATATGTCCTCAATTCTTCCGTGCTACATTGTTCCGTGCCAGGTGAACATTCATAAATTCTTGCATCTTCTCATCTTCTTTGATAAATGCACCTTCAGTAAAAGGTTTGCCATGTTTAGCTACATGGACAATTCATAGCTGGCTTTGGTGATGTTGTCCTTTGACTCATGGCACGCGTGAAGAATCGCTGTAGCGATGTTAGAGCAGCTTGGAGTTGCTTCACTTTTTGAGAGCGATCACTCCTTGTTAGCTTGTCGTATGTTGTAGCATGTTTAGACTCGTAGTATCTCTTTATGTTGAATTAATTTAACAAGGCAACTGTCTCTTTACAAATGAGACAAAAAAATTGTCTAGATGTTCATTGAAGAAGTTTAGTAATTCCCACTGCTCCTGAAAGCGGCGTCCCTCACTGTCAACTTTTTTCTTTTTTTTGCCATCACTATGGCATAAGGGTTGCGCCACAGATGCAGAGCCAGATAACATTAGAATGGTGCGGCCACTGTGGTGAAGGGAGGTATTACATCTTTGAAGTTTTTATGAATAATTTATTCTGATAGATCTGGCAGGCCATAAATAAAACACATTATATGACCGTGGGCCGGACTTTGGACATGCCTGCTCTATAGTGATGCCATCGGAGTTCCCAGGGGATTTTCAGATAGTTATGGGGCTTAAAATCAAATTGAAGCAGGTTTTGAATCGGTACTGTTTTGGTGTGCAATAAACAAAATGTCAACTAGATTAATTATATATACTAAAACGATGAACGATTTGTTAATTATACCAGTGATGCTGATAAAGGCGGAGTCTGCTAAATGTTGTGCAAAGATTGATTGACACTGTGCTAAGTGAAAGTTTTCAGAATACTGGAAGTCTCAAGATTGATACAACGACGATGAAATGGGATCAATTTAACAACATTTCATGGGAAGAAGTTTAACAAACAATTGAAGCTCACGATCGTAGCGCCGAATTGACTATTGCGCCACAGACTAAAAGCAAAATAGCAGAAAAGGATCTGTCTTACAATATTCAGAACGTCTCGAGAACGATCAAACCTTATAACACACGGTTTTATGAGTATCAACAGTCACACCTCTTAATCTCAAATGTAAGTTAATTGGTCATCCTTTAGCATGCTACACTTATGTTGGCTTAAGGCCAGATATCAAAATGGTGGTGTCAAACTTCACACTTCCGGTCAGCTGACTAAAAAGTCCCTTCACAATAAAAGTCTATTATGCTACTCTCCGAATTAAGGAAACATCTCGGGCTTCAAATGGCTTGCTTTTCATGCGACATCTCTGAAGTAATAAATTAACATTCATTCCGTCGCATACATATTAACAATACTCTTTCCATTTACATTTATAGTTACATACAGTTATTTACAGGAAAAAGTGTATTTCCCTTATGCATCTCAATACATTCACAATACAGTCATTATTATATATATATATGTATATATATATATATATATATATATATATATATATATATATATATGTATTCATTTAAAGCATAAGACTTCCTCTATGTACATGTGCATAATCAAAATAACTTATTACAACCTTAAATTATCAAGACAAACATTCAGGTAAATCAATTAACAATTTTTTTCCATTTTTGACTAATGCGTCCGTTTAGCTAGGGGGACATGATGTAGTCAGTAAGTAAATAACTTTTGGCAGTTGGACACCAAGCAAAGTGTAATCAGAGAGCCTTACAGGAATTTAGTATACTCGCTATACATATTGAGTACGGTAGGATTTAAGAGAGCTATGTTTAATAGCGCTCCTAGCGATCTTGTATTATAAAGAGTTTATATGTTAGAGGGTCAAGACAAATAAATATGCAATATCAAATGAATAACACTGTTTTTAATATGTAAATATAACGATTCAAATTATGGGGAGATCAGCAGGGGTGGGCACTGGATCTCTGTCCCATGGGACATATTAGCTATTTCCGCCATGCCGCCCTGGTAATAAGGAGTCACTGGTGACCAGTGGCAGAGGTCCCTTCATCTTATCTTACTCCCCATTGCTCTGCAGGACAAGCCATCAGTCTTTAGAGTGCATCTGCTCTAATTCCGGTAAGCTGCGACAACAAGTCACAGAAAGTGGTTGTCGCGATAACAATTTCCATTTCCTTAAGTACTATTCAAATGAGATTGTGTCTGTGCTTCGGAATCTTCAACTTTGTCTCACCGTTGCTGTATTTTTCAAAATGCTTGTACTAGAACATGAATTAGAGTAAAATTAACAATCCGCTGGCTGGCTATCTAAAGTTAAATCTACCCTCGCAGTCAACTACAATCCAGAATGTGTTTAATTATAGTGATGAAGCTTTGGTGAGAACATTAATATTAGAACTGATCAACAATATGGTACAAACCCACACAAAATATGAAAAGCTATTTTTTAAGTGGTCTGTAAGGTTTTCTATTTGTTTCCAAGTCCGCTCCTTCAGTGCCGTGTTAAACATCTTAAGGGTACCAATATCACACTTTTCTAAGGAGCAACTGTGAAAAATTCTCCCCTTAATTCCATTCCATCCGAATTCTCTCTGCATCCAGATGAAAGTCTCCACTACACAATTCAATTCAGTTTATTTGTATAGCCCAGTTTCACAAATTACAAATTTGTCTCAGAGTGCTTTACAATCTGTACACATAGACATCCCTGCCCCAAAACCTCACATCGGACCAGGAAAAACTCCCAAATAACCCTTCAGGGGGAAAAAAAAGGGAAGAAACCTTCAGGAGAGCAACAGAGGAGGATCCCTCTCCAGGATGGACAGATGCAATAGATGTAATGTGTACAGAAGGACATATTTAGAGTTAAAATACATTCAAGGAATCTGACAGAGTTTATCAATAGTTCATATTTAGGCATATTCCACGATGGAGAGTTTGGAATAACCCTTCAGGGGGAAAAAAAGGGAAGAAACCTTCAGGAGAGCAACAGAGGAGGACAATGATGTTCTGTATGCACCGTTACATCTATCGTATGTTCCGCGATAAAGCCATCAGTGCTAATGTGGGGGTCACATGTATTGCAGCGAGCTTTCAAAGGCTTCTCCAAGCTTTTCAATTTCTCATGCGTGTTCAGCTTTCCCTCCTGGTAATGTATTCAAACCCCTGCTGTCGCGTTTATGCAGCTCCTGCCTTCACAGTGATTTCATATTGCTGCTCTCTGGATGTCTATCAGAGTTGACAAAGCATAAATAAACCGGATTGTTACTCTGCATCAGTTTCCCCCTGACGTTATCATTCCAGCACTCCACCACTGCTCTAGTCTCACTCATATCCCTGTTCACTTTCCCCCTCTCCCTTGGTTTCATTTCCTCTCCTCGCTGCCTCATCCCTTTGACACTTCTCTTTTCTTTGCGTTTTTCCTGCCTGACCTCTCAATATTCCCCTGCATGCCTGCCTGCTGCAGGAGGGGGAATTTGAAAGGATGATCAAGTGAAGATGATGTGCTTTGCAGCTTCTTCTATTTTGTTCTCACCCGTCCCAGCTCTATAATATTTTATCCTCAACAGTTTAGACAATGCGCTGATGCTCATTGGCTCCAGCACCTCTCGATACAGGGCCTGTTACGCTGTCGACTAAGCATTAAAAAGAGGCACTAACAAGAGTCAAAGAAGAAAGACTTGTGTTGCTGTTGAAAGGGATGTCAGTAGAGGCAATAGAAGTGTGGGGAGAGAAGAGGCCTCTGAGGTAAAAACATCTGATTTGAGGAGTTATTAAATATGCCATTTGTGGGGGGAAATGACAAAGCAAAGCATAAAAAAGAAGATGGCTTTTCTGGGTGAAGTGTAGACTGGAGGCAAATGCTGTGATCCTCTCTCTCCCACTATGACATACTTCATGAGTTGCCAAATTAAATGTGGATAACTTGTGAAAAAGCACGTGAACATGCAATTATTTTCCCCCTTGTGAAAATCCCTGCTTTAATGTTGGCTTATTAGGAGATGAATGTTTCTGGCATTTAGCTTGTTGTTTGTTGCACTAATGAAGAGAGAGAAAGGAGAAATGCACAAAACACACACACACACACACTAGTGCAGCGATTAACGAATGTAAGAATACTCTAAGCTTACCTGACCGTGTACATTTGGACGGAAATGTAAAAGCTGCCTGGATTAATTTGAGATGCTGCAGTTTATTGACTCATATCCTGCTTCCTATGTAAGGTTTGCCTTCGTATGCATCCAATTGCCAGCTAGAAATACGATTTCCAATATGGTTCTTCTTGAAGAGGTAAAAAGATCTGCATAGAACATGCAGATCTTCTTACTTCTGAAGAACCTTTTTTGGAAGAAACAGTTCATCATGGATTGATGACAGCTTGGGGGCTTAAAGATCCTCCAAATTCAACACAGATGTTGACACAGGACCGCTCTTCATACCTCATGTGATACGAGAAGTCAACATTGATTCTTCAGTAATGGCCCTTCCGTCATTGTTTTAACCCAAACAATAAGCGGAAATTGACACATGTTGCGTTTTTTTATAGGACTACATATACACCTTTTTAATTTAAAGTTTTCATAAAATATAATTTATGTAATTGTATGTATATCTATATAATTTTTAACATTTCTCATCAGTGTCACTCTGTTGGATTCCGCTCAAAATCTGATGAAACCACACAGGTTCAGCAAAAGAATCCTTCAGTTGAGATTTCAGCTGGGTCCCTTGCCAACGACCAGCCTGTTGCCACGGAACCCAGAGATCTGTCTTTGTTGCCACCCTCCACCTGCTGTGGCACATTCAAGAGCAGAGCTCATCGTCCAGCATCAGCATCTCTAGAATCTAGAAGCTTGCTGCTCAGCTAGAGACTCAGGCTGTACTGATGCATGGCAGAACCAGAACCGTGCGGGTCAGACTGTCAGATGTGCTGCAGTAAAACCAGAAACGTTCCAAATCAACTCTGGTATTTGGGAAAACAACACTTTTCGTCCACAGGGAACGCCAAAATCAATAAAAAAATTAAACAAAATTAAACGACAAAAATTAAATACTATTTTTTTTCATCCCATAAAGTAACACAAAATAAGACCATAGTAACAATTCCCAAACCTCTATGGCTTCCTGGTTTCCTTGGTTGCTATTCCCCGGTTCAGTGTTACCAGTGTTACAGGTGCAGGCATAGTTTGTAAACAGCATATAGATATCAAAAGATATATCAAAAGTGTCATGAAATGCATCAGCGATTATTGTCAACAATGTAACGAAATAACAAAAAGAAAAACAGCCGAAAAAAAAATGCTTAAATCAGCACTCAAATTTGGAGTAACTGCTTTCTAATAGAACAATCCGTGAAACATACAAAGTGGACCAGGAGGAAGTCAGCAGGCTTTTCTCTACCCAGTCAAGCAGGCCCATGTTAGTGCGGCTAGCCTGAATAAGCAATGCCCTGTCCGGTCCAAAACAACTATGTAAGACAAGCGAGTCATTGGTAGTGAAACCTAAACAAATATAAAAACACAGTCTGAGTTACTATCCCTGAAATCCGAACACAGTGATAATAACAAACATAGCCGGTCCTGATTAAGTGTAGCAAGACAAGTTTAACGGGCTAGCTAGCTGCTTTAGCTAGCCAAGGTCTTTGCTTCGCTTTGGTGGGCTTTAGCATCGTTATAAGTCCCGTCGTGCTCTGGCAAAGGTGGTGGCGTCTTCGGCTGATGAGATATATCTCTTATCCCTCTTTGTCCATAAATTTGAAGTCTTGCCAGGTATAGTCGAGCTGGTCGCAGGTGCAAGTTATACAGTTCAGCCATGTTGTTACGCGCAGTAGGTCACTCACTGCTCAGGGCAGTACTCCTCAGATGCGTACCGGGGTGTCTTTGTATTTGAGGTCGTACCTACATTTTAGTCAAGATTCTCGGATCACCAGCTCCTTGCTTTGAAGTTGACGAAAGCACACAATCACCGGTCTGGGTCTGTCTCCTTGTCGTGGTTTAGCTGCAAATGTATGGCGCAGTTCAAGGACAGTACATGCCTTTGTACAAGCTGTTAACTAAAGTTTTGGGTGAAAAGAGTGCGATGTGTAAGACTACTCCACACCACTCTCCACAGGAAGTTGAGCAGCTGATCTTTGACTGTTTGAGTGCAACAGACGAAAGCAGTGAGAGTAAACCAGAAAAGTAAAGTGGTGGCCAGACAAACAATGGGCTGAAACTGTAAGTGCATATTTTGGTGATCGTTCCCTTGAAGTGCATCACTACTCACCATTCTTTAAACCCTCAGTCGACAAGTGCTCTTTTATCAAAGACATTTAGGAAACCTTTTAAATCAATCCTTTATTTTCTAAATAATAATGATCTATTAGCATATACATATGGAAGTAGAATTATTACAAAGTTCTCTGTTGGATCTCTGCATAAAAAATGAAGCAGCTGTCTACCCCATTTGCAGTGAGTTCTATTTCTAATCATTTTGTTCAGGAGAGCTTTATCCGATTAATTTAATGCAATGCAAACTGAGTGTGTCAGAGACTGAACCCGAGAACCAAATTAAGAAATCAACAGGGGTGTAAAAACATTCAGCACAGGAAATGTCATGGTATAATAGTATAAAAGAATAATACATGTAAATTGCATAAGCATAAAATGCCAGACAACATAAACTAGGGCTCTATTTATGTGTGTGTGTGTGTGTGTGTGTGTGTGTGTGTGTGTGTGTGTGTGTGTGTGTGTATAAAGATCTTATCTGGGACCCCGTCTTGAAAACATGTTAAGTTGTTTTCAGCATTAAGCAGGGTTAAGAAGTTTACTTCCCAAATATAAATTGTTAAAAAAATATTATAATAATTGAGACTGCAATGTATTAATCTTCTTTTAGAATATGGAACATTTTGAAGCAGCCTTTAATTCTGCCGGCTTAATATCTTGAGAATACTCATCATAGCTACTCAGTATGCCGACATTGGGTACTTATTTCAAATGGATAGTAATAATATATCCAATCTTGTTATCAAGGAACAGAGAGGTATTGATGTTGTCGACTCATTCACTGTGTGCGAATATACAGAGTAACACAATGTACAAAAAGTAGAAACTGGTTGAAAAGATCAGAGGAAACGTTACTGATATGTCTAGGCGTGTGAATGCATCACATGTAAAATATTAAATATAGAAATAATAATAAATATTTATATATTTACTTATATTACACGTATGATAGTAACTGTATTAGAGACTTCCTTGGTTTTAAATAATTAGTTAACATCAAAATGTTACTAAGTACATTATTTTTCTTTCCAATTCAATTCAATTAACCTCTTCCACTCCACCCCCATTTTCGAGCAAAAAACACCTAAAATGATCTAACAAAATTAAAATGGCTGTAGTTTCTGAACCCCTCTGACTAAATGTATCACTGAAGTCTTTCTAGAAAGATTACCCTTGTCACTAATTGTAAAAAGTGTCAAAAATCCTTTAGGTCATACAGAAACCGAGCAGTGGGCCTTTGAAGTCAGTAGAAATGTAAGATTTTTGTCCGCCTAAAATAAATAAGTATATTTCAGTATAAATAACTACCTGTGTCTGTATCTGTACAGGAAAAGGACAGTATGGGTGTGTAACTGCACTAGTAGTAAACACCTGCTTCAAATTTGAAGAGGATAGGATAAAGTATGACCATCCTACAACGTTTTTCATGAAAAGATCCAGGCGGAGCTCCAAAAAGGACATTTGCAGACTCCAAATGCTCACATGGTATCCAAATGATATTATGAGACACTGAAGTTTTTTTTCCTTTACATGTTGATATGGTTCAACATATACCAATGTAAATAACTGTAATAACCACTAATATCACTGAAAAATATAACTTTTACTCCAAGTAGAGCAGATGTATTGCTAAATAATATATACATATAAATATATACTACATATATAGACATATATGCACACATAGTGACATATGTGTAGTATATGTACATATATACTACATAATATATACACACAAATATATATGTATGTATAAACTTATCTATATATCTATATTTCTATACATGTATATTCTATAAGGAGAAGACTGGCTGCGCCCACGTATTTCCGAGGAGTTCCGTTACGTGTGACTCGATGTGCATCTGCAACACGTCGTTAGAAAGCCTGAAGTCTCTTCTAGAGGAGACGAGGGGATTGACAAGTCACCCTAACTGTTACTAATACAATCTAGTCAAACAAAACGGAGCAAATCCCCGTGTTCATAGCCCGGCAAGGACAGCGCGGTCTCCTGGCGCCAACACGTTACTGTCAGTGAAGACACAACGTACCCAAAAAAAAAATATTTGTCAAACTTTTTACCTTTTCTGATTCCGCTAGCTCTTTGCTAACTTACGCTAACATCTCCGCTAATACATCTACTTATAAAGTGTATTCTGCACGTTTTCTCCGTCGAAATGTTGCAAGACCCGACTTGCTGCATTTATCGCGACTTTATACATTATGTGTTTGGGCTGCTCTTGTGAAAAATGATTACGAAATAAAAGAAAACTTATATTATCTTTGCAAAGATGAGGATGTGTTGAATGCTGGGACACCAAACATGCCAATGTTTATTCACGTGGTCTGCGTGATCAAGCCGTTTAAAGGGAAGGGGAGGGTCTTGAGGACGCCGGCGTCCTCAGTGGAGTGGAAGAGGTTTTGTATAGCCCAATATCTCAAATTACAAATTTGCTTCAGGACTTCACATCGGATCAGAGAAAACAAAACAAAAATATATATTTTTTTTTAAATCAAAGGGAATAAAAGGGAAGAAACCTTCATGAGAGCAACAAAGGAGGATCCCTCTCCCCAGATGGACAAAAGCAATAGATGTCATGTGACCAGAAAGCAGCATTCCAGAGTTACACCACATTAAATGAGTCAGTGCGTTTACATGATGGTATAATTCAAATCTTGCTTTAGTCGGACTATGCTATCTTTTGGGGGGGATCTTCTATTATCCCAATATACATGGCAGTGAGTAATTCGAATCATTGGCCGAAAGCATGTCACCTCCGATACGATAGGTGGCGCCGTTTTCATTACAACTCCAGGGCTCAAGTTTTGAAGACATTGGTTGCTGGATTAAATGTTACCCAGATACAGCAGATATTTTTTTTTCTGATTAGTTATTGTGTAGCCCATTTCTTTTTTTTGATTGGCTGATAAGCGACACCTCACAGCAGCCCTCCAGGGGAGCACTTGATTTCTCCACGGTGACGGCGGTGCGGCCAGCTCATGTTTGCGAGTTGCGGCACATTAAAACATTACATAGCCAAGAGTTTTTTTCAGCGTGAGAAATACGATGTGTGGCGGGAGTGCGGAGTTAAGACCGAAATGCGTGACACTTGAGGCCTGCAACTCGTTGCGATGCTCGTGGCGCTACTCGTTGCTCTTGCGTGCGCATGTGCAAAGACGCAAAGTCCGGTTCCTAATCCAATTCACCGTTACATGCCGCGATAGTCGGATTATCAACCGGATCGAGTTATCCAGGGGTGTTAATCGGATCGTAGTCGGACCGCACAGTCGAACAAAGGTGTTTATATGAAACGGATAATTCGAGTTCAGTCCAACTAAGTCAGTTATTCGAATGCATGGAACCACGGTCAGTATGACAGTGTATGAATAGGACTCTGGGAAGGAAACAGAGTTAATAATGTGCAATGGAGAGATGAAAATGCATCCATAAGGAGAGAGAGAAGAGGAAATAGGTGCTCAGTGTATCATAAAATGCACCTGTCCATCCTGGAGAGGGATCCTCCTCTGTTGTCTCCTGAAGGTTTCTTCCCTTTTTCCCCCCTGAAGGGTTATTTAGGAGTTTTTCCTGATTTGAGGTTTTGGGGCAGGAATGTCTATGTGTACAGATTGTAAAGCACTCCGAGACACATTTGTAATTTGTGAAATTGGGCTATACAAATAAACTGAATTGAATAAAACGTCCCCCAGCAGCCTATAAGCCTATAGCAGCATATCAAGGGGCTGGACAAGGGCAAACCTGATTCAGCCCTAACTATGAGTGCTATCGAAGAGGAAAGTCTGAAGTCTACTCTTAAATGAGGTGACTGTGTCTGCCTCCCAGACTGAAGGTGGAAGCTGGTTCCATAAAAGAGAAGGTTGATAACTAATAGCTAATACACGGGTAATGTGATCTCTTGACCCAAGAGACTTATTAGAGCAGCCTGATAATAAGGAATTGCACTAATCTAGTCTAGAAGTAACAAACCTATGAAGCATTTTTTGGAGAAGAGATGTGACTGATATTTTAAATATTACGTAAATGAAAGAATGTAGTCCTTGAGATTTGCTCCACGTGAGAGGTAAAGGACAAGTCCTGATCAAAGATAATGCAGAGATTATTTACAGTGGTGTTGGATGCTAGAGCAATGCTATCTACAGAAACCACATCACCAGATAATTGATCTCTGAGGTATTCAGTATACATTCAAATGAAAACTCCTTTGGTATGAGCTTTTCTCACCCCTGCAGTAAGAGGCATTACTTGGCTTCAAGTGGGGCTTTTTATTTCAGAGATTGACTCACACACACATACATACATATTTCACCTATCCACAAACACTCTTATATGTCCTTAGTTATCAGGCACTAGAGAGTTAAGTTGCTGAATAATATGTCATACCGTGTTTTTAACACACACACACACACACACACACACACACACACACGCACACACACACACGCATGGGCTGCATATTTCCTAGCGCCACATGTCCCTGATGAACAAGCTCAGCCATCAAAACGAGATCGCAGAACTGGAGGATAACATGACACACAAAGCCTTTAAGCACATTTATGTGCAAAGGGCGTCTGGTGAAGGAGAGGTGGTGAGAGTCTATGTGGAAAGTGTGTTGTGTATGTAATCTACATGTATGTGAGAATGACAACACATGCTGAGTCTGTGTGTGTGTGGGTGCGGACGCACACATGTGTGCTGTGTCTGACTTTATGTCTATCTATCTATCTATCTATCTATCTATCTATCTATCTATCTATATATATATATATATATATATATATATATATATATATATATATATATATATATATATATATATATATATATGTGTGTGTGTCTATATATAGATAGATAGATATGTGTGTATGTTAAGGAATCTTAACTAATGAGCCTCCATATTTGTCTCTGAGTGTTCGACTAAGAAAGAGATAATATGATATTGTAAATATTGGTATTTCCCTACTTACAGGGAGCAGCAGCACTTACTCAGTCAGCCTGATAAAGAGAGCATTATGGAAGCAATCCATTTGCCTGAAGAAGGCTTGCAGATGAAAAAGAATTGTCTGACTGTTGGGGGAAAGAGAATACAATTTGATGCATTACTCAACATGTCACAAAGTATTTTTTCCAATTTATTCTGCGTAACTTTGGGAGGGTTAGAGGGGCATTTGTTTTGTAAACAGCCAGCAGAAGTTAGTTGTGCTCAGAAGGATATATGGAAGATGAGAAAGAAGAAGGGAAAGGAGAGTGAGAAAAACATTATGCTTTAAAAGTTGCACTTGTCAAGGTTTTTATGTTTAATAAAAAGACACCTATTTGAGAAGAAAATCTAGGCCGTAAAAGAAGAGCTTCTCTCCCTGCACATGAAGACAGTGCATTGACCCAGTTTACCCAAATTAGGAAACAAAGTATACACCCATTATAAATTATCTCTGTGTATTTGTATGTGCATGCTTTATCAGGGTCCTCGTTACGACTTCGTCGTAGAGGAACCTATTGTTTTTCAAAGGATTCTTCTTATTATTTTCTCTAGCGATATACGTTGACTGGCCACACACGATGCGCCCCAGCAGACTGAAATTCCACATGCACAAGCAGACTGGTGAAAATGGTCAGATTATTGAGTTTTCGTATAAGTGTAGAAAAAAATGTCTCTCTAGCGCCCCCTAGAGCGTTTGTACCCAAAACAAATTCCGCTAATGACGGATTGACTTGAAATTTTGCATACAGGTCCGCTTGGACCTGCTCTACAAAAAATACTGTGAACCATAAGCTCCGCCTACTTAGATTTTCCACCATTTTGTAAAAAACAGTTTTTGTGCACTTTTTTTCAAAACGCTTGTTCCGATTCCTACCAAAATTTCTGAGGTTCATTAATGGTTCAATTTACAGGAATAATTTTCAGGAATTGTCGATATCTTATTGTGTTCAGAGGATATGGACCAGTGAACATCCAAGAGGTGTGGCCTAATATATAAAGACACCTAACTTCCAAATCACTTGGACTATCTTTACCAAATTGCCAGCCTACGTTCACAAGGACACCTAGCTTAATATTTGTATTTGAACATTAGGAGGCACTGCAATCAATTCCTGAAGATACAATTGAACAATTCACTGGAAGACATGACTCCTAAATTGTCATTGTAGCTAGTAGCTACAACAGGAAAATAGTCTATTGTTTCAAGTAGCACATTACAAAATGCAGTTTGCAAGTAATCTCTTTAACAACAAAAAATCATGTATTTTTTTTTTGCCTTCAGCTGTGATCTAAAGGGAAAGGGGAAGTAGTAAGAGAAGGCTCCAAACTCAAAAGTGGATCTTAAAAGAAACTGCAATGTAACTTCATTTGTTCCTCATTTCATTGTGGTGACTCCCAGCAGGCATGGAGGTGATGCATCCCAAATATCAAACACATCTGAAGAGGACACAGCTGCAGCAATGTGGAACAGCGGGATGCTGACCTTCTCTCAGCAGGATGTCAGAGGCATTGCCAACATGTGTAGTCCAACTATTACGACAGCCATCTGGAAAGTGTTTTTAAAAACCTGCAGGAATGGATAATCTCCTGGTTTCTGTTGCACACATGCAAGCTCTCACATGTTCCATGTGTTGCACTAAAAGTAAATCCTACACCACTTAAAGAACTTTAAAAAAACAAGTCTTTGTTTTATTTGTAATAATGAGCTAAACAAAATAAACTGAATTGAATACAATACACTGTAACACATTTTTTTTTTTATTTTCTTTTCCTTTTTTATTTAAATTCTTAAATGTAACATGTCCTGTCATGCCATTTGATTGTATTGTATATATTTAAACATGTTTACTGCTGCTTCATGAATTTTCCCCCTGGGGAGAATAAAGTAATACTTATCTCTTATCTTAGTTTTCATGAGCTGCGATGGTAACTAGATTCAAACTGCATCAAAGTGGACGTGGTGTTGGAAGGATTAATGAGAAATCCACAGTGGGCCGGTGCAGTTTTGGTCTGCCTCCCTTGTTGACTGCTGAGCTTACAGAGCTGAGCGTTCATCAGAATCAGAAGTGTTTATTGATCTCCCCACACATTTGGTTGGTGGGCGTGCGCTGTGCCTCCTGCACGTTGGCCTGAAATGTAAACAAACTGAAATGAAGCAAACTCACAGGGGGGAGTAAAAGGTTTTGCAGATTATGATAAAGGATTCCTGATCAGGAGAACAGTGCTGGAGGATCACTGTCACGTTGTTACACCAGCCACACGTGTCACCGGTACCTCGACAAGCATGGACGCCTGGCCAGTCCTCGTGCTTGAATGCTATGCTCCCGTACCTTGCTATAAAAGGTGTGCCACTATACAGCCTACTCAAACTGAGCAGCCTCACATATGTTCTTTGTGTTAAACGCAGATATTGAAGGACTGAAATCAGTTTTGTCATCTTTGTAGGCAGCCTTTTTCAATACAGAGAATCAAAAAACTAATTGTGAAAATTCCTTTGTGTTGTACAGTAAGTTCTGGGTTAGTCATTTAATCCTTCACGCAGAATCAATAATTTCTTTTTGACATAAGGAATTTTAAACGAGGCTGCTCTCTCAGTTTCTCTGCTTTTGCTCTACATATTTCCACTTAATATATTGGCTGTTAACATGCCTATCACCAGCCGAAAGGCATTCTGGGAAACTTGTAATCAGACTTAGCAGGTAGGGAGTTAAACAAATGATGGTGATGCCAAATTAAGAAAATATGTATGGCTATTCCCATAAAATCACAATCCACTCTCTCACACTCCCATTTTCTCTTTTCACACTCGATTACGCAGCACTTGATCATCAGGGCTTTGCATAAAACATTCTCTAATCTCCTTGACACTCATTCTCCATCACACGTACACCCTGCCACTACTTAATCATCACGTACCACTCACACACACTCACAGCACAACACAAATATCGGCCCCTTATCATTTAGAGTGGTGTACTGTGGGTTGAAGTTGTGATATTAGTCTCATTAAAGCAGCCACTAATTACTGAGGCCTGAGAGACAACAGAGGAATAATAAGAGGAAGCCTGGACGTTAACCCCACGGAGAATCTGCTTCTGCTTTCTGCTTTCTGCAACTGGTAAAGAGGTTCTCATTGCACACACATGCTAACAGATATGAGCACTTACACATATCTATGCACACAACCTGCAGACACATGATGCATTCACACATATCTGTGCACAAAGCAGAAGCACAGTAACAAAACACACACACACACACAAACGTGCACAGACATACGGTGGCTTACATACATATGTTCATGTGCGAACAAACGCACCACCATGCATGCATGCATTCCCATGAGCACATGAAATCATCTCAATGAAACGCCTACACATGCTTGCACGCAATGGTGCACCCATATGCCCTAACACACACACATACACACAGTCTAACAACAGACACCCACATCTCATTTACACACACAGATATGAATATACATTGTTCTGCTGTATTTTGTTATCCATAGGTGTAGCATATTATTGAGAAAGCTTCCACGTACACGCACAAACACACAAACACACACACACATGAACACACATACAGACACACACACTACAGCGTCTGCTAATTATGAATAATAAAGCAGAGGTTTAAATAATTGCGATGGTGGTCCTTTGGTGCCTCTCCAGCAGCTAAGTGGGTCACACTTGATGGAGCGTTTCCTTCCGATCCGTCCAGCATTCAAAACCCCATAAGAGCGAGTTGTGGGAATTCAGTGGCATGACATCCCTGATTATACAATAAAGGCAGGGACTATTTTTGGCAGAAATCAAAAGGTCTTGGAGCTTGTGAATTCTCTGCATGACATTTCCTATTGTGTGGGGGGGAATAAATCGGATTGCATTCAAGGGGACACATCATTTTGGCAAGATGGCTGCTCCAATCTTATTTGGGGAATCAGTGGAATTTGAAAGTGTTCTAACTATGAATAGCCAACTTAAACTAAAATAATACAACTTGGAATGTTGGGAGCACCAATAATTCCTGTTTTATATTATCCCCTGTATGCTTCTTATTTAACGCCATAATATTCATGAGCATACTATTCCCTGCGCTAAAATCCTCAATTAGATCATGAGAGCCTGAAAATTATGCAGTAAAATGTCAAGTTATAGATGGCAATGCTCTAAAGGCTTAATTATGTAATTAATACAGTACAAATGATACATTTTCATAAATTCTACATCGCAATCATCTATCTTCCTGCTTTTCAAGTCAGTGACTCCGGCATTAGTTCACATGTCTACATTGTGTATTGCAACTTCCAAGACATCGATATGTATCAAATTAATTTGGAATTAAACTGCTCGTAGTAAATTCAGTCATTTTATTACCTAAACTAGAGGTGGAAATTTGTGGAAATTGTTCATAGAGATAAGTATAAGCCTTCCATTCTTGGAAGCTGAATGCCAGATAACCAGCCAATTCCCTGTGGTCACATGGTAACATGATCCACTATATACATTGGGATTAACTGGTATTGAAGTTCCCATTCCTTCCCAAGACGATATCAATTACTCTGTTACTGGTAGAAAGACATACTGTACTATTCCATATATAGCCAGCTCTCTGAATGCTGCCACTGCAATGTATGCGTAATGTTCAGTGACTAATTAGTTTTTTAAGTTCTCCATGTTCTAATTTAAAGAAGATCCTTTTTCTCCAGTCATAATCTTACAAACAAGGGATTTTGTGTTATTGAAGGCACACATTAATAGAAATAATATAACGATTAGTATACATTTTAATAGGGTTAGTATTATAAAGCAATGAATTACACTATTATGTTCATACATGCCAAATGTGATAAGACACTCAAACGTTGATGTTGTGAAAGGGACATAAGTCAGTTTAACTCAAACAGTTGTATGATGCTCTATATTTCCCCTTGAGGGAGCTTTCTAAAGTCTAAAAACATTAAGGGAGTTATCACAAGACAAAAACATTTTAATAGGAAGTCTGTGTCATCTGTGCAATTGAATTGTGAACAATGTGGTCATTTGCCAGGTAAGGACGATAATCTTGCAGTTAACATTTAGACCAAAACAAGCATCTTTTCGCAAATCTAAATAAATAGTTTTGTTGCCAAAAACCTAACTAAGTATTTCATCCTCTTTTATTAAACATAACTAAGTATTTCACAATGATTTACTAAATGCTGGACGAAATAGTTTTGTTGCCGAAACCTGAGTTGTCTCCGATGAAATTCAGAAAAGACTAATGCATGTAATTAGCTTGTTTATCTCATTGCAAAGATATGGAACAATGCATTTCATGGGGGCTTGGCTTCGTTAATACACATAACTTTAAGACCATTTTGTTTAAAAATTTGCAACATATGTCCGCATGGTATAACGTAACATATCTTCCATGGTCTTGATGGTTGCAGTAAGCCATTACGTGCGATATCCCTTACAGAACATGTTTGATATTCAATTTTGGATATGACTATTTGCAAGACAGCAGCTGCATTGATTCCTCTATGGTATCTCTAATCTATCTATCATTTAGGGTGGACAGATAAAGGAGGCATACAGAAGACATAAAGCTGCATGAAGATAATAATACGCTAACAGAGTTGAAAAGGGTTCACATTCATGTCTTTTGAGGGATGTCAAACATGACATTGGGCGTACTTGTGTGTGACAGAGCGAAGAAAGAAAGTTCATGTCTTTGCTCTCTGTCGATTAAGAGAATAGGTCAGTATTTAGGTGCCATGGCCATGGTTATCAAGGTGTCAGTCTCTGTAAATGTCCAACGTGTCCATGTTCATGAGTGTGGAAAAGCCCATCGCCACTCTCTTCAAAAGGTTGTCAAATGATTTCAATGGTGCACTTAGCAAGTCCGAGCACCGTGTCATATGGAGTGCTGTTATGTTCAAAAACCTTTTTGGTGGACCCGAAGAAATGTCCAGAGATGAAAAGTTAAATCAAAAATATTACCAATAATTGATAACAACTAATTACGGTGCTGATGCAGGTTTCACAATCCACAGCCCACTTACAGTTACCCTGTTTGTGGTTAACGTTCTCTTATGTTCCCCCAGAAGTCACCAACATCTCTGAGCACTTCTGAGCTGCCTCTCCATCTGCCTCCTTCTTAGAGCAGGCTTTGGCATTCCAGAGGGGCGCAACCATCTGTCACAAACACATCCCCAGAAGCACATGTGTAGCATTTTGTTCAAAATCACACCGGTTATATAACTGTCATATCTAACCACTACTGTTTTAAAATATAAGTAAATGACTCATGTTATATTAGTTATAATTATCAAATCTGCAGCATTGTTCAAATCATAACACTTTTTGAACAATCTGTAAATCTCTAAATGTCTGTTAGTGGAAGGCCTGTTGTTGCTTACTGTTCACCAATGTACTGTAATCTGGAGTATCATTTGACACTGCAACTCCTCGTAAATCATGTACAAAGTCTTGATTGGTGATGCTCCATCATATCTTAAGGAGCTTGTAGTACCATATTGCCGAACTAGAGAGCTGCGCTCACTAAATGCGGGACTACTTGTGTTAAAAAGAAAAACTGAACTAGAAACTAAATTGAATTAAAAAGTAGCGTGGGAGGCAGAGCCTTCAGTTATCAAGCTCCTCTTTTATGGAACCAGCTTCCACCTTCAGACCAGGAGGCAGACATAGTCACCTCATTTAAGAGTAGACTTCAGAGCTTATAGTTAGGGCTGAATCAGGTTTGCCCTGGTCCAGCCCCTAGATATGCTGATATAGGTTTATAAGCTGCTGGGGAACGTTAAGGATACACAGAGGATACATAGAGCACCTATCTCCTCTTCTCTCTCTATTTATTAATTACTTTACATCTCCCCATCACATTAATAACTCTGCTTCATCCCCGGAGTCTTTGTGACTCCACGCCTCATAGGGTCCATTGGACCTGGCTGTATCCGATGCCTCCTGTCTGGCGGGCCGGCCTCTTGTCATGGCCCAGGGATGCGCCCGCCCTTTCTGTATCGTGTACTACGAACTATTCATAAACTCTGTCATATTCATTGAATGTGTTTATATAACTCTGTAATGCATCCTTCTGTACACATGACATCTCTTGCTTCTGTCCATCCTGGAGAGAAATCCTCCTCTGTTGCTTTCCTGAAGGTGTTGTCCCTTTTTATTCCCGTGAAAAGGTTTTTGCTATTTCTTGGGAGTTGTTCCTGATACGATGTGAGGTCCTGGGACAGGGATGTCGTATGTTTACAGATTTTTAAGCCCACTGAGGCAAATTCGTAATTTGTGATATTGGGCTACATAAAATGTACTGAATTGAATAGATGTGCATCAGTAAAGCATGTTCTTGTTAGATTCCCTGTCTGTCCCTAGTGTGTGTTCCCCGGTATTGTCTCCCTTCCGTCTGTGTTGTGTTGTCTGTTTACAGGTTCCGCCCCGGGTTCACTGCCACGCCCACACCGCTTCCGTGTCACCAGCTGAGACGTTCAATCACCAGATCACTCAAGGTGGTGGTGTGTTTCCTCTGTGCGCTGTCAGGTCGTTCGTCGTTCGGGTAGTAGTAGAGAAATGAAATCCTTTCCTCAGTAATCCAGTTTTCCTTGTAGCAGC
This sequence comes from Liparis tanakae, assembly GCA_036178185.1. Lineage (NCBI taxonomy): Eukaryota > Metazoa > Chordata > Actinopteri > Perciformes > Liparidae > Liparis > Liparis tanakae. Next base: position 17,056,986 of record CM070095.1, on the reverse strand, counting down.
TATTGCAGCGCGGGCTCGTTTGAGTTGCCCCGGCCCCCGGCGCGGATCGAGAGTTGTCGAGTCTGCCGAAGACTCTTCCGACTCCTTTTTGATTTTTTCCGTTTTTTTTTGTTTTTTTTGTTTTCCTCCGATTTTTGAAACTGCTGTCTTTTTTTGCTGACTGCGTCCTCCAACACTTAGATCTTATAAAGAACAACAACGACCTGATGAGATACGACACCATGATAGCGCAGTTTCACTCTTTTGCAGCACTTCACTTTCCTCGGTTAGCTCAAGGTGTCCTACCTCTCCAAGGTGTCACCCTACTGCACATCTGCAGGTACTGGGGAGACTGAACTCTCCCAGATGGCGGAGATTGGAGGCATGTTTGGAGGCATGTTACCTCGCCATGCAGCTCCATGCACGCCGGCGTCCCTCGTGCGGAGCCAGTCCCGATGACGGGTGGATTGTTGCACCTCTCTGGGCATTTGGTGCCCTACCTCTGATCTATGGTGGATCGTCCCTCTTTGTTCCTGCACTTGGATCGTCCGCCCAGTTGCTGAGTCATGCTCAGGTGTGGATTTGCAGAGGTGGATTTGTGGTGGTCGCGCAGCAGGCATGCGCAGGTGCGAATGCAGCGTTACGCGTACGCAGGCAGCTGCGATACAGGGCTCGCGACAGGCGACCGTCTGGGCTGAGCTGGGGCATCGTCAAAGTGGGTCTGGGGTCTCCTTCACTCCTTCATTCAGGAGGGTTCCGACACCCCTCCGACACCGGTCACTCAGTCAGGCGGTCTTCCTCAGTTCAGTATTCCTCGCAGTTCAGCTTCCTTCTGAGTTCCCAGGAGTGTCTGTCCAGGAGTCAGAGTGGGACTGGGCGCTGGGAGTGAGGCTGGCTGTGAGGATGATCTGTCTGCTCTCAATTGGCTGTTCGATCCTGTAATCACGGGAGAGCCCAGGGCCCTTAAGACACTCACCAGAATCCCGTGTCGAAACCCAGTTCGGAGGTTCAATCACCCCCGCCGTCGGGAGAGAGCCTTCGGTCTAGCCAATCAGCCGCTGCTCCCAGTCCTCAGCCCCCCCCCAGTAGCTCTCTCCCAGCTCTCCCAGCTACAGCCTTCTTCTCCTCGTTCCACCCTCTTCCTTTGGATCCGGAGGTGCCGCGAGGCGATTGGATCCCATCTCTCTCAGAGAGAGAGAGAGCGGTTTCCGGGATGCACCTGTAACGAGAAGTCCATCCCCGCGCATGGGCTGCTGGGCGTCGGCCAAGAGAGAGCCCCTGAGAGTAGGAGTGCTGGGGCTGGCGAGCCCTCCTTCACTCAAGAGCATTTTGGGCTGCTCACCACTGCACCTGTTGCCACCACCTTTTTTTTGTCGCTGGGCACGTGCACCTGTCGGCCTTCATGTTGGGGGGGAACAGAATTTTTTTTGGCCACCGGTTTATTAAAAAAAGCAGATCAAATTGAGAGACTAGAGGTTGCACACTCTGGGTGAACGCACTGGATGGCAGTTCACTGGCAGACTTTGCTGGACTCTGCCAAACATCCGTCCCCTGCCCCTAACACAAATGACCTGGAGACACCCCGTGAGAGACTCTCCCCTGGGTCCTGCAGGTTGGGTCCTCTCTGTCTGAGACCATAATCCTCCTGGCTCAGATCCTCTGCTGGGCGGGGCTGGCCTGCAGTCACCTCCTGTCGCCCACGCTCGCTGTCCTCTGCCCGAGTATGTTCAGAGCTTCCTTCCCCAGCAGTCCGGACACCGTTCCAGCAGTCACAGCAGTGCCCCAGAGTGCTCAGATTTTTCAGAGAGGTTTTCAGCTCCACCTTCCCCTTCCTTCCCCCCTCCCTCTCCCCTGCTCCACTCCATTAGTGCTCCCTGCACTAGATACCATCACTCCGATGAGTATATAATCTCCCGAGAGGACGTGAGTCTATGGAGATACATTACTGAGGAATCGATCGCCCTTCATCTTCACCTGGTCTTCACCTGTTCTCATTTTGTTTCCATCAAGGTCGTCCCTGCATTGATTACAGAGGTCTGAATCGTGTCACCATCATCACATCCAGATCACCACCACTATATCCCTCCTTTCCTCAGCTCCTACCTCTGTTTGTGGTTTTCACTGAGTGGAAACCTCATCCCTTGCTTTCACACTGCTGATCGTGTGATGATTGGTGAGAGCTTTGCCCTGGACCTCCAGACCCTTCTATCGTTCTGGATATTTTCGATAACGTTGATGTTTTTCGGATTGACTAACGACCTCATTTTTCCCGACGATGGTCTCCGCGATTTCCCGCGATTTCCTTAACCTCTTTGTGTTTTTTTTCGAATTTTCTCCCGTTAATTTTTTCCACACCCCCCATCCCCAGAAATACCTGTTTCATGCCGCCTGGTCCTAGCTCTGGAGGAAGGAAGATCCTCTCTTCGTTAGGTTCAGAGTAGGTTTCCAGGTCAAGGCAGTGCCTGAGGATCAAGTGTCAGGAGGGTCAGAAGTGAAGAGGCAGTGCGTGCCTCCAGGAAGAAGCTCCAGAGCCAGTGCCAGCCTGAAGGGAGGTCCAGGATTGGCCAGTGCCTGCTTACCGCAGAACAAGCTCCAGCTCATTCTTGGTACAGGCCGGGGCCGCAGACCCATCGGCCTCCACCCACCCCTTTCTCCGACAGCCCTTGACACGACTCACAGGGGCTTGTCGGGACACGGAGGGGGCGCCAGATCGGTGCGTCTTCTTTCCATGACATCGGAGCCGGCATCCTTCTTTTTTCTCCGTGTCTGTTCTGGACGAGACTCCATATGATTTCCGCAATAAGGTTCCTGTTGGCGGTCCGTTGACTGTTGTTTTTTTTGTCGTGGGCGCTCCGTGAATGGAAGGAAGGAGGATGTGGCAAGTTGGCGGAGGAGGTTGGCCACTGAGCGCTGTAGGTTTGGCTTGGATGGCTGGAGGGACCTACCTCACCTTCATGGTCTGCCTTCACCAGGGAACCTGCCTCGCGTCATCCCAGGCCGCTGGAGGCCAAGATCACACCAGGTCGGCCCACACCAGCACCACCTGGGCGAGACTCTCCACGCAGTTTCCACTTAAGCCCGCACCACAGCCTTCAGGCAGTCTCACCAGGGTTTGCTCTTGAGGTGCGGGAGCCTGCTCCCCGGCATTCTGAGTGAGTCCCGAGAGGAGCCTGCTTGACACCCTCTATGCATGCCGGCCCCGCACGGCTGTTTGACTCTCTGGCTCGATCTGGGGCCAACACGATGGGCTCACGCGTTCCCCCATCGGTTCACCCCGCGACCATCTCTTGATCAGCTAGCTCCGCCCTCTCCCTTTCACCCGGCATCTCCAACATGAGTCCTCCGCCGGCGTCCGTCCCGCCACCGGGCGATCCCGTGGATCTTCCGCTGGCCATCGACCGTTTGGAAATTGCCGCACTTGTGGCCGGTTGCCGGGCTATCTGACTGGCAAGTCATGCATCTCTTCAGCTTCCAGTTTCTTTCCCGCTACCTACATTTCCTGTGGTCTTCTTACTCGGGTCCCATGTCATCCCAGCGATTGGTCATCATTCGCTGACCCTCATCACGGCCCCCCCAGGGGACCGCTCTGCCCGCTCGCCTGCAGCTAGTGCTCCTCATTCATCCCCCATTCCTGGCCAGACCGAGCCAGCGGAGGCACCACCGCTGGTCCCAAGATTATCGGAGCTGGACCAAGCTCCCATCGGTATAGTCGGAGTGCGTGACACGGGCTCATAAACCAAGCTCTCCTGCCATTCTGCCACCCCTGAGAACCTCGCCGAATTCCTTGCTCCACCCTTGTCCCCAGGCACCCCCGAGGCCTGCTTGAGAGATCTCCTTGAGAGCCTGAATCGCGTCGTAGGTCCTTGGGTCCCACACAGGCCAGCCAAAGCAAGCAATGCCCTCCTTCGGGGCAGCCCCCCCCAGCCCTCCCCCTCATTCAGGAGCCACTGGCTATCCAAGAGGAGCCCCTTGGGATATCAGTCCCTCCCCCAGTGCAGGGAGCCCGAGGCTGCCCAGCATCTCCATTTTGCTCAATGTCGCACTTTGTGAGCGCATGTGGGGAGTTGATTCATAGCCCCCCATTTCAGACGGATCATTCAAAACCCTGTCTCTGCCAAATTTCAGCCCCAACCTCCCCAGACCTCCCCCATTCTTCCAGTTTTCCCAGCCCCTTTCCTTTTAACCTTGTGTCTCCCCCCTCCATCTCCAACTTTCAGTCCATCGGGCCCGGAAGGTTTCCCTGTTTACGTCCCTCCTCAAATGCCGTTGTCTCTAGGGGCTATCCCTCCCCCTGAACCTCTCTGGGCCTTAACCAGATCCCTCCCGCCCCTCCTTCCCCCTTCCCCTCCCTGGGGTCGGTAAGGGTAGGGGCCCTACCATCGGCCCCCCCCTTCCATGATGGTGGACCAGGGTGGTGGTTCTGCTGCTGTGCCTGTCCCCTGCCTGAGGTGTGCTGGTGGCCCAACCCGTTCTGTCTACCCATGTTCCTGTGTTCGTTCCAAGGTTCTCTGTGGTTATCCTGGGTGTTGTCCATGTCCCCCCGGTCTGTTGAGTGAGCGTGTTCCCTGTGTGTTCTTTTGTTCAGTTGGTTTGTGTTTCTGCCCCCGAGTTGTGCGCCGTTGTGTGTGTCCCTGTCGTCTGGTTCGTTCTGTCACCATTGTCTGTCTTGGGGACCCGCCTTGTTTCTGCCCGTTTTTCAATTTGCTTGTTGGGCTTGCCCTCCCTGAAAATTTCCTGTGGTGCTATGTCAACTCCTGTAATTTCCTGTCCTCCTCCTCGAGACTTGTTTCTGCTCTTTAGTTCTGTGTTTGTTATTGACACATTCATGTCGGAAAAGGCTGATTCACAGAGTTGCTGGCCGTTTTGACTTAACCTATATCTGTGTCCACAAGGCACTACTAGTTTGATGCAGACTGATGGGTTTTGAGGTGGAGGTCATTTTGAAATGTTGCCATTTCCATCTCCACCTCTCCAGCATCCAAGTTGAACCCATGCAGCACTCAGTTGCTCAGCAATGTATGTCCACTTGCAGGAAAGGATTTAACATGAATGACACACATGGCTCAAGTTGATCAGTCACAAAACCTGTTCTCAAACTCTTGCCCTAGTCTGTTTATGACTTGAGATTACTTTTCTACAGCTTTGTCTAAAGCCTCAGATGCACAAGCGTTGTCATTCAACATTGACTGTACGGAGGGAAAATGCATCACTTTTTTTATCTGTAAATTCACAGAGAAAATGTTCATCTTAGCTTTAAATGCATTGACGATGCTTACGTCAGCTACAGTTTTACCTTTGCCTTGCAGCTCAAAGTTCAATTGGTTCCGTCTCCCAGTGATGTCCGTAAAAAAGTCAAGGTCAAGTATCCACTTAGTGTCCTTGAGCAGCGAGGGGTCTTCCGCTTTGAATAGCATGAACTTGTTGACTTCGCCCAAAAGGGAAGAAAATGCTGCAAAATGTGACCCCTGCTACGTCATCTGATTTCTGGGTTTAATAACGGATCACCATAGTAAGAAGATCTGTGTTCGGCTTTGGAGCGGATTCCATTTAAAATCGTCAGGACAGGAGTAATCACATGCTCAAAGCCGGTCACTTTTGCACATTGCGCCGGCTGGTGAATGTTGCATTGTGCTACGAAGCCTGCATGTCGGCCCGTCATGGCGGGAGCCCGTATGTTGTCACTGAAACCAGCTTTTTACTAGCTTTTCTAATTCAATTCAGTTTATTTTATTTTATTCTAATGGTATCCTTTTCTCCACAAAGAACCTCTTCACTGCATTTAGATGTCAATTCCCATCATTGTTGTCTTCAGGGGCAGAAGTATTAGGACTTCTTCTTTTGTGGAGAAATCCCAAACACCATCCGGATAAACATCAGCTGAGCTGTACTGGTGCTGTCCAAGGGCCAGATGTGAAACCATCTGAACTCATCCAGATCCCGTTCCAGTTGCTCCGTCGAGTTTTTGGATATAGCCGACATTCTTCTAGCCATCGTTCTTGATGGCAGTGTTTGCAACGATCATCATTGGTTCTTTCAAGACATCCCTGTCCAAAAAGGCTTTCATGAAGCTTCTGTTGCTTTTTGTGATTTTACAGCAACCTCGTGAAAAAAAGACTGCTGTTTGCCGAAAGCTGCCTTAAGACACAGCTTTCTCTGTCCGGAGTGCACTGCCAGGTGGGTAGCTATCACGGAAGTGTTTATGACCCCCCACCCCCAAATGAGACACACGTTTTTCTTTAACTCGTAAAAAATAACCCTTCTTCCCAATCATTGTGAAAATAATAAGTTTTCTTTCGTTTTACTTCCACGATTTTTTTTTTAAGAGTAAAAAATGCATTTAGCTCCCCATCGTAGCTCCGCCCACCTCCTTGTTTGATGTGCACAATATTAAACGTTTACTTCAGAAAAGCTCAGAGTACATGTATGCAGAAAATATTTTGTTTAAAATTGTTTATATTAAATATTGTCTTTTTAAATCTACATTAATCCATGCAAGCATTTTTGATCGAGCTCCATGGTGACTTATTTTTAGAACATGCCTTGCGGGCACCTGGTCGCCCGCAGGGACAGTTACGGGAGTAAGGGACATGAAGCACTTATCGTAAAAATTAAGAAAACATGAGAACACCCGGACACGCATGGGTAACTCAGTCAAGCAGCCTTATTGGGCAAAGTGAACATCACTACCAGCTGGATGATGGACACTTTGAGGTGAAAAAACACATTGAGGTGGTGGATATATATATAGCTTATTTTGCGATCAAATGTTTTTATTTAGCATAATCACACAGGATGGCAGAACACCAAGACATGGTGCCCTTTCAAATTACAAACAATATGCTGAGAAAAAAGGAGTCTCTCAGAATGATAAAACGGAGAGGAAAGATGTGTGTGTGTGTGTGGGGGGGGTGGCATAATTATACACACACAACACAAGAGACGGAACGACAAATAACATTGACAGTGTTGTGGCTGGATTTCCTCCTTTTTGGTCCATTCTGACTAATCTTTTAACCTGACGCATATAAACTCGCTTCTCTCTCCTATCTGACTGCTGGTGAGACGCCACAGAATACTCACCCTCTGGACCTCAGTAATCAAACACCCACAGGACACAGAGAGTTTGGATCAGAGTCTAATTCACTTGGATTTATTTCTAACCAACAGTTTTCACAAATAAACCTGGGATGGGTCCGGTATTAAAGACAACAACCTCCTCCACATCTGTCTTTCCCAAGCCCCGAACAAACACATCGACATATTATTTATACCATCACACTCGATGCATGTGCCGCCTCCGTCCACTCGCTCATTACATATTAGTTTTCGTCACTCAGAGTGACCCCTGTCCCAGTCCAAGCCGGTTACTTCAAGGAATGTTGAGTTTTCTTGCTGACGTCTCCCCCCTCGTCTCTCTTATTGTTATTGTGTCTGAGCCTCCTGTGTCCTGGAGCAGCACAAGGCCGCTGGATCTAACTATGTCTGGCATTGTTGACCCTTGTCTGAGGGGAGAGAGCTGTGTGTGCCCTCTCAATCATCTTTGTAGATGTGATTTAAGCCTAATATAACACAATGGAAAAGTTGAATACACCCTATGTATATATGTTGTGGAAGCACCCAATTTGAAACATTTAAACCACAACAGGGACCAAAAACATGTTCAAATAGAAGGGGCTATAGCACACATCTACAGCATATTTTTCAAAGAATCAGCAATGTTGACGCAAGTGTCCAAAGTCTTTTTGATGCTTCATTTATGCGAGCTGTTGAAATCTCCATATATATACAACATCCAAAAAGGAAAGCGTCCATGTTGGAATAGACAATCATGAGGTGGTTTCCAATGGGTTGCCATCATTTTCTTAGCAGCTGTAAGTCCAGCAAATGCAGTACGCGTTTGAATTTTAGAGAGCTGAAAGTCTGACAGATCATTTAGAATCAAAACGCTGAGAGTGACAGGCACAGTAACATTAATCAAGACGGATAACTGCAATGCAATATTGTTCCAAAACTGACAAACAGGGGAGCGATCCTGAAGATATGTACCTGGTAATTACTTTCAAGTGATGCATTTTCAAAGGGGTGAGATATGTCCTATGAATGAAATTGTAGTGAATGTGTACTTCTGAGATGCTAGACCATACATCATGCCAGTCAAAATCAGTAATATATCCAGCTCCTAATTGTGTTTCTTCACCTCAAGCCTGCGTCCTTCATCTTATATATATATATATATATATATATATATATACAGGACTGTCTCAGAAAATTAAAATAGTGTGATAAAGTTCTTTTTTCTGTAATGCAATTTAAAAAAAAAAAAATGTCATGCATTCTGGATTCATTACAAATCAACTGAAATATTGCAAGCCTTTTATTCTTTTAATATTGCTGATTATGGCTTACAGCTTAAGAAAACTCAAATATCCTATCTCTAAATATTAGAATATTTCCTCAGACCAAGTAAAAGATTTATAACAGCAAAACAAAATCAACCATTTCAAAATATCCATTAATGCACTCAGTACTTGGTTGGGAATCCTTTTGCACGGATTACTGCATCAATGCGGCGTGGCATGGAGGCAATCAGCCTGTGGCATTGCTGAGGTGTTATGGATGCCCAGGATGCTTCAATAGCGGCATTTTACGAGAGCAGGCTGGTCTACCTGGTATTTTCCTACACAAAATCACTCTAAAACTCCTGATCACCGTAGCTCCATTTTCACATAACATGACAGTACCATTTTACCATTACACATTGTAACCACTCAACTGAGAGATGGACAGATGGCTCATGCCGGTTCACCACGTGTGACTCAAGCAGATCTGATCAAGAATCCAGCGTATTGAGATGTGTCTGCCCAATAATGATCACCCATCTAAAAAGACACTACAAACACTGAATTGCTTGAAATGTATTTGACATTGTGCTTTCCAAACTCTTGGACGCTGAATGTTTGATGTAATTACGTCTGTTGCCACAAGTATCCTTCATTGATTATATATGGTTGTCTTCATCACTTTTAGTTTTATTTATTTGTATGTGTAGTCAGTAGTTAAATAAATTAACCCAATAGTCAAGTTATGTATAAAACATTACTGTCACTTGATTCAGGACACGCTATAGCAAAATTGTTCCACTATATGGACCATAACCTCTTGACTGTAGGAGTTTGGCACAAGTATACAAACGGTTACAAAATCAAGTAGGACGGATTGAACGGTACAATAAAACCACTACATTGCAGTGAAACAATAATACATGTTCAATATATTTACAATAAAGCTATGCCATGTGACTATAATATAGTAACATTTCAGAAAAAGGGCAGAATGATACCAGCTCATTTTCAAAATACCTTGCATTGAGATTGCAGACTTCCCTTGGCTGGCCACATGCAGCCTGTGTCATTAGGTATTTGACAAAGGCATTTCTACTGCCATTTATTACAAATTATCCATCAACCTTAACTTCTTCTGCCTCAAATAATCATTAAATCTACTTAGTGATATCGAGCAAAATGTATTGATTTTCACCTTGGCCATTTCTTCTCAAATTGGAGTCTTCGCATTTTTTAATAAAACAATGGGAATAGCAGACTAGCTACAGATTCTCTCACACAAAGCAGATGAACGAGCTATTGATGTGGATCAGAACGAGGTGATGTAGTGACCACTAGTCCTATTCCATCTACCTTCTTTTATCTACCTCCCGTTCCTCTGTTTCTTAAAGACAAATGCTTGGTGATACGATGCCGGTTTGGCAGAATATCAAACATGGTGCACAGTGGGAGTAATATCATTCATGTTAAATATATATGATGACCTTGAGTCATTCATTTATAACTGCAAAGTCATGCTCCTGACCCGTTTTAATAGCCTTTTGTGGCTGAACTCTTAGTATATATGGGTGACATGCTGTAACATGTGTTGTTGAAATGTATTACTCCCTTTATTGCACTACTCAGTGAAGCAGCACTGATCTTACAGTTCAGCTGCCTGTGTGATGTGATTATGTCAAGATACATCAGCTTTAGTGTCATAGAAAACATAGATTTTTCATTCCCATTTCACATGTGTGTGCAGTTTCAAGGGGATATGTATCCTTTCCAAAGTACAAACACAACAAGTATTTTTGTTTCTGCACAGGGATTGCTTCAGAACTGTTTCAGCTGTTGATCTGAGGTGTGGATTTGAGTAGCATTTCCTGTACGTTTCTCACTACTATAGCCAAGTCAACATTTATTTTTATTTTATATAAACATATATAAACCGAGAATAATAATAATAAAAAATAAATAATAATAAATTAAGTAATTAGTACAGTTGTCATCGACATTACCCGGACTAGCCTTCCAGGACGAAGACTCCTGCCGGGAACAACCAGCTGGCCTCCTGTTCGGACAATGAGGCTCTTGTCCTCTTCCTTCTCATTGTTTTCTTTCATCAACTCTTTACCTCTTCTTCCTCATGTCACCCCGTCTTCCTACACTTCAAGCAGACCATCACTATTCTGTGACTTTGGTATAACATATAGGGAGTATGATTAAATATAAACTGTTTGAATTACAACAAAAATGTAATTCAATTCAGTTTATTTGTATAGCCCATTTTCACATTTGTCTCGGAGTGCTTTACAATCTGTACACAAAGACATCCCTGTCCCAAAACCTCACATCGGATCAGGAAAAACTCCCAAACAACCCTTCACTCGGAAAAAAAATAGGCAAGAAACCTTTAGGAGAGCAACAGAGGAGGATCCCTCTCCAGGATGGACAGGTGCAAATAGATGCCATGTGTACAGAAGGACAGATTTAGAGTTAAAATACATTCAAGAAATCTGAAAGAGTTTATCAATAGTTCATATTTAGGCATATTCCACGATGGAGAGTTTGGAGAACTCCCAAGTGGAGGAGTGGGCGGAGTCCCAGCAGGGCAGTGGCACATTAAAACACATTCAATGAATATGACAGAGTGTATAAATACTTCGTAGTAGGCATATTCCATGATGGAGACCTCCATGGTCCATTAGGCAGATGGAGGTAGAGAGGAGGAGTGGGCGGAGTCTTAACAGTGGGCAGAGTCTCAGCAGGGCAATGGCATATGGTAGTAGGCATGTTAAGTAAGTATTTGTAAGCACATTGCTATGAAAGCTTATGATTTATGACTGCCTTTTCACTCTCACGAATAAATGTTTTACATTGTTGTTAAATTATAAAACTGGCTCAGACAAGATTATGATAAAGATCCTGAATTTGAGAGGAATTTCATTTCGTTCAGGGAGACACCAGTTATATGAAGAAAGGATAAAGTTTATTTATGATGATCAAGTCTCAGTGTCTTTGGCCCTTGGACTCTACAGTGAGATTGGTAATTAAGGGCCTTCTGCCCCGATCAGCAACAATATAAATCCAGAGCTCGTGGTGCTGATGAGGCTGATAGAACGATGGGTTGATGAAGACTGGGCGGTGCATGACAGCATTACATGAATGAACTGAAGGTAGAGAGACATATTTAAATGAGGCAGCAGCAAGAGGATTGGCTAACAATGTCATTGTTTTCCTGTGCTTCTTGGATAGACAGGACCAGCTGATATACACAGCTGGTGTCATGATTCAAGGCGCTAAACAATGACAGCAAGTAAAAAGATGAGTTAGCATTTGTGAGAAATATTGGCAGACGTATGAGGAATAAACTTGCGCTATAGCTTTGATTATTGCAGGGGATTGTTTCAGAAGAGAGAATAACATTTTAGATGGACTTTTTAGTCCAGACAAAATATGTGAAAATGGCAGATTTGATTTTACACACAAATGTTTAATCCGTGGCATTTTTACTAACAATCATAGCCCACATATGTTAATAACATAATGGTTGACCTTCTTTGCCCTTACCATCCCAACCTCAGAACATTGCTTTAAACAATTTGGAAGCAACTTCAGAAGGGACTATTCATGAGCTGTGAATGTGTGAATTCTGTATTAAACTGTCACTTGAGTTTATTCATGTTTGTCTTTATTTATTTGCCCTCGTGCAGCAGGGAAGAAAACAGTGGCAGCATAGGATGCCCAGAGCCAAAACATTCAGTGCAGCGTGTGTGGAGTCACCCAGCCTTGGTTTGGGATGTGCGTGTCTAACTAGCATAGTGCTGCCTTTTTTTGGAAACAATCAGCCAATCTCATAGTCTGACTTCATCATAACCCATGGCCTCTTTTGATTTGATCCAAACTACAAGCAGAGAGTTTAAAGTGGACATAAATTGGCAACACGGCAAAGTTGAGTGATGAGTTACCTATTCTCATCTGAGAGGGATGAAATGTTGTTTGACAAAGAGCATCTGTTGTTGTGGAGTGCCACTCTAAATAGACTGATCCAAGCTACCCTGACTATATCAGACATGTTGTTTATTTAGACCTTGAAATCTAGATGTTTCTTAATAAAGTTGTTGGGTGGAAAAAAGTCATCCAGCAGCCAATGACAATCCACTTTACGATGACATCAGATTAATTTTTTTTAAAACAAGAGCTCAACATTGCGATGCCCTCCCCACACCCCTATTGACTCTATTCACTTTGTATTCATGTCGTTATGTTCAAGACAGAACATATACCAGGCCGCATTACCAGGTTTTGATTCTGTTTTTCTGTGTATGGGGGGCTTGTTAATGTGGGAAGAAATTTGTAAAATCCATTTAAATATGACAATTTCATTAGATCAACCAAAGAAGGCGAGAATACATTATACAACATCTGAAAACATTTGCCTGCTGCTTCGATATTCACAATTCAAAAATATTCCACACTGGATGACCACTGTTTTTTTACAAAATATAAACACATCCCTTCTTTCAGGTCCTACAAGCCAATATCTCTGGCAGAGGCCGCTAAGATTGTCAAAAAGCTCCTTTGTGGCAAAGCACCGGGGGTGGATGAGATCCGCCCCGAGATGCTGAAGGCGCTGGACATTGTTGGTCTGTCTTGGCTGACACGCCTCTTCAATGTCGAGTGGGTGTCAGAAATAGTGCCCTTGGACTGGCAGACCGGAGTGGTGGTTCTGATTTTCAAAAATGGAGATTGTAGAGTGTACTCAAACTATGTTTATGCCAGGGTACTGGAAAAGAGGCTCCGACCGTTGATCGAACCTCAGATTCAGGACCAGCTCTTTACCCTCGCAGGAATACTCGAGGGGTCCTGGGAGTTTGCCCAACCAGTCTACGTGTACTTTGTATACTTGGAGAAGGCTTTCGAGCGGGTCGGTTGCTACGGGAGTATGGGGTTCCGGTCTATTACGCCTGCAATAGGACCTGTGTTTGCATTCTCGGCATTAAGTCAGACACGTTCCCAGTTGATGTTGGCCTCCGCCAGGGCTGCCCTTTATCACCGGTCCCGTTTGTGATTTTCATGTACAGGATATCTAGACCCAGCCTGGGGGTGGAGCAGGTCAGGTTTGGGAGTCTCGGAATCGCCTTTCTGCTATTTGCTGATGATGTGGTCCTGTTAGCCTCATCAGACCGAGGCCTCCGGCATTCACTGGGCCATTGTGCAGCCGAGTGTGAAGCGGCGGGGGATGAGAGTCAGCCAGTGACGTGCGATAGGTTCATGGTTGGTGAGACACTGACTCCTTTAGTGTCAGATTTACAAATATATAAACCCAAAAGGGTAGCTCATTCAATTGGCTACTGGTTATTTCATGTCTCATCAGCATTCTCCACACAACACACATGCGCACACACACAGTACATATTACAGATATGTAAAGGTTAGAAAAAGTTTAAGCTTAGATATATAATCCTCTTCCATGTTGGCAGTCTGGTGGAGCAAAATACAAAAACTAACGGACTTGACTCGCCTGGCTCCTCTGCGGAGAAGAAGCAGCAACAAGTACTGGCTCACGTGCCAGAGTATTATCTGCCTCACCCTGCGCCTTTCCCTGCTGTTTTATTTCCCATCAACAAACTAAATATGCCACTTACAAACATTAAACTGTAATGGTTAAAGACCTTAGCCAGACTGTGGAAAATCAGCGCAAATAAACATATCTGCAAACATTATATTGGCGACATGCAGTGATGCAGCAACCCGCAAGGGCCAATTGCATGCATCAACCCAGCTTGTGGTGGATTGCACAATCAGAGGTGAGGCTCGACTCGTCGCTGCCTCAACTCTTGTTTCATCCCGTTTTTGAACAGGAAATAGGCTAATTCAGCGATTTTGATTATAAAATGTTAGAAATTAGTCATACATAAAGATCAGTGGACAAATATTAATATATTTGATGTTATCATTATTTTATTTATTTTTGAGCCTCACCTGCCTCCCCTGACCGCACGTCCCTGGAGTCAGCATCCATCTTGCCTGGATCTTGGTAGTGAGCATGTACAGGTGTTTCATAATGCCAAGGTATGCTGGCTTTTGAGGGGAAAGGTACTGTCCCATTTTTATAAACTACAAGCTGAAATCACAGCCCTTCTTGCCCAGAACAAGTCACCTCTTGCAGACATGTTTAAATAGATGATTTAAAAAAAAAAAGAAGATCTCCGTGTGGGCAAATCATGTTTCCAAAAGCCAACACAACATGTTTTCCCAATGCCTGTCATGAGGGACATTAGTTGGAAATGGCAGGAAAGAAAGTTATGGAGAAAACAATCATGACGCATCTGAAAAAACATCTGGAGTGGTGTAATGACTACTTTCCAGAGAAACCAAGGGATGACAACTGGGTACATGACCCGTTTGGAATTGACATGGAAATCATTAATTGTTAAGAGGCAAATAATCCAGCTGCTACGTGCTGCTTCCCTTCAATAAATCAGGTTACTATTAACAATAGCACAATGTTTTTCAGTATTTACCAACTGACAAGGTAATCGAAAGAAGAGTTCATTTTGTATATGACTGCTTTTGAATTGCCCCTTTTGTATATTTTAAGTTTGTGGAAAAGCTGATCCTCAAGACACTGACTTGTTCCATAGTGAATGTTTGTCATAGATTCAGTGAGTTTGTATTTCCAGTTGAAGTTATGTTATTGACTTTTTTTAACTACTTCTAAGTAGTTTGTGGTTTGTGCATGAAAGCACCGTTGAGTCTGTTTAAAAAAGGCTGAAGTAGTCAGTAGTCCGTGAGGCGCAGGAGGAGGAACCTGATCCGGGCACAGGACCTGCAAATCGATTGTTTGTTCCGGAGGCTGCCCGCTCTCGGGTCCTGCAGTGTGGATATAACTCTTGGTTCGCTTGTCATCCAGGGATTAATCGGACGTTGTCCCTCCTCAAACGACACTTCTGGTGGCCCACCAGGCGGAGCAGGCAAATATGTCCTTGCCTGCTCTGTTTGTGCCCGGGGTAAGGCCTCTCATCAATCACCTGTGGGGTTGCTCCGTCCCTTGCCAACACCTGGCCGCCCTTGGTCTCACATCGGTGTGGACTTTGTCACCGGTCTGCCCGTATCTGATGGTATGTCCACTATACTTACCATCGTGGACCGGTTCTCTAAGGCAGAAGGAGGCTTCCCAAGCTTCCTTCAGCTCACGAAACGGCAGCCCTCTTGACAAATCATGTCTTCCGCCTGCATGGCAATCCATTAGACATTGTCTCAGACCGTGGCCCTCAATTCATCTCTCAAGTTTGGAAATCATTCTGCCACACTCTGGGAGCTACGGTCAGTCTCTCGTCTGGTTTCCATCCACAGACCAATGGACAGACTGAAAGAGCAAATCAAGATCTGGAGGCCGCCATACGCTGTGTTGCCGCTTCAAATCCTACTTCCTGGAACACTCACCTTAGTTGGATAGAATATGCACACAACTCACTCTCATCCTCTGCCACAGGTGTTTCTCCATTCGAGGTTTCTTCAGGCTATCAGCCTCCTCTGTTCCCGTCAGAGGAGGAGGAGTTGGCTGTCCCATCGGTGCAACAGCATCTTCGACGCTGTCGCAGGATTTGGAGAAACACCAGGGCAGCGATGTTAAAGATAACCAAAAGGACTGCTGATCGTCACCGAACCCAGGCCCCAGACTACGCTCCAGGTCAGAAGGTGTGGTTATCTTCAAGAGACATTCCTTTGAAGGTTGACTCGAAGAAATTGGCACCACGCTTCATTGGACCGTTTGTGATTTAGAGCATCATTAACCCCTCCACTGTCAGACTCAACCTTCCCAAGGCTCTCCGGGTTCACCCATCCTTTCATGTCTCCCAACTGAAACCGGTCCTCACCAATCCTTTGGTCCCTCCAACCAAACCCCCTCCTCCCGCCCAGGTCATTGACAACCATCCAGCATATACTGTCAAGTGATTACTGGATGTCAGACGAAGAGGCCGGGGCTGTCAGTATTTGGTGGATTGGGAGGGATATGGCCTAGAGGAGAGGTCCTGGGAACCCCGTTCCCGTATTTTGGATGATAAATTGATCCGGGATTTTCACAGGACGCACCCTGTCAAGCCCAGAGAGTCGCCTGGAGGCTCTCGTTGAGGACGGGGTACTGTTATGTTTTCCCTGTATTTTCTGTTTCTGTCCTTGTGTTCACTAGGGTGTGGCTGTCTCCTCCCTCCCCTAGGCGGTGATTGCCGGAGCAGCTGAGACTGATCACCAATTAGCACGTCCCTATTTAGACTGAGGTCTACCTGTTCATTTTGTGGATTGTTTTTGTTTTTGTCTCCTGTTGCCGGACTTTGCTTCTGCTCAGCACTATATTAAAGAAGCCTTTTTATTTTGAAAAAACTCCTCGTTTTGTTTTTGGGTTCACGCCTTGCTCACCCTTAACAAAGACAGGCCTGCTAACAACTGGCCGAGTCAGTTTAACCACATTCAAGGATATCAATCAATTTCTCTACATTACTCTTGCATTTTATTTAATTTACTACATTGCAACTTTTATTCTATTTCTCGCATTTTTACTGTTTTAATGAATTTTCTTAATTCCTTTTAAATCTGGTTTTCATTTGGATTATGATTTGATGCTTTTGAAATGGTTTAATGTGAAGCTCTTTGAATTGCTTTGTTTATTAAATGTGCTAAACAAATAAACGTGCCTTGCCTTACTGTAGATCAGGTTGGTCAATCCACATTTGTCGCTTAATTTGTAGTAATATTGTATGTAATCCTATAAATTATGAACAAGGAAGTAAAGACCACACAGGTGGGATAGGTAGTGAATGGGTCCAAAAAACCCAGGAGAGCTCTGTTAGAGCAAGTCAATATTTATGTTTTCCATTATAAATTGCATACTTTGCTAATGGCACTTTTGAAATGAACTTTGTAAAGACTTTATGTAACAAGTGGAAATTGACACAGATTGCTTGCTTTTGTAGGAAAATGCATGACAAAATGAAGTGTAACCTTACCATATCATATGAACAAACCATTGTATGAGCATACAGTATGTTGCAGCAACAAGTCACATATTGGCGTTGGGTACAACTAAAGAATTATCTATCCCCAAACTTTAGTTTTGCCACTCAAATGTCCCAAGAGAGCTCAGTGAGCTGCAGCCGCATCTTTCTATGGACGTATCTACACACTTCTCCACTGCTCTGACAAATATTTTTTTAATTGGACAAAAATAAAAAGAGTAAGAGTGCTGCAACCGGCAGGTGCTAGACAGGATGTAATGTAATTGGAATGGTGCAACTCCTCACCTTCAATGTACGCCCACTTTCTTTACACCACGAGTCATCCACAAAATCTTGTTCTCGTAAGACATTGATAGAATCCAGAGTTGGAAACGTGTAATAGTTTGTGGGAGGAGATCTGGGCATTTTTGTTTGTGTTAGAGAACAGAAGGAGTTGCTTAGTGTCATTACAAAGTATTTAAATTTTTATGAAATACTAAAGTTACATGTACATTTTTGAATAACCTCCATAGTGTCAAGTATAGTGTTCCCTGCCTAAATGTGATTATAGATGTTTTTTTGTGTTTTTCTCTTCTCAATATTTTGTCAAATGCCATCTGAGCTGAATGATGATTGCTGCTTCACTCAACCTGACAGTGTTTCAATGTTTTTTTCACAAATCCCCAACGAGCCACCCTGATGGCCAAAGACCTCTGAGTTGATGTATTGGGGCAATATTGTCTTCCGCAGGAGACAGGGATTGATGTGACTGGATTACTGTGGATGACAAGCATGTGGATGACAATGTGCCCCGTGGACAAGACCAGCATGATACAAGGATGTAGATGTTCAAATTTCTACACTGGCTGCTTATTTAGTACCAACTGCATTTGCAAAAATGATCTGTCAGTGTTTTTTTCTCTCCCTCACCAGTAAATTCAGTGTGTAAACCTTCATGTTGACACAATGACTGCAGAAGAATACATAAGACTAACTCATTTGCAAGTAAGTTCTTCTTGCTTATCGACCCACAGTTCATACTAATGCAGATAAATACTGTTTCATGTTTATTGGGTTTGATATGGCATATAAATGATCTCCTAAAGTAGTGTTATTATGTGGATCATGAAGACAAAAAACTCCTTAAGGCTTGCAGAATTCTAATAGCAGGAAAGCTGTATTAGTAATGATTTAATATCAGACAACCACATTGATTTATTTTGTCTTACTGAAACCGGGCTGAGTCATGAAGAATATGTCAGCCTAAATGAATCAACTCCTCCAAGTCATATTAATACTCACATTCCTCGAGGTACAGGCCAAGGAGGTGGAGTAGCAGCTATATCTTTGACTCAAGCCTAATAATAGATCCTAAACCTAAATTAAACTACAGCTCATTTGAAAGCCTTGTTCTTTGTGTTTCACATCCAATCTGGAAAACATTATAGCCAATTATATTTGTTATACTGTCCCGACCACCAGGTCCATATTTAGAATTTCTATATGAATTTTCTGAGTTTCTATCCAGTTTAGTGCTCAACATGTATGAGGCCATTATTGTAATATTCATGTGGATGTTGATAAAGATTGCCTTAGTGCTGCATTTAGCTCATTGTTGGACTTGATTTGCTTGCGTTAGAGAGTGCAGAAACTAACTCGCTGCTTCCCACAGAACCCTGTCAGAGTATTATCTCATAACTTTTGAGTTTATACTACCGGAGTGTACACCGTTAGTCAAATGTTTCTACACCAGATTTCTAACTGACAGTGCTACATTTATAGAAGATAATCCTTCTTGATTCAATACAAAGCCTTTTTGTGACAGAGGACTCCTGTGCTAACTTTAGTCCATCCCAGATTGATCATCTTGTCCATAGTGCTACAGGCTCACTGAGAGTGACACTAGACTCAATAGCCCATCTGAAGAAGATGTGAGGCAAAGGCAGTTTGTGTCCTTGTTTAACCCTCAGACCCGCAAACATCACAAAAGCTTATTTCATTCCACCAATTCGGAAGAATCCCTCTTAGTTTGTAGAGATAGTCTTAAAAGATATACGATTGGCCCTCTGTAATGCCAGAGCAGAATATTACTCATTAGTAATAGAGAAAAACTAGAACGGGCACTCAGTAAAGCGCATACCTTCGCGGCAGGGACTTTTTTGGTACCTTTTCATGACCTTAACCTTTCACCCGATCAATCCCAAAATCTAATCAACTGGTCCCCGGATTAAACCAAATTTCATGCGATTTGGTTTAACAGTTTTTGAGTTATGCGAATAACACACAAACAAATAAATACACAGCGAACAAAACATAACCGTCGGCAGAATGCAAAGGTAATAAGATCAGCCCCATGTATCTCTTTAGCACTGTAACCCAGGCTGACAAGAGTTACAGCTTTTTGGAGAAATATATTCCTATAGACCTCAGTAGTAAAGACTTCATGAACTTCTTCAATGAAAATATTCTAACTATTACATTACATGTCATTTAGCAGACACTTTTATCCAAAGCGACTTACAATAAGTGCATTTCAACCGAGAGTACAAACTAAGAACAAGAATACAGAAAGTAACATTTCCTCATCATAGTCAAACTACCATAATAAGAGCCATTCAAGTGCAAGTCTGTGTTTAATCCAGATATAGTCGGAAAAGGTGCGTTTTCAGCGGAAGATGTAGAGACTTTCTGCTGTCCTGGTGTCAGTGGGGAGCTCGTTCGACCACTGAGGAGCCAGGACAGCAAACATTCTGGATTTCGAGTGATTAGCTCGAGGTGACGGAGTCACAAGTCGGTTGGCTGTTGCCGAGCTGAGCGAACGTGCCGGGGTGTACGGCGTGACCATATCCCGGATGTAGCCGGGGCCCGATCCGTTCAGAGCACGGTACGCCAGAACCAATGTTTTGAAGCGGATGCGGGCCGCCACCGGTAGCCAGTGCAGAGAACGGAGGAGCGGAGTGGGTGAATTTCGGGAGGCTGAAGACCAGTCGAGCTGCTGCATTCTGGATGAGCTGCAGAGGCCGGATGGCCTTAGCAGGTAGACCAGCCAGAAGAGAGTTGCAGTAGTCGAGGCGCGAAATGACCAGAGCCTGGACCAGAACCTGCGCCGTCTTCTGGGTAAGAAGAGGTTGTATTCTCCAGATGTTGTGCAGCACGTACCTACAGGAACGCGCTGTCGCAGTGATGTTGGCCGTCAGGGAGAGTTGACTGTCTAGCGTCACCCCGAGGCTCCTGGCAGTCAGGGTAGGGGCCAACACGGAGCTGTTGAAGGTGGTAGTCAGGTTGTGAGTGGGGGAACCTTTCCCTGGAAGGAACAGTAGCTCGGTCTTGTCAGGGTTGATCTTCAGGTGGTGTGCAGACATCCACTGAGAGATGTCAGACAGGCAGAGATTTGCGCCGCCACCTGTGTTTCGGACGGTGGGAACGAGAAGATCAGTTGGGTGTCATCAGCATAGCTGTGGTAGGAGAAGCCATGCGAACGAATGACAGAGCCGAGAGAATTGGTGTGCAGAGAGAAGAGGAGGGGACCCAGGACGGAGCCTTGAGGAACCCCAGTAGTGAGAGGACAAGGATCAGATACAGATCCTCTCCAAGTTACCTGGTAAGTGCGGTCGGTGAGGTAGGAAGAGAAAAGAGTGAGTGCTGTGCCTGAGATCCCCAGGTCCTGAAGAGAAGAGAGAAGGATCTAGTGGTTCACGGTGTCAAATGCGGCAGAAAGGTCTAGAAGGATAAGGACAGAGGAGAGAGAGGCTGCTCTAGCAGTGTGAAGCTGCTCAGAGACAGCAAGGAGGGCCGTCTCTGAGTGGCCAGCCTTGAATCCAGACTGGTGGGGGTCAAGAAGGTTGTTGCTGTGGAGATAGGAGGACACTTGGTTAAAGATAGCTCGCTCCAGAGTTTTGGAAAGAAAGGAAAGAAGAGAGACCGGTCTGTAGTTGCTGACTTCAGCCGGGTCGAGCGTGGGTTTCTTCAGGAGAGGGTTGACGCTTGCCTCCTTCAGAGAGTTGGGGAAACAGCCAGTTGAGAGGGAGCTGTTAATAAGATGGGTGAGAAAGGTCAGAAGCTCAGGAGCAACAGCCTGAAGGATGTGAGACGGGACAAGGTCAAGGGCGCAGGTGGTCGGTCGAGCAGAGGTCACCAAGCTAAGAGCTTGACTGGGAGACAGAGGGGTAAACGAGGAAAGAGAGGTGGATGAAGGAGTTGGTGTAGTGATAGAGGATGGATTAGTAAAGGAGGAGCGTATGTCGTCTATCTTGTTTGTAAAGTAGTCAACAAAGTGGCTCGGCAAAAGGGAGGAAGGAGGAGGGGGACTCGGGGGATCAAGGAGGTTGGAAAAGATAGAGAAGGAAGACTGAATTTTGGTAAGGTAGAAAGAGCTTTTGGCTGCAGAGATAGAGGCAGAGAAGGAGGAGAGAAGAGATTGATAGCAGAGCAGGTCTTCCGCTTGATTCGAGTTGCGCCATTTCCTTTCCGTCGTTCGCAAGTTAGCTCTCTCGGCACGCACCGAGTTGGACAACCAGGGAGCCGGAGAGGATTTGCGAACCGGTCGTATCTTAAAAGGACAAAGAGAATCAAGAGATGAAGACAGGGAAGAGAGGAGAGTGTCTGCAGCAGAGTTAGGCTGCATGAGTGAGAAGGAGTCAGTTGAGGGGAAACCAGATAGGACAGAGGAGGCCAGAGAGGAGGGACAGAGGGTGCGAATGTTGCAGCGTACAGGTAGTAGATAGTCTGTAGATACGGGTGGGTTGTCAGTACCAGAGAGAGAGCGAGAGCGAGAGCGAGTAGTGGTCAGAGACATGCAGAGGAGTTACAGTGAGATTAGAGGTAGAGCAGTCTCTAGTAAAAATGTAATCAAGGTGGTTGCCGGCTTTGTGAGTAGGAGGGGAGGGACTGAGTGAGAGGTTAAAGGAAGACAGATTACATGACTTCTCAGTCTGGATGTTCAAGTCACCCAGAAGGATGAGCGGGGGGCCGTCTTCCGGGAAGTTGGACAGGAGGACGTCCAGCTCTTCCAAGAAGTTACCCATAGAACCAGGGGGACGGTAGAGAACAACAATGTGTAGCTGAACCGGATGAGTAACCGTCACAGCATGAAACTCAAAAGTCAGTGGGGTAAAAAGTGGAAGCGGGGAGAGAGAGAAACACCATTTGGGGGAGATGAGTAAACCTGTACCTCCACCCCGACCAGAGGGTCTGGGTGTGTGATTGAAGGAGAAGGCAGAGGAGAGGGCAGCCGGGTAGACGTGTTGTCAGGTGTGATCCAGGTCTCAGTGAGAGCCAGGAAGTCAAGCGACTGCTCCACAGCAAAGCCAGAGATGAAGTCGGCCTTGCGGTTGGCAGACTGACAGTTCCAGAGGCCTCCTGTGACAAGGTGCTGGGTGTGAGTAGAACGGGTAGGAAGGATAAAAGAGGAGGGGTTCCGGTATGCGAATGAACGAGTCCTATAGTAACTACGAGTAGAAATATGCACAGGTATGGAAAACACACACATATTCACAAAGTGGTGAAATACTCATCCACCCACGAAGACTCCAACGAAAGATTCCTATGTCTTTGTCCCCCGAGCCTTGACTCCAACGAAAGACTCCTATGTCTTTGTCCCCCGAGCCTTGACTCCAACGAAAGACTCCTATGTCTTTGTCCTCCGAGTCTTGGTCCGATGAGTCACACGACGCCTCAGCTGACACCTGTAGACCCAATCCGGTTATGAACAGTTTGCCTAATTACCTCCAGCCGCGTTAATCACCGGCCCTTTTTGTATTCAAATGACGCTCTATTGAAACCAGGTGATGAGCGATCGTCCAATCAGTGTAGCTTCCGCTCACAGTGACTGGAAACACTTCTCACCCAAAACAAATCTTAAACAACACAGACTGACAATCTAGGAGCTTAAAAACAGCAGATACAACAGTAATTTAGCAGATTTAACTAATTTAAAGAAGATACTTAACAGGATCCAAGAAGTCAGTAGTCCTTCCTCCAAGGTAGAAAATGCACACTATTAAAGGAATTCAATTCAATTCAATTCAGTTTATTTGTATAGCCCAGTTTCACAAATTACAAATTTGTCTCAGAGTGCTTTACAATCTGTACACATAGACATCCCTGACCCAAAACCTCACATCGGACCAGGAAAAACTCCCAAATAACCCTTCAGGGGGAAAAAAAGGGAAGAAACCTTCAGGAGAGCAACAGAGGAGGATCCCTCTCCAGGATGGACAGATGCAATAGATGTAATGTGTACAGAAGGACATATTTAGAGTTAAAATACATTCAAGGAATCTGACAGAGTTTATCAATAGTTCATATTTAGGCATATTCCACGATGGAGAGTTTGGAGACCTCCCAAGTGGAGGAGTGGGCGGAGTCCCAGCAGGGCAGTGGCACAGCTGGCGACAGGAACTCACGATCCAACCATCGAAGGTCCATCAGCAGATGGAATCTATGCCGCCTCATAGGGTCCGATGACCCCATGAGACGTGAAGTCAGAAGGACTCCGGGGAGAAAGCAGAGTTAGTCATGTGTGATGGAGAGATGAAGATTCATCCATAGGAGAAAGAAAAGAGGAGAGAGGTGCTCAGTGCATCCTAAACATCCCCAGCAGCTATAAGCCTATACCAGCATATCCAGGGGCTGGACCAGGGCAAACCTGATTCAGCCCTGACTATAAGCTCTGTCAAAGAGGAAAGTCTTCAGTCTACTCTTGAATGTGGTGACTGTGTCTGCCTCCCGGACTGAAGGTGGAAGCTGGTTCCATAAAAGCTTGATAACTAAAGGCTCTGGCTCCCATTTTACATTTTAAGACTCTCGGAACTACAAGTAGCCCCGCATTTAGTGAGCGCAGCTCTCTGGTGGGCGATACGTACTACAAGCTCTTTAAGATATGATGGTGCATCACCAATTAAGGCTTTGTAAGTTAAGAGAAGAATTTTAAAAGTGATTCTTGATTTTACAGGGAGCCAGTGCAGAGCAGCTAGTGCAGGAGTAATGTGATCTCTTTTCTTAGTTTTAGTGAGAATACGAGCTGCAGCATTCTGAATCAACTGGAGGGACCTAAGAGATTTATTAGTGCAGCCTGATAATAAGGAGTTGCAGTAATCCAGTCTCGAAGTAACGAACGCGTGAACCAATTTCTCTGCATCTTTTTGAGACAAGATGTGCCTGATTTTTGAAATATTACGTAGATGGAAGAATGCAGTCCTTGAGATTTGCTTTATGTGGGAGTTAAAGGACAAGTCCCGATCAAAGATAACGCCGAGATTCTTTACAGTGGTGTTGGATGCTAGAGTAATGCCATCTACAGAAATCACATCACCAGATAATTGATCTCTGAGGTGCTCAGGGCCGAGTAGAATTACTTTGGTTTTGTCTGAGTTTAACATCAAGAAGTTGCCGGTCATCCATGTTTTTATGTCACTAAGACATGCTTGAATTTTAGTGAGTTGGTTAGTCTCCTCTGGTTTTATCGATAGATATAGTTGAGTATCATCTGCATAACAATGAAAGTTTATAGAGCGTTTCCTGATAATATTGCCCAAAGGAAGCATGTATAAGGTAAATAGAATTGGTCCAAGCACAGAACCTTGTGGAACTCCATGACTAACGTTGGTGGTCATTGAGGCTTCATCGTTTACAAATACAAACTGAGATCGATCTGATAAATAGGATTTAAACCAACTTAGGGCGGTGCCTGAAATACCAATCGACTGCTCCAGTCTCTGTAATAGGATGTTATGGTCAATGGTGTCGAATGCAGCACTAAGGTCTAACAAGACCAGTACAGAGAGAAGTCCTTTATCTGCTGCCATTAAGAGGTCATTCGTAATCTTCACAAGTGCTGTCTCTGTGCTGTGGTGTTTTCTAAATCCTGACTGAAACTCTTCAAATAAACTATTCTGATGTAGAAAGTCACACAACTGATTTGCGACCACTTTCTCAAGGATCTTAGAGAGGAAGGCGAGGTTAGAGATCGGTCTGTAGTTAGCCAAAACCTCTGGATCCAGAGTGGGCTTCTTCAGGAGAGGTTTAATTACAGCTACTTTGAAGGAATGTGGTACGTGGCCTGTTAACAAAGACACATTAATAATATCCAAAAGAGAGCTGCCAATTAAAGGCAAAACATCTTTAAGCAGCCTAGTCGGGATAGGGTCCAAGAGACAGGTAGACGTGTTAGAAGTAGAAACCATTAAAGATAATTGGTCACGGTTGATGGGAGAAAAGCCATCTAAATATATACCAGGACATACAGGGGTTTCCAAAGCCATTCCACTTGAGGACAGATTGGCACTGGTTAAGGGCAAGAGATTATTAATCTTGTCCCTAATAGTTAAAATCTTCTCATTGAAGAAGTTCATAAAGTCATTACTACTGAGGTCTATAGGAATACTGGGCTCCACAGAGCTGTGACTCTCTGTCAGCCTGGCTACAGTGCTAAAGAGAAACCTGGGGTTGTTCTTATTCTTCTCTATTACTGATGAGTAATATTCTGCTCTGGCATTGCGGAGGGCCTTCTTATAAGTTTTAAGACTATCTCGCCAAACTAAGCGGGATTCTTCCCGATTAGTTGAACGCCAAATGCTTTCAAGCTTTCGTGACGTTTGCTTTAATGTGCGGGTCTGAGGGTTATACCAGGGAGCAAACCTTCTCTTCCTCACTGTCTTCTTCTTCAGAGGGGCTATCGAGTCCAGTGTCATTCTCAGTGAGCCTGTGGCACTATCAACAAGATGATCAATCTGGGACGGACTAAAGTTAGACCAGGAGTCCTCTGTTATATTGAGACATGGTATTGAATCAAGTGCAGAATGAATCGCTTCTTTAAATTTAGCTACAGCACTGTCAGTTAGACATCTGGTGTAGAAACTTTTGACTAGCGGTGTACACTCCGGTAGTATAAACTCAAAAGTTATAAGGCTGTGGTCTGACAGAAGAGGATTCTGTGGGAAGACCTTCAAATGCTCAATGTCAACGCCATATGTAAGAACAAGATCAAGCGTGTGGCCAAAGCTGTGAGTGAAAACAGCAGATACAACAGCAGATACAACAGTAATTTAGCAGATTTAACTAATTTAAAGAAGATACTTAACAGGATCCAAGAAGTCAGTAGTCCTTCCTCCAAGGTAGAAAATGCACACTATTAAAGGAATGCACGACTTTGACCATCTATTCTCAAGTGGAATGGCCTTGGAAACCGCTGTATGCCCTGATGTATATTTGGATAGCTTTTCTTACATCAACCATGACAAATAGTCTTTGAAGGTTTCTCCTTCTAAAGCTTTGACCTGTCTTTTGGACCCCATCACCACAAGTCTGCATAAAGACGTTTTGCCTTCAATTGGCACCTCTCTGTTGCATATTATCAATGTGTCTTGTGCCATGTACCACATTCCTTCAAAGTAGCTGTAATTAAACCTCTCCTGAAGAAGCCAACTGTTGATCCAGAGGTGTTGGCTAACTACAGACTGATCTCTAACCTTTCCTTCCTCTCTAAGATCCTGGAGAACGTAGTCCCAAATCTTTTGTGAGGATTTATAAAACACCAGAGACAGCACTGATGAAATTTGATGACTTCCTAATTGCATCACATTAAGGACTCATCTCTGTACTTGTTTTGTTAGACCTTAGTGCTGTGTTTGACACCATTGACCGTACCATCCTATGACAGAGATTAGCAGTTGATTGGCAATAAAGGTACCGTACTAAGCTTGTTTACATTGTATTCATCAGATCAATCTACATTTTTATTTGTAAACAATGACATCTTGAGGACCACCAATGTTAGTTACGGAGTTCCACAAGATGCTGTGCTTGGACCAATTGTATTAACCTTTTTATACATGCTTCCTTGAGGCAATATCACAAAACATTCTATAAACTGTAATTGGTATGAAGATGATAATCAATGATAAATCAAACCAGAAAAAAAACAGATTTCTAAACTTCAAGCATGTCTTAAAAACATAAAAATATGGATAACCGGCAACTTCCTGTTGTTGAACTCTGAAATTATTTTACCCCCTGAACACCTCATAAATCAGTTATATAATTATTTGTTTTCAGTAGATGGCATTGTCCTGGCATCCAACACCACTGTTGCAAACTATCTAAGGGGCCTAGGGGTACACGGGGTGTAAAATACATATATAAAAGAATAAAGAAGGAAAAAAATAAGTCGGGTTAAGCAGCAAAAAACGAAAATCTGTTGACAGTTTATAGATTAACAAAAGGTAAAACAACTACAACGGAAGCAAAAGGCATTAGGGTCTCAGGCCAAAACTCCCAAACTAACTAGAACAAAAAGGTCAAACTGGCCGACCGTAGCAAAAGGAAAAACAATACTGAGCTCCCTGTCTAGCCACAAAACAGGAGTAAACAGAAACAACAACAATGGCATAGAACCCTTACACAGCTTCCCCCAAAATGATGCAAATGGTGCCATTTTATTGTTTTGTATATTTGTAAACATGTTTGCAGATGCTTCACGTAATTTGCCCGTAGGGATTGTAACGTAATTCAGAATTGAACAGCCTGGAAGAGCTTCTACAATAATAAGACCCACAGTCTACTATAGTTCTCTCCTTTAGGGAGACGTTTATTCACTGATCAAAAGCAAAGTACAATAAAAAAAAATAATTTGTTGGTGTTGTAAATTATACTTAATTAATTGGTATATATTCTACATTGTATTAATATGTTTCACTGATTACTAGACTTTATTAAGTAAAAGTTACACATTTTAATCATACAATAAATGAACTCTGCGGGAAGAGTACATCTTACTCCCCAATTTCTCATACTGTTTACTGTTACTGTTTAGGATGAATATCTCCTGGATGGATGCAAAGCAAAGGCCTACAATCACCCAGATAATAACACCACTTGTGAACAGCCTTTCTGCAAAGTATGACTTAGAAAACGTGAAGCAGAAAGCAGCTAAAGAGTTTTTAAGAAAGCGATTTTAGGCCAGGCCTTCAAAATGTGCATTTGGGCACCATCTGTGCCATCCCTTCTCATGAGGGCCAGGAGAGCTACCTGCACAGAGGACGACATCAAGCTACTGAAGACTCGAGTCGTCACTTCATCTGACAACACCTACCCTGCTGATGCCCTACACGTCTTTAAGACGAACAAAGAAGTCGACAACCATAACTTGTCACACATCAAGAAATCACAATCACACATCCATGTGATCAAGGCCATTGACAAGCGAAAGGATGTCCACACAGGCCAGCTTACCGTGGTGATGCCATCTAAAGCATCAGACACTGGAGGACCGCGAGAAGTTGTCGTGGGGACAATGGGGGCATGAGTCATGGTCACTGTCAACATCAACGTGTCCGACGGCCTGGCCAACGGGGTTTGTGGAACTGTCGTTGGGATTGAGACCACAGGAGATCAGGTGATCGTCATCCTTGTGAAGTTTGACAGTCCTCGAGTCGGAAGAGATGCCATCGCCCGGAGTCAATACAGGCAACAATATCCTGATGCAGTTCCGATCATGAGGCAGGAGGTCCAGTTCTTCACAGGACGAGGACGACATTCTGTGGAGGCCAGACAAACACAGTTTCCACTCACATCTGCCTGGGCCTGCACCATCCACAAAGTCCAAGGGAAAACGCTGGAGCAAGTTGTAGTTGCCATGGAAGGGAGAGGGAAATTCATGCCAGGACAGGCATACGTCGCCATGAGCTGTGTACGATCTTTGCAAGGACTGTTCTTTCTCGGGTTCGACGCAAGTCACATCCGCATCAATCCAGTCCTTCAAAGAGAAATGGATCGTCTGAACAACTCTGCACAGAAGGAACACCCCTTGCCTCATTACCAAGCTGATAACAGATGCGTCAAAATCAGTTTTCTGAACGTCCAATCTTACCATCCACAGTACTGGAGTACACAGGAATCTCCCTCCACACCCACCGAGGGACAATGAACATCGTGACCGTGTATAGGCCTCCATCACAGGGTCCTAGGATATTCAAAGACCGTCTTCAAACACTGATGACCACATTGAACACAGAAAATCTCAGTCCTCCCCGAAGATTTAAATTTTGAGTTGCTCGACACCCCTGACCATGACATCCTCCAGCTGATGGCTCACCACGGGTTTCGCCAGTGTGTGACCGGACCAACGACTGACCAGAGACCGCTGCTCGACCACGTCTATGTCAACCAGCCAGTCACTGTACACGTGGATGTAGTGGACACATACTATTCAGACCACGATATAATTTGCGTCTCTCTGCAAATGTGAATTTTCTCCAATGAGATGTATTCCTGCTTTTAGAAAAATGTAATAAAATACATATCAACAGAACAACCATTTATGTTTCTTATATCTTCGCAGCACATCCAGTCCACATTTTATTAAGTACCATGACATGTTTTTTTTTCTAAATCAATAAATCCAAGCTGATGTTCATACATAATTCTTTAGTGATATTTACCACAATATCCAGTATCATGTTACATCAATTTACAGTTCCCCACACTCTCATGACAAGTACCAAAGAATTGGCTGCGGCGAAGGTATGCGCTCTACCGAGTGCCCATCCTAGTTTCGTTCCTGATAAGACTTTAAGTAAAGCATCTTTATCAGCATTTCTGTCTCCTGAGTCGTGCGTTTGGCTCCACCCTGAATCCCGTTGTGACAAATACTGCCAAAGCTTGCATGTTGCTTATGGGGCTTATTTACGCCATGAACCTTGCTTACCCACAAGCATTGCGTTAAACAAGTGTGAATCCTAAGTGTGAATTTCTTGACACTGAATTTTTTGTCAAGAAGATCAAGAGTTTTTATAAAATGTAATGTTTTATTTGTTGACAAAATAAAGGATTTGAATTGCATTGTGGCTGTGATTTGTGATGTATAAAGATTAACATTCATCAGTAGAGTATTCAGAAAGTATACATAATTATAATAAGTGATTGCAAATGAAAATTATTAATTAATATGCTCACAAAAAACTAAGAAAAGAGATCACATTTGTATTAGCTGCTCTGAACTGGTTAAATTCAAGAATCACATTAAAATTCCTCTCCTTACCTACAAAGCCTTGATTGGTGATGCTCCATCATATCTTAAGGAGCTTATAGTTCCATATTTTCAATTCAATTCAATATATGTATTGCCCCACTAGAGAGCTCGATCAATAAATACGGGGCTACTTGTAGTTCCTAGAGTCCTAAAAAGTAGGATGGGAGCCAGAGCCTTCAGTTATCAAGCTCCTCTTTTATGGAACAAGCTTCCACTTTCTACATTTAGAGGTAGGGCTCAATCAAGTTTGCTCTTGTTCAGCCACTAGATCTACTGCTACAAGTCTAGACTGCTGGGGGACATCTTAAGGTGAGTTCACACCAAAAGCAAGAAAACACCGTACTTAACATTGTCCAATAACAACTATCAACACACTGTGACTTTGGGCATGAGAGGTTCAGAGCAGAAAGAAACATTGGGTTGGGTTTCAGAGGTTTACAGAATAAAAAAGGTTCACCCTCACATGAAAGAGGTTCAGAGCAGAATAGAGTCAGAAAGAGATGCATCACCAGGGTTTTTCCTGCATAGACACAATTTGCGCGCAGACCGACACATCCGCGCACACAGCTGAGCACACTCTTGCTTTCGTAGCGCTGGAAGCGGAAGTCTTTCAGACGTAACAGTAACTTCATCAGTAAAAGTGACCGAGCTGTGTCAGCCTACCGGTGACGTCATGAACCCAAACACGAGGGCGTTAGTGTGTGGGATGTCCACAACAAACATAAAGCAGAACTAGTGGTTAGTTATTCTGTGGTGAATGAAGGAGATGATAACGGTCTTCAACATATTGTTAAATAATAAGGACATAACTCAACAAATAATCATAAACTGGTAAGAACATGTGTGACCAATGTGGTCGTCATTTGTCTGTGACGGTGGTTCTCAACTGGTCTGGCTGTGGGACCAACCATTACTCCTGAACTTCTCAAATTGAGTTAATAAAAAAATGGTGCTGTTTGAAACTGATCAGTTTGCCATTTGAAAAAATCTAAAAATAATTGCAAATATTCCCTTTTACACTTAATAAAAAAAGAGCATCTTAAAGACACAAGGTAATACAACAGACAAGACAATTCAGTAACTTCCTTAAAAAAAATACTTAACATTGTTTCTAAAAAGACTAAAATTATGTAACTTATGACTCACTCACTGAATCTATGACAACCAATACTGCACTATGGAAACAACTGTCTTGAGGAGCAGCTTTATCCACAAACTCAAAATAAATGCAGCACTCAATTCAACCTCACTTTTATGATGTGCATACAGAATTACCTTCAAAATAAGAGCACCTTTTTTTTCTTTTTAAAATCTTATTTTTTGCCCAGGTGATCATATCCCTTTCAAGCCGTCGCTGGTCACATAAAATTACGCTGCGGGCCTTGAGTCTGACATCCATGCCTTAAAGCCATCTGGCTCCCTGAAACACAAACATCAAACGTCTGGTTTAGAATTCAACCAAAGTGCTTAAACGGAGAGAGAGTGGCTCATATTTAAGCAATAAGGGACGAGAGGCATTACTTTGACGTCAATAAAGTACGTGTTCAAGGGTGTTGTTAGGCCCGACGCGCAGCGGAGGCCGGCAACCCTGAATAGTACTTTATTGACGCCAAAGTACCTCGAGTCCTTATTGCTTTATATACGGTCACCAGCGACATTATAAAAAGTAAATAGTAAGCTGCCTTTCAGCACAAAATAGTTGTTGCCAACCAAAGTTATGCATCGCATTTCAGTAGCCGAGAGAGAATAGTTCCCTCCGTGTGAAAGTAGCCCCGTCCGCGTGGCTAACAGACAAACAGCATTGTTTACATCACGTTCGTTAGACTAGCTAAAGGAGGGGGGATAGTAGCTAGTTATTGCAACATATCATTAATTCAAATTGCTCATTTGATGAAAGTTGCCTTTTAAAATAACAACAATGACAATGGGACACTTTCAATAAAATAATATTTATTAAATGTTTCGTAGGCACTGGGTCTATGTTAGCTATACATGCTGTTTACTAAACTATAGTTACGAGCGACTTGGGACTCGATAGACTAACACTTGTCTGTTGTTAAGACTTACTTATCAGGGCTCAGGCATTTCGGTCTTAAGTCACGCACTCGCGCCACACATCGTATTTCTCACGCTGAAAAAACTGGTCTATTTAATGTTTTAATGTGCCGCAGCGCCAACATGAGCCGCGCTCTCTGTGGAGGAATCCAGCTCAGACCCACGTCTCAACGCTCGCCGTGGGTCTTTTTCCTGTCGCTGGTCATGTAATGTCCCGCTTGCCTGTCTTCAAAACTTGAGAGCCCTGCTTATGTTGATTTGTATATCTCCATTAATCATCTGTGAAAAACGTTTCTCATGTCCTCTTCGTCTCTGATGACATCGCCTCCTCTTCTCTCTTTGTGGTGGCTCCGTGTTGAAGTGCCGTCTCCAGCTGGATAATGTGGATTTCACTCCAATGCCGTCTTTCATTGAGATTTGGTGCCCAGAAGCTTTGAAGGGAGCCGCAGGATTTATTTGAAATGACAACTAACAGTCGCGCAAAAGCTAACTTTAGTTTTAGTGCGCATTGATATGAAACGCGCCCCTTTACTGTACATTATGGGCTGAATATAACACACCCCGTGACTCACTCTCAACCAATCAGAATGCTTTCATCAACTCGTATTATAATCATGAAGGAGAATACATATTAATCTTTGTCATACAATATAAATGAATGAGTTCAAACGAAAAACAGCTCCTAGATGATGGGAGTATGTGTGGATAATGTGCTTGAACTACTGCAAGTGTTGGACACGTGTATGATTGTGTGTTTTAGTGCATTTGTGTATGGTTTACATGTTAACATGTGAGCTTTGGTTTGCTTATCTTTAAACTTCAGGTTTGCAAAACAAATTCTCAGTTTATAATTAAATCCACGGGAAGTGTTGGTGCTTACTGCTGCCCTGCTTTGGGGTCAAGAGCTTGCAATGTGTCACTCTCTGATTGAGTTTCTGAAAGAAATATAACAGGAAAATGTTTTTGTTGTTTTCACTTCCTTTCTCACACCATCAAAGAGTGCTCATAAAAATTGATTAAAAGGTGAAATTGCCAAGAATTTGAATAGCATGGACTTTTGTCAATCTTTACATGTCCCCATGTGATCCTGGTCTCCAAAGGGACATCCTCTTGTTTTTCTTTGTTCTGCTTCTCTTCCACTGCATGGCCACAGAGAGACCTTTCTGACAGTTACATAAACTGACATCATCTTCGGTTCAGTACGAACCGACACAACTAGCGACCTCGTTTCTGCCGTCACCTCCCCTCCTACTGTCAGTCTCTGAGGAGTTCTGGCTAAGCCTAAAGCCCTGGTCAGCTCCACTTCTTCCCACCACAAGTCTTGGTTCTTGGTCCGTGTTCACAGCAGCTCGGGAGTGAGGCATCTCTCCCCTGCCACTCACCACTTCAAAGTCCAGCTAGATAATGAATACGACATCCTTGCCCTCCAGGGCTTCACTCTACTGGCTAGGGATTCCCAGATTCCTTCACCATCCTAACCCTGCCGTCTTACGGCTCCGTTTCTTACCTTCCGGCAGTCTTTCGCTCTAGCATGCCTCAGAGAGGAAAAGCATAGGCTTAATGTCTGTTTTGTTTTGGTGCGGTATAGAGGTATGGTATGGTAGACCCTGAGATGTTTGCACCTTAAATTGTCTTTTTGCTCTCATTGGAGAGGTCTCCCATGGAGCTGTGGACCGAGTTGCAACAATTTTCAATTCTAAATGACTAACTTTATTTATTGAACATGGAAAGATGAACTCATGTAAGAAAGGGTGGTGTAAGTTTAATTAGCTGGAATATACAGATGATTATCTGAAATACCTCAAAATTGAAATTGTATTTCTTCAAGAAAATAATTTTGTGTCAGACTGAGACAACATTGGGTGGGGCATGTGTTCGACTCAAACTTCTGGTAAATATGTATGCCCCAAATTTGGATGGTAAATTTATAGGAAATGTTATTTCATTAATCCCAGATTATAAACGCCCAACAACACAATCCAGTATTGGACCGTGCTAATCCTGACTCATAAGAAGCTTTGACACGTTTTTTTTATTTCACCGAGTCAATCTTTCTCTTATTTTTCTCCAGTGCACCACTCAAACAGTAGAATAGATTACTTCTTTATTGATTGGACCCTTCTTCCCTTTGTCAGGAGAGCGGAATATTCAACTATAGTTGAATCTGATAACACCCCAGTGATACTAGACCTCACATGGGCTTTTTAAATAATTCAGAATGCTCTCCTAGGAAACTAGACAACCTTGCTGGCGGATGCTTCTTTTTGTGAATTGATAAACAAAAAAAATATATGACTTTTTAGAATCTAATAAAAATGATAACATACCCCCTTCATTGCTTTGGGAAACATTAAAGGCTATTATCAGAGGTGAGATTATAACATATTCATCAAGAACCAACAGGACCAACTTATTAAATAGACACAGTGGATGCTCAGTACTCTGTCACCATCCCTTGAACTCCATAAAATGAAGCTTGACCTGCAAACTCAATACAATGTATTATTAACTGGAAATACTGTTGGATATCAAACGGATACTGTAGCAGGACTCAGGCCGCTACCCGTGGGTTTCCCCCACCCGCACCAAGGATCAGCCAGGCAGCAAGAGGTTTCAGTCGAACACATATTTATTGAGGCAACACACACGCTGAGCAGACCGCAACACAATGCCTCTGCTCACCTCTCCCCTCCCTCCAGCTCTGCTTCCCCTTTTATACCTGCAGCATCGGCAGCTGACTGATTGTCAACCAGCCAGCAGCCGAGGCCAAACTGGGGAGAGCTGCCACAGATACATCTATGAGCATGGAGAAAAAGCTGGCCGCCTTTTGGCATAACAACTTAAAGTGTCAAACTGTTGCCCAACAAATCCCACAAATAAGGAAAGCAAATGCTAAATTAACTAGAAAATGCATTTCCTGCTGAAAATGCGTTGGAATGCTTAACATCTGAAAGCTTGAAGTTGAAAAGTAAAAACTAAATTGGTGAAAAAGGTTTGAAAATAACTGAAAAAGTCTGAAATATGAAATGAGTAGTTGAAAAAGTCTGGAAATAGCTGAAATGAATAACTGAAAATAGCTGAAATATGAAATGAATAAGTGAACATTTCTGGAAATAGCTGAAATATGAAATGAATAAGTGAAAATGTCTGGAAATAACTGAAATATTAAATGAATAACTGAAAATAGCTGAAATATTAAATGAAAATAGCTGAAAATAACTTAAATATGAAATGAATAACTGAAAATGTCTGGAAATAGCTGAACATATCTGAAATTAGCTGAACTTTTTTTTTAAAAGTTGGACATAGCTTAAAATAGCTGCCAACATCTTAAATAGGCTGAACATAGCTTAAACATCTGAACATATGGATTTTTTTTCTACAAAAGAATTTGTTAAACCCTGTCAAATAAAACATGATCAAATCACCAAAATAGTAGAATCAATAGAGAGGAAAGATTGAGCCGAACGCGCCGATATATTTGTTATTTTTCTGGGTTAAATGAGACCTGAAAACTCTAATATTGGTTCTCTTCTAATATCTCTCCATATATATAGACACACGCGCGCGCACGCTGCCACACGCACGCTGCCGCACGCTGCCACACGCACGCACAAACCGTTGGTCTGTGTATCTTGCAATGTATGATAGACAAGAGCCTGTGTGTGTGTGTGTGTGTGTGTGTGTGTGTGTGTGTGTGAGATCCGCCACTGATTAGCCTAATGTGAAGCACCTGTGAGTGAGAGACAGACAGCTCTGAATCTGATGAAAGCAACCTGTCAGAACATTTGTTAGTTTTTTTAAGTTGGACATAGCTTAAAATAGCTGCCAACATCTTAAATAGGCTGAACATAGCTTAAACATCTGAACATATGGATTTTTTTCCCCGACAAAAGCATTTGTTAAACCCTGTCAAATAAAACATGATCAAATCACCAAAATAGTAGAGATCAATAGAGAGGAAAGATTGAGCCGAACGCGCCGATAGGTTTGTTGTTTTTCTGGGTTAAATGAGGCCTGAGAAACTAATATTGGTTCTCTTCTAATATCTCTCTATTTATAGACACGCGGCCACACACACACACACCGTTGGTCTGTGTGTGGCTTGCAATATGATAAACAAGAGTGTGTGTGTGTGAGAGATCCGCCACTGATTAGCCTAATGTGAAGCACCTGTGTGACTGAGAGACAGACAGCTCTGAATCTGATGAAAGCAACCTCTCAGAAAATGTGGATCTGACAGAGAACTATAACTCTGACCCTAAAAACGTCCACATTAGGAGAAGCTCAAGGCTTGTGTGAACGTGTACATATCCTTAAATATTTTTTAGGTTAAGAAATGAGGGTATAGTCACAGTTTAGAAAATGCTCCTGTTTGCTTCAAAAAAGTTGAAAGGCGCTTAGAAATACAATGGAGATGACTGAGCAGAAAAGTGGACTTCCTCCCTCTTTATGGCTTCACTCGAGAAATCTGGGAAACTGTTGGATTCCACAGTCACATCTCTACAACAAGCACAAGATTCCCTACTACTTTTTCAATAAAATATGTCTAAAGAGTAAGAATTGTGGCCGTAGTTCCGATATACAAATCTTTTTTCCGCTTGATCCTGACGCAGCGCTGCACTCTAGCAATGACGTCACCGCTCTAGACCTCCCCACACACACCCATTGTAAACGTCAGGACGAGCGGAAAAACACATCAAACTAAAATAATAACAATTAAATAACTATACAAGATATGAAAAGAAGATAAAAGATGAATTACAAAGTTATAGCTAACACCTTTGTCAACATTTTAAACGTAGAATTGTATCTTTAGCTGAATGTATGCCGATGTAGTAAGCTTTTAAAGTTGAACAAGTTGAAGCAGATTTGAAGATGTCTCTCATTGGATCCCATTCATTATTTATTCCATAAAAAAAATAATAATTTGAAAATGTGAAAAGATAAAAAATATTTGAAAATATACAGTAATAGCTGAAGGCTATCTGAACATAGGAAAAAATGAATTGCTGAATTTGCTGAAAATATGAAGATACTGTAAGCTTTTTAAAATTGAAGATTTTCTCCATAGGAACTGATGAATTTAAAATAACATAAAAGTATTTAAATATATACAAATTTGAAACATTTGAAACATGAAAAGTAATGCCATTCTAAGTCTGAAGAAGCTGAATTTTTAAATATTTGAATGGTTTAAATAGCTGAATATATGAAGGAGTAGAAGAGGGACAAAAAAGGTACGGAAGAAATAGAATAAAAAAAAGTTTAATAAAGAAGACAAGAACAAGAGTTGGACTGCTGAAGCATTCCAACTAATAAAGAAGACAAGAACAAGAGTTGGACTGCTGAAGCATTCCAACTAATAAAGAAGACAAGAACAAGAGTTGGACTGCTGAAGCATTCCAACTAACAAGTAACCCAGGAGAAATAAATGAAACATTTACCTAATTTTACTCAAACCTATATATGTCAGAAATGGCAAATGATAGAACTGACATGGAACTTTTTTAGCAACGTTGAGGCTCCTTCCATAAACATGATACAGAAGACAAAGACTGAAGTTTCATTACAACATTTTGAAATGTGTTAAAGCAATAATGGCAATGCAAAGTGGTAAGGTGCATGGCTCACCCAATAGAATTGTTTAATAAAATAAATTAAGCCCCAATTCTACTAAATACGTTATTAGATTCTTTATTCCACAGGTCACTGCCACAAACACTAACTGAGGCATCAATTACTCTCCTTCTTAAGCCATACTGACCCACTTCTCTCATAAACTGCAATATTAAAGATCCTGGCCAAAGCTCTTGCCCTACGCCTAGAAATCTCCATGACTGATGTGATCTCTGCTGAACAAACCATTTTTATTTTGGGGCTGTAAGCTCTTAAACATTATCCACTCCCGTCCAATAAAGTACCAGAAGTGGTCCTTGTTAGGTTGTGGTGGGTTTTATGTATACATGTAAATAAGGATGTCTTGTGTTTTAAATAATGCATATAGAAAGATAATTTACATAGTGGATATTAGGGAGGAATATTCTGATTGGTGTATTGAGAAGCATAGACAAGTATGATCACTGTATTATATTTGTGATGTTGATTTCATGAGGTTTACTGTTATCACAACTGTAGGATGTGGCTAGTATGAATGAGATTGTTTTTTATTATGGTAGAGGTGCGTTTCCCTTGAGATCCTAGATGGTTTCCTGTTCAGGCTCTTATTCTGAAGTCTAAAACCGGGGTGCAAAGCTCAGTCTCTTTTGAAATGCTGAGCAGGAGGGAGCATGCCATCGTTGAGCGAGTACAACACACAAACTGGGTGCTTTAAGCTCACTGAATGGAGACTATATGTACTAATCTGATTTGCGAGACATTAGATTGCCTCCAACAATCAGACAGCCAGACTGGGGGCTGAAGATGGCCACAGCTGGGCTTTAAAGCAACCAGAAATGACTATCAAATAAATACACTTAATGTATCCCTAGTGTTGAGACTTCTTCTACAAAACACATCGCTCCATCCAGACTCTTTTGAACACTTTACTCTTTTATCATCTTGCTGGATGCATAAAAATCGTTTGACAGGGTTGAATGGGAATACTTATTTACATGTTTAGAGAAATTTGGCGACAGATGTTGATTAATACGAGCAGTGGTGTATAAAGTACCCAAAAGTCATACTTGAGGAAAAAGTAAAGATACTGACTGAAAAATTACTCAAGTAAAAGTAAGTTACCTATGAGAATACTACTTGAGTAAAAGTATTAAAAGTAATTTTCTGATATTAAATGTACTGAAAGTAAAAGTAAAAGTAAATGCTGTTAATAAAAAAAAGGGTCAGAATTTTTAGAATTATAAAGTTTATTTGTCTGGGTGCTGTGGCCGCTATGAACAAGGAGTATGAGCTAATATGAACTTAGCAATATATGAATAGTATGAAATCACTAACATATGAAAACACAATTAACATAGAAAAAAAAATCAGCACCAAAAGTAACAAACAAAATCATCATTTGAAACAGAAAATGTCTTGTTCATCTTTAAAAGAAGTTGATTTTCAAAATGGCCAGATTTCAGTGTCGCTCTTCTGGGGCTGAAGACGAGTCCTGCGATGCTGGTGCAGGTAGAGGTGTGTCTAGCTTCAGACAGCAGCACACAGTTGGGAAGCATTTAAGCAAGTCACGTGATCTGGTGAACAGGTCACGTCTCCATCCAGCCTTTTGCTGCTGTCATTCGCTTGAGATGACGAAGAAGAAGTCCTCTTCATCAGATGAACTGGACTTGGTGGCATCACCTAGCTGCAGGGAGGGTTCTTCCATGTGCTGCTTGATGTAGTCCATTCCTGAAATAAAGTGAGTAGAATTAATAACACTTCCTAACATGTCATGACCCCAACCTAAAGTTTTGTACAAAATATTTTTTTTTTTATTTGAGGTTTATACGTTTAGTTTGATGCACTGTCTGTGCATCCATAGTTGATTTGTGAATATGCACTTGTATCTCTGCAGTTAAACACAACCACACAGTCGCACATCAATATCGTCGGCATTACTGGACCGTCTTTAAATAATAATAATAATGCTGTAATGATTAGCGTTATATTATAGCTAAGACGACTTAAATCAACACATTCTCACAACTGTCCAATCTTCTTCAGCTCATTAAGTCGCTGTCTGCTGCTGCACTCACGATAATTGGCGAACGTTAAGCTTAACATACAACATGCGTAGGACAACCAGACACCTGTCCCCCTCTCTCCTGCCAAAGATATTTTACTCCAATCCTGAGCACAACACTGCTAAATATCGTAACAGGTTTTTTATGATTATCAAAACTAAACATTAATGTTGCGGCTCATGGGATTAATCTTAAAATTGACATCAACGTGTTTCCTGAGGTTGGTGAGTGGTTGAAGGCCAATATCTCCGTAGCTTTCGATCGGCATGAGAGGCACTTCATCCGGTAGGAAGAAACTTTCACTCCGACAAAAGAAAAGAGTTCGCCCAAATATGGTCACGGCTCCACATGAAATGAGTCGTGTCTGTAGCCGCTCGCTCGCTAGCATCCTGGGCATCAGTGGGATATAAAACACGCGGCAAGCACCCCTGACCCCCAACCTGCGTGTTCGTGCCGCGTTCAGGTGCGCTGCGGTGTGTTCCACCGCAGTCCCGGATGTTTGTCTCGTGATAATTTGTTCCCGTAGTAACGAGTAACAATACTGTTTCAGGGAAAATGTATCGGAGTAAAAGTACAAGTTTTCATTGCAAAATGTGGTGAAGTAAAAGTAAAAGTAAATATAAATATAAGTAGTAAAATAAAGTACAGATACCCCCAAAACCTACTTAAGTAAAGCAACGTAGTATTTGTACTTCGTTACTATACACCACTGAATACGAGTACATAGATGTGTCTGGTGTATTATCGAATTTCACCTGCCTACAATTTCATGGATTAAACTACTATACAATTCACCCACGGCCTCTGTAGTTACAAATGGTAAGCAATCACAATACTTTACATAGTCAAGAGCAACCCTTCAGGGTTATCCCATCAGCCCGCTGCTATTCGCTTTGGCCATAGAGCCCTTATCTATCACACCAAAGTCGTTAACATCAATAAGTGTAATTATTATTATTAGAGTACGACTTATCTTTATATGCTAATGTAACAAGTTAGTGTCAGAGGGGCACGAATCAGGGCAACACATGGGAGTTTGTCAGTATGAGAGTGTTAGTTCTCTGTATTGAATGCAGCGTGTCGAATCATTGCTTCGTTGGCTTTCAGCTAGGCATATATATATATATATATACTAACAATAACAATATGAGTTTGAACAGTTTAATGCAAAAGGGAGTAAAGGAAAAGGGGTTGAGGGTAAAGGTACATTCACACCGGACGCGACAACATTTTGTCGCGCGACAAGTTTACATGTTAAGTCAATGTAAAGCTGCAACGCTGCTTTTTTTCCAGCGAGCACGCTGTTGGGCGCAACAGAGCAGCACGAACAGAGCGAATGTTGCGGGGCGAACTGTGAGATCTGTCGCAGCTCCTTGTCGCGCGAGTTGAAATTTCTGAACTCGAGCAGCAGAAACGCGTGAGTCATAGTTGCGTCAGCCAATCAGCGTTGAGAAGCTCCGCTCGTCATCGTTCTGCCGGCCGGTTTAGAAAGTGGAGGAAAAGATTCTTGTCGCCGTTCGTGGGCAGCCCAAACTTTATGACACGACTCTTTACTTACCGAAACCGTAGCGATAAAGATGAAGCTTACAAGGAGGTCGGAGAAGCCGTGGGACTACCTGATACATTTAGAATGTGTGCATTTGCTTTTATTCTCGCCGTGTGTTGTACTTTACTATGAACCAAGCGCCGGCATATGTGTTTCATGGCAGCGGAGATCTGCCGCCGGAGGAGGAAAAGTCTCAGACACACGAATCATAGAGAGAAGAGAGAGAGCAGCGAGTAGCGCAGTGAGAGAGCAGTTCGGTCCACTAAAAAGTGGAAGCTCTCTGCGGTCCTGTCGTTCCTCGACCCGTACAGTACTCCGCAGGAGACTAGCGGGAACATGGGGTGGAGGGCCATGGAAGTCAGGACCGCAGAGTCCAGAGAGAAGGAGAGAGAGAGGCAGCAGCAGGGCGTCTCACAGGGCAACAAGTGAAGACAACTTCAGTCTGGTTAAGGAAAAGATTCATATGGCTGAAGAAGCGGCGCAATAAGCCACGCCCCCGCTGTGAACACCCTTTTTTTGTTGCGCGACAGAATCCTGCGACAGGCACGATGAGAATTTTTTCGTCGCGTCCGGTGTGAACACAGCATAAGAATTTGTTACGGCCATCACATGCTGGGTAATTAGAAAATGAGTCAACGGAAGGG
Source organism: Liparis tanakae (assembly GCA_036178185.1). Classification (NCBI taxonomy): domain Eukaryota; kingdom Metazoa; phylum Chordata; class Actinopteri; order Perciformes; family Liparidae; genus Liparis; species Liparis tanakae. Next base: position 17,014,730 of record CM070095.1, on the reverse strand, counting down.
AAAACAATTTTTTTTCATGAAAGTAAAGTCAACATTGCTTTTAAGCAAACACATTTTAGTATGTTAAAGTTGTAAAAGAATGGGAAATGGTTTTGACCAATGAGTGCCTTTCAGTTTAAAAGTTTTTAGTGGGATACTCAAAGATCATTCCCTGTATTAACATTTTACAGAAAGGAATAATACTAATTCATGAAAATAACAGGATGCAATGCTGAACGTATTTAAGCGAATGGGAAAATCACTCCTTTTTGGTTCAGAAAGTTAAAATAACGAGTTTATAACTAACTACAAGTCATGTGATGACATGCGTCTTGGTTTCATTGTATAGTAACACACAGCGCTTCTCCATTCCGGGAATGGAAATGAGATGCCATGAATGTGAAAGCAGACAATTCATAGAACTAGATACCATAGAAGGATCAAGTTTACAAAGCAATCCGATTTACTCTTTCATTAGGCATAAGGTAACCGTGAAGGCTGTACAGCAGCCAGTCTGATTCAATTATCCTAGTAAGAGAGTATAGATCCATTTACAGACACTGTATAATTGCTGCTTGAAATGGCTCCTGTGCCTAGGAATCAATGATTGTGCTTACACTGAGATTCCATCAAATTCACTTTTTTTTCTAAAAGACTGCTATTATTGTGAAGTGTGAATTTTTTTGTAAAATAATGAAAGTTTGTCATGTGTAAATGGTCTTGTATGGTACTTTTGTAGTCCTCACACCACTTTAACACTACATTCACACCCATTCATAAACTGAATGCCGATGTAACAGTCAATCAGGTCGATATTAAATCCAGCTAAAATGGAAATTACGCCACAAGCTGTGATTAATATGCACTTGCACTTCATTACAAGACAAGGGATTGTGGGGGATCCCCAGAGCGACTCGGGATTCCTCGCAAGGTAACGTCTCTCTGAACGGGTCTGTGGGCTGTATCGGGGTAATAGATAGTAATAGTGAATTAAAAGTGAGCTGGCCTTGTTCTTTTGTTTAGTAATTGTCATATATTGTGTTTGAGTTTGTGGATACATAGGTTATGTATTAGTTTTATATGTCTCGTCGCCAGTTATGTGTTAATAGTAGCTAACCTAGCTAACACAAACGTGGCTCTGTCTCTCTAGAACGGAGCACGCGCCGTTGCCCACAGATGCTGACAGCATACCCTTGTCCCTTTGTGTGAATGCAGGTGTGGCAGACGGTTGCTCTTTTCATTGGCTAGGACAGCGGCGCACCCCTTAATCATAAGCGCGTCGCTGGCCAATCACAGTGGGTGGGCAGACATAAAGTCTACGGGGATTCCCGGGTCCCTCACTGACGTCAAGCGCGTGTCCGGCTTCCACCCTGTTCGGATTTCCACCGGGTCGCAGTCTAGCCCTGGGGCTCCCCCTCTTCCTGCACCGTAGACGCACGGCAGATTTGTGTCGGTGAGGTCCGTGTAGCTCCAGCATGTATAGTACTCGCGCGTTCGTTACTTCGGGACTGGATTACTGCAACTCCTTATTATCAGGCTGCACTAATAAGTCTCTTAGGTCCCTCCAGTTGATCCAGAATGCTGCAGCTCGTATTTTCACTAAAACTAAGAAAAGAGATCACAGTACTCCTGCACTAGCTGCTCTGCACTGGCTCCCTGTAAAACCAAGAATCACTTTAAAAAATATTCTCTTAACATCTTAACTTACAAAGCCTTAATTGGTGATGCACCATCATATTAAGGAGCTTATAGTACTGTATCGCCCCACCAGAGAGCTGCGCTCACTAAATGCGGGGCTACTTGTAGTTCCTAGAGTCTTGTAAATGTAAAATGGGAGCCAGAGCCTTTAGTTATCAAGCTCCTCTTTTATGGAACAAACTTCCAATTTCAGTCCGGGAGGCGGACACAGTCACCACATTCAAGAGTAGACTTAAGACTTTCCTCTTTGACAGAGCTTATAGTCGGGGCTGAATCTGGTTTGCCCTGGTCCAGCCCCTGGATATGCTGGTATAGGCTTATAGCTGCTGGGGGACGTTTTAGGATGCACTGAGCGCCTCTCTTCTCTTTTTTTTCTCCTATGAATGAATCTTCATCTCTCAATCACACATGACTAACTCTGCTTCTCCCCGGAGTCCTTCTGACTTCACGTCTCATGGGGTCATCGGACCCTATGAGACGGCATAGATCCCATCTGCTGATGGACCATCGATGGTTGGATCGTGAGTTCCTGACACCAACTGTGCCGCTGCCCTGCTGGGACTCCGCCCACTCCTCCACTCGGGAGGTCTCCATACTCTCCATCGTGGAATATGCCTAAATATGAACTATTGATAAACTCTGTCGGATTCCTTGAATGTATTTTAACTCTAAATCTGTCCTTCTGTACACATTGCATCTGTCCATCCTGGAGAGGGATCCTCCTCTGTTGCTCTCCTGAAGGTTTCTTCCCTCTTTCCCCCCTGATTTGGGAGTTTTTCCTGGTCCAATGTGAGGTTTTGGGGCAGGGATGTCTATGTGTACAGATTGTAAAGCAATCTGAGACAAATTTGTAATTTGTGAAACTGGGCTACACAATGTCCGATTAACTTAAAAAAAACAGATTTTCTAGACCTCTAGGACCTGCTCTACAAAAAAGACCCCAAGCTCCGCCTACTTAAATTTTCGCCCATTTTGACTTTTGTGAAAAACCCAAAAGTGACCACCGAATCTAAACGATAGGTCCAATAGTAACAAACCAAATGAAGATACTGGTAAGTGAAGCTATATCATCTGGTTTATATCATCTTTTTTCGAAAAAAAATAATTATGTTAAGCATCTATGGCCCAACGAACATTTTAGGGGCATGTCCCGTTTTCTAATGCTTATAACTTCAACACTATTGGTCAAAAAAAATAACAGACCATCAGGATATGTGCAGAATGGCGTCGGGAACGTGCAATTTGAATCTTAGGTGGCGCTACAAATATTCACTAAATTTGGCCATTTTGGGCTTTTTTGTGTTTTTCGCTTGATTCGGCCATTTTCTACTTTTTTTAAACAGATATTAGACCCACAAACGCTAACGGAATTCATTAAAAATAGGTTTGTTAAAATCTCAAGACTTGAATATACTAATAAGGGGGAAAAAAAGACTTTCCGTCCGTAGGAAATGCGTTTTTTGACTGCCAATATTTGTAATTTATTCATCTTAAAAACTATAGCTTACACTCATCAGATATGTATTACAAAGATCAAGTGTAATGCCAGTCAAGGCCTGAACATATTCACCAATCTTGAGCCGATTCCGTTAGCGTTTTCTGGGAGAACTCCCCACTTGGAAAAAAGTGGAAAATGGCCAAATCGGCCAAAAACGCAAAAAAAAACAGCCAAATTTGGTAGGAACAACTATTTATGAAGTAAAAGAACCACCAATTATTCACTTTCATGATAGGCCTAAACACATTTACCAGAAAAAAACTCATTTGTCCCATCCCAAATAGTTGGGGCGCCTCCGAATGCCTCCTACCAGCAAAGCCTCTAGCTCAGCATGATAAGTGACTGACTCTAATCCTGGAGATGCGGGTTTGATTACAAGACAAGACACTTTTTTTTAATCCATTTTCTTTTTTACATTTAATTTACACGCCGTGGTCTACACTTCACGTAGGGACACGCGACGCGTGAATATATTCACGCGGTTAAAGCGCAAGCTAGCAGCTAAACTGGACTTTGTCGAATCCGCCCAAACTCCTCGCGCTCAAGTCGAGTCCGACCGGCGCGCCCTCGGCTGAGCGGGCCGGCGACTCGCCGGCACCCCCGACCGGCGTGGGCGAGCGAGGATCCGTTCAACGCTGCTAGCAGCTTTAATTGAACTTGCATTTACCCATGTTGTCAAGAATGGCGGAAGCTTAACTTTGTCCGGGATTGATGGGGCAGAATACGTGGAGCCCCTTTAAAAGAAGGTGCGTGGACTCGGTGACAGCAGAGTCACGGTAGCGCAGAACCGACCAGAGCAACATACAGACCTGGCGAAACAGATTGCCTCGTATTCGCAGTGACACCAACAACTTTAAGACCAAGCCAATATGAATTTAAGACTTTTTAAGACCTTATTTTTTGTAAAAGCGATTCAAGACTTTTTAATGACCCGCGGACACCCTGTGCTGAAGCCTTATCACGCAACCCTCTGCCATATCATGACATAGAATGGCAACACATACTCTCAGAAAGTATCCACGCCCTCTGTAAGCAGGTTCGATGTGGGATATCAGCGGGTGAATCGCTCAACGTTGCAGAGCCTTTAGGAGTTTCCCCTGATACCCTTTCAGAGTTTTTTGTGTTCCCTACCCGTCTGGATTTTGGTTATATGATTCAGATAAGTCGGGAAGATCTGATTACAGTTTAAGATACAGACCTCACAATATTTCCTGTGAAGAAAGCAGTCCTGGAAGGGCACTCGTAACCCTTTTGCAGTGAGAGGCCAACAAGCTGCTGGTAGCTCAGGGCTTGCTTTACCGACTTACCGAGAGACCACCAGGTACTGAGGTACACCAGCCTGTGCTCCCCAGGGAGTATGTCTCCATGATACTTGGGTCCTTGCATGATGCGTCTGGGTGTGGAAAAGACGATACAACTAATCAGAGACCGGTTGTACTGGCCTAAGATGGGAGCGGAGGTGGAGAAGCAGATCGAAAACTGTGTCACACGTAAAACCATTTCCAGCCAAAGACCAGACTATGCACTATGGACTCCCACAATGATACATTCGGATCAGGGGTGGTGTAGGAGCCAAATGTGGTATAGGTGCATGAATGTTTTGTTGTGTACACTGGGTGGCACTATTGCTAATATTTGTACGCCTATATCAATCAAGAGGCAATTGGCGACGGCAGGTGATTGGACCCCGGAACGGGAAAGCGTTTCGACCGTGTCGCGGGCTGCTCATTGTATTGTTAAACCTGACCTAAAGAACCATTAAAACCAACAAAATAACATCAAGGTTTCGGGAACGATCACTGCAAGAAGCAGACCAGAGCGTGTCGAGCCACAACTAGCCGGAGGAGACCAAACGCCTCAGTAGCCCAGCAGCAGGACAGGGCTCCTTTAACAGGTAGTATTTCGAAAGTCACTTGATTCGAGACCTACTCCAAATGTTAGGTATTCGTAAGTCCAGGACATACTCGTACCACCCACAGGGGGATCCCTAACCTGAACAGTTCAACTGAACTATGCTATCCATGCTGGGAACGCTGTTTGAACATCAGTAATGCCTATAATTGCCATGGGTTATTCACCTTACCTGCTGATTTTCGATACAGGAAGCTCGCCTGCCGGTGGATATTTGCCTTCACAAAGCCTACCAACTTGCCACTGAAGCTGCTGACCAGAATCAGAGGTACAAGAGAGCACATGACAAGCTGGTAAAATAACAAGTCCTGGGGGCTAGTGAGTGAACTGAGGCGCTCGCCTGCAACGGAACTCGAGCGCGAGACAGTGTGTGCGTGCGTGCTAGTGAGAGGGCTCACCCGTGTGCGTGTCCGTGTTTTCAGCAGCATTGCTGCTACGCTTCAACCACGACTTCATGATGCGAGTTTAAAAGCCGGCGGTGATAGACGGGTCTTGACTGTTGGGACGTTGGGTCAAACCATCCTGATATGGGGGGGACTCTGGGTTTTTAGGATAATTAAATTGCCTACTTAACAAAAAAATTCTGTTTCTGAACTTACACTTGTGTGTTATTGAATATTTATAAAGGATTTTTTAATGGATACTAATTTTAAATAGATTTTTTAAAAATCTCACGTACCCCCTGGAGTGCCTTCACTTACCCCCAGGGGTACGCGGACCCCCATTTAAAAAACACTGCTCTAGACCCCACCCAGGTCTTCCTTCTCCAGCCATCAGTAATGTATACATGTTGTTTCTCAATTCAGTGAATATATTGGGTTAATTGATTCTGCTTGAAGAGTTCATGTGCGGGACAAAGACATGATTCACTTGTTGCTTTTTGAAAAGTCTCTACCGGGCTAAGGAGTCTTTTAAGATAGTCTTATCTCTTTCGGGATGGGACGAACTAGCTAGAAGGTCATTCCCAGCATATTTACAAAGGGCAAATGTAGGTGTGTGTGGGGGTGGCAGAGAGAGAGACAATGTGTATGCGTGTGAGGGGTCAGAGAGGGCCAATGTTTGTTTTGATTGTATCGTGTGTATATATATATATATATATATATATATATATATATATATATATATATATATATAAATAAACCAGTAAACTGATTGTGGTCACTAAAAGCGGTCATCTGTAGTCTTATTAACCTCTAATATTCAATAAAATGTCCTTTCCTTTTTCATGTTGCTTGAATTTTGTTTTGTTTTCTGATTGTTATGGAGTGTGGTGTGAAGGACCCGAAGGCAACAGGAGTTTCTCAAAAAACAACAGGTTTATTTCCAGGACGAGAACAAACGCCAGGCAGGAACCAAAACGATCAGACACCGGACAAACAGAAAGACACAGTTAAATACACAGGGGAACAAGACACAGGTGGAGACACAGGTGGAAACAATCAGGGCGTGGCTGGGAACAATCAGGAAAGAAACCGACAATCACAGGGAGGGAAGAACAGGGAAACAGGAAAAACTCAGATCTTAACAGTACCCCCCACTTAAAGGACAGACGTCCCAAAGTGTTCAACACGGGTGGGTGGAGGGGAGCCGGAGGAGGGGCCAAGGGTATGGCGGACGGATGTATCCTCATCTCGTCGATCCCTGGCTGTAGCTCGGGCATAAAAGTTATCAGCCCTGGAGTACTGCTCCGAATCATCAAACCCTTTATTCCAGCAGTTCAATCCTCTGATCCCTTTGTTTGGCTGTGGTCTTCAGCTCACGGACCTCCTCCATGAGGCCGATGAGATTACTTTGTTGTTTAACCACTTTGCTTATTTCCTCCGGCAGTTTTTATGGTTGTCATTTTTTTAATTAATTAAAGCGACACTATGTAACTTTTCCCCTGTAGTGCCCCCTTCAGGTATTTAACGTCTGGCTCTCGAGCCATATATGGCTCTTCCGGCTCGTGAGTGAACAGCTGATCATTCGGACCCGCCCGGTGTTCCCCACAGCAGCATGTCACTCCGTCTCTACGAGTCGCGGAGCAAATAAAAAGTCACCTGCGAGCGTGGACTGGCACTATATGACGTTGCGTAATCACTGCCAGACAGCAAGTTTAAGTACTTCCGCTGGAAGTACCGGGCGGCTCCCAACATCTTACATTCAGCAGTTTTCTGGCCACAGACCCCCGATGTCAGTGGCGGAGGCGCAAATCAACATATTATAAGCCATTGTAGCGGCACCATTTTTTTCAAGCTGTTATTTTAAGGTGGAAAAGTTACATAGTGGGGCTTTAATTAAGTCATAAAACAAAGAATTTAATCGAGCCCTATAATAATAGTAATACATATAAATTGTCTTTGAGTGTATTGAGCACACTGATATCTGGGTACAGAAAATAGTTTATACAAAATCAATTGAGAGGAAATAAACCTGTGGCGTAGTGGTAGAGTTTATGTCTACTGACTCCAAGGTCCAAATCTCAGTTTTTCAAGTTAAATCTTTTATCAAATCAAATTTTTGGGAAACGGTCAAAAAGGTGAATTATTGTTTTCTGAGGAGTTATGAACCTTTGAAGGAGGGGAAATTATTTTTCTGGGGCACATTTCCACCCGTGGTAGAATACACGCATACCTCTTAGTTCATCTTGCGAACACTCCAGTCTCCATGCCAACAGTCTCTGAAATAGTAATTGATAGAACATAGAGTTGGACAACTGAAAATGTGATCAACCTCAGACAATCAAGAAGTGGACAGATAGCAATAGATGAACTAAAAGTGTATTTATAGACAAACTATTACCGTTTCATCGAGACTCTTCCCCTTGTACTCTCCTAGTCGGCCCTGCTCCAATGCCAGAAGCACCTTACTGATTTTTGCTAGCTACAAGGCGCCCTCTGGAAGGCGATAGTGTTTCCGGTGGACATTGATATTATGCCCGAGGAAGTCCGCCAACTGGTCAAGTTCCGTTGTCTTAAGATTAAGAACAGTTGAGTGGGTGGCAATGTGCTTTCTGAGTTTGGTTGAGGTAAGTGCTTTGGGATTTTTCACATCACTCATTCACAAAGTGCCTGATGCAGTCGTAGCCCGAGGGAATGGAGAGAATTTGGGAAGGCAAACAAATATTCATTCTCCTTCAGCATCCCACATTCTTCTCGCTCCTTGATCAATATATCGATCGATTCCCTCATGAGTGGGGTGAGGAGCACTGGCACTTTCCTTCCTCTCTTTCCTTCAATGGTTATCCTGACAAAATGCTTACAAAGCTTTTGCTCAAGTGGTGTCAGAGCCAAGTTCACATCTGTGTGTAAGTCGGACATATCTCTTGAAACTTCACGGGCATTCTTGACACCTCTCCTTCTCGGCGACGGTTAAAAATAATAACTTGTGCCAGGGCAATTTTTGCCAGGTTGAACTCTTTTCTGCCATTGCATTCACACAGGCCAGTTGTTTCTTGGCCAGATGAGAGTGAAGACTTTTGACATCCTCCGTGAATGGTAGGAGTTGTGGAGAGTTCAATTTGGCTTGGTCCAGCTGTGCAAGTGCTTGGCTTGCTATGTTGAATTTCTAACTCTCCCTATACAGCTGGGCAAATTCGTCAGCATTCTGGGATAAATCTTTATCCATCGTCTTCAAACCATCCGCCGTGATGAACATAGCTAAAGCGTGTAAGCTATGTCCAACTTTGCGAGCGAGAGAGGGGCATTGGTATTTGCCAGATTCTTCACTGAACCCGGCTAAACATCTTGCGGTGTTGACTACAATAGTGTACTTTTCTGGCTTGATCAGGTCTTTTATTGTATTCACAGGGGTCGTTTTCTTAACGGCCAGTACTAATCTTTGAAGCTCTCTTAGCTTTTGCCGAAGATGTTGGCTGACTGTCTTTTCATTTTTTGAAAATGGCCTGAATCCATAATCGAGGATGCAGCGATCTTGCTTTACAGCAAGTGCAATTTCATCCTGGTTCATATCGTTTAGGAACTTCCAGTATGAATCACTAAGGCCAATTGGAGCAGGTAATGCAAACGCACACAAAGCTTGCACTCTCGTTTTACCCGGTTTCGATTTTTCATCCCGAGGCCTGAACTTGCATGTTTTAAAATGTCGCCACAACACTCTTTGTGTAAAAAGAACCCGTAGCAGTAAACACAATGCATGAACTCCTCTCCTTCAGTCTTGGTCTTAGGTTGCTTGGATGGTATTAGCTTCCCTTTCTGCTTCTCTAAGACTTCATTATTATGTTGGAAGTCGCCCTGATTTCTAATGTAGTCTAACTGCAGTCGCCTCTCTTTTGAATTTTGTGGGAAACTTAACGCCTTTACAACATCAACTTTGTCAGTGTATACGGGCCAAGTGTCTAGACATCTTCTGAACTACTTGAGAACAATACAGGCAGTGTTTTTTGTTGTTGTATGTTCTTGCACCATCCTTTTTCGTTACAGAATCAACAAACTGCCTCTTTTTCAGGTGTAGTTTGAATGTTTGCCTCCTGGTTAGTATATGTGTGTGCCATTGACTTGCCGCTGCCCTTACTGGAGGACTTGCTGCTGCTCTTGCTGGAGGACTTGAGGACTTGCCGCTGCTCTAACTCGAGGACTTGGCGCTGCTCTGAATGGTTGATGCATTTTGTTCCCCTCTTTCAGCAATAATTCCAAGCTGCAGTCACTGTCTGTGTTTTCGTCCGATTTGGAATATACTCCTCTTCGCTGGCTACACTGGAGTCATCGGATCCTCTTGAGACTCACTTGAATCTTCAGAAGAAAACAAATCTTCATTAATAACACAAACCCTCAATCATTGGTTTATGTAAGATCAATACTGACAGCACTCTTAACTACTGTACTACTGCATGTTGGAATGATGTACATTCCATAGGGATACTCAGTCAAAGTACATTTATAAATAAGAGAGAAATACTGTTAAGTTACAGTCGTATGCAAAAGTTTAGGCACCCCTCTGAGGCTGCATGATAATTTAATCTGTCTTCACCAAAAAAAGATCACAGTTGTGTAATATTAATTTTCTAGTTAACACTGAGTGCTGTTTTTTTTTTCGGACAAAGATATTTAGTGTAGCATTATTTAGTTGTGTGAAATTAAATCAAATGTGAAAAACATGCTGTGCAAAAGTTTGGTCACCCTTATCATTTTGTTGATTTGAATACCTGTACCTACTAAATGCTGATTAACTGCAACACATAATTAGTCTGAATAACTCATTAAGCCTTCAATTCCATAGAAAGGTGCATCCAATCATTAGAAAAAGTATTTAAGGTAGCCAATTGCAAGTTGTGCTTCTCTTTGATTCTCCTCTGCACAGTGGCAACATGGGGGTATCAAAACAGCTATTGAATGATCTAAAGAAAAATATTGTTCAGCAGTATGGTTTAGGGAAGGTTACAATGGTCAGAATGGTCCAGGACGACCCTCAGACCACCTCCAAAGACCTTCAAGGTCATCTTGATGCAGATGGTGTCTCTGTGCATTGCTCCACCATTCAGCACACATTGCACAGAGAATAGCTGGATGGGAGGGTGATGCGGAGGTATGCAAAACTACATTTGGGGGGGGGGCTAGTGAGCGCAAACTCACCCGTGCGCGCACCACGCCGTATCAACCGCTGGCCGCTCTGTCCATTCGCGCACCTTTTTTTTATTTTTAGCACAGACTTTTTTTGCTTTAGGCGCTCGGGGAAAAGGCATAGGCGCGCGCCGAAATTTTCTCTATGCAGGAAAAACCCTGGGATAGGATGGAAAAGTGTGTGTGCATGTGTGGTTAACCATGAAATCAGTTTAAGTAAGATAGAAATCCCAGGACCCTATAACGATAGATCAGAAACAAACGTGTGTGTGTGTGAGGTTAACTGGCTCTCTGGCTGCGAGACTAGATATATGCGTCTTAGATTAAGACTAAACCCTCAATCTGAAGTCCATCGAATAACTCCATGAGTAAGCTGACTGACATGCTGCATCAGAAAAGCAATGAGAACACATCCCCATCTTGATAGAGCTACATTGTGTACATATATAGAGACATCAGTGTGTAGCTTACTCTCTTACCTGGTCTGTAGCTGCATGTGTGAGACATTCGCCAAGGGGAGTCAAATCTGAAGACTTGTCCGCTGCCACCGCAGGAGCCTGATTGTTTGTCACCTGGAATTTAGATAAGAAGCAAGAACTAATATCAATCAGCTAATATAGATTTTCAGAGATCATATGGACACTCATATGCATACTAGCCGATTTAGTTAGTCAATTGTAAAACACTTTAAATTCTTAATCAAATGCATTAGTAAACTTATCTAACCGACTCACCTTTTGAATCACCATCATTGTAATCAATTTCAAATCCTGCTTCTATTAGCTTTACAGCAAACGTGCACAAATGTGGCCTGTTGTTAACGACAACCTTCTTTATGATGCAGTTGGGAGATATGTGGTTGTCGTTCACCAATCTCCCTAGGGATCCATCTTCCTTTTGATGCATCAATACTAAAAGGCACTTATCAAAATAGGTAAAACATAATCAACAATTTTCTTCAAGTCAATACATCTTTGGTCTTTTGAGACATTTAATATACATTGTATATCAACTCGAACTGTATAACGTGATATCATCTTTTATGAGAGAAAGGCCTGTTCCAGATAAAGCTCTTTTCCATAGCTAAAACGCAAGCCTAGCATTTGCGACTAAAGGATTGTTCCTGTTTTTATACATATATTGTAGGGAATTACGAATTCACCCTTTAAGGAAAGGGGCGTAGCCCGGGTTGGGGGGGTGTTAAAGGGAACCAGGAAGTGGTGAACGAGACAGGTGTTGGATGGAAAATAAACGGCCACGGTCAAAGAACAACACGACTCTTCGTTATTCCGCACACTTACATTGGTGACCCTGATTTCTCATGGACGTTTCCGGAGAGAAGATGGTGACACACGCAGTTTCGCTGAAACTACCCGAGTTTTGGGAGACGCAGGCATCGGTGTGGTTCGCGCAAACTGAGGCGCAGTTTGCCTTAAAGGACATCACAGCGGACGCCACCAAGTATTACTACGTCGTGGCGGCCCTCGGCAGTGGTACAGCGGGCCGAGTGGCGAGCATCCTGGAGGACCCGCCGGAGAGGGGCAGGTACGCTCTGTTGAAAAGCCGGCTGCTGAAGATATTCGGGCTGTCTGACTCTGAGCGGGCTCGCCGCTTGCTCTCGCTAAACGGCCTCGGCGACCGCAAGCCGTCAGAGCTCATGGACGCAATGTTAGCGCTACTGGGAAGGCACAGACCGGACTTTCTTTTTCAAGAACTCCTTTCTACAGCAGCTACCGCTGCCGGTGCGGGCCGCGTTGGCCAACACCGCGATCACGACTGTCGGGAGTTGGCCGAGGAGGCCGATAAGGTTTTTCTGGCTGGCCAACAGAGCTACACGGCGGCGCTGAGGCCGGCTCGAGCCACGGCATGGCTACCGGGAGAGACGGAGGTCGTGGCCACAACAACAGCAGCCGCGAGCCAACGGCAGAGAGCTACCGGCATGTGTTATTACCATGCTAGGTTTGGGCCGAAGGCTACACGCTGCAATTTTCCGTGCAGTTTCAGCGGGTCGGGAAGGCAGGCTGCTGTTCATCAGGGACGACGTCTCCGGTCAGCGCTTTCTCTGCGACACGGGGGCGTAGAGGAGCGTGGTGCCTGCATCGCGGGTGGACATGCTGACCGGCGGGCAGGGCCCCCCCCTAGAAGCCTCTAACGGTACCCCCATACGCACGTTTGGGACGCAGGGCCGGGAGCTGGCCTTTACAGGGCAGCGATTCAGCTGGGACTTCGTCACTGCCAACATTGCCATTCCCCTGCTGGGCGCGGATTTCCTCTGCGCGTATGGATTATTGGTGGATGTAAAGGGCCGCCGCCTGATAAATGCAGAAACATTTAGCTCGTACCCATGTACATTGAGTGGAGCTGGCTCTACCGGATTAACTAGCATGCTGACGGCGGAGGAGGAGTTTCTGCAGCTGCTGGCCAAGTTCCCGGACCTCACGCAGCCCACCTTCTCGTCTGCCACGGTCAGACATGGGGTAGAGCATCACCTATCTACCTCTGGGCCGCCGGTACATGCCCGGGCCCGGCGCCTGGACCCAGCGAATCTCACCATTGCCAAGGCCAAGTTTGAGAACATGGAACGCCTGGGCATTATTCGCCGTTCCAACAGTCTGTGGGCTTCACCACTGCATATCGCACCGAAACCTGGGGGCGGGTGACGGCCGTGTGGAGATTACCGCCGTCTCAATGACGCGACAGTTCCGGACCGCTATCCGGTTCCACATATCCAAGACTTTTCGGCCCACTTGGCGGATAGCGTGGTGTTTTCGAAAGTGGACCTGGTGCGAGGTTACCACCAGGTGCCTGTTCAGTCAGCGGACGTTCCCAAGACGGCGGTGATCACTCCATTCGGCCTGTTCGAGTTCCTGAGGATGCCTTTCGGACTCAAGAATGCAGCGCAGACGTTCCAGCGCCTGATGGACACAGTGCTGAGGGACCTGCCTTTTCTGTTTGTATACTTGGACGACATACTGGTTGCCAGTACATCAAGGGCCGAGCACATGTCTCACCTTAGGATATTGTTTCAACGTCTCAGCCAGCACGGGTTGATCACCAACCCCGCTAAATGCCAGTTTGGATTATCTGCTATTGACTTTCTCAGACATCACATCACAAGGGACGGGGCGATTCCCCTCCCATCAAAGGTGGTGGCGGTCAGTAGTTTTGCACGTCCAGTCACAGTGAGGGCCCTGCAGGAGTTTCTAGGCATGATTAATTTCTACCACCGCTTTATTCCCCGAGCAGCCCAATTGATGCGGCCCCTGTACGAGGCCCTGAAGGACAAGGCCGGCAAAAAGATGGTGGACTGGATCGAAGAACGGGAACGGGCGTTTGTGGACGCTAAAATGGCTCTGGCGGAGTCAACAATGCTGGCACACCCGTCGCCTAAAGCTCCGATTGCCATCACCACGGACGCTTCGGACTATGCGGTGGGCGCCGTGCACGAGCAGTGGGTGAAGGGCGCGTGGCAACCGCTCGCTTTCTTCAGCCGGCAGTTGCGCCCAAATGAACGAAAGTACAGTACGTTCGACCGAGAACTCCTCGGCCTCTTTCTGGCCATTCGGCATTTCAGATTCTTGCTGGAGGCCCGGCAGTTCACCGCGTATGTGGACCACAAGCCGCTGACGTTTGCCATGAGGAAGACCGCGGAACCGTGGTCTGCGCGGCAGCAGCGCCAGCTTGCCTACATATCAGAGTTTCCGACTGATCTTCAGCATGTCGCAGGCAAGGAGAACCGGGTCGCAGACTGCCTCTCCAGGGCCGTTACCGGGGCTGTCCAGTTGGGATTGGACTACAGCAAGATGGCCGAGGAGCAGATTGCAGACCCAGGCGTTCTCGAATTGAGGACGTTCCGTTTGGCGGGACCGGCACAACGCTTCTGTGCGACATCTCCACAGGCCAGCCGCGACCGGTGGTTCCCGACGGCTGGAGACGACAGGTTTTCCAGGCGGTGCATGGGCTATCACACCCTGGCAAGAAGGCGTCGCAGAAGTTGGTGGCAGCAAAGTTCGTCTGGCACGGGTTGAAAAAGGATGTACGAGAGTGGGCCGGGACCTGCGTGGTGTGCCAGCGCGCCAAGGTCCACCGTCACATAAAGGCCCCTTTAGCACAGTTTTCGGTGCCGGAAAGGAGGTTTGACCACGTGAATGTGGACTTGGTGGGCCCTTTGCCCCCATCCCGGGGTTTCACGTATCTCCTCACAATGGTAGACCGAACCACTCGCTGGCCAGAAGCGGTGCCGTTGTCATCGACAACGACGGAGGAAGTGGCTGGGGTTTTCATTTCGACCTGGATCTCCAGGTTCGGAGCCCCAGCTGATGTCTCCTCGGACCGAGGGCCGCAGTTCACATCAGAGCTGTGGAATGTGGTGGCAGGAAGCCTCGGGGTGAAGCTCCATCGGACTACGGCCTACCACCCACAGGCTAATGGTTTGTGCGAGCGCTTCCATCGCTCGTTGAAAGCTGCTCTCCGGGCCAGCCTCAAAGACTGTGGTTGGGTGGACAGGCTTCCGTGGGTCATGTTGGGGCTTAGGTCGGCCCCCAAAGAGGATCTACAGGCCTCATCTGCCGAGCTGGTTTATGGACAGCCACTGCGGGTCCCGGGGGAGTTTATCCCAAAAGTCACAGACCCTTGGTCTGCGACCCAGGAGAAAGAGACATTGTGGGAAAAGGCCAGGCTGTTCAAACCGGTGCCCACATCGCAGCATGGCCTGCCGCAGTCCTACGTCCTGTCCAGCCTCAAGCCAGTGGAGTACATGTTTGTTCGCCAGGACTGCCACCGGGGAACCTTTCAACCCCCCTATATCGGGCTGTTTCGCGTTCTGGAGACCGGAGACAAAGCCTGCAAGATTGAGATGGGCGGCCGCTTGGAATACGTGTCGGTAGACCGCCTTGAACCGGCTCATTTGGACCTGGACCAGCCAGTAAGGGTGGCTTTACCCCCACAACGGGGGCGACCTCGGGCCCTTTTACCTGCCCACAACAAAACCAAAGGGGAAGCCTCAACGGCGGTCCTGCCCCCGGCCCCAGAGACAGAGTCGTGCGGGTCGATTGATCCGGGCCCCAAGACATTGAGCGTTTGGTGGGGGCTGGATGAATTCTGGGGGGAGGCATGTAGGGAATTACGAATTCACCCTTTAAGGAAAGGGGCGTAGCCCGGGTTGGGGGGGGTGTTAAAGGGCACTAGGAAGTGGTGAACGAGACAGGTGTTGGATGGAAAATAAACGACCACGGTCAAAGAGAACAACACGACTCTTAGTTATTCCGCACACTACAATATCCTCTATTCAAACCTTTGTTTCAGATCTATATATAACTTGCGTAACCTAGTGACCTTTCATCCATTCAAATTCAAACACAAATGTACTCTGTGTCCCTCTTGATCTGGATTCTTCAAGCGATTCTCCCCTGTATTCCAGGACAAAATCCATTGGTTCGATCCGCTGGGTAGCAAACACTCCTCTTCCTATGGGGATGCAAATAAATAAACATTTCATTAGAGAAAAGATTGAATAATCCTAACCTTTCAAATACAACATTACACACAACTTTTGAAATAAATGTAGTATTAGCACAACAGAATATGTTATAGCCTACGGTCTTTAAAACCAACATGGGAGCTAGAGATTCGGTATAATAACTTCCTTTCATGATTTTCCCATCTACAATGACAGACATTTCTAATTCAAATAGACAGAAAATATGCCATTGAAAGGTGGAGCACTTCAGTTTGTTTCAGCTGTGTTTACTGAAAACATGTATGATAGAAGTCAGGCAGTTTAATCTGTTTCTGTAGCCTAAATGTGTTTATTCTACATACAAGTCAATGTATAGTACTGAGAAATGCAATTGAGAAAAATACTGGCCCCGATGAAACCCCCATACCTTTGTTGACATCAATGAATCTTTCACTCAACCGGGGATGTGATGTTGCATCCTTGGCAGGTCGTATCCTCTGTTTTCGTTTTAACATTATGCCTCTGTGAAAATATGTTATTGAATATATTTCACAGGTATCAAACATGAGAAACCCTATTAACTACTGTGGCAGACCAGGGGGAAAAGCAGAGCAAACGGGGCATCGGAGGCGGATCCCAAAGCTCAGGTTGGGGGAAGTGATCCACGGGGCGTATTTCCCAGTGCAGGTGCTACAGCCAATTAGCTAACGAGAGAGAGAGTATATCCTCCCTCCACTGGAAGGTATCAGGGGAGAGCTGCCTGAAGAGGATAGGAGAAGGAGTGTTGGAACCTCAGGAGAAGAGTCGCAACAGACCGGAGGTAACTGGACCCTCTCTCCTCTGCCCATACAGGAGATAGGAACCGTCTCACAGCAGGTGTGAGACCAAAGACCCCCACCGGGAAGAATCCTTTGTTGCCGATAGATGCCCATTCCCCCCTTTTTCCTATACGTATTATTAAAAAAACCTTTATTTTGCGCTACGTCTGAGTCTCCTGATTTTATTCAGAATCTTACCTCCACGTCCTCCGGGTTGCCACACAACGTAACCTATTTCAAAGTTTTATTATGCAGAGCAGTCAATGGAACCATGTTAATTGAGACTGATTGTGCTCCCAATTACTGTTCATTCATTTCAGGTGTGTCATGTGACCATGGTCTATATAAGCTGATGCACCTGCAGATAATAAGGTGCTCGAGTACCATTCTTGCAAAGTTGCAGCCAGTGTTTTAACCTCCGAAGTTTCTATATGTTGAGTGAGTCGCTACATGCAGTCAAGCTCTGCTTAACAAACCACCACCGATATCCAAGATGGCGCTCATAGCATAATACCATGTGCAAGTAATCCCCCTCCTCTGAAACCCAGCTTTAGATCACATAATTCTAAGCACAAATAAGGTTTCCTTTCACAGCTTATAACAATAAACAAGTAATAAGAGAAAGTAACACTGCATCTTATCTGTGACTAAGACAACTCTGATAGGTCACACTGCAACAAGGATCAAAAAGCTGACACGGTGAATATATGCTAAAAATATATAGTGATATATTTTTCAATTGGAAAAAGTGATTTTTTTTTTCTTCCTTTTGCACCCCAAGTCCATTTTACAGTGTGAGAGTTACAGCTGAACAAAATTGTAAGATGCTGTCACACCAGCAACAGATTATTTGTATGAGAATACACACATTGATCCCCACACACGGCTCACATCGACTCAACACAACAGACCACAGTAACGTCCAATAACTGCATGTGTCACGGCTGGATTAAGGGTGGACCCAAATGCACGACTCAGGAGACATGAAATTCTGATCAAGATGTTTACTATAATTCTTATCAGGATAGAAACAAGAACACAAGGTAACGCGGGAGAGCTTGGTTGAGAAGAACACAAAACAATCTGGCAGAGGACAAGTGGAAGTGAGGGAACTAAATAGTGAGGGACTAATGAGGGGATGGGCTGCAGGAGAGAAGGACATGAGGGACTAACGAGGGAGTGATCAGAGGCAGGTGAAGGGAGCAGGATCTGGAATGACAGGATAGTTAGTGACAGGATGAAAACAACTAACAAAAAAAGGAAGCTAAGGAGCTGAACCGTTACAGAATCCCCCCTCAAAGGGACGGCTCCTGACGTCCCAAAACAAAATTGCCACGCCGGATGGGCGGAGAGGATCTGGAGGAGGACTAATACTTTTCAGAAATCTCCCCCCTCTCCTCATCGGTGGGCGAGTTGTCATCAGAGGCTGACTCCTCCCCAATGTCTGATGCTGCCGAAGGGAGGGAGGGAACAGGGGCTGGCCTGGTAGCCCTTGTGGCCACAGGACCGGTGGAGGGCTGGTCAGGGTGGCTGTGGTGAAACTCTCTGAGAGAAGGATCCAGGATATGTCGAGCTGGGACCCAGTATCTCGCCTCTGGTCCGTAGCCCTCCCAGTCGACCAAATACTGCAGCCCTCTTCCACGGCGGCGGGAACGAAGCAGACGACGGCAGGGACCAGTGGACACTCCTGAACTGGCTTTACCTTGGAGACGTGGAACGACGGATGGACCCGCATGGACTGGGGCAGCTTGAGTCTCACTACTGCTGGGTTGATGACCTTCTGTATCTCGAATGGTCCGATGAATCTGGGTGCCAGCTTCTTCGCCTCCACTCGCAAGGGTAAGTCCTTGGTCGATAGCCACACCTTCTGGCCAACCTGGTAGATGGGTGCCTTAGAGCGGCGTCGGTTGGCTGCTGTGGAGTAGCGGTCGGCTGAACTGAGGAGCGCCAGTCTGGCCTTCGCCCAGGTACGGCGGCAGCGGCGGACGAACGCCTGGACTGAGGGGCAGGAAACCTCCTTCTCCAGGGCTGAAAACAATGGAGGTTGAAATCCGTAGGCACACTGGAACGGGGACATACCAGTAGCAGAGCTGGTCAGGGTGTTGTGGGCATATTCCACCCACAGGAGCTGTTGGGACCAGGATGCTGGAGTCTCGGATACCAAACACCGTAGGGCCGTCTCCATCTCCTGGTTCTTGCGCTCAGTCTGGCCGTTGGACTGCGGGTGGAATCCAGATGACAGACTGACTGTGGCTCCGATTAACGTGCAGAACTCCCTCCAGAACACCGATGTAAACTGAGGACCCCGGTCAGAGACTATGTCGGTGGGAAGACCGTGAAGCCGGAAGACATGCAGCAGAACCAGCTCAGCAGTCTCCTTGGCCGAGGGGAGCTTGGGCAAGGGCACGAAGTGGGCCATCTTGCTGAACCGATCTACCACTGTAAGGATGGCGGTATGTTTGTTGGACAGTGGAAGACCAGTAACAAAGTCCAGGGAGATGTGAGACCAGGGCCGATGGGGCACTGACAGCGGTTGCCTGGTGGGAAGGTTTGTGCCGATTGCAGACAGGACAGGCGTTGACGAATTCCCGGGCATCCTTCTCCAGAGTAGCCCACCAGAACCTCTGCTGCACAGCATCCCTAGTACGCTGGATCCCAGGATGGCAAGTGCGCTTGGAGCTATGGGCCCACTGGAGGACCTCCGACCTCAGGGTCTGGGGAACGAACAGACGGTTAGGGGGACAGGAGCTCGGGCCGGGCTGGGCCTCCAGGGCAGCCTTGACTCTATCCTCTACCTCCCAGGTGATAGCGGCCACCAAGACTGGGGCAGAAAGGATATTGTCATCACAAGGGGTGGAATCCCCCTTGTCCGGAAACTGGCGGGACAGGGCGTCAGGCTTGACGTTACGGGTACCGGGCCTGTAACAGATTGAAAAATTAAACCGCGTAAAAAACAGAGACCATCTGGCTTGCCGAGAGTTGAGTCTCTTGGCGGACTGAATGTACTCAAGATTCTTGTGATCAGTCCAACATAAAAATGGCAGACTGGTCCCCTCAAGCCAGTGGCGCCACTCTTCAAGGGCCAGCTTAACGGCAAGCAGCTCTCGGTTACCCACATCATAATTCCTCTCGGCAGGAGAGAGCCGCCTAGAGAAGAAGGCGCATGAGTGGAGCTTCTGGTCGCTGGCAGCTCGCTGAGAAAGGATGGCCCCCACTCCCACATCGGAGGCATCCACCTCAACAACAAACTGTCGCTCGGGGTCAGGTACTTGGAGGATAGGAGCAGAGGTAAACCGGGCCTTAAGTCCCTGGAAGGCCCCCTCAGCCGAGGGTGACCACCGGAACTGGACCTTAGATGAAGTGAGGGCCGTGAGTGGGGTAGCTACGGTGCTATAACCGCGGATAAACCTCCGATAGAAGTTGGCGAACCCCAGGAATCGTTGCAGATGCTTACGTGAGTCAGGGATGGGCCAGGACGTCACTGCTTCCACCTTGGCAGGGTCCATCCGCACAATCCCCTGTCCCACGATGTAACCCAGGAAGGAGACGGAAGAGGCGTGGAATTCACACTTCTCTGCCTTAACAAAGAGAGAATTCCTCAGAAGACGTTGAAGGACTTCTTGAACATGGTGGATGTGCTCCTCTCGGGACCTCGAGAAAATAAGAATGTCGTCTAGGTAGACGAACACCTGCTTATTTAACATATCTCTGAGCACATCATTCACCAGGGCCTGGAAAACGGCTGGGGCATTAGTCAGACCGAAGGGCATAACGAGGTACTCATAATGTCCAGTGGGGGTGTTGAAAGCTGTCTTCCACTCATCCCCCTCTCGGATCCAGACTAAGTGATAGGCGTTACGCAGGTCTAGCTTTGTGAAGATGGTAGCCCCCCGCAGCAACTCGAAAGCAGAAGAGATGAGTGGGAAGCGATTCTTTATGGTAATGTTATTGAGTCCCCTGTAGTCAATGCAAGGCCTAAGTGACTTGTCTTTCTTTCCTACGAAGAAGAACCCTGCCCCTGCAGGTGAAGAAGAGGGACGGATGAGCCCAGCAGCTAGAGAGGAACTGATGTATGCCTCCATGGCCTCTCTCTCAGGAGCCGATAAGGAATACAGGCGGCCCCTGGGTGGGGTGGTGCCTGGTTGCAGGTTAATGGCGCAGTCGTACGGTCGATGTGGTGGCAGACATGAGGCCCTGACCTTACTGAATGCCTCCTTATAGTCATGGTATTCAGTAGGGACTCCTGATAGATCTAATGCAGAGCTGGGGCAAACTGACTGCTGAGGTGCAGCAGCTTGTTTCAGACAGATCAGGTTACAAGATGCACTCCAACCCAGGATGGCTCCTGTGGCCCAGTCAATGTGGGGGGTTGTGGCGGCGGAGCCAGGGGTGACCTAGGATTAGTGGATGCTGAGGTGACCGCAGGATAATAAACCGAATGGTCTCATGGTGCTTACCGGACAGGAGCATACGGACTGGCGTGGTCTGGTGAGTCACTGTCCCCAACAGGTGGCCGTCCAGGGCGTTGACCGGAACAGGGCATGGAAGTGGTACCTGCTCGATCCCCAGCTGACGAACAAGGTCCTCGTCGATGAAGCTGTCGTCAGCACCAGAGTCAATGAATGTAGCGAGGGTCTGCGGCCCGTT
The DNA here is from genome assembly GCA_036178185.1 of Liparis tanakae. Classification (NCBI taxonomy): domain Eukaryota; kingdom Metazoa; phylum Chordata; class Actinopteri; order Perciformes; family Liparidae; genus Liparis; species Liparis tanakae. The sequence goes on along the minus strand of CM070095.1, from coordinate 16,993,163 downwards.
TGCAAGCAGAAGTTGGGCGTGGAAGAGGGGTCTTTGGTTGAGATAGAGTCTTGTGGTTCGGCTCACCAGTACCTCTCCTGCTACAGGTGAGCCCCACCTTTTACTGGACACCGGGATACAAAGTGGCCCACCTGGCCACAGTACAGGCAAAGACCTCCCCGACGATGTCGCTCCCGCTCCTCACGGGTAAGACTGGTGCGCCCGACCTCCATGGGTTCGACCTCCCCTGTTTGAGGCCCGGGGGTGATGCTGGTAGCTGCTGGAGCAGCTCGCCGTCGAGCGAAAACGCGATGATCCGTCTCCCCCCTCCGTCGCTCCTGTCGCCTTACCTAGATGCGTCTGTCCACTCGGGAAGTTAGTTCTATTAGGCCATCCAAGTTGGCTGACAAATCAAAAGAGATGAGTTCTTCCTTGACATACTCCGCTAGTCCCGTCAAGAACACCTCACACTGAGCTGCCTCATTCCAGTGGCTAAGGCGTGCTCTCATACGAAAGTCCAGTGCATAATCTGCCACAGTCCGGTCCCCCTGGCACAGCGTTGCCAGTCCCCCACTTGGATCTGGACCTCTGGAGACTTGCCCGAATACTTTGCGAAGCTCCGCCGAAAATAGAAGGAATGAAGTGCAGGCTGGCGTCTGTCTCTCCCACTCCGCGGTACCCCACAGTCTTGCTCTGCCCGTCAAGTGATTGATTGTGAAGGCTACCTTAGCCTCCTCCGCCGCAAAGGTCTGGGGCTGTAGCGAGAACAGGATGGAGCAGTTTGTGATATATGGGTTGCAACCCTCAGGCTCTCCAGCATAGGGCTCCGGGGTTCCCACTCGAGGCTCGGGTGTTGGCGCAGGTGGCGGTGAAACAGGAGGCAGGGAGGCAGGAGGCGGAGAAGCAGGAGACGACGGTGAGGCTCCGTGCTGGGTCAGGGCTGTAGATAGTCTTTGGATCTGGTCAGCCATCGCCGCCATAGCCTGCCGTCTCTTCGGCGAAGCTGAACATCTGCGTCCGCTGTTGCACCTCCTCGATCCTCTCAAACCGGCTCGATGCAGGAGGTTGTGCTGGGTCCATGATTTGGCCAGGTTGTAATGTCACGGCTGGATTAAGGGTGGACCCAAATGCACGACTCAGGAGACATGAAATTCTGATCAAGATGTTTACTATAATTCTTATCAGGATAGAAACAAGAACACAAGGTAACGCGGGAGAGCTTGGTTACGGAGAACACAAAACAATCTGGCAGAGGACAAGTGGAAGTGAGGGAACTAAATAGTGAGGGACTAATGAGGGGATGGGCTGCAGGAGAGAAGGGAATGAGGGACTAACGAGAGAGTGATCAGAGGCAGGTGAAGGGAGCAGGATCTGGAATGACAGGATAGTTAGTGACAGGATGAAAACAACTAACAAAAAAAGGAACCTAAGGAGCTGAACCGTTACAGCATGAGATAATGACCAGCCTCTTAGTGCATTCAAGATTCAGACATAAAATAAAGTCTTACACTAGCTGGTTAGTCAAATACTACTGTTGTTGAGTCACGGAATGTCATTTTAGGATGTTTTCTTTATTTGAATGTAAAAAAATAATTTACACTGAATAATTAGAATAAACTCAGGAGCAAGAACAGCTGATGTGGTGACGTCATCAAGTAAGCTGCTGTAAGACCATCCTCCCGTTGTCCCGTCCTCCGGAGTCTGGACTCTCAGGACCAGACTCCCAAGACCAGACTCCAAAAGAAGACAAGTTTGCAGTCGTGTACTTTGAATTGAGAAACGGCAAAGGACTTCAAAATAAGACACAAAACATGACAGAAACTTCGGGTCATGACACAATCGGCATTACGGCAATGCTTCTTCTGCACCACCACCATTGTCTGGACTCCATGGGGGGATTCTGCCTGCACAGATATCATCATCTTTACCCCTGGGTTATCCTACTTCAGGATGGAGTCCTTTCGCCAAAAAGACTTTGCACTATTGCAATATGCTATTGTAATAAATTATTGTTAAACTCTGAATACCCGTCTCTCCTGATTGAAATGGAGACGTGCTGCAAACTTGGATACAAAGCTGTGTAGCGTTGTCTCTTCATAAACAGATACTTATATGTACACTTTCCTAAGTGTTAAATATGAGGTGTAATGATTTAATGCCTTCTTCACCCACTGCTTAAACAACAGAACTGTCAAATATTTTTTATTAGATTAAGTTAATTTTCAACACAGTAACTTTAAGTGGTGTGGGTACGTGCCACTTCATCATCTTCCTCTTCATCCACGGATTCAGAAATAATTCAATAGAACGATTACGAATAGGTCAAATATACTTTTATATTGCATGACACCAACTGCAAATAATTTGCATGAAAGTGACATGTCACAGGTTAACCAAGTTCATTATCATTTGAAGAAGATGATGCATCAAGGGCCAGAGGGTCCCCATCCCACTTTGTCCTCTTTCTCATGCTCCTCTTCCTGTAGGGCACTGGCGTCCATCAAAACAACCCTGCTTCTAAAAGCATTACTTATTGTCATGGTTTGCATTCAGTCTCAGTCTTCATGGGCTGACAGCATTGTACTATATGAAAAATCTAACTTGCAGGTAGTATACAATTGAGATGTTTCATATATCACAATGCTTTAATAGTAAGGAATGCTGGGGTAAACTGGGTAAAGTGATGTGCGCATATATATGATGTGTGGAGAGAATAAATCATATCTTGTACAGGGACATCTCTAAACCATTAAAACAGTCCATAAATATTTTAAATTATTAAGAATTATCAAGAATATGGAGATTATAGAGCAAAAAAAAGGATATTTTAGTATACTGACCGGTGTGCTGAATACCTCCTTTGTGTTTCTCCATCTCCTGGAGGTTTCTTTTCAACAAATCCTTCAGCCCTTCATATGCCTCTAAGGACATGTTAAAAGGACAGCCTAAAATTGGGAAATGAGCAACATAAAACTGACAAGAACAGTAATAAATATACTGGGTTATGCAAGCAAACATTGTTCTATACATGTGTGATCATTAAATAACTTTGCATTCAAATAAACTATGATCAAATACTCTTGTCAAATAAGGATCATGGTCAAAGAAAAAAATGACAAAGGGTAAAAGAGGGACTTAATTAAATGCACATTATATGACTGTCAGCTCGCATTGGAATAGCATAGATGTAAAATAAAATACACACAATAGATATAAAATGCAATATAAGTCTATAAAAATTAATTCACCAGAATCCCATGGCCTAATGGGGAAGTGTTGACTTAGACCCCATTTACACGATCGGAAAACGCATATAAATGCATATATTTTCATGCGTTTTGGCCTTTCATTTACACGAAAACTGAGGTTTTATCACGGAAAACGATCATTTCTAAAAACTCCGGCCAAAGTTGAAATTTCTGAAAACTCTGTTTTTCTGTTTGCGTGTGAACGAGGTCAAACAGAGTTTTAGGTTGTCAAACGTCACAGTATGCGATTAAAAATGCTTCACAGTGCGCCCCAACCGCGTTTTGTCGCCAGGGAGGGGATCGGCTCTCGTAAAAGGCGTCCGGGGTCTGCGGCGATGTCGGCAACCCACCCGAACCGTCTTGAAACACGGACCAAGGATAACGCACGCGCGAGTCAGAGGGTGAATCAAAACCCCGTGGCGCAGTGACAGCCGGCAACTCACCGGCCGAGGTGGGATCCCGGCCCCGAGGGGTCAGGCGCACCACCGGCCCGTCTTGCCCGCACTGAGCGTGAGCGCGTGCGATAGTTATGGCACCCGGGGGCGTATTTATGCGGATTCATATAAATAGAAAATTTTTGGAAAACGGAGGGGCAGAAATATTAGTTTCTGTAAAAATGTGTAAACGTGGCCTCAGAACTGCATTTGCTGTATAAACATCTTCTGTCTGGACGTTAAAGTCTGAACTTGCTTCCTCCAGTTTCCGCTTTTCCTTTGATATGTCGCGGTTGGGCTTGCGATCTTTGTTATCTTACTGTGAACATTCTACAAATTACATGTCACATTAAAGCTGTAGTTTTAAAAACAATAAATGAATATGAATAATAATAACCAATTGATGTCTCTGTACAGCTCTATCTTTCACTGTTTGATTTTAAGAACAAGGCTTTTCATGACATGCTGGAGTCCCTATTTGTTCTAGCAGTTGACTGACTTTGGACCTTATTGTAAACACTCAATGGGCAATTAACAGAATGTCCAATATGTTTAAATGACTATCAGTTGAAAGTTAATATTTAGATAGCTACAGAATAAATCTTACTTGATGCAGCCCACTCTGCAACTTCCTTTACCCACTGCTTCATGTCCTCTCTGTTGTGTGCAGTGTTGTTATTAGGGTTTGCTTGTCCTTTTCTCCCTCCAGTCCTTCTTAGTCTGACAGTTATTCTATTCTTAGCCACCAGAATTATTGCACTGAACATAATGTTTGCAGCCAAAACTTCCGCACATTGTTGTATTTTATATTTTTTTTAAATGCTATTGGATGACATGACAAAAAAGTACCTTTTGTAAAGAATATATACTTTTGCTTAGCTTCTATTATTGTGTGCATAAATATTATGTGGAAAGTGGAAAGGTCAAAAGCTTCAGCAGGGCATTCCAGCACCTGATTGATCAAATAGATGATCGTAAGACACAAGAAAGAGTCCAATGCACCCTCTTCCCCCGCATCACGCATTTGCAGGACATACTACAGCTTTGAAAAAGATTAAACTATCCTTTGTATGTACGGGTAGTATTTACAGATGCCATCAGTCAGTGCGTTTACATGCATTCGAATAACTGGCTCAGTCGGACAGAAATCAAATTATCCGTTTCATGCAACACCTTTGTTCGACTGTGTGCGGTCCAACTACGGTCCGATTGACACCCCTGGATTACTCGATCCGATGCGGTTGATAATCCGACCGTCGCAGCATGTACCGGTGAATTGGACTAGGAACCGAACTTTGCGTCTTTGCCCATGCGCACGCAAGCGCAACGAGTATCGCCACGAGCATCACAATGAGTTGCAGGGCTCTCAAGTGTCACACAGTTCGGTCTTAACTCCCGCCACACATCGTATTTCTTCACGCTGAAAACAACTCTCGGCTATTTAATGTTTTAATGTGCCGCAGCGACAACATGAGCTGGCCCCGCCACTGTCCCCGTGGGGAAAACAAATGCTTTGGAGTTGTACTGTCGCGTGGCGCTTATCAGCCAATCAAAAAAAGGAAATGTGCTACACAACAGGAGTTGTAATGAAAACAGCGCCACCTGTCGTATCGGAGGTGACATGTTTTAAGCCAATGATTCGAATTACTCACTGCCACGTACAATGGGCTAATAGCAGACCCCCCCCCCCCCCCCCCCCCCAAAGATAGCAAAGTCTGACTAAAGCAATATTCGAATTATACCATCATGTAAACGCACTGAGTGCAAATTAACTCAATCTCGTCTTTTCCAAGATCGTGCTGTTGGTAGGCGAATATTTCCCCACGAAACATGTTAAGACCTGCATCCTAAGCAGATTATTTTAAAGGGGTTTATTTTATCCCTATATTATTGGTTACTCTTATACAACACTTCTTAATTACTTTAAAAAAAGTATATCATTACTTTACTAACATCGCTGCTGTTTTTGTATGTACCCACAAGATAAAAATAGGTTATAAAAAATGATCTCCAACATATGAATGCAGTGTCTGCAAAATAATGTCATCATGCTTTTCATCCAGCCTGGGCTCAGATTTTCTGGTAGCCTCCCTCCCTGCTTTAAAGTTAGATTTCCCACAGGATCAGCGTCCAGGTGCCTCATGTTACAAGCATTACAACAACAGTGACAACAAAGTAATTACATCTTGTGCTTTTAAAATCTTACAATACACCATTAACTTTTGCAAATAAAGATATATGATATGTATCACAGTAAAACTCAGATTTGACTGAATCTCTAACTCGTTTCACAAATTGCTCAACATTTGTGTCCTTGGGAATGAAAGTCCCTTCAAAATATGGGCATTCGTCCATTCTAGGAAGAAAAAAGCAGTAAATAGATATAGTATATAAAGAAAATGTACATGTTGCTTTCTCGCAACTTGCCCCCTACAATTGAATCGATACATTTTCCTGTTGCCATCGAGAGACATTGCGACCATGTTATCTCCACAGGCAGGGCATGAGAAATGGTCGTCTCATCAAATAAGTTAATCAATCTTTAGAAATTCTCAGCAGATGTTATGCAAACCTAGTAAATATGAATGCAGAATTAATGTAAAGTTAGATGTCAAAGATCCTGTCTTAAACAGGCATACATTGTGCATTCAATCTGCCAAATATAAAATACAATACACATTTGTTATCATTTATCTACTATGTGCATTACCCTGCCAGCACGAACTGAGAGACTTTCCAGCATTCGAATGAAAGCATGTCTACTTCATAGGTGAGAAATACATCAATGGCAAACACTGTGTGCAAAATTAATTTACCCAAGCCAGTACTGTCATGTCTCGTTGTTTATGTTATGTTTTAAGTTTTAGTCCTGTTTTCCATGTCCGCTTTTATTTTGTAGTAACTGTCCTCTTGTTTCAGAAACTTTATTTCCTGCCCTGGTGTTTCCTCGTTAGTGTGATTGTCTGCTCCGCCCCTGATTGTGTCCACCTGTTCCCCATTTCCTCATGTATTTAACCTGTGTCTACCTGTGTCTTGTGTCAGATCGTCTTGTCCTGATCGTTCATGATAGTGTAGTCTTTTGTCCTGGTGTGCTTTTCCAGCATAGCTGTGATTTTCTGTTTTTAATAATTCCTTTTGATTGCCCTGAACTTTGGAGTCGTGACAAGTACCCTTTTGATATCAAGTCTTTTAACTGTGGTGTCCACCGTCAGTGGCAGTTTGTAGAGCAAGACAGAGGTCATAACAACCTTTTGGGAAACGTTAATACAATGTACATTGAAGGCAAGAAAATGTCTGTGCACTACTATAAATGTCGAAAGATAAGTTACCATTGAGGTTAATGAAGATTACTTTTTATCCAGAACACCTGAACAATAAACTGGGCTGACCACACACACGCACTCTATAAAAAGGGACAGAGCAGACTGGAAGAGCACTCTGGATACTGTGGAGGTGTTGGGGGACGGGAGGATGATGACAAAGCTCTCGTCCCTGATGAACCACACCTCCCACCCCATGCATGACACTCTCGCAGCTCCTTCAGCCACTGGCTGATTCACCCCCGGTGTCGGAGGGAGAGGCAACACAAGTCCTTCCTTCTTGCTGCTGTCAGGCTGCACAACAAACTGCAGTAGATCGCTGGAGATCCTGGCAAACTCAACACTTTACTCAGCACTTTACTTTACTTTACTCAGCACTTTACTTTGTTTTCACCCTGTATATTTAGTATTGGTCACCTCGAGCTAATCACTCGAAATCCAGACTGTTTGCTGTCCTGGCTCCTCAGTGGTGGAACCAGCTCCCCACTGACATCAGGACAGCAGAAAGTCTTTACATCTTCCGCCGAAAACTGAAAACGCACCTTTTCCGACTATATCTGGATTAATCACAGACTTGCACTTGAATGGCTCTTATTATTTTTTAGTTTGACTATGTTGAGGAAATGTTACTTTCTGTATTCTTGTTGTTCTTAGTTTGTACTCTAGGTTGAAATGCACTTATTGTAAGTCGCTTTGGATAAAAGCGTCTGCTAAATGACATGTAATGTAATGTAATGTTTTGTGTTTTTATAATTATTTGTATTAATGCTTTGATGTGCATCGTTGTGATTTTTTTTTTTTTTAAATGTCCTCATTGTGGGATGAATAAAAGGTGTGTGTGTATATATCATATCATTCTTAGTGAGCCTGTGGCACTCAACAAGATGATCAATCAGGGACGGACTAAAGTTAGACCAGGAGTTCTGTTGTATTGAGACGTGGTAATGAATCAAATGCAGAAGGAATCGCTTCTTAAATTTGACTACAGCACTGTCAGTGAGACATCTGGTGTAGAAACTTTTGTAACGGTACACTCCGCTCAGGCTGCTGGCTAACAATGGTGTATATAAACTGTTGGGCAACTTTTTTTTCTTGGTGCAGATACAGGGAGTAAGATCCAATCCCATGCCTTTTGCATAATATACTGAGTTGCCTAGTGTTTATATTAAGTTGACCTGGCTGCTTCAACTTTAATGGTCCATGTAGCAGCTATATCTGTAAACCATGGCCCCATTGATGGAAGGTCAGTTGGTGCACGTCACAGAGTTTCTGTGCAGAACCAGGAAGCTACTCCCTTCTGCTGGAAAGCAGGCTGCAGAATGGGACCTCCCACACGTATTGGCAGCCTTGAACAGGCCAACATATGAGCATGGCTCTCAAGTCGCACGCATTTCGGTCTTAACTCATGCACTGAGCCGCTCTCACTGTGGAGGAATCGAGCACCTGGAGGTCTGCCGTGAGGTGGCACTTATCAGCCAATCAAAAAGAAGAAATGGGCTACACAACAGCCAATCCGAAACCGCTCACTAGCTCCCGCGCTGGCCGTGAAAGTCAAAAACAGTCAGTCAGCGTTCAGAGTTTGCCTCCCTTACCAGCTGCCTCTCCGGACTTGTAGATGGCCCGTTCTAGTCCGCAGATCGTCCACTGCGTACTCTACTGTTTGTTCATCACCCCCTTAAGTGCGCCCCGTGGTTATTTCCGGTCTATAAGCCTTCGCCCCGTTTTACTTTCTATTTATATATTTCGGATAGAAAATCTAAACACTTTTGACTTGACAGGTACTGTCCAGCCAAGTCCCTGTGATTACCATCACACAACTGTTCATGTGGTGCAATGTAATCGTTATCTTCATTTCCGCCATAATATTGACGAGTGACTGGGAGTTGGTCAGTTGGGGTTAGCTCATAACCTAGCCTGCAGGCCACTCCTCTTGCCCCACTTCTACCTTCTTTGCCGCCTGCGGCGTATCCTAAGACCTAAGGGATGAAGGCGACATCCCCGGGCCCTACCAGTTGCAGGATCTCCGGTGTGATAGAGTCCAATATATCAGGGATGTGGACCTTACACTTTCCTCCAATGTCAGTGAGTTCAGCTTGCTCATAATGACCCTCTAATGCACAAACAAATACACACACGGGGCAAAAAAGCTGCTATTAAACAGTGCTGAGCCGCTGCGTACATGTGTTGCCATCGGTGACGATAATGAACAATCAGGGGACATGGTGAAGAAACATACACAAGAAGCACGTATACATTTCTGTCATTGATTGAATTTGTTGTAACGCTGTTAATTCTGTACACATGACATCCATTGCTTCTGTCCATCTTGGGACAGGGATCCTACTCGGTTGCTCTCTTCAAGGTTTCTTCCCTTTTTCCTCAAGTTTTTTTTCTATTTAAGGGAGTCATGTGTACAGATTGTAAAGCCCTCGGAGGCAAATGTGTAATTTGTGATATGGGGCTATATAAACTAAATTGAAAATAAATAAACTGAATATGCTAGTTACTGAAATCCATTCACTGTAAAAAAAAATGACAGTCTTCATCTGTCATACAGACCACACATTGCTCTTATGATGTCTGTACAGTGGAGGTGATGATGCATCTTGCTTATCTGAATGAATCATTGCTTTAGGCTAGAACTGTTTTTTCCCCTTTTTGTCATTGCAAAAATATATTTCTATAACGCTATGTGGCATTTGGCAGCGGATGAAACACTGATTGCCGCTGGGGAATAAAGAGGAATGAAGTATAGTGGGGCAAGGGATTGAAAAAGAAAACATGCCATTAATCATCTGCCAGTGTTTTTTGGACCATCAAGCTATGGGCCACAATGGAACGTTGCATTAGTTAGGGAAGTCAGCTCATTGTAATTGCGCTACTTTTCACAGCATACACAAAAAGTGTTTTCTTACTCGTATAATGTCATTAATATTAGTTTTTACTATGGTGATGCTGCACCCATAAAAGAGCAGCAAAGAGTCAAAGTAGGAGAGTGAGCAGGGGTGCCGTCATGTCGTCTTCTGAGTGCAATAAAGATGTGCCAACTACAACTCTTATGTCGGTGAATCCTTGGTGCTTTGGGGGGAAACCCACGGGTGACGACCACAGAGCTGTCACAAATATGTACACATATGACCTCAGATCAGGAAAAAGAAGAAACCTTGGGAGAGCAACAGAGGAGGAGCCCTTTGCCCGGATGGACAGAAGAAATATGTCACGTGTACAGATGAACAGTGTTACAGAGCTAAAACACATTGAATGAACAGAAGGAGTTAGAGACAAAGGGGCATCAACATGGCCACAGAGGCAGTCCCGGCTCCAGACACAGCCCCGGTCCATGTAAACCTGAGAGGCGAGAAAGCACAAAGACTCCGGGGAATAATTTGAGTTAGTAATGTGCCTTGAAGAGACATATTTGTCCAGATGGGAGAGAGAAAGAAGAGTAGAGGCCTGTAGCAGCATATCCAAGGGCTGGACCGGGGCAAACTATTCTTTCGTGTGACCGAATCCCATGAAAACTCAACTTACAGACGCGCAGTGGCTGCAATAGACGCCAAACAATTCTGGGCGGCGCGATGTGGGCGGTGCGTTTTCAGCGGCGCAATGTCCGCCCCGAGTTGAAATATTTCAAACTTTGAGGGGGTCATCTCGCAACTCGGGCCAATCGGCTCTTGAGTTCCGCTCTCGTAGCGCTGGAAGCGAAAGTCTTTCAGACGTAACAGTAACATCATCGGGGAAAGGGACCGAGCTGAATGAGCCTACGGGTGATGTCATGAACCCAAACACGAGGGCGTGAGTGTGTGAGATGTCCACAACAAATTTAAAGCAGAACTACTGGTTAGTTATTCTGGTGGATGAAGGAGATGATGACTGTCTTTACAGAGACGAGACAGAGACAAGCCCAGACCCTCGCTCAGCGTCTCAACACTCATGGCTTGAACACAGCAAATGGTCGAGCGAGTAAACTCACGCGTTTTGGGCGACGCAAAAAATAGTTTTGCTTTTGGTGTGAATGCACCTTTTACAATAAGCGCTATCAATGAGGAAAGTCTTAAGCCTACTCTTAAGGCCCAGTCACACCGGGGAAACGCACGGCCGGCGCATAATTAAGATCTGTGCGTCGCTGTTCGTCCAAGTTTTGGGAAAAGCTAACAATAACCCAGCGAGTTGACAGCGTATTGAACGTATATGTTCAAATAATCCAACGAATACACAGCGCGTTGCTAGTGCGTGGAACACATGCATCACTTATGCAGCATGCACGCACCGCGCATGCGCAACGCACAGCCAGCGAATAGCAGAGTCTGTATAAAAAAGCGGCTGCTCATGTTGCTTGTCGTAGTGTTTTGACAACTGCAAGACTCCAAGATGCCAAAACGAAGGATCCAGACATCCAAGAAGAAAACTCCTGCTCCTGATACTATGCCTAGTGGTATAGGCAACGAAATGTCCAGCCTGGACCCTGCTATTTTTAGAGATGCTTCACGCTATCCACCCTCATCTCGGGGCTCCCCTACTCCCTCACGCTCAGTAGACAGTCGTCTATCGCTGGTCGCGGTTTTGATAGACATCAGCCGACGAACATACAACGAATACCCAGCGTGTGCTCTGCGTGTGCCTGGCGTCCTTCTGGCGTGTACATGTATGCGTCGAGCTCTGTGCACATTTTCGTGCATGCACAAAAACCCCGACGCACGAAGCGTTGGCCCAGCGCGCTCGACGAACGAGTAACGAATGCTGACACACACCAAGTGAACGACAACGCACGAGCCAAAATTGGTTATGTTTTCGAGCGTTGGTCGTGTGTTTCCCCGGTGTGACTGGGCCTTTACATGTGGTGACAGTCTGCCTCCCGGACTGAATGTGGCAGATAACTGAAGTCTCTGGCTCCCATCCAACTTTTTGAGACTAGGAACCACAGATATGATGTAGAAAGGGCGACTATGGGTCAGTTGGTTGGAGGTTCAATCCCCGCCCAAGTTTATGTGTCCTTGAGCAAGACACTTAACCCTGACTTGCTCCCTGTAGCCGCGTCTACGTATGGTGTATGAATATAACAGGATTGTAAGTCGTCGCTTTGGATAAAATCGTCAGCTAAATAACATATTAATAATAATAATAGAAAGTCACTCAACTGATTTGCGACTACTTTCTCAAGGATGCTTGAGAGGAAGGGAAGTTTAGATAGATATATACTTTATTGATCCCCAAGGGGAAATTTGTCCTCACAGTAGCAGCGCCAATAAACTAAACACACGAGAATAAAATATACTTCCACATTCCAGAGCTATCATAATCTAACAGATTGAAAAGCCAGTTTTGATTTGAACCTCACTATGAAAAAAAAACATCAGTTATTGTAGCAGCATAATGCAGCAATAAACACCATGTTGCAGCTGCTTAGGTTTTAATCTCACCAACAAATGTGTCTAACTGTGATTTTAAACAGAACATAAACTTTCTTTGAAAGTCTTACAACAGGAAGAGTTGGGCAGAGTGATGGACAAAGCGACTCACTCACTGAATAACTTCCACTCACCCATCACTTTTTTTGTAGTGTCTGTCCATGGGGAAGGTGGTCACAGGTGTTTTTCCGATGGCTATCATGCAGTTGTCCTCAGAAACGAGCAGAACCGGAGAAGACAGGGGTCGCTGCTGCATGAAACCATTAGGATCCTCGGAAGTCTAGATGACACAAATTAATCAAGAAGATTAGAAAAACATTGCAAGTAACAAACTTAAGACCTGGACTGGGATATTAGTGAAATCATATTGTACTTTAAAACACAGTCAAAATAACCCCTCAGCATTAAGCCCACTACAAATGATGTAAGTACTACATTAAGTACACTATGGAAAACACTTCCCCTTCGGAGCTTTTGAAATGATAAAAGTTTACCTCAAAATAACTAAACCTCATATAAAATGTATACCTGAAAAACTGTAACATATATTATGAAATGTTTCAGTAAGTCTTTAAATCTTACCGCTAGGACGTGGAAAAGAGCCTCGCTGCTTGAGCCTAGTTTCTTCGGTGGCAAAGTGCTGGACAGAGAGCAGTGGCAGGGCTCTGAATACAGCTGTGATATGCTCCACTGGTTTATTGGAAAAGGAACAATACAAGGTTGTACCACAAATAACTTTAACATAACAAATATGTACAAGACATTATAATATAAAATGAACAAGTCAATGTATTCTGACTTCACCTCCATTCAAAGTTTTTGGAGGATTCATGAGCTTCTTCATCACTCCATAAAACTGGACTTTTGAATAGAAGGTTTTCCATCTGTTCTGCATCTCTGATATGTACTGGGAGTTGGTCGGTTGGATGATTCGCTACAGCTCATCCAGCACCTGAAAAATAAAGAACGAAAAACTGAAAAGTACATTCTGATGACTTCTTCAAAACAAAAACAAAACTTTGCTTACATGATCGAGTTCTATGAAACAAGGGTAACCCTCTAGACTCTTTGTTGCTCTGTCTTGCTTCTTTTAAAACATCAGAGGTGATGAAGCGTCTTCGAGACTGAAATTCCATGTTCAGCTAATGAGTTACCGCAGCTTGGTTTGGCTTTTTTGACTTGTACATTTGTTGGAGGGTGTTGTAGTGTCTTACTTGGATCTTCTGGCTGTCCATGATGTAAGCTGAAGACAGGAATGTTATGGTAGAAAGGGCACATGAGATTCCCAAATGAAATGTAATACAATACATACATTCTTCATCAGTGCTCTTCCGGTTCTTCGCTGGGGTACTGGTTCTAGGTGACGGATCTACTGGGTTACCCATTGGACTAACAGGTGATGATTCAAAAATAATGGTGGATGTACTGGAATCTCCATCATAGTCAGTCGTTGCAACGTCTGAACTGACTTCTTGTCGTGGTTTCTTGGAAGGAGGACCTTTGGCCTTCTTTGGACTTCTGACATTTGAGAGTCTCTTCATGATCTTTTTGGCAACATGCTCCTGAGAGGCATACATAGTTAACATAAAAAAACGACAAACTCAAACTTTCCTATATATTTTAATTATAGCTTTTGGCAATGTCTTGCTCCATTTGAACTTTGTCACAATTCAGCACTGTATGAACAGAAATCTCAGTATTAACTCAGTATTATCATACCAGCAACAAGCAAAAGTGACGAAATTTACTCACGCACTCATTGTTTGATGACCTTATCATTGGATAGTAATCTACTAGTCATTAAGATTTAACAAACAATCAAACAGAGGTGTCAAGTAACAAAGTACAAATACTTCGTTGCTCTACTTAAGTAGAAATGTTGGGTATCTATACTTTAGTGGAGTATTTATTTTTCAGGCGACTTTCTACTTCTACTCTTTACTTTTTCACGCAAATATCTGTACTTTCTACTCCCTACATTTTAAAAATAGCCTTGTTACTATTTCATTTTGGTTTGTTCAAAAACACACAAAAAAAAGCCAGATAAATCGCGCCATCCGGATAGAGTGAATTTGATCGTGGTTGGATGAGAAGTATAAACATACCATTCCGACACCCTATTGGTTTTCTACGCGATGCACCTGAAGACAACATCAATCAACCGTTACAAATCACGTCACTCTCCAGCAAGGACAGCAGAAAAGCATTTTACAAAGATGTCCATGTCTGAGAACTCAAGTGAAATCTCCCACGCCCAACCAAGTATCAGCGAGGAGGTTGATGGCCAACAAGACCAGCCAACTCTTGTACATCCCTGGCCGTACCTGGAAGAATTTTTCGAGATGGTTGGGTGCAAAAACAGTTCATTTCGAATGCGCTGCAAACTCTGCGCACCCAAGTACCACAAGCTAATGGCTTTCAAAAACACGCCGTCGAATTTGAAAAAGCATATTGAGGTAAGCTGAAAGTTTGTTATTATCAGTCGATTATTGACAAAATATTGTAGTAACGTAAATGTGCAATGTTTGCTATGGCTAGTCCTAGGTGCATGCCAAGACATTCCATGGTTTTGCTTGCTTAGTAGTAGCTAACGTTAGTCTCATTCAACGTTGCTAGTTTGTTTGGTGGGCTCTGTGTGAGATTTTATATTTGACTTTAGCCAAATGTTATCTGAGCTTATATTTAAGCAATACGGTATGAGAGGCGGTACGAAAGCAGTGTGGAGGATGACGCTCATCACCGATGTGAAGAAGTGCTCTCGCTGCTTCAGTCCGTCTCTTCTCCGTCACTTTATTCTCCTCCATGATGTTTAGAGAGCTTACCGATGTAATTATCTCTCACTGGAAATTGACGATTTTGTGAACCCTTTTCATTCCTCATCTTATTTTCCGGTTGTATGCACTCGCTCCTCGCTAGCTATTCTCTCTGAGCGTTATCTGCTCTGCTCTCCTGATTGTGAGCCGTTCAATGTTTGATTGTACAGCAGGAACAGGGGCCACAAATACATTATTCACCGCTGATATTCTCATCAAAAGTCATTCCCCCCAAAATATTGTAGCGACGTGTGTGTTGTCGTTCGTTATGCTAGTGTAGGGGACGCTACGTTAGCTTATTAGCTGTTCCGTTTGAGCTAGTTATTGTTAGTGAAGAGCCCCGTTGCAATACTGTGAACAGTCAAGCAATAAACCTGCAAATTAAGGTGCAGCGTCTGAGTTTTTACTGCGGACGTTACGATATCAAAGTTTACACCAAACATGGCTGTGGCTCAAAAGAGGGGACCCATGGAGTCATGGTAGCTAGCTAGCGATCTGGACACAAGCTGGGGTCTGATCAGCCCCGGCTGGGTCACCTGGAGGAGGGCGTATGATGTTGAAAGACCCGAAACGTCCAATGATTCCAGGAACATCACTGAAGATGTGTCCAGATTAGGCATCAGTAGATGTATGTACACAGTGAATACCCTGAGTGATCAGTGACAGCCAGGAAAGACTGGATGACAACCATGAATAGTGTGGTGACTACTGGAGAGTCAGTGACAGCCCGGAGAGACGGCAACCGGAAACAACGCACAGGTGTTACACCTGGTGAGACGCAGGAGGGGCCAGGCCCGGAGTCACCCCATAGTGCCCAGAACCTCCAAGTGTTGCAAACGAATCCTTTGAGCATCAAGTCTGACAGGAGGCGGATCAAATGGCCTGCAGCTAGCATGACCTCACTCTGGAAGCAGTTCGATGACGATGTCGACCAAATTCTGGAGGCAATGGCGAAAGGAGAGGCAGACGTAAACGTGCTGCTTTCACTTAGTTCACTAAGGATTTACTGGGGCAGAAGCGCAGTGGCAAACTGGCCTCCTCGCAGGAAGACATAGACCAACATCTGAAGCAGACGTACAGTGACCCCGCAAGAGAGCAGGAGTTGGGAGAGTGTAACAACCTCATAGAACCCCCTGAACCAGAAGTGCAGTTTGACATGTCGGAGCTGCAGCTAAAGGAAGTCAGGGAGGTTGTCCGCAAAGCAAGGGCAAGCTCTGCACCAGGACCGAGTGGCACTTCATACAAAGTGTATAAGAACTGTCCCAAACTCCTGCTGCGTCTGTGGAAAATCCTGCGAGTCTTCTGGAGAAGAGGGAGGATCCCGGAACAATGGAGAGTGGCTGAAGGGGTATGGATCCCGAAGGAGGAAAACTGCACTCAGCTAGACCAGTTCCGCATCATCTCCCTGCTGTGTGTTGAGGCAAAGGTTTTCTTTAGTGCTGTTTCCAAACGGCTGTGTACCTACCTGGCAAAGAACACCTACATCGATACATCTGTCCAGAAAGGCAGCATTCCAGGAATGTCAGGATGTCTGGAGCATACTGGTGTGGTGACACAGCTCATTCGGGAGGCCAGAGAGAACAAGGGCAACCTGTCAGTGTTGTGGCTTGACCTGGCAAATGCATTCAGTTCCATTCCACACAAGCTGGTTCAGCTCACCTTGAGAAAACATCATGTACCCAGCAGGTGTAGAGACGTCATCGCTGATTATTACAGCAATTTCAGGATGAGGGTCTCTACAGGAGCAATAACATCAAGGTGGAGATCGGTATCATCACAGGGTGTACTATCTCTGCAACATTGTTCTCCCTAGCCATGAACATGCTCACTATGTCTGCTGAGCCAGAGTGCAGAGGGCCCCGCACAAACTCCGGACAACGGCAACCACCCATCAGGCCATTCATGGATGACCTCACAGTCATGACAGAATCAGTCCCAGGCTGCCGGTGGATTCTGAAGGGACTTGAGAAGCTGGTGGAGTGGGCCCGGATGCGTTTCAAACCCGCCAAATCTAGATCGATGGTGCTGAAGAAAGGAAAGGTGGAGGACAAGTTTCATTTTAACATCACAGGGACAGCCATTCCAACTATCACAGAGAAGCCAGTCAAGAGCTTGGGCAAGGTTTTTGACTGCTCTCTGAGAGACACAAAATCTATCCAGTCGACCTGCACTGAGTTGGATGGCTGGCTGAAATCCGTGGACAAGTCAGGCCTACCTGGGAAGTTTAAAGCCTGAGTCTACCAACGTGGCATTCTTCCCAGGATCTTGTGGCCCCTCCTTGTCTACGCGGTCCCCATCTCAACAGTTGAGACCATGGAGAGGAAAGTCAGCAAACATCTCCGGAGATGGCTTGGATTACCAAGGAGCCTGAGCAGTATTGCACTCTACCGGAACACCAACAAACTGCAACTGCCTTTCAAATCCTTGGAGGAGGAATTCAAGGTAAATAGAGCCAGAGAAGTGGTTCAGTACAGGGACTCAAGCGATCCGAAGGTGGCTAAAGCAGGGATCCAAGTGAGGACTGGCAGGAAATGGAGGGCAGAGGAAGCAGTTCAAGAGGCAGATGCAAGGCTGCATCACAGGAGCCTGGTGGGAGTGGTCACACAAGGTCGAGCAGGGCTAGGATCCTTTCCAACTCCCCAAATGAACACCAGGGGGAAGGAAGGGCGACGACTTGTTCAGGAGGAGGTGAGAGCAACAGTGGAGGAGACGAGAACCTGCAAGGCAGTGAGAATGAAGCAACAGGGAGCTTCGACGAGGTGGGAGAATGCGGTTGAAAGGAAAGTGACCTGGGCTGAGCTTTGGAAAGCCGAGCCTCACCGCATCAAATTCCTCATCCAGGCAGTGTATGATGTGCTTCCAAGCTCGTCAAATCTGCACATATGGGGCATAGCAGAGACACCAGCATGCCCACTGTGTTCCAAGCGAGGAACCCTGGAACACATCCTCAGTTGCTGCACAAGGGCACTTGGAGATAGTCGGTACAGGTGGAGGCATGACCAAGTCCTCAAGACCATTGCTGAAGCTATCAGCGCAGGAATGGCGTGGGCAAAGCAGTTCCGACCCTCCAAGAAAACCATCACCTTTGTCAGAGCTGGGGACAAGCCAACTTCTGCCAGAAGAACATCATCTGCAGGCATCCTGACGTCTGCAAGAGACTGGCAGTTGTTGGTGGACCTTGAACATCAGCTGAAGTTCCCCAGCCATATTGCAGTCACCACCCTGCGACCGGACATTTTCCTAGTATGAGTCCACCAAGCAAGCAGTGTTGCTGGAACTGACAGTCCCGTGCGAAGATCGCTTAGAAGAAGCCTTTGAGAGGAAGCTCTCCAAGTACGCAAGACTGTCAGTGACTGCCAGCAGGCTGGCTGGAGAGCAAGGTGTTTCGCTGTGGAGGTTGGATGCAGAGGATTTGCAGCCCGTTCCTTGGCCAGAGCCTTCAGCAGTTTAGGCTCGAGGGTGAGAGAAAGAGGAGAGCCATCCGCAGTACCACCGATGCGGCAGAGAGAGCCTCAAGATGGCTGTGAATCAAAAGAGGGGACCCATGGAGTCATGGTAGATAACTAGCGATCTGGACACAAGCTGGGGTCTGATCAGCCCCGGCTGGGTCACCCGGAGGAGGGCGTATGATGATGAAAGACCCGACACGTCCAATGATTCCAGGAACATCACTGAAGATGTGTCCAGATTAGGCATCAGTAGATGTATGTACACGGTAACTGTCAAGCTTGAAATGACAACTACTAGTTGCAGTTTAAAAGGAATTAAAGCCAGACTATTATCAATAATGCTACTTTGTGGTCATGTCAGCAGCTGCTTGTGCTCCTAAAACAGCTGTAAATATTCCGGTCTGTTCAACATAATTTCATAGACCAGTGAAATTGCTCCCTAACTTGTAGTCTGACCTTCTTTCATGAACTTCAAGCAGGGCATTTAATACAGCGGAAGTCCTAGATAATCAGAGTTTATGGTTTGAGAGAAATAATATGAATCTTAATCTGTACCTATACATACATTTTCTCCACAGAAGAAACACCCCACTCGTCTAGAGAGGTACACGCAACTTACTTCATCAGCCGTCAAAAGGAAGTCATCCACTGAAGGTTCTTTGGACCCACCCTCCAAACAAACCAAGCTGTGGGAGACTCTAAGAGTGTCCCAGGCAAGTGTGGATAAAGTAGTCCTCAAATTTGTTGTTGAAGGCTTGCACCCACCACACATTGTTCAGCAACAGGGCTTCATCTTGTGCAACATCTTCAGTCAAATACAAATGTCATGACGCGCAATACTGTTGTGAACCAAGTCACAAAGGCCTCTGTTAAAATGAAAAGAAAACTGAAAGCTGCCCTTAGTGAAATTGATTTTGTAGCAACAACAGACTGCTGGACGGCACACCGCCGTGGTTTCAATGGTGTCCCTGCGCACTGGTTTAACCCCCAGACCATGCAGAGATCCTGTGCTCTACATCCGGGATATGGTCACACCCCGGCACGTTCGCTCCACTCGGCAACAGCCAACCGACTTGTGACTCCTGCACCTCGAGCTAATCACTCGAAATCCAGACTGTTTGGTGTCCTGGCTCCTGATTGGTGGAACGAGCTCCCCACTGACATCAGGACAGCAGAAAGTCTCTACATCTTCCGCCGAAAACTGAAAACGCACCTTTTCCGACTATATCTGGATTAAAACACAGATTTGCACTTTAGTAGCACTTGAATGGCTCTTATTATGGTACTTTTGTAGTTTGACTGTGTTGAGGAAATGTTACTTTCTGTATTGTAGGTTGAAATGCACTTCTTGTAAGTCGCTTTGGATAAAAGCGTCTGCTAAATGACATGTAATGTAATAATGTAATGTGCTGCCCTGGCATGCAAGCAACTTAAAGGGTCACATAACTTTCCTGCCCTGGCTGGTGCCCTTAATGATATTCACACAGAATTCAATATCAGAGAAAAGATTGTTCGCACTACAACTGACAATGGATCAAACTTCCTGAAAGCCTTCAGAGTTTATGGGCAGACTGACGAGAACAATAATTCTGAACCTGTAGGACAGGGTGATGGAGGCCAAATTAATGATTATGATTAAGATGAGGAAAACATTGAGGTTGTTGAATTTGTTGATGCCGGAGCCCTGTTGGACAAAGATGACTACTTGGAATACCAGCTACCTAAGCACCATCGTTGCGCCTGCCACCTCCTCAATTTAGTGTCCACGGTTGATGCTTCAAAAGCAGAGGTCAACCCACACTACAAGCGTGTGGTTAGGTCCACATTTGCCAAATGCTCTAGCCTGTGGAACAAAAGTTCAAGATCAACCACTGTATCTGAAGTAATTGAAGACCACTCCAAACTTCAACTCGTAAGGCCTGTTGCTACAAGGTGGAATTCACTCTTCTCAGCCGTAGAAAGAATAGTGAGAATAACAAGAGAACAAGGCGAGGGAGCCCTTGCAGCTGTCTGCAGTGAACTAGATATACCTAAGTAAGTGCTTGTTTTTCTTTCTTTCAGTTAATGAAGTGATTAACAATAGATCACGTTACAGTTTTATACTTTGAGTACTGTAGAACACATGTATGTATTATGCCAATATGCAGTCCCCAAATTTACTATGGATGTGATTTGTAGCAACACAACTACATTTCTAAAAGTCTCAGATGATAATGTTTCCTTTTTAATTATCAAGTTAAAGGTGCTACATTAAGTAAGCTAAATGGTTTCATGTTTTTCTGTTCTTCTTTGTACAGGTTTACTCCAGTGGAACTTGCATTTCTTGCAGAATATGCAAAGACAATGAGCCCAATTGCCAAGGCACTTGACATCCTTCAAGGAGAAACCAGTGTTCAGATGGGATGGTTGGTCCCAACCATAACTCTGCTAAGGACCAAGCTCCCGCACCTTCACGTTGCCTCCAAGTTCTGTGAGCCTTTAATCACGGCACTTCTTTCAGGCCTTCAAAAACGCTTTGGAGAGATGCTTGCAGATCCAGAGCTAATAGCCGCAGCAATTCTAGTTCCCAAATTCAAGACATGCTGGTGACAAAAATATCCTCAAACTTGGTAAGTGTCTCACTTCTCAACTTCCCCTCAGTATGTAATTTCTATGGAGACAGTGAAATTACATGTAATGACACACACACAATTCAATACACAATTACAATACTGTCATATGGTCTAAATCAGGGGTCGCCAACCTTTTTGAGTCCGAGGGCTACTTCAAGAGTACAAAATAATCCAAAGGGCTACTTTTTTTAGTTGTGGGGGGAGGGGGGGGTGCCGCTGCCGCTAGCGATTGCTGGCGAGAGAGCTCACCTGCGCGCATAACAGCTGAGCAAGGCGCACGCTGCGCGAGGACAGGGGGCCGCCCCCCGTTATAACGGTAGGGGAAACACTGCTTTAAGCTCGGCTCATTGGCTCATCATCCTGGCTCTTTGAGAGAGAGCTCCTTGCAGTGAGGAAGCCAGAGGAGCAGCCTCCCCCCAGGTCCTAGTGCATGTCCTTCTTTTTTTTTTTTTTTTTGACGGAGCTCAATGTTGAATGTTTTTAGAACATGCCGTGCGGGCGACTCACCTGGTCACTGCGGGCGACCAGGTGCCCGCGGGCACCATGTTGGCGACCCCTGGTCTAAATTATCCTGATTATGTTTTTTTTAAATCCACAGGCCTTGACTATATTAGAAGCCACTTGGACTGTCAGGCTGAGAATCACGCCATCAAGGGCTCCCAATCATCTGAGGAAGAGGACTTCTTTTCCTCCTTGAAGACCGGGCCTCTTGCAACGACCCACCAGTTGGATGCGTACCTGGGGTGCCCAGGAGACACAGTAGATGTACTGAAGTCCTTCCCAGCTGTGTGCCAGATTTCACTTAAGTTTAATACGGCATTCCCTGCCTCAGCAGCCTGTGAAAGACTGTTTAGTGTTGCAGGGCTCATCTTCAGGCCAAGAAGAGCATGCATTGGCTCAAATAACTTTGAGAACCTGTCACTATAGGCCCCTGAGACGAGTTTTCTTTAATGGGAAAAAAATCCCCTTACATTACTTTTACTTTTATACTTTTAAGTAGTTTTGAAACCAGTACTTTTATACTTTTACTTAAGTAAAAAGCTTGAGTTGATACTTAAGCTCTTACAGAAGTATTTTTACCCTAGTATCTATACTTCTACTTGAGTAATGAATGTGAATACTTTTGACACCTCTGCAATCAAAGCTCACAATCGTGGGTTCGTAGCCAACCAGGCTCTACAGGTACAAGCTAAAGCAAGTATTGCTGTCTAACTCAAGTCAAGAATGCAAAAAGAGATTTCTTCCAGTACAAAGAAATATTAATCGTCAGCAGCCAATCACCTATTTTCAAAAGTGAGTCCTTTGTTGTTCAGTCGTGCAACACCTTGTTGGTTAAAAGTCTGTTATCAAAATGGAGGGGTCAAACGTCATGTCACTTCCGGTCAGACTACTAAAAAAGTCCCTTCGCAATAAAAGTCAAGTATGTTACTCTCCGAATTAAAGTAATAACCGGCTAACTACTAGCGTTGCGTTTTCCCTCTCTTTCTTACAGAAGGACCTAAGTGCCTGTGTCGTGGCCTGTTCCTGTTCCTTGTTTTATTCTGGGCCACGTTACGGGACTCCGTTGTCTTGAATCACACACTCCAAAAATAATGACCCCCGAGACGTTGATTCCGTTTCCACCTTGTCGATTTATTTCCACTTAAATCGAACAAACAAATCATAAGTCTAACTTGAGTTCTAATCTAAATAATATCGTGAGCTTAACGTGAGGTCAAAAACTGTCTCGATGCCCCGTTCCATACAGGAAATTAAGCCGATATTCGGTTCCGCCTCTTCCTCTTATACCAGCTGATCCTCATCAAACTTAATATAAATAATACACAAAAGCATTTCAAATATGAATATAAGATAAGTAAACAGCCTTTCATTCCACACATACATTATATAACATGATTTATAATCAAACAAAATATATGGCTCCAAGAGAGCTTTACTCATCCTAACCAGCCTTAACCCTTCACATACATGCAGATACACATACCAGGAGAATAAATGAAAATATTGGGGGGGGGGTCAATGTCCAGTTAATGATGTTGTGTCCATTGTTACTGAGGGCCCCACATAAAGACCAAAATGAGAAAACTGTCACGGTCAATGCGTGACACTTGAAAGCTCTGCATTCATAATACAGTCATAATAATGGTCTTCCTAATATTTTCTATTATAATATCTTTCTATATGTATTAATTTAAAGTATAAGACTTCCTATATGTACATGTTATAAGAGTGACTGAAACTGGGCACATCACAGATGATGGAAATCAGGCTCCGGGTACGCGTGAATTAAATTTAACAACATTTAATGGCAAGAAGTGTAAACAAACAATTAAGGCTCCCGATCGTGGGTTTCGTGGTGATCCGGGCTCCTTAGGAACAAGCCTCGAAGGAGCCGGGTCTGCGACAAAACTACCCCAGTACAGAGCATTTGTCGCAAAATCACGTACTTTTCAAAGGTTAGTCCAACGTCTAACACCTTCCTGTTGGATAAAGGTCCCGCGATCAAAATGGAGGGGTCAAAGGCCATGAATCCCGGGTCAAAACGTCACTTCCGGTCAAGTCGCTAGACAAGTATTTTCACAATAAAACTCCCGTCTGTTATTGTCTGCATTAAAATCACTTCACAGGCTTCGACAATTCTGAAATACTAAACTAACGTTCACTCTCATGCAACATACATTAATTCTTGCCATTTACATTTGCATAGAGTAAACAGTACCCCTATGCTTTATAACACATTAATAACAATATCAATATTCTCCCCCTAATATAGTTCTATGTGTATTAATTTAAAGCATAAGACTTCCTCTGCACATATGCAATATCAAAATATACTATTACAACCTAACAATCGGCACTGGTTCAGGGCAAGAGATCACTAATGTCACGGGGCGATAACCAGGGATCCAAAGCACGAAGAAATTTATAATAATTCTTTACTGGAGTACCGGCAGGAACAGAACAGGCAGAAACGGAACTACAGAACGTTGGAGAGCTTGGTTGGAAAAACACAAGAAAATCTGGCAGAGGACAAGTGTATGTGAGGGGACCTAAGGAGGTGAAGGATTTATGAGGGAATAGGCTGCAGGTGAGACGGGCATGAAGACCAGGTTAAAGTAATGAGGGATGATCAGGTATGACATGAGTATTAATCAGACCGGATGAAAACAACTAAGAGAAGGAATGTGTGGAGCTGAACTGTTGCAACTAATCTTGCCTCTGATATTTAGATTATTTGTATTGAAGAAGTTCATCAGGCTACTGAGGTCTATAGGAATGCACTCGCTGTAACCCTGGCTACAGTGCTTAAGAGAAACCTGGGGTTGTTATTTTTCTCTATTACTGATGAGTAATAGGTTGCTCTGGCATTACGATGGGCCTTCCTATGTTTTAAGATTCTCGCCAAACTAACTGATTTTTCCAAATATATTATACAGCTTCTGAACTGAATATCTTTCCATTTCCTCATTTGAACCTTAAAAGCAAGGAGCAAACGGTAAACTGTAGGTTTGCTGTGTAAAACCAGCTGCACCTGTCAACAACCTTTGTATGGGTGCTTCCCAGGGTGCTGCACAACAGCAAAACAATGCTGTGCTTCAACACAAGTGGTCATAGTGCCTCAAGTCTTAACTCAACATTTCCCCTTGTGTGTCTCGCCGAGTTGTCTGCTGTGATTGATGAAGTCACTTTGATCCTCTGTTGGTTTCTGAAAGCCCCACTTCCCCTCTAGCTGTGGACAACTTCCCTTTCTCAGTCTCTCAGCGAACTTTCTTTGAAGAGGGGGGCTCTTTTCCTTTGAATGTGGGGTAACATTTTTCTGTGTCACTTCAATTTTCACCTTTCCACTCTGTCTGGAGGCGATGCCTCTCCCTCACAACCATAATCTCCGCTCTCATTTTGGTCGAGGGTGACATCTCTTTATCGTCTTTTTTGCCCTTCTATCCGTCTCGTGTGATGGCACTGTTGTCTTTTTGTTAATTGAATATCTCTAAGAAAATACTGTAACATGGTATGTCAACACATTGTCATTCTGAGTGTTACAATCAATGAGCACAGAAAACCATATTGTCACAAGGACAATTCAAATCACAGAAAATAATCTGTTCAGTGGTATATATTACATCTCTTATACACCATTCCGCTGTCATGATTCTAAAATTGCATTTTCCCATTTCAAGAGCACAAACACACACCATAATACAGACTGGTGATTATCAGCACAAGTTCATCAAAATGTCACACAAAGGCAAAATAATGTAATTTATAATTAATAATTTATCTCTCTAAAAATCACATTTGCAAAAACGTTTTTTGGGGAAAGACCATATTTACATAGTCAATGGGTCCTATTGTCTTGCCTTGCAATACCATTGGATTGTAAATGTGTATATAGGTGTGGTCATAAGGCCATGAACTCACTCCACCTGCAAACTTTCCCGGAAGCACATTTCCTTAGTTCATTCAACTGGATATATCAACATTGAAGTAATTAAATTCCATGAAATATTTTTGGGTGATTATTAGACTATGTACTTCATGTAAATACTAAGTTATTGTGGAATTAATGCATCACATTAGATTTACAGCTTGTTATGTCATTGCTGTATTTTTACAACGTTGGGTGAAATGGTAGCTAAATTAGCAGGTGCACCTTGCACACTACATGGAGACATTCCACTCGGATGTTCAGATACAGGATAAATACTTACAGAAATATAATGTATTTGATGATTCACACTTTACAAAAGGGTTCTTTCTTATTTTAAGTTTAGACCATATTTGAATATTCTAAATGGGTTAGGGTAGAATGTTTGCAGAATGCTTTGGAGGATGGTTTCAGGGACAAGTATAAATGTTCAGGAGTGTGGGAGTTGCATGTATTTTGCATTGGTCAGGCAGAGGTGTGAATGTTTTGGGGTTGCATATATATAATCTATTGTTGAGGGAGAGGTGTAAATGTTCTGGAATATGGGGATGTATTTTCCTTTTGTAAATGTAAGTAGAGGGCACATTAGACTAGCCAGACAGTATTGTGTGCCTGAATAGGATTAATTTCCATTGGAATTAGTTATACTTCCATTTCAGAATGCCACCAGCAAGGAGAGAAAATGCTGAAATTCTGCTACCAACTAGGCCCAAAGGTGCAATATCACGTTTCCCTAAAAACTTACAAAGACATTTATTTTAAATTAATCCTTCATTATCTGCCTGAGAATACTCTTACAACATCATCTGACTTAAAAGAAAAAAGATTTAGATATTATTTATATGTCTGGGTCTTACAGGGTTAAAAGACACACTGGCAATCGACAAGCCAATGGCCACAAGAATAACATCAAACTCATAGTTTATGTGTACCACTCACTTACCGTTTGCTGGACATGGACTTTTAAAAATGTTTTTATTATAAGACAAAAGACTATACATAAACATAACACCTAGATGACGACAAAACATCATAACAGAGTATTGAAGAATTGGGTGTGTCTGAGCCCTTTTGAAATCAAAGAAACAAAATACATAGATGCATGTACATGAAATGTAATTGTTTTTCAGGCAGACAGTTTTTATACGATTAATTAATTAATAAAATGGGTGGTGTGATGTTTGTAAAAACATAGTACACTATATCTACCAGATGTAGTGGTGCTCTGTTGTATTGTAAATCGTGGATGAGGTTAGTTTTTCCATTAAAAAATATATTCTGTCTTGTATTTATATTTCTCCAGTGTGTGATATGAGTTTTTTTCTTGACTTCCAGTTTATGAGTATAGTTTTCTTGGCGATAGTTAGGGCCATGAGAAGTATACTGCAGTTTATTGTTGTAATGTCTCCTAATAAACACAGTAATGGAGATAGCAAGACAAGGCAAACAGACAGATTCAGTTATTTTTTTTAAAAAGTGTTGAAATGATGTGCATTGCCATGTGGTGTGAATGTAGCTATCCGGACTATTTTGAGTGCAATGTGGACCGATGTCTGTCGTGAATCCCCTTTTATACATTCTATGCCCAGTGTAACGAATTCTGTGAAGTACTTTTTACTGTATTAGTTGTAAATTTGCATTTTGGGTCATGAAGTAGATAATAGTACAGATTTGGATCCAGAATCAGGTAGCATCAGGTGTGATAGAGGGATCTAATTCCCATGTTCTTGATGGTATGGGTACTGTTTAGTCAGAATGTGATATTAGGCTACATTTTTAGATTAATTAATTTGAGGTGATATTGAGGGAGGTAATTCCAGGACATATACATTGTTGATAACCAGTTAGGTGATCAATTAAAAAGAATACACATCAGTTACTGGTCTTAAAACAAATTGTCTTTGTTCCTTCGGAAATGTAATTTCTCCTTGGGAAAACTCACTCTATATTATGTTGTTAAAAAAATGTGGTTGAGAATCAGTGAGAAACACTGATGCCAAAGCGCATGTTACTTGGGTTGGACAGATCGTTGAGTAGTTGTCACGACTCAAAATACAGGACCCAAAAGCACGACTCCAAAGTTCGGGGCAAATCAAAAGGGTTTATAAAAAAAAGAAAATCACAGCTAGGCTTGAAAAAGACTTGAACAAAGTACAAAACAAAATCTCAACTATGTTGGAAAAGCAAACCAGGACAAAAGACGTCACTATCAAGAACGATCAGCGACAGACAAGACGATCTGACACAAGACACAGGTAGACACAGGTAGACACAGGCTTAAAATACATGAGGAAATGGGGAACAGGTGGACACAATCAGGGGTGGAGCAGACAATCACACTAACGAGGAAACACCGGGGCAGGAAATAAAGTTTCTGAAATGAGAGGACAGTTACTACAAAATAAAAGCAGACATGGAAAACAGGACTTGAACCTAAAATTTAACACAACCGACAGGACATGACAGTAGTGAGATTAGAGATTAGAAACATTTGTTTAGTTTAATTTCAAGGAAAGTGTAAACATGTGACTTTCACCCTCAGGTCCAGAGCAATTATACCACTTAATAATCACACCTGTAGGTGCGAACATTTTGTGAAATCTCTATGTATAGATGAAAAAGGGAGAACATGTAGTATTTAAACTAACAATAAGAATTCCAAAAGTATACCATAAATGAATAGGAGATGATAGTTTGATTAAAATAATAAACATTTGTAGTCTATTAATGTTCTTTTAATCAAACTATTGTCCCTCACGTGTAAATTCAAGTGTTTGGACTGTAAATAGTGGTTACGGCTTTGGTGAAATATAATTACATAGGACCTTTAATTCAACCCGTTGGACAATGTGAGACTCTTGAAGTAGGTGCCGAGCCCGAACTACCAGAGATATGTGCATTTGCTTTCTCTACAAGCAAATGGCTTTGGAAACTGGCTATTGGGGAACATTTTTGGATGATTTAAAAGAATATTGTGAATTGGCAACCTTCAGTGGCCACATTACTCAGCAGTTAGGTGTTCACTTTTTGTTACAGCATCGGTTATCGACACATTCTTGTTTTCGAAGAAAGAGACGTGCTGCTCATTGTAGCATTTGCCCTCTGTGGTGAGAAAGACGGTGATGGGGGTTGCTGTAGCTTCGCTAGCAGCAGCGCTCTGTTGTCTGCTTCCTTTAACTTGTCAGTTGCTTATATTTTGAGTGTCCTTCTTTTAAAAGCATATTCATTATTTCAAACTCAATGTAAATAAACATGAATACAAGACATTTCCATGACTATACCAAAACCTTTGGGATTACATTTTTTTCAAAGACATTTCCAGGCCTGGAAATAACCATTTTAAAATTACATGACTTTCCAGTACTTTTACGATCGTAAAAAGCATGTTATACAATTGCATATGTTTGAATAGTGATGTTGATATCTGCTAAGGTAAAATTCCCTTTGGAGTCCAAACACTGGAAGTGGTGAAAATTAAATGAAAGGATGTTGCTGTAACCCAATGATGAGGAGCAGGAATGCTAACTGTAAGTGTTGTTGTGTCCGAGCATTTGTTGAGGTTGGACAGGAACACACCTGGACGACTCTGATAGAAAGAAAACAGCAGTAGACTTTACTTTAAATTGATCAAGCGTTTTATTCAAAGATCAGGATACAAGTAAACAATCATGCACGGACCTCCCTCAGCCTGATACCTAGTGTATTCAGACCAGAGAGACGGGCCCTGAGCAGAGCGCACGCAACAGTTAAAATAGTCATCAAGAACAGTTCTGATTGGTCTGGCGAAGAGTAGGCGGTGTCTTCTCATTGGTTCTTCGTCTCTCCGCCTCCACCGCTGTTGCTCATTCATTGGTCCTTCTCGGCCCGCCAATGAGTGCATTTGTTGTGAACAAGGAAGAGATATGATTCACTTGTTGCTTGCTTTGAAGCTTCTTCTACTTGGCTGGAGGGGTCTTCTAAGATAGTCTTATCTCTTCCGGGATGGGATGAGCCGTCTCCAGAAGGCCGTTTCCCAGGAGAGCAACAAAGGTGTGTGTGTGCGTGTGTGTCAGAGAGAGCCAGTGTATAGGTATCCGGAAGAAAAACAGGATAATAATTAGAAACAGCTGGGCCGTATCTTGTCTTAGCTGCGCTCATTAGATGCCTTCTGTAGCTTTCATGTTCTTAATCGCTTTGTTCAATTCAATCTTGGGGTGATGCGGTTCATTTAAGTTCCTTTTGTGTGTCACTGTTTTTTCCTTTGTTCAGTCAGGCACTAGATCGCCCTGACTGGAGTTTCTAACTTTACAGTGATTTTCCACTTTTCACAAAACATTTAAGTACACAATACTAGGCTATGTTAAGCTGTAGTATATATTATTTACACCTTCCTTTAGACAAGTTTCCCTGGCCAAGAGGTCAGTCAACAAAATAGAGCCGACTAGATGGTCAAGTTATAGCCCATTTCTTCTTTTTGATTGGCTGATAAGGGGCATCTCACGGCAGAACTCCAGCGAGCGTTTGATTCCTCCACAGTGAGAGCGGCTCATGTTGGCCCTGCGGCACATTGACAATAAATAGCCGAAAGTTTTTTTTAAGCGTGAGAAATACGATGTGTGGCGGGAGTGTGTGAGTTAAGACCGAAATGTGTGAGTCTCACGCTCAATGCATGAGGCTTGAGAGCCCTGTAGTTTTCTCTGAGCCCTAACCTGTTCACTTCCCACTCCACCACTCGTCTTGTGAATAGTGTACTTAAAGCAGAGTCCACAACACTGGTTAATTTAGATCTTGATGAGTAGGTGACACCTTGTAAGGCAGCCCCTGCCATCAGTATATGAATGCTTGAATTGGCTAACCATGGCTTGTTTACAGTGAGTGGCAGTCTAATCCAAGACCTATTTTCTTCCTGTAAAGAGGACAAATATAGAAATATGTTCTCTTCATTATGTTCCTATATATATATATTGGTTGAAGTGTAACGGTGTGAAATTTTAGCGAGCGTATCGAGATCCCATGCAAAGTCAACGCACAGACGCGAAATTGCGCCTCTCGTTGAAATATTTCAACATTTGGAGAAAACTTCGCAACTTGGGCCTATCAGCCCTTAAGTTGCTCTGCACTTTATCACTGTCCTGCCATTGTTGTATCAAAACAAGATGGAGAACACTCTGATCGTAGCGGTTTGCGGGCACCCGGAGCTCTAGAACACAGCATCGTATGAGTACCGGAAAAGGTCCAAGAAAGATTCTGCATGTGAGCAGTCAGCGAGGACGTGGGACTATCTTGTAAGTTTTACAAGGTCCTTGTGACGACTTCATCGTAGAGGAACCAATTGTTTTTCAATTAATTCTTTAGCAATGAAAGTGTTTTGGGGGCCTTTACCATATCCTAAACATTGTCAAATTTGACAAGCATATCAGGACTGGTAAAAATGTTGATATTTTAGAGGTCTCGCATTTGTATGCAAAAAAATGCGTCCGGCCAGCACCGCCAACGTGCGAAGGAGGAATGACGACCCACACGTCGCTGCTTGCAGCTTAAATAACATGGATGCTAAAAAAAAACAATATACTATTATACTTTCAACTATATGCAACTTTAAATAACAAATTAGATTGTGTTTGGGCGTTTGACTGTTTGTCATGATACACTGATCTTACTTCGCAAGTCGGTAGCGCTTTGACTCCGAGGGAAAATATGCTTGTCGATATCCTCAGGCCGTGAATTCTATGAAGCATGAAAAGTTTGGAGCAGATTGGGGCAAGTCTAGTGTAGCCAGTAGGGGGCGCTGGAACAATTTGAACATATACATGCATCATGTGTATCTACGTGAAGTCTAGACCTCGTCATGTAAATTACATGTGAATGTGATGCTTTTTAGGATGATTTTCTTTGGCCACTCGGTGGCGCTATGACTCAAATAAAAAAAGAGCATATGAATGTCTTCAGAGTCGGTATGTGAAGAATATGGAGCAGATTGGATAATGTATGGCTGAGTTTCATCAAATTGCATTGTCATGGCGAATGGTGTTTCTTTGCCGGTCTGGAGAAACTTTAATATGTTTCACAAAATAATGCAAAGAAAGCAGAAAGCACACTGCCGCGGGAGGCTGTCATTTTTTTTACATACTGTAACTTCATTGGTGAAAAAGAAAGCCAACGTGTTTGTGTGTCGTCGCGCTGTTGGTGGTATGAAGCCTAAGCCTTTTTCCCGAATGCCTATGACATCACGAGCGCCTAAGGCAAAAAAAAGTCTGCTGTGCTTCGCGCACTCGGGTGGGATCACGTGCGATTATTGACGAGTGTGTCAATGGAAACGTGCCCACAACCCGATGTATCAACAGAAACACATGAGAACAGTCCTAACGCTCATACGCTGAGTGAAGCCGAAGTAGATGCATGGCAAGTTGAAGTAATAGCCTGTCTTGTTGAGCTGATAAACCCATATTCTGAATCATTCGTCCCAAATCCAACACGGAGGCACGGTACCATAACCACAAGGCACACCGTTTTCAACTGCAAACGGAAAAAAAGGATATGATGTTCATTTTTAAAAGGAAGAGCGGCATTAAAAAAAAAGCAAAACAATGCCGTGCATGGACCACAACATGGCCGCCAAAGGTTGTGGTCATGTGATTGAATACGCTCTATATACTAATACGAAAACTCAATAATCTAAAACTGTCCACCAGTCTGCTTATGGAATTTCAGTTAGCTGGGGCATACGTTGTGCAGCGAGATGACATTTGAACACGACAATGAATAATAATAATAATCCTTTGTAAAACAATAGGTTCCTCTACGACGAGGTCGTAGCGAGGACCCTAATGATGGAGTGGATATGTTAATATGCGTCAAGTTATGGCTCCGGACCGAGCGCACTTCCCCACTTGATAGGGATTGGTTCATCTACCCGGATTTCAATCAGGAGAGATGGGTATTTAGAGTTTAACAATCAAGTGCAGGGTCTTTTTGGCGATTGGACTCCATCCTGAAGTAGGATAATCCAGGGGTAGAGATGCTGATATCTGTGCACGCAGAATCTCCCCCATGGAGTCCAGACACTGGTGGTGGTGTTGAAGAAGCGGTGCCGCAACGCCAATTGGAGGAGCCTGGGGAGGAGGAGGGTCGAAATGACGCAAGCTGAAACGACAACGGACAGCAACAGAGAACACAACTTTAAAGTGTTACCAACGACGCTATGATAGGCTTACACAACTGGGCTGCCTCTATACGGTTGGTTCATTCATTGGGCCCGCCCCCAATCAGCTAATTGAGTACTCACTGCCAGACTTGTGAATGAACCAGCTGTACCCAATGTCTTCCTGTTTGAATTTTCGCTAAGCTACATTTAAACTGTGTTTCACTCAAAATGACAACTTTTTTCCTTTTTCCCTTCTCCTCTTATTTTGGAGCTAAACCATTGCAGTCATTTCCGTTCGCTCCATATGGCAACAAAAGAGGTGAAAAACCTTAACAGAGAAAACAGAAAAACCCACATTTCAAATATGCCAGCAAAAAGCACTCTTTTCAATTTGCACCCGTGCATTCTGCAAGAGCACACAACCTACATTCACCGCCTACAGATCCCCAGCTGTGCTTCCACTAACATATAAATCGTTAACAATACAACAAGACACCAGACAATCAACCTTAGACAAACTCAATCCTTTAACCCCAACGACATTTGTCAACAAACAATTAACCCCTGCATACGTGAGCGTGTTGCGGAGCCCCATGACATCGCTGATGTTCCCGCACTGGCAGTGAAAGTCAAAAACAGTCAGTCAGCGTTCAGAGTTTGCCTCCCTTACCAGCTGCCTCTCCGAACTTGTAGATGCCCCGTTCTAGTTCCGCGAATCGTCCGCTGCGTACTCTACTATTTTCTCGCGGCGCTTGTTCATCCCCCCTTAAGTGCGCCCCGTGGTTATTTACGGTCTATAAGCCTCTGCCCCGTTTCCCAATCGTTTGTTTTATTTTACAATTATCTCTAATCATTCCTACGTGCTTTGTTTACATCCCAATTATCTATATTCCTATTCATATATTTTCAGATAGAAAAACTAAACACGTTTGACTTGAAAATATGTTTGTTGGGCAGTTGAGGAAGACATATGTGGAGGGAGTTGTTGTCTTTAATACAGCTCAGGTTTATTTGTGAAACATTTGGAAACAAATACATCTATGTGAAGTGAGCTCTGATCCAAACTACATGTTCTGTGGATGTTTGATTACTGAGGTCCAGTGTGTCAGTATTCTGTGGCGTCTCACCAGCAGTCAGAGAGGACAGAGATACAAGTTTATATGGTTAAGGTTAAGAGATAAGTCAGAATCTATTGTTGAAGGAAGAAATCCAGCCAACATAATGAATGGGGTCAATGATAACATGTAGTGCAAAAGTGTTTCAAGACTTTGGAAGATCATAAAAGCGCTATACAAGTCCAGGTCCATTTACACAACTTCAGCTCAACAAGGATGTTTTAAAATAAAATGAAATGCTCTTGCTTATAAACTAAATGCAAAATATCAAAAACATCAGACAATTCAGATGAAGGGGGGTTACAATATATATTTTGACTGCTGTTCCCTCCATTTCAGATGTCACTTAATGATCAACAATAACTTGTCCTGGTCAAGCCTTATAGACACTTTTATAATTAAGATTAATGTATTTATGTGTGATATTCTCCTGTCAAACTGAGAAGAGAATCACACAATAGTCACTTTATATCAAAATACAATGGCTTATTCTTTTAGAAATGGAAAATCAAAACAGTTTGAAAGAAGACAGAAGTGCAAATGAAATCTCTGGAGGTATTTGTCCCAGTTGTCGGATTCAGTCTCTGAGAAGGCAGCAGTGAGCCATCGTTGCCTTCAGGTTTTGTTGTGTGTCTTCCTCTTTGATCTGTTGTTTAAAGTTTTTGTTCTTCTGTCTATGTCTCACTGTCCCCAGCTGTGCAGCATGTAGTCAGGTGGTTTGCCAACACAGCAGGCTTTGAAATGTAAATCAAACCTGTGTTTGTGTGTGTATGCATGTATGTGAAAGACAGAATTGTAGAAGCTTTGGATTAAAATGTTGTTGTCAAATAGGTGAAGACAATAAGTACACCTGCAAACTCATGATGGGTGAGTTGTTGATGATGATGATGATGACAATTTTAAGAACCGGTCGGACGTTTCGCAGTTTGTCACGTAACTCTGTATTTATTTCGCCAGTCGGTAGCGCTTTGACTAAGAGTGCAATTAGGCGTGTCGATAAACTCAGGCCGTGAGCACGGGAAGTTTGGCGCAGATTCGATCGAGTCCAGTTTAGCCACTAAGTGGCACTTTAACCTTTTGAGCCCCACACGATTTGTTAGGATTCTGCTCGAAATGACATACCCAAACAAAAAAGGGTGTAACTCTGCAACCACATCAGCTATTTGAATATTGTTGGTGTTATACTAAAGGCAACACACGTAAGCTTATGTTCAGATGTGTAAATATTAGGATATGTTACTGGTTAAGAGTAAATAAAGATGAAACTTCTATGAAAAGAATAAAAAACAGATGATACAGAGTTCCTTCAGTATGATCAATTGTAGAGTTAAATAACTGGACAGGCTGTCTTGTAGACAAAGAACTTCAACATTTCACTTCTGGCATTTTCTTTTTTTAAAGCCGAAGACGGTCTCAAAAGTTCCGCCACAGCGTGTTCGCTCTGATCGCACTCTTTTAATGAAGTATCGATACTTAAAATATGCAAACTTAACTTACTTGCTTTTAACATACGGGTACCTCGTTAGTATTGATACACCGTGCAACATTACTGCAGTAGATGTAGCGGGCTGACATTCAAGTTAACACTAACCCCCCCCCCCAAACGCTGTCGACATCTTAACGCTGATTGGCCAAGACTCCACATGTCCCATTAAAGATGTTTTATTGCGAAGATCACCACATCACGTTTTCTCCGTGTCTCACTCCAATCTTAAACACCGGCCGGCCGGCCGACAAAAACAAAAACTCTTCGGATCTACACGATTCATGTGGATGACCTATTTTGATTTAAAAACAGCCAATTTCTTCAAAAGGTAAAGTTTGCAGGTGTGAGTACA
The DNA here is from genome assembly GCA_036178185.1 of Liparis tanakae. NCBI lineage: Eukaryota > Metazoa > Chordata > Actinopteri > Perciformes > Liparidae > Liparis > Liparis tanakae. The sequence goes on along the minus strand of CM070095.1, from coordinate 16,957,398 downwards.
ATAATAAAAAATCCACAGAACACTTTCTGAGGTGCTGTTCTTCATTTGTATAATTTTCATTAAACATGCACCATTATATATAATCTTTGGTAAAAGGTTTTATTAAGTTTCTTTTTTCCATATGGCAATATTTGGTCAGAATATCCAAAGCGTGTAGGTTTTTAGCTACAGAGTTTTTCTCTACCATTACAACAGGGTGGCAGCCCGCCCCCTTGTAATTTTCTCTATACCGCCAGATACAACAGCAATAATTTGAAGGTTCTCCACTTGGTCGTTTTAATAGGCCGAGATTCTTGCCGACTTGCCAGGTGTTTGCTTGAGTTTGGCGTTCCTGCTATTGACCTTCAAAACAAAAGCTCAACATTGAACTTAATCGAGTGACTGTCACATTTTAAAAAGGTGTAGTGGAAAGCTTATTGAAGCATACTAATGATAACACGTGATTGAATAACTGCATTCATTATGTTTTGCAAAGGTTGCATGTTGTTTTGAAAAAAGATGGTGTAAAACTCTTGCCAAATATTTGAACTTGTTGCGTCTTAGTTTTTCACAGGTTGTACTTTATTGTTATTATCTTGAAAAGATATTCAGTGCAAAACCGGTTAACTCACATTTACGTTTCGGCATGGCTGCAGATGTCATGTGCTGTAAACAATGCAACTAGTGGAGGCGGCAAGGATTTGAAAAGGTAAATTATCGTGCCAAAGACTCAAAATGGTCACATTTGGAGGATAATTATCGTGTATCTGGCAACACTGAGATCGGTCGGCCAATGACTGTTCTCTCTACAATCAGAGCTCACGCAAGAAGGTGGAACGTAAGGGAGATACCATTTCCAAAACTTATAAGGGCGTAATAACTAGTTTTTGAAAGACACAGAGAAACACAAACATTCGACGAATCAACATTTTTAGGTCTCAAAAAGAGGACATGTCCGGGGAAAAGAGGACGTCTGGTCACCCTATTTAATATATTTGAATCATAAAACACGGGACGAGATGTTAAAACTGTTCATTGTGCCAATAGATGGTACTTACTTACATGAGATGTTGACAGAGTGGCATGGGAGGTTTATTTCTTAGACTGGGTTTAAGATGTACATTTTGGGACCCATCCTCAGTAGTGTGCCTTCGAATCAGTGGGTGTTTTAATCACTAAACACCCTCAAAGGTGGCCAGCTAAAGGGTGATCAAGCCTTAGCTTGTGTCCCATGCCCAATTAAGATTTCCCATGGGACTATGCAAGGCAGGGGTGTCCTATTCCCTTAGCCAGCCCTACAGCTTAAAACAATATATATATATATATATTCAAATATTAGTTTTTCGTCTGATGGAGCAATCTGGTTTAATTGAAAGTGATTGTAAAATCATTCTATTATTTGAAAAAGGATAGATGGAGGAGTCACAAAGTTAGAGAATGAAAAAGGGATTATTTCAGTTTTCTTTTGGGTTTTAGGAATGTTGAATATGTAGACGGCATAAACTGTTGTGAGTGAAACCAGGCCCGGCCATTTCTAGATTCTCCCTGCCAGTCCAACATAAATGATGTTTGGCTTTTCAATGTGATGATGATGTCATTTCAGGCAACATCGTCCTGACATCATTTGAGCCCACAGTTCTCCTGGAGCATGAGGCTGTTGTTGTGAGCCAGTGACAGCTTGTACTGGCTAAAAAAAGCATTTGTATAGCTATATATTTAATACAATACACTGGTTAATCTGTTGGGCTGCACCTATTTTGACAAGCGCAATGTAAGCTTCGTCTGTACACGTCTACCCCCACATTTGTTTGCATTATGACAATGAATTGGATGTTTCTTGCATAAGATAAGTTCAAGAATTATTATACTGCATTTAATTGTCAAGCATCTTTTAATGTTAACATTTCAAATTTGTTTTCGATTGGCAACAGCACCAACTATAGGTATTTGTTGGTCGGTTAGTCGGTCCCCCCCCCCCCCCCCCCCCCCCAAATCTGGATTTAAGCAATGACTCAATAAATAAACTGATCCCATGTATCAATGTGTCTTTTGTCTTACTTCTAACAGTAGATTACAGCCACTTGGAGCACCAGGCTTTTTTCTCAATGCCTTCAAATGTAGATCTTGCCAGTCACCGAGGCCAAGGTCAGGGATCTTGGGCTTAAAAAGTTTGGTGACCACTGCTCCACATCCTAAAAACTATTGACGGGGATTTGCACCATCTCTCTAAATGTCTGGTTGTTATATTACAGCTGGCAGGTGGCAGTCACACAAAATGGCTAATAACTACAGTAATTGTGTTCATGGTCTTTCCTCTCTAAATGATATTGTTTACTGTTCTGGACAGCATTATATTCAATGGACTTGTTTGCATGCAGAGATAAAGGCTGTGACAAAAATATAGTTTGTGCTTGTTTCTGCTTTCAGCATATGAATGAGCATTTTTATGCAAATTGGTATTCAATGAACAAAGCCAAGTTTGGGATGAATAAGAAGTATTGCACTTTTCAAAAGGAGTAGCTTGAATTAAGAGTGACATTTTATTCAAGAGTTGGCAGTGTTTCACACTGAAACAGGGGCCAAGGAGCACTTTGTTTGTAATTTATGGCAAAATCATGGCACTGAGACTGCAAGGATATCTACATAGGGTCACCATACTCAAAGCCTAGATTCTTATTTTTTTTAACTCACAGAAAAAGACATTGCTCTGTCACACTCATGGTTAATTGTTTTGCTATTCTTTAGCAGTTTCCATCGTTGTAGAACTGAACAAAACTAGCACACATGCGCATATTTCTGTTATTCCTGTTTGGTTCAAACTAAACTTAAGAAAGATGGGGAGTGGACACGAGCAGCCAGTCGGCAGACAGACCTGATGCATCAATAAAACTAATTGCAAAAATAAGGATTTTCTCTGCAAATGCACTTCAAAGTGTTTGCTGCTAATCCAGAAGCTTGGCAGGTGAGATAAGGAGTAATGAGCTGAGATCTAAGGTTATCTATCTGTGCTGACTTCTGAGGGAGTGGTAATTATTATGTGTTTGATTTATTGTTTGTAGTGTGCTGATGTTACCTGACCTTTTGAGAGCTGTACTTATGGAGCTTTTATTTACTTCAGAGGAAGTTAGGCCTTTCCTAAAAAAAATGAAAAAGCACAAAGTTTGAAAAGGGTTTAAGAGCAACTTTTAGAGTTGGCACTTCCACAGTACATTGTTCCAGAGTCCCTCTGTCTTAAATCGTCTTCACTCAACCTGTCATCCCAACTCGTCACATATTGATGCTTGGTCAGGCCCATTGGCATCTCTTTCTAATGTGTGACTAATGATCCTGACTACGGAGTAAACGCGCAATAAACTCGTACAAATGTTGTGAATTCAAACAGAACTTAAGTTGAAGCAACGCAAGATCAATTGTTTGGTTTAAAAATAATACATTTATGAATTGAAGGTGAAATTTAACATTGCCAATACAAAGAAAAACAGCACATTGGTTTCACAAGGGAAATGAACAACTATTACCTGGGTTGAATGTCCTGTGTTCATTTGACTTTTAGTTGTATTAAAATCAATGTTTTCTGGTCAAGAAAAAACATGAAGAAAAGATAACCAACTAGCTCCCAGAAGACAGTAGTAGGTTGCATTGTTTATAATAATGCAGAATACACAACTGATAATGGTTGGGCAGCACGGTGGCTCAGTGGTTAGCACTGTCGCCTCACAGTAAGAAGGCCCCGGGTTCGAATCTCGGTCGTTCCAGGTCCTTTCTGTATGTTCTCCTCGTGCCTCTGTGGGTTTACTCCGGGTACTCCGGTTTCCCCCACCATCATAAAGACATGCACCGCAGCCTCACCCCAGTTTGTATGGATGTGAATCAATGTTGGTGGTGCTTGGAGGGGCCATAGGCGCTGATTGGCTGCCACACTTCCGTTAGTCTGGCCCAGGGCAGCTGTAGTACCACCGGACTGTGTGTGTGGATGACTACTGGACTCTGGGAAGCTCTATCTAAAATAAGTTTATTCCACGTTTGTACTCATGGTAGAATGAAGTTATTGTAAGTCACTTTGGATAAAAGCTTCTGCTAAATGACATGTGTACAGTGAGGTAAATGGTGGATCATATCAGCAAGCTTCCGTTGTGGCTATTTATTAGAGCATTCAAATTAATGAAATATATTGGCATGCGTAGGACAGGAGCGTGCAGGCACGGGAATCCTGGGCACAAGGCACCGAGATTATTAGAAGTAAAAAAAACACAGTAGGAGAGCAATCTAAACATTACAGAGGCTGAGAGTCTAAGACCATTTACGCGCATATATTTTCATGCGTTTTGTCTTTTCACTTACACAAAAACTGAGGTTTTATCACGGGAAACGATTTCTAAAAACTCCGGCCAAAGTAGAGATTTCAGAAAACTCTTGTTTTTGTGTTTGCGTGTGAACTAGGTCAAACTGAGTATGCGGACGGTATATTTATGCGGGTTCATATAAACAGAAACTTTTATGAAAACAACCTTGTGTGTACAACGTTATTTTTTTAAACGGAGGGGCAGAAATATTTGTTTCTGTAAATACCTGGCTATGAGTAAATGTGGTGTTTTAACAGGAAATAATTGATGATTTAATTGAAGATGGGTGTTGTAGATGAGGTGCAGTTGTGGAAATGATGCCAGGTGCCGGAAGCCACGCCCACACACACGCATAGAACAAACGGGGTACACGAGAGGGAAAACTAAAAAGGCTGAGCCGTGACAATACTGTATCTCCCTGAAATTGCCACCCGTAACACCCCATTACCTTTGACAAATTGCAAATATTGCTAACAGCTTTAAGACGGGTGTTTTCCCCCCTATGTGGATTCCCTTCTTGACAGCTGTTTCCTTTTAGCTTTTTATGGGTTCTAAAAGGAGTGGAGAATTCACCACTGCCACTAATTCATTCGATCCAGCCACGGATGTCACCAAGTCAGATCTAAACATGAGGTGCTTACATCATTATTATTCAATTCTTCCTGTTAAAAGCCATGTGCAAATATAAAAAAACAGGGTAGGAATTGTTAATATTAATCTGATTTATTGAAGGGACTGTAATGTCTAGATTTCGGCAAAATATCAAAAGAGACAGTACTTTGCCTGTGAGGAGAGAGATGTTGTGTCTGTAGCTCAAGGCTAGCTACACACCTAACAGTATTCAACATGCACACATGCTATCAGTATTTACACATACCAAGAGGGGGTGCACGGCCAACAGACAGCCCCCACCCGGGGGTAGGAGTATATTCTCATGAGAGACTAGAGCCAAGAAGAGGTCAGGGGTGGGATATGGATCCGTGACGAGATCTGTGTATTAAAGATTGAATCTTGATTTGGGTATCCGTGTATTTTGGGCCTTGACTTGCCTGTTGAGCAGAGCTCTCCGGTGTGATTGCAATCATTGGTAAGCATTTGTACTTTGCTTTTGATCAGTGAATAAACGTCTCCCCAAAGGAGAGAACTATTTCCGACTGTGGATCGTATTATTGTAGAAGCTTTTCCAGGCTGTCAATTCTGAATTACGTTACAGAACCAACCCCCTTCCCCACCCGTTTCTGACCCCCAATAGTAATCCCATGTCCAAGTCCTAGTTCACGCATGTTATTACAAAGAACACTGGTAGTCACTGGTATCCAGTTAACCTAGCGGCAATTCGAGGGTCATTGCTGGCTAAATCAGCTATCACAAGTAGGACACAGCTCATTAGCCATCGCTGGCTCCATCATCCATTCAAGCAGGGTGCGCAGGCCATTAGGATTGCTGGTCACATCACGCATCCAAGCAGGTCACGCAGCCCATTAGCCATCGCTAGCCACATCACGCATCCAGGCAACCCATCCATCCAAGCAGGACGCAGTCTGTTAGCCGATGTCGGCTACATCAGTCATCACAAGCAGGATATGCAGCCCGTACACTGCGGGCCACAGCATTTGGCACTGTTGTGATGACCCAACCATCAGTCATCACAACAGTGCACCAGGCCTCTAGCCACTTTTAATTGCCATACAAAGCGTGTCCTGACTTATAGCATCTTTGCAATCAGACCAGGTAAGCGGTGACATACACCCTGTGTCCATGGAGATAAGCCCCTCGCGGACCTATAACTGGTCTTTATAGTGCTTCTTCTGCCTTCCAGCAGAGCGTTGGCCTTGGGCGAGCTGGCCATACAGCACTTTGTGAGGCAGCTGATTGAGGGGCATCCTTATAACGTGGCCCAGCCATCGTAGCTGAAGGTGGGTGATGGTGGCCTCGGTGCTCCTACGCCTTCTCTCCTGAGGATCTCGGTGTGTGGCACTCGGTCACGCCAAGTGATTCCGAGCATTCGCTGGAGACAGCGGATGTGAAAATGCTCCAGGAACTTCACATGGCGGCTGTAAGTGACCCAGGCTTCACAACTGTAGTGGAGGGTGGTGATGCAAGCTGTCTGATACACAGATATTTGTATGGAGATATAGGTTCTTGTTTTGAAAGACCTGGCGCCGGAGTCTCCCAAAGGCAGCAGATGCTTGTTTTATTCTGTTCTGGACCTCATTGTCGATGTTATTGTCCTCAGAGAGGATACTCCCGAGGTATTTGAATGACGGTACTACAGACAGATGTTTATTAGCAATGCTGAAGATGGGTGGCGTTGGTGGGATGTTGGTGCTCCATTGACAGAATACCTCCGTTTTGGTGATGTTGATAGTCAGCCCCAACCTGCTGTAAGCCTTCACAGCTGCGTCCAGGACAGCCTGGAGGTCTTGTGGAGTGTGAGCCACAAGAACGCAGTCATCTGCATACTGCAGCTCAAGGACCCTCACTCTGTGCAGCTTTGTCGTTGCTTGCAGCCTCCTGATGTTAAAGAGGTTGCCATCTAGCCTGTAGACGACTGTCACCCCGTCCTCAATGTCCCTATGGAGAAGCTGGGTGACGCAAAGGAAGAAGATGTTAAAGAGCACTGGTGCTAGTACACACCCTGCCTGACCCCTGTGCATACAGGGAAGGAGGCAGACTCTTGTCCTCCTATTGTCACCCTAGCATTCATACCATCGTGAAACTGTCAGAGGGTGTTGAAAAACTTGCTAGGGCATCCAAACCGGAGCAGGATGTCCCACAGGAGGTCTCTCTGCACAGTGTCGAAGGCTTTGGAGAGGTCGACAAAAGCCATAAACAGGTCTTGATGTTGCTCCCTGCACTTTTCCTGAAGTTGCCGGGCTGCGAAGACCATGTTGACTGTACTCCTGTTCTTTCTAAAGCCACACTGTGATTCTGGGAGCAATGACTGTGAAATTGCTGAGTAGCCTCTGCAGCAACACCTTGGCCAGGACCGTACCAGCAACAGCAAGGAGGGATATTCCCCTGTGGTTGCCACAGATGGTCTTGTGGTGACATTTTTGTCTTCTCTCCATTGCTGTGGGATGTTTTCATCAGCCCATACTTTAGTGATGTGTTGATGTAGCGCTCTTGTACAGAGGTAACCACCATGTTTAAGCAGTTTTGCAGGGATATTGTCCATGCCAGGAGACTTGTTGTTCTTCAGAGAACGGACAGCTGACAGAACCTCCAGGAAGGTTGGGGGTTGGGCAAGGTTGTCAATCGGTGGAAGTTCAGGCAGTTGATCCAGGAGGGTGTAGTCTGCTTCAGAGCCCCTCTCCAGTATAATGCTCTGGTCTTTTAGGACTCTGAGCCCATCTGCGGTTTTAAGAGGAGTGATGCAGCGGTTTGTTGGGCCGTAGATAGATTTGACTGCATTGTAAAAGTTAAACATATAATTTCTATCAGAGATAGACTGGATTTCCTGTGCCTTCTCTGTCCACCACTTGTTTTGCAGTGCTCGTAGGGTCTTTTGCACTTCATGCCTCGCCCTCTGGCATTGCTGTCTGGCGGTGCTCAGTGAGGGTTTTCACACACACACACACACACTTTTAACAATGAACACTGTATCTTACACAACTCTCAGTTCAATCAAGTCGACAAAGAAAAATATAATGACTTACTCGCAGACGTAAGTTGACTCCAAACATTGACAGTATCTTAAGTTTGACATTGGGGTATTTTTCCATTAGCACACTTTTCTAGAACTCAATGGTCCCTTCCCTTTAAGCAGGTTTCAGTTGGTCCTCCTCACAAAGATCGATCAGCCGCAGCCACATCTGTGACTAGCGGGCGGCTTTAAAACAGTCAGTCTCCGCATTAAATGGGTCGACGAGGAACGTATTCAATGGCCTTTTCAGTTTTAGATCACGGAAGCGGGTCACAAAGCTTTCTTGCAGGTTTTCAATCAGTGTTGCATATCTGGCTCTTCATATTAGGCCGGCACTGACTTGCTCGCTGGTTTTTAGCATTGTGGGAAAATGTGTTAAATCTCCCTTTTGAATATGTGCCTTGAACAACTTCAGTTTGTTGACAACCGCAAACACACTTTGCAGCAGGTCAGGCTGCATGTTGTACTTACCTTGAAGGTACAGGTTTAATCTGTCCAAGTGACACAGTATGTCGACCAAAAAAGCCAGATCCATAATCCACTCGAGGTCCGAGAGCTCGGGATAGTCCTTGTCTTTCTCTTCCATGAACAGATTCACGGCATCCAAAAGCTCAAAGTAGCGAGAGAGTACCTGGCCGTGGAGTGCAGCAGCAGGTCGTCTGGAAGCCCTTGGTCCAGCTCAGCAATAATATTCTAGAATTGCCTGTGGTTAAGCGCATGTGTGCGGATGTAGTTGATTTCCATCACAGGCTTCATGACATTTTTAATTCATTGATTTAGACACAAGTTGCTCCCTATGGATTCCAAAATTCGGGAAATGTTTGGTCAGCTTTGCACAGCCACACAAGCCTCTTCAGATCAGATCAAGGCTGGCGCTCCATCCGTGACTATTGCAGCCATCATTTCACATCTATCCATTTAAATGGGACAATATCAAGGAGTTCTTCTTCACACAATCGTTTGACACAGACCATGCAAATCTTGCCTACTGAGGCTTGTCTTGTATGTCACAACTCTCATCCAATGAGACACTAAAATACTCACTTGAAGGTCGGAGTGCAACTGTGATTAAATAGCTGTGTTAATGTCCAATATTCAACAGTTTGGCGGGACAGTTGGATGTCTGATACCATTAGTCTTATTGTTTTCAGGAGACAAGACTTCAACGTCACTAAGGCATTTTTTGACAAACTCCCCTTCATTGTATGGCTGTTTAGCCCATGCTTTGTTCTAAGCCAGTTGATACGAGGCAAACTTTACAGTCTGAGTGCTTCGTACATTTTGGGAAAAACTACCTACTTTTCTGCTGGATTTTTCTATGTGGCCAACTTGTGCTTGTGTGACGACCCCTCCCCACCACTAGGTGTGTTGGCTCTTGGTCGCTCGTGTTTCATGTAGGATCTTGTCGAGGTGGGGGAGGAGTTGATGGGCTGATGAGCTACACCTGGGCCTGGTGTAGCGCTGACTTTAAAGCCCCACTATGTAACTTTTTCACCTTAAAATAACAGCTTGAAAAAAAAATTGTGCCGCTACAATGACTTTTAATATGTTGATTTGCACCTCCGCCACTGCCATCGGGGGTCCGTGGCCAGAATACTGCTGAACGTAAGATGGTTGGTAACGACCCGGTACTTCCGGTTGAGGAACAGGAAGTACTTAAACTTGCTGTCTGGCAGTGATTACCAACGTCATATAGTGCCAGTCCATGCTCGCAGGTGACTTTTTATTTGCTCTGCTACGAGACGAGTACAAACAGAATGACATGCCGCGGCTGAACGGCTCGCTGCGGCTGCCGAGACGCGCTGCCGGTAGCGCGCATTCATCAGCTGTTCGATCAGCTGTGAGGGCACGAGCCTGAAGAGCCATATATGGCTCGAGAGCCAGACGTTAAATACCTGAAGGGGGCGCTACAGGGGAAAAGTTACATAGTGTCGCTTTAAGAACCCTCTTCGCCATTCAGAGCTCTGCTCTCTCACACACACACACACACACACCACTGACTACTGACATGGAACTTTACATTTATTCCGTTTGAGTGTTTTGGGGAATAAACCTTGATACGGTTGCCCTTATCTCGTCTCCCATCTTTGCTACAACTTAAGAGCCAGGTTGTAACACTTGCAAAGGTCAGTCCCTTTTGGAAGTTCCTGGTCAATGTTGTCATGGAGTGAGCTGAAGTGGATTTGAAGCTTTGAAATGTGCTAATGACGCCTGGCATACGACAGAATGGCTTGCTATAACGTTCAACAAAGAACTCCCGGTCTGTTAAATACGTCCCGTATTCTTTTTCATATTTTCGTTTTGCTGTGCATTTTTCCCTGCGAGTTTGAGAGCAAACTGGACACAATGTTTATTCAAATGATCTTGCCTCTACTGGGAAATGTTGCGATATTTTCATCATGCACATTGGATGAAAATACCGTATAGAACTCAAGCGAAGTGAACACGCACATAAAAAAAATAAACTTTGGTATGAACATAAGAGTCGCATGAAACCAGGCAAAGAGCCGCATGGCGCTCGGGAGCCGTGAATGTGTACAGATTGTAAAGCCCGCTAAGGCAAATTAATTTGTGATATTGTGCTATACAAAATAAACTGAAGTCAATTGAGTCACCCTAATGATTTGATACCTGCTGTTGGGTTCCCTCAATTTTAGGTATAGGGGAGTAGGGGAGTGCATACCTTCACCGCACCTGTGCGGACCTTTTCATGACCTTGATAAAAGATCCATTTTTTTTTATTAACTAAACATGAAACACCTACTTCCTCCAAAAGCAAGAAAAGCAAGAATATGTTGTTATTATTGTAGCCATACTCTTAATCCAGCCTCTGAATGTACACTCCCTCCTCTGTTGCATTGTAGTCCCTTCACAGTAGGTGGCTGCCAGTTTATTGCACAGCGTGCATATTTCATTGTGGAGCGGAATGCAACGCAGACAGGCTGAATTCATTCAGTAATATGTATTTATGAATTAGCTATAGATTTAGATTACTTTGTGCGGTGTCTTTACAGATTCATGTAACATAAACTATGGTTAGTTGTAGGTTTAGTTTGCCAGCCAAGCAGTGGTAAACTGCAGGAAATATGCAGGTAGTATGCGTGACTTATTTCCAATTCTTCAATCAGCCATCCTCTTTTAAGGCCCATATGATGCTCATCTCCATTTGAGGGAACTATCATGTCCAGTAATGTGAATATTAGGGACGTTTGCATCACTAATGGTAACGTGGTACTCAGAAATTAAAGCTTTAAGGTTAAGGGTGATTTAGTTTAAAATGTTCAACTGTATTTTAAAGGGTTATTGTTGTTCGAATTATTAAGTTTAGATAAATATATTATATATAATGAATATTTTGTCACTTATTATCCCATGTGTTCTCAAGTCAGACACCAGCGTCAGTGATTGAAACCATGTATTAACTGTCAACTTTATTCATCAGTAATCATGACGACTACAGATACACATTTCTGCGATTTTTATTGTGAAGCCCTTTGTATACAAAATAATCTGTAAATAATGTATTTTCATTATTAACAATGAGCTTTTAAAACAATAGCCAAACAATTATCAACTAGAACGGGCACTTGGTAGAGCGCATACCTTCGCCGCAGACACTTTTTTGGTACCTTTTCATGACCTTGACCTTTGACCTGATCCCAAAATCTAAGCAAATGGTCCCCGGATAATAACCAATCATCCCACCAAACTTCATGCAATTCAGTTTAATACTTTGAGTTATTGCAAAAAACACACAAACACACACCTACAAATAAATACAGTGATCAAAACATAACCTTCTGCGGATTGCGAAGGTAATAAATAATGTTGTTTTTGTCTAGCAGCTACATTGCCAGATAATAATTTTGATAAACAAACACATGGGATTAATTGATCACAGTGATGGATGAGCTATTTGCAGCAGGAAATTCCTGCATGTCGAAGTTATTATACTGCATAGAGCTGAAATACATTTTAAACATGAAATGAAAAAGCATTCATCCCAACCACTAGACTTTCTCTTCTCACTCAATGGGCTTTTTTGTGTCTGGGAGTAAAGTTCACTTGAGGTTTGTCTTTCGGTCTTATTCAAGGAGACCTTGCTTAGCTCCATGCTTTCACTCTTCATTGCTGACTGAGTGACTGATTCAACTGAGTCAGCTGTTATTCAAATTCCCACAGCTTTTCACAATTGAGTTTGTTGTGGCTGGATTATTTCCTTTTTGATCCATTCTGACTAATCTCTTAACTTGATGCATATATACCTGTATACTCACCCTCTGGACCTCAGTAATCAAACACCCACAGGACACAGAGAGTTTGGATCAGAGTTCAATTCACGTAGATTTATTTGTAACCAACAGTTTCACAAATAAAACTGGTCTGGGTCCGGTATTAAATACAACGACCTCCCTCCACATCTGTCTTTCCTAAGCCCCGAACAAAGACATTAACATATTATTTATACCACACACTCAATGCATGTGCCGCCTCCGTCCAGTCCCTCATTACATATTAGTACTCGTCACTCAGAGTGACCCCTGTCCCAGTCCAAGCCAGGTATTTTAAGGAATGTGGAGGTTTCTTACTGACGTCTCCCCCCTCGTCTCTTCTCGTATCGTTGTTGTGTCTGGGCCTCCTGGTCCTCGCTCTGCAGTCTCCTCTCTACCGGTTCAGAGCAGTAGAAGGCCGCTGGGTCTATCTATGTCTGGCGTTGTTGACCCTCGTCTGAGGGAGAGAGCTGTGTGCCCTCTCAATCATCTTTGTAGATGCAATTTAAGCCGAATATAACAATGTAAAAGTTTAATACACCCTATGTATATATGTTGTGGAAACAGCCAAATTGAAACATTTTAACCACGACAAGTTAGTTTGATGCGTGAGCATTTAGACAAATTGTAAATGTGCACATTTGCCAACACATGCTCATTTGTATGCATGTTTGCATTATTGGGAGAATGTGCTGTTCTGAACTCCTTAAAAGAGTGTATGAGGTTATGTATATGTGCTATTTCAAAGACCATTTTTGTTTGACTGGGCGCTTATTTATGTAACCACATAAATATTCAAAGTGCTGTTTTTCGTCAGTGTAACCACTCAACGGTTGCGCTATCTTCCAATTGCAGCTACACTGAAGTTTAGGACTCTACTTTTGAATCTATTTCTTTAGCAAGCTTAGGCCAGCTGCAGCCACAAAAAACAATGCTTTCATGTCTTTGACTTTTCTTCTCTACACTTCTCTGAAATGCTGACATTTTCTTAATTCGCCCTCTTGTTTTCCTCCTGTGTTTTCTTAAGATATCCTCACATTTTTTTTCCACTTATTTCACCTGTGTGTCTCTTGAAATTGAGCCTCCTGTCCTCGTTCAATAAAAGGAGGAATGTTTGTTCACCAGACAGAAGTAGACCTTGAGTCTATTTAGTCCATCTCCTTTTCAAGTGGAAAGAACTTCTCTGTGATGACCTGTGTGGGAAAGACGGGCACAGACCATTCACAAAGTGAATATAAGGCTCTATTAAAGAGAGGCTCTTTTCTCTCTTAGACCTTTTATAAGGCCCACTGCTTGCCTTCTCCTAAGCTCCCTCACTCCCTCTTTCTGAATGAGGGGCCACCTTCCTCTCTTCCTTTTATTAGTCAATGACCGGCTCTTCTACTTGAGATTTCCAATAACATTGGCAAGACGAAACCAAAAAAGTGGGAAATCTACTTCATACTGAGACTAAAATCGGATGCTTTGTAAAGGCTGTTTGGTGACATAATTTCCCTTGATTCTATAGTATATCCTTTTTTTTATACAAAGAGTGGAAGGTTTTCATATTCAGCCATGTGAGAAAATTCCACAAACAAATGTAACTGCATTTGGCAAAAGGTATATCACGTCACCATCAGGAAGATTTGCAGAAACCGAATAATAATTAATATTTTAATATATCACGCCAACTCAATTGTGACGGCAGATCAATGTTAAAGTCAATCTCTATACAGCTTTAATGAGTTAAGTTTTGTATATGCAAAGTTACTTTTACATCACTTTCATGCACTCTGGTAGACTGTTGCAGCCCAGTCTACTAATACTATACGACCCCCGACAGCAAAATATAGGAATGAGTGAGTGTGGCCTCTCCAGAAGTCAACAACAATCTCCATGGTTTTCCTATTATTCAGAATGTGGTTGTTGTATCTGCACCATGTGGTACGAGGGCTGACCTCCTTCCTGTACTGGGTCTCATCATCTTTGGTGATGGGACCCACTAGAGTTGTCGTCTGAGAATGTGTCCATGTGATTGGTGCTGTAGGTTGGTGTGCAGTCGTGAGTCAACTGGGTGAAGTTTGAATGTTTGTATATGAGTTGTTGTGGGATCATGATGTTGAATGCTGAACTAAAGTCTATGAACAGCTTTCTCACATTAAATCTTTGTGTTTATTTGCATGAAATGGGAGTATATGATGTACTATATGTCTGCATATTACCTCATTTAAATGTGTCAATGTGTCTTATTTCCCTAGAGAGTGACTGCATCCTCCGCAGACTCCGCCCACTCCTTCTCTCTACCTCCATCTGCCTGATGGATCGTGGAGGTCTCCATCGTGGAATATGCCTACTATGAACTATTCATACACTCTGTCATATTCATTGAATGTATTTTAACTCTAAATCTGTCCTTTTGTACACATTACATCTATTGCATCTGTCCATCCTGGAGAGGGATCCTCCTCTGTTGCTCTCCTTTTATTTGGGAGTTTTTCCTGATCCGATGTGAGGTTTTGGGGCAGGGATGTCTCTGTGTACAGAATGTAAAGCACTCCGAGACAAATTAGTAATTTGTGCTACACAAATAAACTGAATTGAAATTGAATTGAATCCTCAGTAGCTTCAGTAGCAGATTCCACCATGGCTTCAGATGTCCTGCATGTGTCCAGATTTGACGCAACTGACTGATACCGAGATATCTTCAAATAATTTCAGGAATTTACGTAACATCAATGCAACTGTACATCTGACTGTAGGGTCGAGCAACAGCCACTGGAACTACACAAGTTTGGTTTTTGTTTCGAATGATTCAGTTTAACATTTAAAATCTCAACTGTCCATCCGCTTACCAACTCAATCACAGTGTTTCTTCATCATTGCTCTAACACCAGTCATGACAATGTTGTACTGGGTGTTATGAATTCTGACATGACTATATTCAAGTTATATTTGGAAAAGTTACATAAAAAGTATACATTTAAATCAAGACCTTGGGTCTTGTTGTGGGCAGGTAAAAGGGCACAAGGTCGCCCCCGTTGTGGGGTTAAGCCACCATTACCGACTGGTTCAGGTCCAAATGTGCCGGTTTAAGGCGGTCTACTAACAAGTATTCCAGACAGCCCATGTCGATCTTGCAGTCTCCAGTCTCCAGAACGTGAAACGTCCCAATTATAGGTTTGGTTGAAGGGTTCCCCGGTGGCAGTCCTGGCGATCAAACACGTACTCAGCTGACTCGAGGCTGGACGGGATGTACGACTGTGGTAGGCCGTACTGCGATGTGGGCACCGGTTTGAATAGCCTTGCCTTTTCCACAATGTTTCTCGCTCCTGGGTCGCAGACCAAGGGTCTGTGACTTTGGGGATAAACTCCCCCGGGACACACAGTGGCTGTCCATAAATCAGCTCGTCAGATGAGGCCAGAGAACCTCTTTGGGGTCCGACAGTGAACCACAGTCTTTGAGGCTGGCCCGGAGAGCAGCTTTCAAAGAGCGATGGAAGCGCTCGCACAAACCATTAGCCTGCGGGTGGTAGGCTGTTGTCCAATGGAGCTTCACCCCTAGGCTTCCTGCCACCACATTCCACAACTCCGATGTGAAGTGCGGGCCTCGGTCAAAGTATACATCAGCTGGGGCTCCGAACCTGGAGACTCAAGTTGAGATGAAAGCCTAAGCCACTTCCTCTGTCGTTGTCGATGTGGCCAGCGAGTGATTCGGTCTGCTATTGTGAGGAGATACGTTAAACCCCGGGATGGGGGCAAAGAGCCCACCATGTCCACTTTACGTAAACAAACCTCCTTTCCGTCACCTGCGTGAGGTCCGGGAACTTGGCCAGCAGCTACAGAAACTCCTCATCCGCCGTCGGCAAGCTAGTCAATCCTGTCGAGCCAGCTCCACTTAGTGTACATGGGTAAGAGCAAAATGTTACCGCATTTATCAGGCGGTGACCCTTTACGTCCACCAACAATCCATAAGCGCAAAGAAAATTCGCGCCCTGCCTTCCCGACCGACACTCATAGCTGTTACTGAGCGCCGGCCCTGGCATTTCCCGTCCCGCTAAAACTGCACGGAGATCTGCACCGTCTAGCCTTCGGTCCAAACCTAGCATGGTAATAGCAAAGGCCAGTAGATCTCTGCCGTTGGCTCGGTGCTGCTGCTGTGGCAACGACCGCCGTTTCTCCCGGCAGCCATGCCGTGACTTGAGCCGGCCTCAACGGCACGTTTAGCTCTGCTTGCCAGCCAGAAAAAACTTGTCAGCCTCCTCAGCCAACTCCCGTCAGTCGGTGATTGCGGTTTTGGCCAACACGGCTCGCACCGGTAGCTAATGCAAAAGAGTTCTTTAAAAATAAAGTCTGGTCTGTGCCTTGCCAGCAGAACTAACATTTTGTCCATCCATTTTTGCTCTAGCTGAACGGCCTTGGCCGTTCAGCTAGAGCAAGCGGCGGGCCCGCTCAGTCAAGACAGCTCAAAGATCTTAAACAGACGGTCTTTCAAAAGAGCATACTTGCCCCTCTGCGGCAGATCTTCCAGGATGCTCGCCACTCTGCCTGCTGTAGAACTGCCGCCACAACATGGTAGTACTTGGTGGCGTCCGCTGTAATGTCGTTAAAGGCAAACTGCGCTTCATTTTTCGCAAACTACACTGATGCCTAAGTCTTCCAAAACTCTGGTAGTTTCAGCAAAACTGCATGTGTTGTCATCTTTTCTCTGGAAACATCCATGAGATATCAGAATCACCAATGTAGGTGTGCGAAAAGAACAAGGAGTCGAGTAATTCCGTTTGACCGTGGTCGTTTATTTTCCCTTCAAATCTACTGACTGGTGCCGTTTAACACCCCCCGTCACCAGGGCTACACCCCTTTCCTTAAAGGGCCCTTGTGAATTCATACTCCTACAATAAAATCAAAATGAATTCATGATGAATACAAAGAAATACACTCAGTAGTGTGCAGATCTGCAAAGTGTGTCTTCAATGGCCAATGCCGTATTTTGTGGTTAAATTAATGCCGTTGACGGTGTTCAACGGTTTTCTACTCAATGGCCTCACACTCATAACCGGGACGTGAAGCTTTTATCAAGATTTCTAGTCAATTTTTTTTCAACAACTGTTTAAATGGCAATAAAAAGGCAGGCAGTAGTTTTTATTTGTGTTAGATAGTTGCCAAATTGCCCCCCGTCCTGTTTTTCTGGCCACAGAGTGGTGGCTTGGAGTCAGAGATGCACTCAGTGGTGTTATTACTTGCGACCCGGTTGGAAGTAGTGCTTGAGGATTCAGCAGGCAGTCTAAAACATGTAATAAAAGGTGTTTTGACAGAGTGGGAGTCACCACAAGAACGAGAAGTCATTGAGCATGCAGCCAAAATGTTTGAAGTTTTCTGGATCAGAATTAGATTTGCATGCACGTACACACACAGATAATATCTGCGTTATTTGAGCAATGTTCACTCACTCTACATGTAAAAGGAAAAAGTGTTTGAATTGGGGATTTGAAGACGAACAGACATATTGATATGATTGTTATATCAGGCCGTGGACTTTAGTATTGTAGAAAGACATACAGAAAAATATCTTGATTCAAATTCTCCATAGCCGAGTTGTGCTAACTCTCGAGCAAATACTGTTTAATTCTTAATCCTGCCCCCCTTTGCCTTGCCTCCCAGCCTTGAACTCACAGAAGGGGGAGTGGGGCGTGAAGGCATTACAGGCAGGGCAAAAATCACAAGTAAAAAAACAACAAAGAACTACAGATGCTTTATACATAGACAGCTGTACCAGTGTCTCCACAGCTGGGACTGGTAGGATGTAGTGCGGGATTTTATATTATCAAGCATGCAACCCCGTTTTAAAAAGAGGTGTAGTGGAAAGCTCATTGCAGCATATAATACGTGATAAAACGTTATGACTCACATATCTGCACTCGTTTTGTTTGGATTTCCAAAGGTTGCACATTAGTTTTGAAAAGATATGCAGTTGTAAAACTCAGTAAAACTCTTTATAGACAAATATTTGAACTTGTTTTGTGTTAGTTTTTCACAGGTTGCACTTTATTGTTATAATCTTGAAAACATTCAGTGCAAAACAGGTTTATTGCAGCCACAATAAGCTGTTTTTTTTGCACAAATATAACTATTTGTATTTTTATAAAGTGATTGAAGACATTAGTTTTTTGTCTGATGGAAGAATCTGGTTTAATAGAAAGTGAGTCACAAACATGTTATTTCAATACTAATTCAGCATTTTGTTACAATTTTGTTGGTGCGGTCGGGCGTGAACATGTTCTTTCCTCCGAAGTGGGGCGGCAGAACAAGTTTGAGAACCAATGCTGTAGGGGAAGAATGTGAGGACACGTTCCACTGATCAAATGATTTTAATATTGTAAATCAAAAGAGAATAATTTAACATCTGCCTCGTGCTCTGTGCTGTACTATCATTCTTTACCCTCTCTCTGCCTTTGTCTCCTTCTTTCCCTTCTCTGATATATAACTCCAATTGATTTCACAAAATTAAAGGCAACCATTCTTTTTCCAATACATTTTGTAGCCCTTTCCTATTTGTGTTTTTTTTTTTTTTTAGCATTTGGAACTGCTTCTGTTTTACACCTTTAGGTTTTGTTCTTTATTTCAAAGATATTGTCTTTGATTTGCAGTTTTGGTATAACGTTTGTGTTTTCACTCTTGTGGTAACTGCTACATCTATAAATCCCCCATTCTCCCACTTATCCTTAATCTCCTGCTTCTTGCCTTCTTCCCAATGGCCCTGCCTCTTCTGTGCGTCCTGCCTCAAACACCCTGGCCTCTTTCACGATGCCTCCTGTCTGGTGGGCCAGCCACCTGCATCCGTGGCCATTTCCCCTGCCATAGCCCCACTGATGCGCCCCAATCCCTCATTCTCCTTCTGTTTCATTGATTGTGGTCCATGCCCACTAATTATTCAAACATTTCTCTCATATTCATTGAATGTGTTGTAACGCTTTTCATTCTGTACACATGACATCTATTGCTTCTGCCCATGCGTGGAGAGGGACCCTCATCTGTTGCTCTCATAAAGGTTTCTTCCCTTTCCCTATGAAAGGGCGTTTTCTATTTTGGGGAGTTGTTCCTGATACGATGTGAGGTCCTGGGACAGGGATGTCGTATGTGTACAGATTGTAAAGCCCTCTGAGGCAAATTTGTAATTTGTGATAGTGGGCTATCAAACTGAATTGAATTTCAATTGTTAAAAGTTTGGTGTATCGGGTGAAGTCGTCTACAAGTCGTTTTGCAGGTTATCAAAGATAGAGCTGCCATTCATTGTACATTTGCCTTTTGGTGGATGTACACTGTTGTTATAAAAAGTTGTGGAAACGTGCGCGTTATACTGATAAAAGTCACGGAGCTGAAGTATTGTTTGTTAAGATACATACACACCCCTCGGTCAGCACCTATTCCTGTATTGTGATTTGACAAGAGCTTGTTTTGTTCCTCGATATCACTCTTGTGATCTTGCTAAATACACCTCTTCGTGCCTAAAACATTTCCCAGACAAAAGTCTTTGTTCCTTTCACAGTTGTTGTCTGAGGCCTTCCACAACTGCCTAATACATTCAGCGTTATTCATGTATTATCATTGCACAATAATGTCAGTGTATTTTATTTAACTTGAATGGCATAATACCTTCAGTGAATTTTATTTGAATCGACCCTTCAACATGTAAACACATTTTAATACACAATAGCTATCACTAGGAGTGCTATTAAGAGTTTTCTTACATATATTTGTTTTTCATCTCTTGTCTTTTGCATCTTATTTTGGAATGAATTTTGTGAAGTATCTTATTTCAGTAAGTTTGTGACGAGCATTTAGATATTTTCTTTTGGAGAATAAATGCAATCCCATCAAATTTCAGATCCTTTCGCACATGGCCACCGGAATGGGTTGTCAGCTGCCGTTCCAGGATTTTAATAACAGATTTCCTCAATTTTCCGTTCCCTGTAAAACTGAACCAAAGGACATAGGGTTTTATGGCAAGGTACAAGGTACAAAGTGAATGAAGTGTATCTTCTTGTGCATGTAGATTATCTCCACAGAGCTTTCTGAAGAGCTTGAAAGAGTAGCTCACACAAATGTTACGTATACCTCCAAAATAGCACTGCTGTTGTAGGTTTCCTACATGCGTCATGGCAGGCTTATTACTGAGGATCCAAGAAAGTACAGTGACAAGTTTGAAGTTCTTTGTATTAGCGGATTTACAGAAAGCTGCAAGCATCAACACCACAGGCCAAGCATTCTACCCCTTCTAAATATCCACATTTCTGCAGATCTTTTAACAGGCAGTAGTTTCTGTAACAAGGGTCTCCACTGGAAAATCCAAATGTATGTATTTTCCTAGTTGCCCGCAACAGAATGTAGTCTGTGTAGTCAAGTGCAAGATAACAGATTAAAGTGATTACTTTTATTTAAAGGAGAAACTATCTAAAGGGCTTTTCTGTTTTTTTCTGGTTGACTGGAACACTTCCTCCTCAGCCAAGAAATATTTAGTTTGGGCTTGATTGTCTCAGATCCGTGGGTGGGCGTTTGATTTCCTTGAGAGGGACAAATGTACACATAATGGGCGGTGCCAGCACGTGACTGTTGATCTGACTTATTATACAATTATCCTTCCTTTGTAAAGAAAGTTTGCTTTTTGCAACACACAAAAAGGATTATCTTTCAAATTATGTTTAGGCCTTCAAAACATTCATGGTTAAAGCCCTGACAAAATGAACTCTATCCTCGTATCCATGGCAACTGACTCCTTCCTATGTGCTCACAGCGAGAGAGGAGAGAGAGGGAGAGATGCTGTGCTGCTGCCAGTTTGGTTATTCTCAAAATCACTTTATCCCAAACTGATCCCGTAAACCGTGTTGCCCAATTTGTCTCCGTGACTCTCTGACCCAGGTTTATTTGAATAACATTGAAGAATGACATTGAAGGAGGTCAGGCACAGGCGACTCAGTAGGTGGCCCCACGTATATTGTTGTCCACATTTGGAATTTCTACAAATGTAATGACAGAATCTATAGTTTGTCGGGAGTGTTTGCCATAAAACAGCAATTCTTCAATTTAAAAATGGTTAGATATACCGTAAATGCCATCATTGATGTGGGTCTGTGATTGCTGGATGCACTATGTTTCGCACTCTCCTGATCAATAAACAGCAGATATAGATCAACACAGTCACTGAGATATATACATATAAATATATTGGGAAATAATGTACTAATATATGTAGAACTTTCTAACCAGTAAAGAGTGAATGTTTTTAGACCTGTTTTGGAAAGAAATTCCAGATGTGGACAATGTCCACCTTAAAAAGACACTTAAAAACTTTAATCAATGTCTCCCGCCTGGTTGAACAGGGAGACCTTAAACCAGTGTTTTTTTAGCCTTATTGGATGTAATGACCCCTGCAAGCCGAACCCTTCGTAATTGGAAACACAGGTATATATTTTCTTAGTGCACAAAATAAACCACGCATCAGTTCTACACAAAATCACTGCGTGCAAAACCAACAAAACTCAATGAAAATGTACTGCAAATCAATGTGACTTTTGCCTTTCCCATACGGCTTCACCTCGGCAAGTGCCACTCTCAGGCAATGCAGCCTTTTCATGGAATCTGTCCCTCTTCACCTTGAATTTAGTGAGCGTTGTATTCTAGTATATCTCCATGCAGCTTTAGATGCTAGACTAGAATCAACTTGGCATTGCAAATCATGCATTGAGGACACCGACTCCCATGTTCCTTTATACACATAAATTCATATTGTACGCATTCATCCAACCATTTTCTTTTTTTGCTCGACAGAGTATGATTGAAAGATTAAAAGAAAATCACAAATGACTTGGTCACAACAGCCACATGTTGACTACTGAGCGCACTAGGTTCCCTGCAGCACATATTTAAAATATGGCGTGATCAGCTGGAGCTAATGATGGTAAAGCAGAGCTTGACATCACGAATAATCCGAGTGGGCTGAATTTATTTTGTGCAACACATTTTAACTAAACAACTAAATATTTGGAATCTAATGCTGCATTCACATCTTCAAAATCCTTTACGTTTGCGACTATTTGTGATTTATTCGCTTCATTTGTGCCTTAGAGGGGGCGTGGCTTTACTCTGTGGAAGGAGTTATCAGTTCCGCCCTCCAACATGGAAGAAATAACCACTATTTCTGCTTTATATTTGATGTGGAAAACATCTAACGCCCTGTTTGGGTTCATAACATCACCCTTAGGCTCACACAGCTCTGTGAATATCAACGACTCGGTCTGAATGACTGCTGCTTCCAGCGCTGCTAGAGTAGCAGCAGCCAGTTAGATTCACCAACGGCACAACGTCAGTGATGACGGGGGCGTTGCATCTCAAGCCTGATTTCGTTGGGCACATTTTATGCTTCGGTCTATTCATTCTATTCACATCTGTGCATTGATTTCACAATACTTTGGTGTGAACGCAGCATAACATGGCAAAGAAAAATTATGTGTTGCCAACATGTTGGCAGACAATTTTTTTTTCCGACCAACAAAAACAGCCTGACATTGCTAGTGTGAACATGTGTGTGTCTTGACCCCTGCCGAAACTCTGAGAGTGTTTCACCGAACCCCTGGGGTTTGATCGAACCCAGGTTAAGAACCACTGCATTAGACCTTTGTTTGTATGGGTCGGTAACGTATGCTTATAAATCACTCCCACAACCCCCACTAGGCTCTGCAGATCATAACTGCGTACATCTACTGCCCACATAGAAAATGGTGTTAGAGAGAGAGAAAGCACAGACAGGGGACATAAAAGACTGGACAGAGGAATAAGTGCTCTGCCTAAAGGACTTTTTTGAATGCACTGACTGGGACATGTTTAACCTGTCCCAATCATGGGAATGATTTGGATGAACTTGCCGATGTAACATGCTCATAAATTACCTTTTGCAGGGAAATGATCATCCTCGTAGAGAGTTAAAATCTACTCTAATAACAAACCATGGGCGACCCAATCTATTAAATCCAGCATACAGAGAAAGAAACTTGCTTTTAAACAGGGAATACTCAATGATCTGTATATAGAGCTACCAAAGAGCTGAAAATAAAATATGGCTCCAAATAACCTTGGCTCAGCCTGATCCAGCATGAAAACTATAGCAGGCCTCAGGGATCCAAAGAACAGTCATGTAACTCTCGAAGGCTTCACATACTGAGTTTTACCTCAGTCGGTTTCACATTTGTTTTAATACCTTTTTGAGTTTTATTAATGAAATTCAGGAACTGAATTACAAACTGGAAAACAATCAACTTTTTATTGTCATGACCCAGAGTTTCTGTCTTGTTTTGTGTCTTATTTTGAAGTCCTTGTGTCATCCGTCTCCCTGTGATTGTCTGCCCTGGTCCTGATTGTTTCCTTCTGTGTGATTGCTGGCCCCACCCTCATTATGTCCACCTGTGGCTCGTTCCCCAGTGTCCAATCACCTTCTGTGTAATTAAACCCTATTCGTATCATTCCCCAGTGTGGCTTCGTACTGTTTAGTTTGTCGTCCTGTGTTACCTGTAATTCAGAATTAAACATTAGCTTGGAAGTGTTTGCATTTGGGTCCTCTCTCTCTTGCTTTCCATACGACACCACATAGGATAAAGGATTTTCGACCGGTTGCTCTCACATCAATTTTAATGAACATTTTTAAAAAATGGGTAAGGTCAGAAATTTGAAGGAAAACTGAACAAGCACTTTATTTCATACCGTCTTTTTATAGGCCACACAGGACTAGTAGATGCCATAGTCACTTTGTTTCATTTACTCTTAAACACTTAAGATAAATCAACAAATAAGTCTAACATGAGATTCATTTTCCTCTGCTTTTAACACAATTCAACACCCATATACAATAGAACAATTTGACTTAAGTCACAATCTTGTGGTTTGGATTCTTAACTTTTTAACTAGCGGGCAAAGAGTGAGGGTAAATGGCATTCTGTCTGACCAAGTTTGCTCCCCTCAAGGATGTGTGCTTTCGCTCCTCTACACAAATGTGTCAGAGCTAGGGATGGGTATCTTTTTTTTCTTCTTTTTTCGATACCGGTACTTTTAAAAAAGATACTGGTGCCTAAACCGATACTTAAAAAAACTAAACACACAATAAGGATATTAAAAACCTCTTTGGCCATATTCACTGTAGAAGTCGTTATCATGGAGCTGACAAACAACGGATACCGGACCGTTAACCTACACTATATATATATATATTTGTATGTATGTTCCAAGATGGCGGTGCGTGAACAACGCAAGGCTCAGCGTCTACCCAGCATTTGCAAAATATTAGTTTTCTGCCCTTTTTAATTTTAAGTTGGTTCACTCAGAACAGTCTAGCATTTACTTCATACACCCGTCAGCAACTTTTGGACATGTGATTTTGACATCTTTACCGACAGTCACCGGCTCATTCCAGTGATCTCCAAAACAGCGGTGTCTATCAACCCGGCTACGCCGACCGGAAGTTTCCACAGGCGGCGTTGAGACCGTAAACAATGGTGGGGGAAGCGAGGAGGGCTAAGAGCTAGGCTAAAGCTAACTTCTCACCGGCTATCTCTACCCAGCATTTTCCTCGCCAATGGATGAACTGCGCCTGCGGATCACCACTCAAAAACGGATTATGGACTGCAAAGTCATGACTTTTACAGAGACATGGCCCAACAGCAGCGTTCCTGATAGCGCTAACGGGGCGCTACATCCTCCGGGCGGATAGAACAGCAGAGGACTCCGGTAAGACCAGAGGCGGTGGTCTATGCATCTACGTCAACAAAGCTTGGTGCATGGACACTGTTATCATTGAGAGTCACTGCTCTGTTAACATTGAGTACCTCATGGTCAAATGTAGACCGTTCTATCTGCCTAGGGAGTTTACATCTACTGTTGTGATTGCAGCTTATATCCCCCCGGACGCCAACGCTAAATTGGCAATGAAAGAACTGCATGCTGCCATTAGCAAGCAACAAACATCCGGAGGCGGCCTTTATTCTTGCGGGTGACTTCAATCACACCAGCCTGAAAACTGTACTCTCTAAATTCCACCAACATGTTTCCTGCCCCACAAGAGGAGACAAGACTTTGGACCGTGTCTATACCAACATGGCTGATGCTTACAAAGCTATCCCCCTCCCCCATCTAGGACAGTCTGACCACCTCTCTTTGTTCCTTCTACCGAAATACACACCACTCATCAGACGTGTGAAACCCACAGTGAAGACAGTCAAAGTGAGGCCAAAGGGAGCTGACTCTGCACTACAGCACCGGTTTGAGTGCATTTGCCATCCAAGCCACACTGGACACTCACACGGACATAAACGCCTATGCCTCATCTGTACTGGACTTCATCAACACCAACAGTGTCACAACCCTCAAAGAAACCACATTCCCTAATCAGAAGCCATGGATGAACAGGGAGGTCCGCGTTCTGCTGAGGGCACGCGATGCTGCCTTCAGATCTAGTGACACCCAGGCCTACAGTTCATCCAGGGCTGACCTGAAGAGGGGCATCAAAAAGGCCAAGCTTAGCTACAAGCTTAAGATTGAGGAGCACTTCAAGAACAACTCTGATCCTCAACGCATGTGGCAAGGCAACCACGCCATAACGGACTACAAACCCACCAACACCTCACCCCAAACTGGCGAAGCATCATTTCCTGAGGAGCTTAACAGCTTTTGTGCCCGCGTCAACAGTGGCAATCAGGAGGCGGCCATCAAGGCTGTGCTCGCCACAGAAATCAAGCCCCTTAAACTCTCCCCCACCGACGTGTGTGCTGCACTGAGCAGGACTAATGCACGAAAGGCTGCGGGCCCTGATGGCATCCCTGGACGTGTGCTCAGGGCCTGTGCAGAGCAGCTGACTGAGGTCTTCACTGACATATTTAATCTGTCACTGGCCCAGGCAGCTGTCCCTACGTGCTTCAAGACCACCTCCATCGTTCCGGTGCCAAAGCACCCCAGGGCAGCGAGCCCCAATGACTTTCGCCCAGTTGCACTAACTCCAACCATTATGAAGTGCTTCGAGAGGCTGGTCCTGGCTCATCTCAAAACATGCATACCACCAACACTGGACCCCTTCCAATTTGCCTACCGCCGAAATAGGAGTACGGAGGATGCCATCTCCACGGCACTACACTCCGCCCTTTCCCACTTGGATAACAGCAACTCCCATGTCAGACTGCTGTTCATATACTACAGCTAGGCTTTCAAAACTCAGTGATCTGGGCATCAATACTTCCCTCAGCAACTGTATCCTGGACTTCCTAACCAACAGACCCCAGTCTGTCAGGTTAGACAACAACACCTCATCACCCCTCATCCTGAACACTGGTGTCCCACAGGGCTGCATGCTGAGCCCTCTCCTCTACTCCCTCTTCACCTACAACTGCACAGCTTTGCATGGTTCCAACACCATCGTAAAGTTTGCTGACGATACAACGGTGATTGGCATCATCAGCAACGATGATGAGTCGGCCAACAGAGAAGAGGTCCAGCATCTAGCAGAGTGGTGTGCCAAGAACAACCTGGCTCTCAACACCACGAAAACAAAATAACTCATTGTGGACTTCAGGAAGACCAAAGGCGACACACACACCCCCCGATCTGCATCAACGGGACGGAGGTGGAGCGTGTCGCCAGCTTTAAATTCCTGGGTGTCCACATCTCCGAGGACCTCTTCTGGACCACCCTCAACACCTCAGCCGTTGTCAAGAAGGCTCACCAGCGTCTCTTCTTCCTGAGGAGATTGAAGAAGGCCCATCTGTCTACTCAGATTCTGGTGAACTTCTACCGCTGCACCATTGAGAGCATCCTCACCAACTGCATCTCAGTCTGGTACAGCAGCTGCTTTGTTGCCGACCGTAAATCACTGCAGAGGGTAGTGAAGACTGCCCAACACATCACTGGCTCCCCACTCCCCAACATCGAGGATGTTCAGCACAAAAAATGTCTGCGGAAGGTGCGCAGCATCGAGGAGGACAGCTCTCATCCCAACCACAGACTGTTTGCCCTCCTCCCCTCAGGAAGGCGCTACAGGGCCCTCCGCTCACGAACCAGCAGGCTCAGGAACAGCTTCTTCCCTGCGGCTGTCATCCTGATGAACTCTGCACCACGGTGTTAATCCCCCCCCACACACACACTTTGGCCTTACTGCCATTTGCACTGTATTGTTCATTTATTTAATACTGTTGTCCATAGTATTTATATCTTTTGTCTCCTACCTCACAACGTCTACTTCCACATTCACCTGCACTTTACACATATCAATGTCACACCGGTACTTTATCCATATTTATATTACAACTTGCACATAACCTGCACTCTTCTGTTTTGCACTTCTGGTTAGATGCGAACTGCATCTCATTACACCAAGACTTGTACTTTGTGTAATGTCAATAAAGTATAATCTAATATATATATATATATATATATATATATATATATATATATATATATATATATATATATATATATATATATATATAAATAAATAAAATGAAGTTTTACAGAACTTAGTACGGGAGCAATGACCACGCGCACTAAAGCACTTAAACCGAGCAGAGCTGTCAATCTGCCTGTGACTCTGTATCTACGTTACGTAGCAGTATGGACCCTCAACTTTCGCTCACCGTTTCCGATGCCGAAGTCCCAGAGACCCCACCGTCTCCCGCCATACGTCTCCGCCAGGGAACACGAGAGACAGCCAGCATCACTTTCGGCTCCGGACACCGATTCCCGAGCAGCCCCGACGCCATCGGCCCCTCGCAGTCAAACAGCCCCGGACGGAGCTCCCGTCTCCGTCGCCCCTCCCCGACGGCGCTCTACCAGCCGCGATCGGTCTCCATGCCGAGCGGCGTACTCTCCAAAGCCCAGGGTGGACAGTGCGAAGATGCACTCAACGAGCGTAACATCCCGTTTTTCGATTCTAACAGGAAAGCCAGGTTATACCAGCGCCTAACCGAACACCAGCGGAACACCACGGCACTTCCGGGTTCCGAGCGCCGCGTCGGCAGCAACGCCTATGACGTCACCGCGCGAACCACGGCCGTAGCAGCGCTACCGCACACGGGGGACCAGGCTACATCGCACCCCCCCCCCTACCCCCATCTCCCAAATGTGTGTAACTCTAACCTACATACAACCTTTCATCCTATAGGTCAGCCAGCATCAGTTCACAACTTCTTTCCACAGCACTTACCTCCACCCGCCAGGCCCACCCTAGCCATAGCGGCACCTCCAGCACACCTCTCACTGCTAGGCCACCTTAATTACATTCGGATCATACCCCAATGTCGTTCCTTCTTGTCCCACCTTCTCTTAGTCGCCGCTTCCGTCAAACCTCCTGACACAAGTCACACTCGACAATGCATGCCAAACGGAGCTCAAACTATGGCACCAGTTCCTCTCCTCATGGAATCGAATCTCCTTTTTCTATGACGACCACATGACAAAACCGGAAGACATCCAGCTCTTCACAGATGCAGCACCCTCTATAGGCTTCGGCGGCCTCTTTGGCAACATATGGTTTTCAGCCGATTGGCCGGCGGAATTCGCGTCCCTGACTCCCTCCTCCGCGATCTCAGAACTTTATCCCATCGTCATCGCAGCCATTCTTTGGGGGCATGAATGGTCCAAAAAGACAATCACTTTTTACACAGACAACAGCGCAGTCGTTGACATCATCAACAAAGGAGGGAGGTCCCGCTGCCTAGACATCATGCAGTTCATGCGCATACTAACCCTAATATTAGCCCGATGTCAGTTCATCAGAGCCAACCACATCCCAGGTCACAAAAACCTCATCGCCGATTCACTCTCCCGTTTCTCTTTTCCGAAATTCAAGCGATTAGCACCAGCCTCAGAACCCCAGCCGACTCCAGTCCCACCGTTTTCAGCCACCATCTTCATCTGACCCCTCAACTACGACATCTGATGTCCGCCTCCCAAGATACCATCATCACTAGCGTCTGTCGTGGTCAAAACATTTCAAATTTGGTGTTTCCACAACACATATACATAGGGTATATTATACTTTTACATTATGTTATATTAGGCTTAAATTACATCTACAAAATGATTGAGGGCACACACAGCTCTCTCCCTCAGACGAGGGTCAACAACGCCAGACACAGATAGACCCAGCGGCCTTGTGATGCTCCATTCTGAACCATAGAGAGGAGACTGCAGAGCGAGGACCAGGAGGCCCAGACACAACAACGATAAGAGAAGAGACGAAGGGGGAGACGTCAGCGAGAAACATCCACATTCCTTAAAATACCCGGCTTGGACTGGGACAGGGGTCACTCTGAGTGACGAGTACTAATATGTAATGAGGGAGTGGACGGAGGCGGCACCTGCATTGAGTGTGAGGTATAAATAATATGTTAATGTCTTTATTCGGGCCTTGGGAAAGACAGATGTGGAGGGAGGTCGTTGTCTTTAATACCGGACCCAGACCAGGTTTATTTGTGAGATTGTTGGTTACAAATAATCTACGTGAACTGAACTCTGATCCAAACTCGTTGTGTCCTGTGGGTGTTTGTTTACTGAGGTCCAGAGGGTGAGTATTCTGTGGCGTCTCACCAGCAGTCAGATAGGAGAGAGATACAGGTTTATATGCATCAGGTTAAGAGATTAGTCAGAATGGACCAAAAAAGAAGAAATCCAGCCACAACACGTCGCACCACGAACACTGTCATTGTACCTCACAGGGTGGCGCAGTTTTAAAGCTTTTCACGACTTTGCAGACTTGCCATTCCCATCACTCAACGTCTTCACCCTCACAAACTTCGTCACATACGGTCACTCCCATAACATCAGGTCGGCGACCATTAAAGTCTACCTAAGCGGAATTAAATTCCTCACAAAACTGTCTTCAGGGGCGCCTTGCCCTGCCACAAACCACTCGCACATAACCATGCTCCTTAAAGGCCTTCACAACACTGCGCCTAAACGCCGCCCCTCACTCCAGACCTCCTCACTCGCTGCATCCAGAGACTTCGTTCAGGATACCTGTCTCCCTTCACAGACAAAACGCTAGAGTACATGTTCCTGCTAGCTTTTTTTGGTTTCTTGCATAGCTCCGAGTTCACCACGCCGACCTCAGTCCACCACCCGTCGCTACACGCTACCATTTCCGGTGTCTCCATCCATCCTCCGGACACCATCATATATCTCCTCAAACGCAGCAAGACTAACCAGCATGGTCCACCTCAGCGTGTTTACCTCTTCCGCCAAGAATCGTTCCTGAGTCTGTACGAACCCATATGCGACTACCTAAACTTGAGATCAACAAGCCAAACGCAAGACCCCCTGTTTATCAGAGATGGGAAAGGGGACCACACGGTCCTGGTTCCTCCATCACTTCTGCCAGGTCCTAGCCAGATCCGGCATACCTACCGCATCATACTCGTGCCATTCATTTCGCCGCCTCCGCAGCCGCAAGGAATACCCGACCACGTGATAAAGATGCTAGGCCGGTGGTCCTCCTCCGATTACCTCACCTACATTCGCTCCAACCTGAACACCATCAGGAACGCTCACCGGTGTCTGTCTACCTGAAGCTTCCTTTTTTGGGGGAATCAGCTCTCCGAAGCTCCATGACGAGACAACCCCCACCCACGAGTCTCCAGTCCTCATGCCGCAGCAACCGGGACACCAGCAACCCGCTGTCTCACCCCGCCGATCTCCTCTCTCTCTCAACCATCTAACCCCTCTACTTCCCTTACCTCTTACCCCTCGACCGTCATCCCTTTCCCCTACACCCCTCATCCCTTATGTTACGTTCACACCGGACGCAACAAAAAAATTCTCGTCACGCCTGTCATAGGATTCTGTCGCGCGACAAAAAAAGGGTGTTCACACCGGACGAGACGAGACGCAGCGGGGGCGTGGCTTATCGCACCGCTTCTTCAGCCATATGAATCTTCTCCTTAACCAGACTGAGATGTTGTGTCTTCACTTGTTGCCCTGTGAGACGCCCTGCTGCTGCCTCTCTCTCCTTCTCTCTGGACTCTGCGGTCCTGACTTCCACGGCCCTCCGCCCCATGTTCCCGCTAGTCTCCCGCGGAGTACTGTACGGGTCGAGGAACGACAGGACCGCAGAGAGCTTCCACTTGTTAGTGGACCGAGCTGCTCTCTCTCTTCTCTCTATGATTCGTGTGTCTGAGACTTTTCCTCCTCCGGCGGCAGATCTCCGCTGCCATGAAACACATATGCCGGCGCTTGGTTCATAGTAAAGTACAACACACGGCGAGAATAAAAGCAAATGCACACAT
The DNA here is from genome assembly GCA_036178185.1 of Liparis tanakae. Taxonomy (NCBI): domain Eukaryota; kingdom Metazoa; phylum Chordata; class Actinopteri; order Perciformes; family Liparidae; genus Liparis; species Liparis tanakae. The sequence goes on along the minus strand of CM070095.1, from coordinate 16,925,873 downwards.
TCTAAATGTATCAGGTAGTCCCACGGCTTCTCCGACCTCCTTCTAAGCTTCATCTTTATCGCTACGGTTCGGTAAGTAAAGAGTCGTGTCATAAAGTTTGGGCTGCCCACGAACGGCGACAAGAATCTTTTCCTCCACTTTCTAAACCGGCCGGCAGAACGATGACGAGCGGAGCTTCTTAATGCTGATTGGCTGACGCAACTATGACTCACGCGTTTCTGCTGCTCGAGTTCAGAAATTTCAACTTGCGCGCCAAGGAGCTGCGACAGATAGCACAGTTCGCCCCGCGATATTTGCTCTGTTCGTGCTGCTCTGTCGCGCCTAACGCGCTGCTCGCTGGAAAATAAGCAGCGTTGCAGCTTTGCATTGACTTAACATGTAAACTTGTCGCGCGACAAAATGTTGTCGCGTCCGGTGTGAATGTACCTTTACCCTCAACCCCTTTTCCTTTACTCCCTTTTGCATTAAACCGTTCAAACTCATATCACTACCAGCGTGGTTATTGTTAGTGAATATATATATATATATATATATATATATATATATATATATATATATATATATATATATATATATATATATGCCTAGCTGAAGGCCACGAAGCAACGATTCGACACGCTGCATTCAATACAGAGAACTAACACTCTCATACTGACAAACTCCCATGTGTTGCCCTGATTCGTGCCCCTCCGACACTAACACTTGTCACATTAGCATATAAAGATAAGTCGTACTCTAATAATAATAATTACACTTATTGATGTTAACAACTTTGGTGTGATAGATAAGGGCTCTATGGCCAAAGCGAATAGCAGCGGGCTGATGGGATAACCCTGAAGGGTTGCTCTTGACTATGTAAAGTATTGTGATTGCTTACCATTTGTAACTACAGAGGCCGTGGGTGAATTGTATAGTAGTTTAATCCATGAAATTGTAGGCAGGTGAAATTCGATAATACACCAGACACATCTATGTACTCGTATTCAGTGGTGTATAGTAACGAAGTACAAATACTACGTTGCTTTACTTAAGTAGGTTTTGGGGGTATCTGTACTTTATTTTACTACTTATATTTACTTTTACTTTTACTTCACCACATTTTGCAATGAAAACTTGTACTTTTACTCCGATACATTTTCCCTGAAACAGTATTGTTACTCGTTACTACGGGAACAAATTATCACAAGACAAACATCCGGGACTGCGGTGGAACACACCGCAGCGCACCTGAACGCGGCACGAACACGCAGGTTGGGGGTCAGGGGTGCTTGCCGCGTGTTTTATATCCCACTGATGCCCAGGATGCTAGCGAGCGAGCGGCTACAGACACGACTCATTTCATGTGGAGCCGTGACCATATTTGGGCGAACTCTTTTCTTTTGTCGGAGTGAAAGTTTCTTCCTACCGGATGAAGTGCCTCTCATGCCGATCGAAAGCTACGGAGATATTGGCCTTCAACCACTCACCAACCTCAGGAAACACGTTGAGGTCAATTTTAAGATTAATCCCATGAGCCGCAACTTTGTTTAGTTTTGATAATTATCATAAACCTGTTACGATATTTAGCAGTGTTGTCCTCAGGATTGGAGTAAGATATCTTTGGCAGGAGAGAGGGGGACAGGTGTCTGGTTGTGTAGGCCCTAAACCAGGCCTATTCAACTAGCGGCCCGCGGGCCGGATACGGCCCTTTTGAATTTAACTCCGGCCCGCCAGACTGCCTGCAAATCAGTATAGCTTGGTAAGAAAAAATAAAACTGACGGACAAGCCTCTTTTATACATTGAGACATCTAACCCAGAGCCGTTGAGTTTCACTGTTGCCTCCACCAAACCTGTCTGGTTACATCGTGGGGTGTGGGGGGGGGCGGTATTTGATCAATATACTGTGCGGCCCTCACACCCCCGTTGGTTTTCTTATTCGGTCCACTTGCTACTGAAGTTGAATAGCCCTGCCCTAAACCAATGCCCACATCTAGTCCTCTATCCAAACACAACAAGACGGAACATGTTGTTGGGCAGATACAGCTAATGACATACTACACTTCTCACTACAAGTCACATGATTTACAGTTTACCAGAGCTCTCAAGCCTCACGCATTGAGTGTGAGACTCACGCTTTGCGGTCTTAACTCACGCCCTCCCGCCACACATCGTATTTCTCACGCTTAAAAAAACTCTCGGCTTTTTAATTTGCCGCTGCAAGCCAATCAGAAAAAGCTCACTAGCTTGCCTGTCTTCAAAATTTGAGAGCCCTGGTTTACGATTAGAATATCACAAATAGGCCGATTCATAGACTTCCCTCCATCTGATATGTCAACGCTACATCTTTCAATGGATACGATTTAGTAGCACACAAACAGGCGCAACATTTGGAGGACGCGTTGTTCTTAAAAGTTGTTAACAGACAGCACGTTTCCTCTTATTATTAGTCACCACAAGAATAGGCCAAAGAGAGAACTTATTCAACTTCAGTACAGAAATAATAATGTATACTTTATTGATCCCACAATGAGGAAATTTGTGTCTGCATTTGACCCATCCTTTGTTATGAAGGAGCAGTGAGCTGCAGTGAAGCACCGCGCCCGGGGAGCATCTGGGGGGGTTCAGTGGCTTGCTCAATGACACTTCGGGCTGCAACAAATGGGGAGAGCGGGGATCGAACTTGCCACCTTGTGGTTACAAGACGACCACTCTCCCCACTGAGCTAAACCTCCCCCCCTTTTTTTATTTTCAAATGAATGGTATCAACCCACATTCGGTACAGTATTATCTACGTTGGTGGTGAGAACCATGCATGAGAGCCCACTCTTGATCCTACATCAGAGCTGTGATACGATATAAACCTCCTGTCCCTATCAATAGATAGCACTGTCTTTTCTTTTTCAGCCAGAATCACTGGCTGACTCTTGGTATTTTCAGCGGCAGAATATCTTGCAACTATCCCAACAACAATAAGGTTAAAAACAGTGTTGACAGTTGGTATGAGCAAAACGCTTTGGACTTCTCATCCTTCTCAAACGTACAAGGTAATGACAATGATACACAATCACACACTGCATCCATATATGTACACAACCACAAACATTCAGTGCAATTACCAAAACATTCAGTGCAGTGCAATTACCAACTCGTAACAATTTCAACAGCAGTGGTTTTATTCACAAATGTATCTTAAGATTTGACCATATTATATATTACATATTATATACCACAAGTCCTTCCTTTCTGCTGCTGTCAGGCTGCTCAACACTGCAGTAGATAGCTGGAGATCCTGGCAAACTCTGCACTTCACTTTACTCAGCACTTTTCTTTATTTCCCCCCTGTATATTTAGTATTAGTATTAAGTTTGTAGTGTTTTTATTTTGTGTTTTATATTTATTTTCATTGACGCTCTGATATGCATCGCTGATGTGATTTTTGAGAGTTCCCCACTGTGGGACAAATAAAGGAATATCATATCATATATTGAGCTACATGGTCAGAAAAATAGCACTTCTTTAATGGACAGGTGCCCAGACAGTAATGCTGCTTTGGTAAGTCATGAGTCATCTGATATAAGACATTTTCAGAGAAATGAGAGTGATTTGTCCACTTCTCTATTATCATAGGCCATGCGCCTTACTCAGCCAATAATCCAAACCCTCTGTACTTAAACAAGTCAAACCTATTCACTCCCTCTCGTCTCAGCTCCGACATACTTGCTCTTCCAGTCAGTCGAGAACCAGCCGCTCAAACGCGGGCCGTGATCGATCTCCACGCCGACGTTCCGCCGAGCCCCGTACTTCCCACACCCCCAGGTGGATAGTACGTAAGCCGAAAGATGCACTCGCCGAGCGCAACATTCCATTCAATAAATCGGACAGGAAAGCCAGACTATATCGACGCCTGATGGACCCCCGACAGAACACCACGGCACTTCCGGGTTCCTGGCGTTGCAGAGGCTTAACTATTACCCCATGCACACGCTTCCTTCCCCCTTCCCCAAAATGGATGGGGGGTGCTAGTGAGAGAGGGCTCACCCGTGTGCACCGATGATGGCGAGCCACCACCCTGTTATAATTGTAGGGGAAACACTGCACCCCGTTTCAAGCTGCCTCTGTACCGGAGACATTTCAGCTTGAAATCTCTTGGCCAAACTTCACCGCCAACACATCCAAACTCATCCCCTCACAACCAAAATGCTGACTCCGCCCGCACAACCATTCCAAGGCATACACGAACAGTTCAGCACCGTTGCAATATATTCAGACAAAGTTTTGACATAAAATGTTTTTAAATTCTTCATCTCTCGTGAAAACATACCTCATGTGGACAAACTGTTTTGACGTTTGAAATTGGTTTAACAAAGGCCCTAGGTTCACAAAAGCAGTGGAATATATGAATACAATACTAGATACATGTAAATAAATGTCTAAAACCATTTTTTTTTAACACCATTCACATCACTAACCAAAATTATAAAAATGGGACTGAGAAATGACTTCACACTGCAGATAAAGCTTCATTGGGTGTGTGAAAATAAATAAAATGACCAGTCACATTTTTTTTGTGCAAATGAATATGTATTATACATTTTAAAAAATTGTAAGATTCTACTTAATATACATGTTGTGAAATAGAAAACAACCATTCACACAGACTATTTACAATGTGGCTTCACTATAATGACATAATGACATCATGTCCTCCGGGACACAAGACTTCTTTGCTGGCCGGGCAAGTGAGGTTGCAGGTGGGGCTGTAGGCTGCGCTGCAAGGGCAGGTGAATCCTCTCTGTAAAATACAATACTATTCAGCACCACGCACACGTAACAGACACTATAAAGAGGACATGTGAAGTTTAGTAAAGACACTCTCCAAATGGATCTCTCAAAAGGCAGAAGAGAGCATCAACGGTAGACAAGTGTTGTCTGGCGTGATCCGAGTCTCAATGAGAGCAAGGAAGTCAAGCGATTGCTCGATAGGAAAGCCAAAAATGAAGTCTGTGTAGCAGCTGTCTCCAATTTGGCCTCGGCTCCTGGTGATTGGCAATTAGTCAGCAGCTGAGGCCGCCCTCATAAAGGCTCTCAGTTGAGATTGGAGGAAAGGAAAGTCAGCAGAAGCACAGTCTTGATGTCGGCTCGGTGTCGTGTTGGGAAATAAAGTATGTTATCCAACGGAACCTTGTCGTTCATGGTTGATCCTTGATGCTTTTGGGGGAAACCCACGGATAACGGCCCGAGAGTTGTTACAGTCTGCCTTGCAGTTAGCTGACTGACAGTTTCAGAGGCCCCCTGTGATGAGGCCCTGGGTGTGTAGAACGAGTAGGAAAGATAACAGAGTAGGGATTTTGGTATATGTGTGAACAAGTCTGAGGCCTTATTCAGTTAAGTGAAACCTTCTGCCTTTCTTATTGAATAAAGCAACCTTTGATTCATGTCCTTGATGTCGAAGAGTTGTCTGACCTTCTTTATAGAAGACCCAATATCTTCATTTAGTAGAATCCGGTGAACCACCACACAATAAATCGTTTTTACTATTATATTTGATATTTTGAATATTATTTAATTTGCAGAGATTTAAGGTTTGATTGCAATCTAAATTACAAGATTTATTTTTTTAATATAGCAAATTCACTCTATCAGGAAAAGCAATATACAAATGCATGTATGACTGCAGCTTGCACAGCCTGAACAATGATGAATCGGAGTGCAACGTGTAGCAGTCCATAGAACCACAGCCGGACAGACACTTCAGACCCTACTTTACCCTGTCCAGCGGAGGCAACGTGGAGCCATTAATAACTGGTATCTGCTTTTATGAGCGGTAGTGTATCACTTTTAGTCAATAACTGCTTCAATTGCCAGGTTGGCTACACATTCAAGCCATTAAAATGTAATGAGCATAAAAAGAAGCATGTTAAGGTTCAGTACACAAAGTACAATGAAAGCTGCCAAGAAAAGTAAGAGAAGGACTGAGACCACTGAAAAACATGATCAGAAATATCAGAAATGAGTAATCTGCCCTGATGTTCATACATAGGACCGTGACGTAGTTTGTTTATAAATGGGTTTGTACCTGTGTCAGTTCTTGTCAAATGTCAACATGCTACAGATCTCTTTCTATTCATTATTTCAATTGTCAGCAGCTTTCTGTTTTTATTTAGCCGTCAATCCAGTGTGTTGCTTATGTTGCTTCAGTGATGTTTCTCATTTGGAGGCCTTTCAAAATGTCTGGCAAGGTTGAAACAAATCATGTCTCTTTCATTTTTTGCCCGTTGTTACCGAACATTTCATCAGGGTTTCACACTTATTTTGACAGTAATTTAATTCACTTGAAATACAATTTTAAAAAGGGGGTAATAGTGTGGGAAGGAGGATGCCTTGATTGCTTCTGATCCTGATTTTTAATGGACGTGTAGCTAGATATATCTGGCTTTTTAAGTGACGACAGTGATGCTGATGTTTAAGTGCCTGGAGTGTTGAAACTAAGTTTCATCTCTTTTTCACAGCCTAGTGTGGCTGCAAGAGTCCCTGGAGTTGTTTTCAGTACGTCTGCTGAAGATTTGACATCTTGTCAGTGCCCCACACTGTTCACAGCCAAAATAGACAATGAAAATGATCAATTCACATTCTATTGAAACCAATGTTCCCTCTAAGCTGCGCACCTGTGCAATCGCGCACTGCTCACACATTCTCAGCGCACAAGAAAATCCATGCAGCGCATAAAATAAAATTCACCATAAACGTATGAATTAATATCTAATATTAGACCTAATCTAATTAATTAGACCAATAATGTTTTAGTTTTTTTACCATTTTTCAATGTAACAGTGAGTGACGGGTCAAGCCAATGGTACGATACAGTTTACTTACGCTACGCAGCCAATTATAGCATTGATGGTGCTTGCATCTGTGCCCTGCCAGTACGCACTGGCAGGCTAGCTAGCTAACAACAATGCAGCGGAGCTAGGAGACGCAACCCCCTTTTCAGTAAGACAAAATAAATCAATGGGACTGTCTGATATTAAAACATTTACTGATACAGCTTTAGATGACATACAGTGGTGCAATAGTGGTGTTAGTCTTTATGAAGTTAGTTTGTATAATTCTTCTTCTGTTGGAGTCCAATGCCTTAAGCTACAGGAACAGTTTTGTTCCAGCTGCAGTTAGGTCCATCAAGAAGGCCCGGGACCCCACTGACTGACTCCTACATCCCCAGGACAATTTCAAATAGCCTTGCACATCTTTTCTATATTAAAATACTTGCCAGTTATATTTTGTATTATATACTTTGTTATGTCTTGATTATTGCTTGTTTATATTATTTGTATACTATACATTTTAATCCCCTTTTCCCTCTTCAAATTCATTTTATGTGCAACAATTTCAGATTCTGGTTACTTGTGATTTAATTAATTGAAGTGGCCGTGAAACAGACACAGTCTCTATAGAGTCAGAGTTGGGTAACTGCTCGGATGTAAGTGCAGAGAAGGGTGTAAGACTACAACTCTGCTTCCTGGTCTGAACTATGGGTTGTCATCGTAAAAACCAATGTGTTCCTTTTCATATTTTGTGTGCAAGCTCTCCCCAATGTTCTCTTATGTTTTCCTTGCTAACGATGTTTGATATCTGGGGGCATTCACTACCTAAGCTAATTTGTATCTGGTCTTAGCTAGAATTATAATTGCTACCAGCTGCTGTTTCTCACTGGAATTCCATAAGTTATGTTAGCTGACAGTCTAATGGTGCATTTTTTTTTTTAAAGATTTAAGGACAGGTCTAGCCTTTTTTCACTGTTTTTTCCAGCAAGCTGCTTAATTTTTTAATACTGAACATTTCCATAATTGAGTCCTCATGACACTGTTACGAAAGGTTTCCTTTCCCCCTGCTGATTGCACATCCTGTACTTTTTGTAAATTTGAAAATCCTACAACCTCCTAAAATACAAGCTGTCAGAATCTAGGTAGTTTGCATCATGTTTCCTACACCACCTTTTGAGTTGTTCAACTTATTATTTCAAACTTGTAGCTTTTATGGCACTTTACGTAACATTTCACCCTTAAATTTAAAAAGTCTGACTTCATACGTACTGTATTTTACATTTGAATTCAGAAAACCGCATTGCAAGTTTTATGACTTACTTTTTTAATTTAGAACCAAAGCCCCTATCACCTCCCAGCAGTGGTTCCTATTGTGTGCGCACTGCAACAGAATACATAAGCAGCATTCATTTTATTTCATCGTGTTTCTTGTACCTATCCAAGCCAAATGCAAGACCTTTAATCTATCTCTTAAATTTACATCTTACAACTCAAAGTATAAACTTTGTTAATCTTGGTAAGAAGAAAATAAACTTTATTTCACATCATCATTTAGTGCTGAATCCCAGGTTGCTGACACACGCAGCTTCCAACTGTTTAATTCACTACAAGGGTCTATTAAAGCAATGAACCCTGCTGTTCAAAACACACACACATACACCAACACTCTCCTTAATGTCTTTTATATCATCTTTCTCCTACACATAAACCCTCTTTAATACTTTATTACCTTCATATTACATCTGCCACATAGTTTCTCTTTGTCACTCACACACACAGGCACATACATGTCCCCCTTTCTCCTCAGTTGTTGTTCTCCTGCATAGTTGGCTGGTCCAGATAGGACTTGTCCTACCTCTAGATGAAAGAAATATGCTACAACTCCCCTTTGTAAACAGACTGGTCAATGGAGTAAGAAAAACGTACACCTCTGAAGGTCAGACAACGGAGATGAGCATTGAATACAGAAAGATTACAAAACCACAATACAGGAGCTGGATGTAAAAGGTCACTGTATACAGTAGTGATTTTTACTCACAAAAACTAAAAGAAATCACATTAACCCTGTATTAGCTGCTCTGGACTGGCTCCCTGTAAAATCAAGAATCACATTTAAAATTCTGCTTCTCACCTACACATCATTGATTTGTGAGGCACCATCATGACTTAAGGAGCTTGTAGTATCATATTGCCCCACTATAGAGCTGAGTGCACTAAATGCGGGGCTACTTGTGGTTTCTAGAGTCTTAACAAATAGGTTGGGAGCCACCGCCTTCAGTTATAAAGCTCCTCTTTTATGGAACCAGCTTCAACCTTGTAGTCTAGGAGGCAGACCCAGTCACTCATCTAAGAGTAGACTTAAGACGTTCCTCTTTGACAGAGCTTATAGTGAGGGCTGAATCAGGTTTGCCCTGGTCCATCCCCTTGATATGCTGCTATAGGCTTATAGGCTGCATGTGTATCTCTTTATTGCACATTACTAAGTCCTTTTGACTTCACGTCTCATAGGGTCAAAAAAATTAGAAGCTGATTTAATAAATGTACAACCATTTAAAAATGAACATTACCTGACTCTCAGAAAACAGGACTGGCCATCTGTTTTTGAACTCGGTTACGAAGGGCTCACTTCAATTACTTCTCGTCTCCTATAGGCAAAGGTTTTCTCCATTTTACTGTTGATTAGCTGATGGTTGTTCTTCTTCTTCACCTCTGATGTCAGCGCTTGCCTTTCCTTCTCAAGGCTTTCTTTGGTTTCGCATGCTGGGTAATCAGGACAGAAGTTGACCTCTGCTTTCTTTGGCCTTTTCACCTGGTTTGGACTTTGACCCGTGGCACCTTGATTTTCTTTGATGCTCAACTCTGGACAGCCAATGTTTCTCAGTCTTGTGCGGTAGTTTGCCATTTTATACTTTAAACTAATTTTCCAGCCATAGAAGCCAGTAACTGATCCCTGCTCCTTTAAACAAGGATACTTTGTTATCAGGGCCTGGGCAACATCATCAAACTCTGAATTTGAAGGATAAACTTTGTATTTGACAATTTCTGATGCCAAACCATCAAGTATATCTGACTTTAGTTTGGGACTTGGACTCAAAAGAGTACCACTGTTCAGGAAGGCTTGATTGGCCCTTTCCAACTGAATCTGTACCGGTTCCGTGTCAGAAATTATTTCACGGACCATGGAGGGGGGCTAGCAAGAGTTTGCTCACCCGTGTGCGGCAGCGGAGCTCTGTCGCACGAGCGAGCCGAGAAGTTTCTGACTCCTGAACGCAGCTCAGACGTACACACGGGTGTATCCGACCATTTTTCAAAATGAAATATGTTCCCGACTGATAAAAAAAAATAAAAAATTACAACTTTTTTTATTCAGTTTTTTTCCCGCGGCCCCGGTCCGCGGCTCAGTTGGTACCAGGCCGCAGGTGTTTGGGGACCCCTGATCTAAGGGAAGAACCTGAAGATGTAGATTCAGTGGAGGAAAGTATATCTGTGTCTGATGCTGTGGACAATGAACTCTCATTTAACCACTGTTCAACAGGTTGTGTGGTTGTGTCCAACTCATCTGTTGAGTAAATTACTTTAACTGTGCTCTTGTCTTTGATTTCTGAGATCTCTGTCAAGTTCACAAACTCATTGTCAAATTCAATGTCTCTGTACTGCAGTCTGATATTTCCAGGCAATCTGAATTGTCTTTTAACTTCTCCTTCGAGAGCCTCTACTGAATCTGGCATGCCATTGGTTAATGTTATTTTTGATGCGTTGTCTACTCAAAGTATAACTCTGTCCTGCAGCCATCTTGTGATTAGTCTGAAAAACAACACATATTAACATTCTTACTTAACTGTCATCAGCATTTGCATAATGAATTTCAACACTGTATATAGAAGTCAGAGTTTTATTAACAGTGACATTTTGAGCAAGGTTTACAGTAGTGATTTCAGGGTACTTCTGGATAACTGTTTACAACATTCTCATTGAGGACATCAATGGGGACCTTTGAGATTTGAACAACATCCAAGGAGGAGTTTTCAACATCAGGACAAAGCATATGATGAGTAATCATTAACTGATGTTTTTTTGCCAATGACAAAGATACATTGGAATATGCCTAAATATGAACTATTGATAAACTCTGTCAGATTCCTTGAATGTATTTTAACTCTAAATATGTCCTTCTGTACACATTACATCTATTGCATCTGTCCATCCTGGAGAGGGATCCTCCTCTGTTGCTCTCCTGAAGGTTTCTTCCCTTTTTTTCCCCCTGAAAGGTTATTTGGGAGTTTTCCTGGTCCGATGTGAGGTTTTGGGTCAGGGATGTCTGTGTACAGATTGTAAAGCACTCTGAGACAAATTTGTAATTTGTGAAACTGGGCTATACAAATAAACTGAATTGAATTGAATTCCTAAAGATATGCCTAACGACCTGCTTAAAGCTGTGTTTGGCCTCGAAACGCATGGTCCATAATGACACAGAAAATTATGTTTGGGCAACAACCTTTGATCTAGTAACAGTTCCTGATAACGTTGTCGATGCTCTGATATGTTGCACTCCAAGTACGTAATTGATTCTTAACTGGACAGGTGCGACAACCAATTCAGCAATATCCTTTAAATCCCAAATCACCTGCCAAGCAGGTTCCTCATTGGGTTTTCCTACAATTAAAGGGAGTAAACGAAGAAGACAACAATTTTCGTGGGCGTTCCCACCTACTGTGTGTTTCTTTTGTAAAGTTTTTAGTGAGTTACTCAGGTGAGTACTGGTAGATGGTGTTTGGTACTCATTGCATATGTAGCGTCAGCTCTGTGCGCAAGCGAGAGGAGTTGTTGGGGGGGGGTGCAAGTTACTTTTTTGGTGACATTTGTCCTGATGTGCTCGCACACGCCGAGCTCTACGGCGCGAGACGTGTTCACGTGACACGTAGAGACTGAATGACATGCTTTAAAGATGTGCTTCTATAGAGACGATCAACATTAGATTGGTCAGGTACGCGCGGAGGAACACAAGTGGCATTAGGCATTGTTGATTATTTTTGCGCATGCGTACCTACGTACCAGTTATGTGCACCCCTGGATATAAGCACCTCAATGCACCGTGCAAGCTCGACTGGAATTGTGCCCTCCAAAAAGGTTGTGGACAATATCTGGGGGATTAAAGTGAGAGAGGCTGTTAGTTCAAATGAAAAGCTTTTTTTGTTATCCCCTCTTCTTGAGCTGTTTTGACGTGAAGCTGGTGAACCTCCTTGGTTCTGCGCTCAAACAGTCCTGTTTTTACGTCTTGGGTCTGAATGCTGAGCTGTACAAAATCGACAGAAATATTTTCCTGAAAAACTCTACAAATCCAGCTAGCCCATGAGCCCCCAGATCATCAGCAACAACACACTGTATGGTGCCCTTGATTAAAAAAACAAGATGTGGATTATATAGCTCTTGCTGTTCCAGAGTCACTACATCATGCAACAGAGGTTCCAATATCTTTGCGTAGCCATATGTTTTAACAATCACTTTTGCACAATAGCGTCAAGTAGATTGAGGAGAGAGTCGAGCTGCTACACAGTAAATGTTGCAGTGTTAAAATAACACTTAAAGAGTTACATTTAACACTATTCCCGAGTGTATATGGTCCCAATCAGAATTAGAGTTAAATTGACTCTTGCCCAAGTGTTGAAATTTTAGAGTTAAATTGACTCTAAATAGAGTAAAAATTTAACACTACCCAACACTGTACAGTGTTAATCAAATTTAACACTACAGGTAAATAACTCTGGTGAGTGTTAATATAATTCTCATTAGTGTTATAATTATTATAATTTAACTCTTCTGTGATAACAAATCAACTCCAATAGAGTTAAATTCCCATCTTCATTAACACTGTATTGAGTTGTAAAAAGTTAACACTAGAAGGTCAAATAACTCTGGTAAGTGTTAATTTTACACACTACTGTGTTGATCATTTACTCTATTACAGTGAAAACACAACACTGACTGTGTACAATTACTTGAATTACTTGAATGAATTACTTTGGAGTAAAATTACAAATTTGTTTTCAAGTTTTATTTTTAAACCTACCAAATTAACAATAGAAAAATAGTTACCACAACATAATGAATTTCACATTTCTTTATTGTGCAGGGCAACAATACAAAACATTGACCGTGGATCTGCATGCAATGGCAATAAGGGACAATGCCGTACTGCATTTGAAAAAATTAATAACCTTCTTGAGTGCCACAAGATGCTTCTCTGCTTGGGATGCAGACACCTTTCCTGGTTTCTTCCAGAAGGTGGAATCAGGTGCAGCAACAGCAAAAGCGAAGACAGGTCCCCATCCCAACCTGTAACAGTTTTGTTGTTAACACACATCAGTATATCTGCAATGTCAAAAAACAATAGCCTTTATTGCTTTTGAGGTTTCCTTAGTAAACACCATGTTATCTTTTATTAATATCTCAATTCAGCTTTACATATATTAATAATCAATAGTTTACACATGTTGATATATTTCAAGTCTGAATGCAAAACAACAACAAACGGCTTACCAAAGTCCACCTCCACTTCAATGCCATCCTCAGAAGGATCAGCTGCCAGAGGGTGTTCCTCAAGCTCCCTGATGGATGGAAGCTTTCTGCATTGTTTGATGATCTTTTTCTTAAATGTGGTTGGCCACTTCTCCAGAAGCTTGCCTGATGTATCCTCTCCAAACATCAGAACGAAATCCTGTTCAACCTAGTGTAGGGATGTTGGGGGACAGTGTCAGGATTTCATAATCTGCCAAACGTAATCATTAGTTGTTGCTAGTGTCAATGCCCATATTTACCAAGCCTTTGACATCTTTAAAAACGCGGAAAGTCGGACAGGATGTTCCTTGACTGCTGGGGGTCAAGGATCATGTTGCGGCGATAGACAAAAGTCAGTTTAATCTTTTTCTTGATTGTGTCCTCATCAGCAATGAGATGGCTTCTTTACATTCATCGTCGCTCGGGACAATCTCGAGAAGAAACTCAAACTCTCGTCTGACAGTTGGTCCTCCAGACATGTCATCACCAGATGGTCCTTTGGCTGATTAAACACCATATAAAAAAATATTGTGTGACGAATACAGATCACAACCATGTGCATTTTGAAAACAATTTAGGCAATTTAGATTTGACGTACATTTTAAGAAGAATCTATCATTTATATTGACTGAAGAAAAATGTACAATAAAAGACAATCACTGATTCTACATACATTCCTCCAGTATTGGTACAGAATTACCTCCAAATGCTAATCGTCTGTCTTTAGCAGTGCATCTCTGAATAGTTTTAATCCTCCAGGCGAGGTACCCAGTCCCACTCTGACCATCATAATAATGCTCCTGGGAGGATAAAAGGAAAACAAAAACAGACATTTCATTAGTAACATTTAAAATGTAACATCATGCTCTGGAAGAATTATACACATTTCAATACAGCATCTCACACAACCACAATCATCAATGTGTTTTACTCACATAGCCATTCTTGGAATAAGGGTCACTGAGGTAGGGGAATAAGGCCACGATACCTTTGGCATACATTTCCTTCAACTCTCTGGGTGGTGATGTACTGCAAGATTAAAGAAGACATTATTTTTGTAGTCATATTTCCAGGATTTAATGACAGATTTAGAACACAAGGGCCAACTAAAAACAATTAGTAAATTAGGGAAGAAGAAACCAAAAACATGAATTAATATACACAAACACACATATAATACAATAAAAAAAATAGAGGACTTCAAATATAGCATAACCTTCTGTATATTCCAGTATATCAATTTTAAATAGCAACATTATATTACTATTACAACTTAAGTCTCTGTGAAATGTCTTACCTGCAGCCGAAACCTCCGTCAGAGTTGGTTCCGTTATCCCCCCCCCCCCCCCCCCCGAGTTTCGCCTCCAGTAGCATGGCCCCTGTAAAGAGTATCAGCACATTAGTCAGTTAAAAGTGTTTTTAGTTACACTCCGCGTGCACCATTAACTTGTTGACGTTACAGAAAGCAGCAGGAGGAGCCGTGTTAGGGCTACGTCACACCAGACGCGACTCTAAAAAACGCAGCTGCACCAAAAACGCCTGGGTAAAAATACGCCGGGCGAAACAGCGCAGTGCAACTGTGGAACAGACCTGCGTGCGCAACCAACCGTTAATGTTGTGTTCAAGCTATTTAAAATATGAAAGTCGCGCCGTACCATAGGGAATCAATGGTTTAGCGGGCGACGCGTTTTTGAAAGGCGGGTCTGGTGTGATCGAGCCCTTAAACAGGCTTAAAGTAACGCACACACGTCCTGCTACTGTTAAGTATGGTTCGAAACTGCGGTCCCGTGCTTGATATAAAAAGAGAATCCGAATCTGATGATTACGTTTTAACAATATTTAATGGCAGAAGCATAAGCAGTAAATTAGGGCTACGATCGTAGGGCCGAGCGGAGCGTTACGCCACAGACTAAAAGCAACGTTGCTGATAGGGGATGTCTTGTAAACTAGCGTCCGTCTCGAGACTGAATCTCATCTCGCACACGTTATATCAGGATCCACTTTCACACCTTTCCTCTAAACGTTAGCTCCATTGGTCAGTTCAGCATGCTACGCCTCGTGGCTTACGGCCAGCTAACAGGTAATGAGCCGGTCAAACGTCATGATCCGCGACCAAGCTACTTCCGGTCACCTGGCGACGGAAGTCTCACGTGACACTCCTGCTCCAATCAACATCACGGATTTCCACCGCTTCCAACTCACGTGGCAACATGTAAACAACAAACTAACTTTCATTCTCATGCAGCATACATATAAACAAACATAAACATACAGGTATTACAAACATATTCATAAACACATTACTTCTGCCATTGACATATGCATAGAGTAGACATTACCTCCATGCTTCATAACACAACAATATCAATATCAATATTCTCCTAATATTTCTATAATCATATCTTGCTATATGTATTATTAAAACACAAACGTATTATGTACATGTGCAAAGTCAAAATGAATTATTACAACTTAACAATTCCTCCTTTTATACTTACAACATAGTATAAACAATCATTGTAATAAACCCTTTATTTTGACCCTCTATGTAAACATCAGACATACAAATTTAATCACTCAATAATTCATTATTGCTGTGAAAATCACTCCTCCTCTTATCCCTGCTTCTCAAGAAAACAAATAACACTAAGTGTCAGTGTGAATGTATTCATCACACGGCGAAAATCTTAAAATCCTGAAATGTACTTATGTAAGGTGTGCAATTATCTATGTGTCTATGTGTTCCTGAAAATCCCTGTGTCCAGTTTCCAGTTTGTCCGCATACATGCTCAGCAACTCCAGCTCTCCTATCTCCAGCACCCCAACTCCTACATCCTCTGCATTCTCTGCATTCCTCCAACCTTGATCGAAAGAGCAGAACCCAGTTCAAACATCTCAGCTATATTGAACAACTCAGACTTTTATGCTTGCTCAATTTCCATCTATGTGTCAAAGTGCACGATACTCCTCTGCGATCAGCTCCTCTCCATCGTCACAGCAGGCGAAGGTCAATCAAAACGGAGCAGCTGTGGGAGAATTACAAACAGAGACCTGGACCTGCTCTCTAGACAAACTCTAACTAAAATGTACTATCTAACTTGGGCTTAAACATTATTGAAACTGCTTGTAGAGTTCTCGAGTGTCTCACCATAACTGGAGGAAGACCCATACTTCTCAATTCTGCCTGTGGATCAAGCTCACTCATACCACTCTCAAAGTATACGGGCATCATCCTCACATGAGGGTCCTCTCTCTTCATCGCTACAGAGACCAAATGAGATGACAGCTTCCTAAAACATGGTATAAAACAACAGATGCATAACATCATCAGGCCAAACATAATGCCTACTGCGGCTACAACTGTAAGAAATGCAGCCTTATACTCACCCAACCACTTACTCAAAAAGTCCAATCCACCTATTTCCTTCACTCCAGAGTTTTCTGCCAACTCCTTGCTAAGAGGTGAGTCCTGCCAACGCTCTGGTCACTGAGCCGTCAGGGGCAGTGTTGTTCGGGATAAACGTGCAACACATTGTTCCAAACATTTTACATACACCACCATCCCTGGCGAGGATCATGTCCACAGCCATCCTCGTCTGCCAAGCCATCAGAGATGTCTTCTCCAGTTGTTCCTGCAGGCCTCCAATCGCATCTCTTGTGTAGTTCACAAGCCTCTGCTGGTTGTAATAGATGTAATTAATCCAATCAACATTCTTGTTTACCGTTGGCCAAAAAAAATAGACTAATCCAGCCATAATTGAACTTAAACTCATCGGGTACTCCTCGAATCCAAGTAAATGGTGCTATCAAGAGAGCCTGGACAAACTCTGGCTGCGGTTGACCTGAAGGTTCAAATACTCCAACGACTCCCTGCTTAGTGGAATCAAGGTTACAGGCATGATTAGTCTAACTAATGCACAGGTTCCCATCCAGCTTTCTGGAAGATAATCTCGAAGCGCATGATCACCACAATACCACCAAACATCTGCACGCTGGTCACTTACCTTGACCTGAAGGATGCCTCTCGGTGACATTGATAGTGGTCTGGCAATGCTTCAAAGTCCCTATGCGACTGGAACCTTGCGAGCTGAGTATAGTTACCTTTGTAATATGTAAATGTCGGCGCGTGAGGGAGAATTATCGAAAAGTAGAGCAAAAGCATTACACTTCTGACTATTGGGAGCTTTAAACAGTTCCAACATGCAGTGGAAACCTCTGGTTCATTATCTGGGCTCAGTGCAAAGGGGACTGTGGCTAACTGGGGCTCTGAAGTGCCACACACCAAACAATAGTGTCAACAAGCCAGTTGACCCAGCTGTTACCTCTCTTGAGACCCGTCTCAGTCTCAATGGTCTGCCTGACACTTGATATGTTCACATACTCCACCAGGGCGTCCGGCAGCATCTCCACCTCCCTGCTTGACACCTGCACATGGACCAGACCTACTCCCAGTTTGTAGAATAGGATCGTGCCCACCTGAGGATCTGTTACTGACAGGGACACTTGGTTACGTGGTTTATCCAATACACCCTCGTCACATTGTGTAATCGGACCTGTGAGTGAGACCATCTTATACAGTCTATGATCTCGATTACGTATGCCCGTGGATCAGTGCTGGCAAAACATCAGTCCAACCACACTTCTCTGAGCAGAGGTACTTGTGGTTATGAGAGAATCTCCACACAGCTCTGTCCCATA
The DNA here is from genome assembly GCA_036178185.1 of Liparis tanakae. Lineage (NCBI taxonomy): Eukaryota > Metazoa > Chordata > Actinopteri > Perciformes > Liparidae > Liparis > Liparis tanakae. The sequence goes on along the minus strand of CM070095.1, from coordinate 16,907,819 downwards.
TTCCTACCATTCCTTTTGGGCAGCCACCTGTCCTACAAATGTCAAAAGTGGCCACACACAGGATTCCCACAGAACAATACAGTTGGACGCTGGGTGTTTCCTTCTCACTTGAACGCCTTGACCGGTTCCTGGGGAAGACAAAACTGTTGCACCTGGTGGCGATTAATTGTGCCAAGTCAGGTATGTGTGTTAATGTGGTGTTGGTGTCGATTATGTGTAATTCCTTATCGCTGCGCCTCCCACACGATAAATGGGAGTGCTAACATGACCGTCAGCAGCAAGGCAGAGCTTGGCGGAGGTGATCTCCTCTTCTGGCTCTGGTACTCTCCTCATGTTCCTTCATCATCATCCTGGTCGATGGGATCTGCTGGCCTTTCTGAAAGTATACAATGGGTTAAGTGGTGCCACTTGGTCTTGGTATGGCCTCTTACCTAATGGGCCGTCCACCGAGGCTCTGTCCACTTTCTTTTGTGCACCTTCAACCGCACCCAATCACCAGGTTCTACCGGTATCACGGTTTCTCCTTCTGTCACTTTCTCAGCTCTTTGGACCTGGCGAAAGAACTTCAATCTGGTCAGACAATTTCCCAAAATATTCTTCCTCTTCTACCTGGTAGATGTCCACAGGACTCTCTCCCAGCTCTCGTTCAGGGCTGGGCATCGGTCTTCCTGTCAGCAGCTCATGAGGGAGAGGAACGTCTTCCCTCCCTTCGAGGACCGCATAGACATCAGTGCCAGAGGAAGAGCCTCCAGCCAGTCGAGCTTGGTCCCATGACATATTTTAGCTATTTTGGACTTGATTGTCCGATTGGCTCTCTCGACTATACCCTGGGACTGTGGGTGATAGACTGTGCATGTGTGATACCTAAATATCGTTCTACCTCTTGTAGATGTTTGTTTGCAAAATGTGTTCCATTATCAGACCTGATCACCCTTGGTACGCCATATCTTGGGATCAGCCACAACCGACTTTGCATCCTCTTTCTTGCAGGGGATTGCTTCCACCCACCGTGTATCTGTCGATCATCACAAGCAGGTATCTGAAGCCTCTCTTCCTGTTTCCTGCACCCATGTCGGTGTAGTCGATGCAAATTTCTTTGAACTCTCCTTGGGGACATTTATATGGTCGTTTCATACTGAAGTCATTGCAGGTAGGGCATTCATGGTGATATTCACCATCTCGGTCATGTAGGGATGCCACCAGAGGATGGAAACTTCCTCTTCCGTTCTCCTGGGGTTCACATGAGAGGGACCATGTGCCTGCCTGATGAGTCCTTGACACAACCTTGCAGGTGCTACTATCGTCCATCATGTGACCTCCAGAGACCCTCTAGCTGTCTGGCTCCCTTGTGTGCCCACTGATTCTGCTCATAAACTCCTGCTTCTTTCTGCATGAGCTTGATGTCCTCGATTCCCAGTTTGGGGAGTTCGGTGCTGCAATGGCTGTCATTTGACTGAAATACCGCCGCTTTCTTTGCTGCTCGGTTTTTGCCACTGTTCTGATGTTTTGCACTTCATAACTGCTACTTTACCTGGTAGCAAGATGGCAGCTAGCAATTTCTCCAAGTGGCTTCTGTGCTTCACTGGAGCATTTGCAGTTGTTAAGAAACCTCTTCTCAACCATTGAGGACCATCGACATGGACCTCCATGTGCATAGGCTGAATCGGTGTAAATGTTGACTGTTTTCCCTGTTGAGTGTTCCAGTGCTTTTGTTAAAGCTATTATTTCTGCAAGCTGTGCAGATGCTGGTTGTGCAATGATTTCAGATGCAATTGTTGAATGTTTCTTTCCTTGTTGTTGTACGACAGCGTATGCAGCGATGTTGCTTCTTTCTCCTCTGTGGCAGTGTCCATCTGTGAACAGTGTCAACTCGGACTGTCCAAAGGTTCTGCTACCAAATCCATCCTTACCTTGAGATCTTTTCTCGCGATTTCTGCACAGTTGTGAGGTTCCTTCAAATTCACATTCAATCCACCTGCCATGTTGTTAGGGAGAAAGTGATGTGTGGCTGTTGTAAGACTTTTGAGATCTTATCTTGCCTTGTTGCTGTCATGGAGAATGCGCTTGAGGTCAAATATGCAAGGACACCATGTTCTGTGTTGACCTTGAGCTCGACATAACAATGTGAGCAGTTTCTCAATTGCTTTCTTCAAGGCCGCCAGGTGCCTTTGCAACCTGTTTGGCCTTTCTCGATGTGATCTAGCTTCGAGCTGTAGAACATCAGTGACCTTCTCTCTCCTCCTTTTTCTGAAACAACACAGCAGATACCATCCTTTTGTTTCAGAAACATCAAGGTGGAAGGGCCTGCTGTAGTCAGGTGTCGTGACCTACTTCCTGTTTGGTCTTGATGAATGACTCTTCTGCATCCGTGGTCCATGTCAGCATGGCTTTCAGATTACGGTTTCCTGCTTCAGTCAGCATGTCTGACGTGAAGTCAGGAATGTAATGGCGGCTAGCCTGTTAAGCCAAAGTTGAGTCCTTTCTCCTCTCTCGTTGTGGAGTGAACTTGAGGCGGGGCATTTCCGTGTGCTGGAGCCCGTAATATGCATCTTGATTCTCCATGGGATGCTGATGTGGGAACTGAGCTGGGGATTGGTAGCTGTAGGCTGCGCTATTTTGATGAACTTGGGGATGTTGATTATGGAGCTGAGATGGGGTGGAGGCTTCTGGGCTTTGGAGTGGTCTGGTAGGCTGAGTCATGATACTGAGAGCTCTGAGAGGGGCTTCTGTTGTCAGAAGATCCTTGATGGGCTGGAGGATACTGAGCTGGCAGTGGAGCTTCTCTGCAGGGCACGTTTGGGGCGTCGCCTCTTCCTCCTTCACCTGTTGTAGTCTGGCCTTCCTGTCCTCATGCACCGTCAGGCCATGTAGCAGACGTCTGGCCTGGACCACAGCATCACTAGCCTTGTCGAGCTCTGTTGATCGACCTGTACCATAATTTCTCCTGCTGAGTTTAAGCACCTTCATAAGCATCAGCTTTTGGTCTTCCGTTCTGTCCTGGTTTGTTATGTCGAGTAAACCTTCTGCATGCCATTGCTGAATATGCTTCCTCAGGGTCTTGTATTCACTCAGTCTGTCCGATTGTCTTACCATATACATAGCAGCATGGAGTGCATTTTATCCAAGTGGAACAGTTGAAGCAGTTTCGGCATTGGGGATCAGGTACTGATAGGCTTAATATATGTAAGGATATGTATATGTAGAAGTAAAAATAAAAATTCAAGTTCAGAATTTTTCAAAAACAATTCAAAATTTTTTTTTTTAAAATTCTAAAATCAATTATTCTACACTATGTGTCTAAACAGGGAAAATTTCAAATTAGTTAGGGAAAAAATATCATACACTGCAAATGAACAGCGTACACAATTATACAATGTAGTCTCAAATATGGGAAAAAAAAACTGTTAATTTTTTTTTCAAACAGTAATCACAGACTATGCAAAAATCAAACACAGCAATCTCAAGACACTGCACAAATCAGCACAGCTATCTCAGACAATGCAAATTGAACACAGCAATCTTAGACAATGCAAATAGTTAAGTACAGTAATTGGAAAAAAGACGTTATTATTACACAAACATTTAACAACCTACTGTAAATGGGAGAATATTAGTTACTTTAAACAAAACTGCCAATCTAGTACTTTCGCATGAATAGCTGCTGAGAAATTGATTACTCGCAAGCCCCAGGCTCACTGTAATAATGACCACTATTGTTAATCAAATCAATAGTAAACTCCTATGACTAGAAATATAATAAACACAATCTATATACAGAGAAAAGTGATGAGAAATCAAACACTCGAATGCCCTATGGCATTTCTGTATTAATAACCACTATTGTTAATCAAATCAATAGTAAACTATCTAGAAATATGGAAATAAAAACAATCTATATACAGAGAAAAGTGATGAGAAATCAAATACTTAACTTATGGTGATACTGTATTAATAACCACTATTGTTAATCAGAATCAATAGTAAACTCACACTTTGTCTAGAAATAAAACACAATCAAAATACAGAGAAAAGTGATGAGAAATCAAATACTCGTAACTTATGGTGATACTGTATTAATAACCACTATTGTTAATCAGAATCAATAGTAAACTCACACTTTAAAACTGGCAGTAGTACTCAAAGAAAAGAATATGTCTTTAATTCTAATTTGTCAAAATGTGTTGGTGAAAACAGCATGTAATCTGGTGTGTCGGATGTCATAAACCACCTGGCTCAGTGACTCTAAAGTTGTTTCTTAATTTCCAACAACAACCACACGATGGTGCTAAAAGGTTAACCCCTTAATCCCCTCTACGAAGTATGTATTTCAGAACCTCTAGGAGGCGCTAATCCAAATCGTAATGGCGTCTTTACTTATGCTAATGTATCACTCCACGTGTCTTTTTACTTAATGAACAATAAAAATGTATTTCCTAATGGACCTCGGTTTATCTGACTCGCAATTGTTAACCCCACTTACAGTATTTTAAAATAAAAAATTAGCACGTTGATCTGGTCAGAACGGTTCGTTAATATGTGTATCAGGCTCGTCACATCACCATATTAAATTTTGAGTCTACCCGACAGTTATTTAACAAACTTTAGTTTTCTAACGCTATCTGTCTAAATATTAGACTCTAGACCACGATTGCTTCAATGTGCCTTCGATGGCAGAAACTCCCAGCTAAAGCTTACGAATTTGCACGTCGCAGCTCAACAAATACCTCCACAATGACTCGTGCAACAAACAACACACATTACGTTTAACGAACAATTAACGTGCAATACAACAAATAAAGCATGCGTGCTACAACATATTATATACACTACACCAATCCACTGCAAATGCTTCTCCCGCAGGCTTATGCCCGTAAAAACAATATTTAATCCGGGGCTTCACACCACTCCACACGCTAAATTCCTATTCATAAACTATGCAGATTTGACGAACTGGTTCTGCCTTACCGTATGATATTGCCTGGAGTGGCGTGAAACCGCCGGGTCCTTTCAAGCCACGAGGTTCCTTTCCGAGTCCACGCAACTGTTAAGTATGGTTCGAAACTGCGGTCCGTGCTTGATATAAAAGAGAATCGAATCTGATGATTACGTTTTAACAATATTTAATGGCAAAAGCATAAGCAGTAAATTAGGGCTACGATCGCGCCACAGACTAAAGCAACGTTGCTGATAGGGGATGTCTTGTAAACTAGCGTGAGACTGAATCTCATCTCGTTATATCAGGATCCACTTTCACACCTTCCTCTAAACGTTAGCTCCATTGGTCAGTTCAGCATGCTACGCGTTGGCTTACGGCCAGCTAACAGGTAATGAGCGGTCAAACGTCATGATCCGTCACCTGGGCGACGGAAGTCTCACGTGACACTCCTGCTCCAATCAACATCACGGATTTCCACCGCTTCCAACTCACGTGGCAACATGTAAACAACAAACTAACTTTCATTCTCATGCAGCATACATATAAACAAACATAAACATACAGGTATTACAAACATATTCATAAACACATTACTTCTGCCATTGACATATGCATAGAGTAGACATTACCTCCATGCTTCATAACACAACAATATCAATATCAATATTCTCCCTAATATTTCTATAATCATATCTTGCTATATGTATTATTAAAACACAAACGTATTATGTACATGTGCAAAGTCAAAATGAATTATTACAACTTAACACTACTCTCGCTCTCAACGCGGTTCTCTGACGTAGGACGTCAGCACACTGCACTTGAGTAGCTAGTAGTTTCATATCACGTTGTACGTAAGCTTTCCCACCCGCACAAACGCAGCAAGGGATAATTAGTTAAGCTAACATGAGCTAATTTAGCATACTCCAGACACATTTTAAGCTATTTCATCGTCCTCACAGGCTTTATAAAGACTACAAAATAATCCCCCCTCCAAACTATATTAGCAGCTCATCGCGCTGTCGAGTTTCAGTTAATTAACATTAGCTTGTAAGTCTTAATTTGTTGAACATTTACCACACATATAAGCTAGTTCCCAACTCGGTCATGTTAGCCCATTGTAATGTATTTAAAAATGTAAAGACGGCTGGAATAAGGCAAGGCAACATTATTAAGGTATTTTAAATGTTTGCCCCTGTTGAAATGCCCAAATACTGTCTGTAATAGGTGACTAAAAGACACTTACCGCAGTCGGTTGACGTTAGGAAAAGCGCGCTGACAAAAATCCAGAGCCGTTAGAAATGAGGTGAGGAGAGGGGCGTGGCTTCTCAGAGTACTTTTGACACCACCTGTTTTAACTCCGTAAATTAACTCCAACACTAGGGGGCATCTTACTCAAGCTGTTTTTGAAATAACTCTAATAGAGTCAATGGACTTTGACACTGCATATTTAACACTGTCGATTTTACTGTGTACCAGGAGGTAAGTTTCCCAAAATCAAGTACACTGCAAAGAGTTTGTGTTTCTTGCGTGACATTCCCAATGGATTGCAGACCTCAAAGTTGTCAATGTAAAAACATAGGGAAATCCTTAAATCCTCAACAAAAGATTATGTTTGTGACGCTCGTCATCCTGAAAGCTTACATATTTATTTATTTGCACAAAATCAAGTAACACATGTAACATTATTAAAAGACACATAAATGAGTGCAGGTGAGAAAAGAAACTCAAAGGGCTTATGCAAGGTTCTCACCTAAAGTAATGAATAATAAACAATAACATTTAGCGTGCTAAAACAAACAACAATACACGTCAAGGAATACAAAAACACTATGTAGATGATGAAAAGGCTTGATTCACCAGGCTGGCCCCGAATCTATGTTTGAAGTTACCGAGTGAAGATAAAGAGTTAGCAATAAGAATGTGATTATTCCAGAGTAAAGAACCTCTGTGTTTGATGGAGAACTGGCTGAGAGTGGTACGGCTGAAGGGAGGATGGAGATTAGCAGATTGTCTAGTGTTGAAATCGTGAACTTGAGAATTGGTCTTAAAATATTCTTTGAAAGGTGTAGGGAGCATATTAGCAAGGTATGTGCATTTATATATGAAAGAACAGGTCTGGTCTGTGTTAATGTCAGAGATAGACAATATATTTAATTTATTAAACAGAGGAGCAGAAGGAGCCAAGAAGCTGGAGGAGGTAGCTGTTCTTACAAATTGTTTTTGCGAAATAAGTAATTTGTGTAAATTTGATGGATATGAACTTACTCAGACAATATTGCCGTAGATGAGATATGGATAAATTAAACTATAGTAAAGGGTTAAGATGCATGCCTGATGAACCAAACCCCTGATTCGTCTGATACCAAGTGATCTTGAAACGTTGTTGGTTACTGAATGTATATGTTCTTTCCATGACAATTTTTCATCAACCAGGATACCTACAAATTTGGTGGATGAAACTTGATTAATTTCAATCCCATCAATAAATAGCTTAGCTCTATGTTGACAGTACATTTTATTTTTACTTAAACACAATAAAGTTAGATATAGTGATAACTTATTAGCAAGAAACCATTCAGATAGCATAGCTATGCCAGAATTAGCTTCCTTAATGAGTGAGTTAATTCTTGTGAGTTAATATCAAATTTGTATCATCAGCAAACAGAATGGGTGTAAAGGATGGGGATACAGCAGCCAGGTCATTGATGTAAATGAGGAATAATAGGGGTCTAAGTATAGATCCCTGAGGAACTCCACATGATATCCTAACTTTGAATGAAAAACAACCATTAGTATACACGTATTGCTCATGGTTATAAACATAACCACACAGCCATTTTAAAGTGACGTTTTGAAAACCATATCTGTAACTTATCAAGTAATATTACATAATCAACAGTATCAAAGGCTTTAGAAAGCTCTACGAATATGCCAATAGCAAATGCAGTGTTTTTTCCTAAAACCATATTGATGCTCATATAGAATATTATGTTCATTCAAGTGTTTCAACATTCTTTTATGAACCAGTTTTTCCAATATTTTAGAAGAGCATGGTAAAACGGATATTGGTCGATAATTATTAAACAGTCTTGTATCACCAGATTTATCTATTTTGGGCATACTCGACCCACAGAAGTTCCTTGGACCAGGATTGCGGATTGCGGGAGGAGAGGCATCGTAACGCTGTCTCCATCCCTTGGTTCATGCGCTCCGCCTGTCCATTGGATTGCGGATGGAACCCCGACGACAAGCTGACTGTGGCCCCCAGTAGCCTGCAAAACTCGGCCCAGAATCGAGAAGTGAATTGTGGGCCATGGTCGGAGACCACATCTATGGGCAGACCGTGGAATCGAAACACCTCCTGCAACAGAATCTCTGCCATTTCCTTGGCGGTAGGCAGTTTTGTCAGTGGGACGAGCCAGGCATATTTGGAGAACCAATCAATGATTGTGAGGATAACTGTGTTACCATTGGAGATGGGTAGACCGGTTACGAAGTCCAATGCAATATGGGACCAAGGGCGATGAGGAAGTGGTAGAGGGTGAAGGAGACCAGAGGGAGCCTTGCGGGAGGTCTTGTGCTGAGCGCAGACTTGGCAATCACCAACGAATCCCTTGGTGTCCTCCTCCATGGACGGCCACCAAAAGCGTTGCTTGAGCATGTGTAGGGTGCGTCGGATCCCGGGATGGCAAGCAAGGCGAGAAGAGTGACCCCACTGGAGCACCTGCGGACGGAGGTGAGCAGCAACAACCAACCGGTTAACCGGACAAGCACTGGGAGCAGGATGTTCGGCGTTGAGCGTTTTACTCTGTCCTCCACCTCCCAGGTTACTGCACCAATGACACACTCCGGAGGGAGGATACCCTCGGGATAAAGAGGGGAGCTCTCAGGCTGGAACTGACAGGACAAGGCGTCTGGTTTGAGGTTCTTGGAGCCTGGTCTGTAGGAGAGCAAAAAATCAAAACGATTGAAGAAAAGGGCCCACCTAGCTTGACGAGTAGTCAGTCGTTTGGCCAAGCGGATATACTCTAGATTCTTGTGATCCATCCAGACCACAAATGGCTGCTCCGCTCCCTCCAACCAGTGTCTCCACTCCTCCAATGCCAGTTTGACCGCCAACAACTCCCGGTTCCCAATGTCATAATAGGGTTATTTGGGAGTTTTTCCTGATCCGATGTGAGGTTTTGGGGCAGGGATGTCTATGTGTACAGATTGTAAAGCACTCTGAAACAAATTTGTAATTTGTGAAACTGGGCTATAGAAATAAACTGAATTGAATAATTCCTCTCTGCAGGGGACAGCTTCCGGGAGAAGAAGGCGAGACCGAACGGCATAACTAAATACTCATAATGTCCACTAGGAGTATTAAAGGCAGTCTTTCATTCATCCCCCTCTCGAATTCTTATCAGATGGTAAGCGTTATGGAGATTGAGCTTGGAAAAAATGGTAGCTCCTTGTAGCAGCTCAAATGCAGAGGAGATAAGGGGAAGAGGGTACCTGTTCTTCACAGTAAATTCATTGAGTTCTCTATAGTCTATGCACGGCCGCAGGGTCTCGTCCTTCTTACTGACAAAGAAAAACCCGGCTTCAGCAGGGGACGAGGATGGTCTAATGAGACCCGCAGCCAGAGAGTCGTTGATATACGTCTCCATGGATTTAGTCTCCGGAGCAGATAGTAAAAACAGTCAACCCCTGGGAGGGCTTGTACCTGGAAGCAGGTCAATGGCACAGTCATATGGACGATGCGGCGGCAACGATGTGGCCCGGCTCTTGCTAAATACTCCCTTCAGATCCAGGTATTCCTTGGGAACCTGGGAGATATCTGTAGAGTCAGAGGGGTCAACCCGACTAGGAGCCAACGATGAAACAGGTTTTAGGCAAACAGCATGGCAATGGGCACTACATTGTAATATGGTTCATGTAGCCCAGTCAATGTGTGGATTATGTCTCCTAAGCCATGGATAGCCCAAAATGACCGGCTGCTGTGGTGAATGGATGAGATGAAAGTTGAGTGTCTCACTGTGAGTACCTGACATTATCATCAGCAGAGGATTAGATTGATGCGTGACCCTGCAGAGGAGATGGCCATCTAAAGCCGTGGCGCGGATGGGTTCCTCCAGGGCTATCCGCCGATACCCAGCTGTGAAGCAAGAGTCATGTCCAGGAGGTTTGCATCTGCACCAGAGTCAATGAGAACTGAAAAAGTGTGATTGTTCCCTGAACATAGCAGCTGAGCATTAATCAAAGGTCGAGAGGGCGTTTTAAAGTTCACATTCCAACTCAACAGCGCCCTCTGGATTACTGGTGAGCCCCCTCTTTTAGACAAGGTTACAAAATGACCGCTATGACCGCAGTAAAGGCATAGACTCTGCTGCAGGCGGCGCCGTCGTTCAGCTGTGGAGAGTCTGGTCTGCCCCAGCTGCATAGGCTCAGGATTATCAACCGGAACATCAAAGCCCCGTTCCAACGGGACCCTGCGAGGGTAAGCGGCTTGGTGGAGCGGTATTGGTAGAGCGGACGAAAAATCTCTCTCCCTTCTTCGTTCTCGCAGACGACTGTCGATACGGCTGGCAAGGGCGACCAACACATCCAAACTAGCAGGAAGAACTCAAACCGCCAGTTCGTCCTTGATGCAGCCCAAAAGGCCGTGGTAGAACGCGTCAAGAAGCGGTGCATCGTTCCAGCTGCTGTCGGCTGCTTTGGTGCGGAACTCGATGGAATATCCCGACACAGGCCTCGCCCCCTGCTTCAGCTCCAGTAAACCTTGAGCGGCCTCTCTTCCCGGTGTGGCGTGATCGAAGACCTTCAGCAGCGCCTCAGAAAACAGCTGGGTTATTCGTGACAAATTTGAACAACATGGTAATTCCATTGTGTATGATGTTTTTAAAATGTGCTCCTGCAAATAATATATTTATAAAGTCACTGCTTTCCAGGACTATGAATAATCATGACCTGGCAAAAAAGTTAGTTAAAAAAATGTGGTCTGTTTCAAAATATGTTCGGTGGTTTACCGCAGATCGTGCACAGAGGAAGTCTGACCCAGTTACCATTTGTGCTAGGAACATGGGGCCCCATCACTCTGCGGCGAGAATAGGACACAGTGAGCACAAAGTTCACAGTCCTATGCAGGAAGCTGCAAAACCCACTTTAACTTTCTCAGCCAAACTGGAGCTGGTCGATGTGCAATGCTGAAGACGAAACTGGAAAGGAGAGGAGGGTCAGCCAACCCGCCTGTAGAGAAATATCTTCTTCTTTTTTTTCATTAAGAAGAAAATGTTGCAGGGCAAAATCAACGTTGGCAGGCCTCTACAGTAATTAATGGGAAACACACATTTATTATCATAGAGACAGTTCAGAGATCAAGGCTATAAGAATAGGTCACTCATTGGCTCCATGCAAAAAGTAGGTTTTAACAAATAACATCCCTGTAAAAATATTGATGGATCATAGAAGAATAATGATCAATCAGTTTGAAGCTACATACACGCCTCAGAAAATAATATCTGTATTATAAACTTATTTAACCTGCAAACCTTCGGCATAGCCATCACCAGTGGAGTGGAAGTGCATTTTCTACCTAGGCCTTCAATGCCGTCTTACTACAGCTGAACAACCTAATGCAGTGGTTCCCCAAACTTTTTCTGTCAAGACCCCCTTTGATGATATAGGAATATTGGACGACCCCCCCCCCCCCCCCCCCCCCCGACCTGACCCAGTTCATTGCATTATAATGCATGAACTGTATAACATATTTGTATTTCTTTCTAAAATAAGTACATATCACTTCACAGTTTATTCTTCAGTTTGTTTAACTGGGAAAAAATAGCAATATTAAAATATATATAAAATAAAAAATATATATAATAATTTGTAAATACAATTAACTTAATTTCAAACAAAGTGCAAACAACATATACTGTATTTCCTCACATTGAACAGCAGGTTTTCTCAAACAATAAAATAAGACAATTATGAACAAGGTGTGCAGGTCTATATGAACCATATTATTTTGTGATCATATTCCTATGTATACTCCTATTCATATATATCAATCAGTGACTGGTGTGGGCTTGCTTTGCTTTACAGATTTTGTCAAAGCGGGGTTGCTGGTTGGAGATAGCTACTCTCAGTTCATTGCTCTGTGTCTCTCTATATCGCTCTGTGTCACTGTGTGTCTCTCTCTCGTTCGCGCTCCCTCACTCTCTCGCGCGCTTGCTCGCTCTCGCTCGCGCTGGTTTTGCCACAGTCGGTCTGTGACATGAGCCGCTCTGGTGGCGTGGTTGGAACACAGTGCATGTCACGTTGGTTATTTTATATTGTTTTACCGGTGTATGTGTGCGTCTGTGTGTGTGGTGATGAAGCCGGGACCCCCCTGTAGTACCACCGCGCCCCCCCTAGGGGTCGCGACCCCCACTTTGGGAACCACTGACCTAATGTAAGATATTACATTACCAGTGTTCTAGTGCGGGGCTTTATTGTGAAGGAGCAGACAGAAGAAGATAAAGTTGCCATGTTTCTTGTGTTATTAACCCTTGTATGGTATTCGGGTCTGTGGGACCTGTTTTCATTAAAACAAAAATAATATGATTCATTATTTTTTCAAACTCAGACTTATTGGCCTTGGCTCATTTTCTGCGAAGAACATATATCAGACAAAATTTTCATCGACAGCCCACCGTAACCCCCCCCTACACATTTGTATTACATACAGGGTGTTCAGGTCCACTGGACCCGGTCTAATAAAAGTATGGAAATTGTTGGTCCTGTGTCTGTCTTCCTCATGTCTGGGCCTGCTGTAAGTGTGTCACACACTTACAGAAGGCCCAGACATGAGGAAGACAGACACTGTGTGTGTGTGTGTACCCGCGTGTGTGTGTTCACACTTGTGTGTATGTGAGTGGGCCTGCTGTAAGTGTGTGTGTATGTGTGTGGGTGTGTTTGTGGGCCTGCTGTAAGTTAAGTATGCTAAGCTAAGTATGTAAGCTAAGTATGTGTGTCAGTGTACATAACATCACATGTGACCATTTTCTTTACATCGTACAAGCTGGGACAGGAGCTCCTAAAGAGAAAACTGACCATGGTTGGAACGATGAGAAAAAACAGGTCTGAAGTTCCACCTCAATTTTTGCCTACAAAGAACAGGCCCCTCGGGGAGCGTCTCAACGCGGATGGCCTGAACACGGCAAATGGTTGAGCGAGTAAACTCTGGCGTATTGGGCGATGCGAAAAATCCCTTCACTTTTGGTGTGAACGCACCTTTTTAAAGTTAGGGCTGAATCAGGTTCACCTGGTCCAGCCCCTAGATATGCTACTTATAGGCTGTTGGGGATGTTTTAGGATACGCTGACCTTTCTCCTCTCCTCTATTTACTTATGAAATAATTTCCTTCTCTCCATTTTGCATTATTAACTCTGCTTCCTCCCCGGAGTCTTTGTGAATTCACATCTTATAGGGTTCGTTTGACCTGGCTGGATCTATTGCTATGGCCCTGCTGATGTGCCCCGCCCACTCCTCTCTACCTCCATCTGCCTGATGTATCATGGAGGTCTAGATCGTGGTCTATGCCTACTACCAACTATTCATACACTCTGTCATACTCTTTGAATGTGTTTTAATTCTTTAATGATTCCTTCTGTACACATGACTTGTATTGCATCTGCCCATCCTGGAAGAGGGATCCTGCTCTGTTGCTCTCCCTTTTTTCCCTGTGAAAGGTTTTTTTCTATTTCTTGGGAGTTTTTCCTAATCCAATGTGAGATCATAGGACACGGATAACGTACCTCTAGAGATTGTAAAGCACTTTGAGGCAAATTTGTCATTTGTGATAATGGGCTTTACAAAATAAACAAAGCAAAGTATTTTACCCAGGGATGCACATAACTGGTACGCAGGTACGCATGCGCGAAAATAATCAACGATGCGTACTGCCATTTACGTCACTTCGCGCCTTTGCGTACTTGACTGATTATCTGTCAAATCGTACATGTTACTTGCAACTACTCTCAGAGATGTCCAACAAGCAACAAACATTGAGCAGCTTCTTTGGCGTTTCGCCACTTACAAAGAAACGCCAACTGGCGCCAGAGTCGAAGAAAAGACTTTTGTCGGAAAAAAGTGGCTCCAAGATGTGCGCTGGCTTGAAGCGAACGATGAGCGCACTGAAATGTGGTGCAAGATTTGCCGCTCACATCCACGTCTAGCAGACCAAACAGGTGTGTTCTATAAAGGCTCAACCAATTTCAACCATCCTTTATTTGAAAAACACATAAGAGCAAGGAGCACATTAATGTCGCGCAAGCCATTGCTAACCAACAAGCTAGCCGAGAAGAAATATCCAGTCGCCCACTTGCCAGATGGCGAGACACGCTGAATGAAGAACAGCAACAAGCTCTATTCAATATGTTTCTCCTCGCCTTCCATAAGGCTAAATACGCACGTCCCATGTCTTCGTATTCTGAGGATGTTCCTTTACTGAAGCGGCTAGGAGTAAATGTCGGAGGTGCGTATCATTCACGTGAAGGCGGCACACGGATCATGCAGAGCATCGCTCACACCATCAGCGGGGAGTTGCGAGCCAAGTTGCAGTCCGTTGAATTTTGGGGGCTGCTTTTTGACGGATCTGAGGACATCACAAAAATTGGGGTGTCTGGTGGAGTCTGTTTCTCTGGTGTCCTCGGTATCTGAGAGAGAGGAGCTGGGGCCTGAGGTCCCAAAATCCACTAATCCGGCCTTGCTCTTTAGTGAAGACCATCTCTCCGGGACCCAGAAAACAGACATTGCCCGGTTGCAAAAGCAGTTTGCTGATGTGTTCTCTCTCCTTCCAGGACGCACAAACCTCATAGAGCACCAGATTGAAACGCCGCTGGGTGTGGTGGTGCGGTCGCGGCCCTACAGGTTACCTGCACACAAGAGAAAGGTGGTTCAGAGGGAATTAGCGACCATGTTGGAGATGGGGGTAATAGAAGAGTCCCACAGTGCCTGGTGTAGCCCCATTGTTCTTGTGGTCAAGAAGGATGGGTCTATACGGTTCTGCGTGGACTATCGCAGGGTGAACGACGTGTCACGGTTCGATGCTTACCAGTGGCGGTGCGTTCATAGAGGGCGCTAGGGCGCCGCCCCTCTTAAAATGTTGAGATGAAAAAATAATATTATTATTATTATTGTATTATTAAAAAATATATTATTTAAATAATAAATAAACCGTGTTGACGCGCTAAATGTGTGGGAGAACGTAAACCCCTGTCAAGAATCACTAAATGTGACAAAATATAACATCACCACTCATCACTGAGAGAAGCCCCTCCCCCTCCTCGGGCTCCGGCCCAACGTGCGTGTTCGGCAGCGAGGAAACATTTCAGTCGTCTCGGCCAGAACGGCGTCTCATTCCCGGATGAAACGTGGATCCTGAGGCGCAAACATCTGAGCACTGGCCAATGACATTGGTGTGTGTGTTACGGCGCCGCACGAGTGGCTGCCTTTTACATTAGCTCCTGCTCACAATTTAGTTTTCTTATATTATGTCTTTTTTTCTCGCTACTTCTTGCACTTTCTTTTTCCCCTTATAGTTTTTAACGGAGCAGTATGGCAGCTAGACAAGTCAAGCTTGTCGTGGTCTATCTGTTGTTAATCGAAGTTTTCACCTCCGTGTCTGGGGACCCAGCACGCAGCCATGGTTCAGTTAGCTACACAAAGGACCAGCTGTTAGCATTCCGGGACTCGGCGGTGCTACTACCCGTGGAGAGACCTGATGTTCCCCGCGAGCTGAGGAGGAAGAAACGGGGAAGCCGTGCGGGGGCGGAACGTCGAGCCAGGAAAAGACGCTACAAACCTGTCCTCCCCTCCATCATCATGGGAAACGTGAGGTCTCTGCCTAACAAGATGGACGAGCTAGCGGCGCTGACTCGCCATCAGAGGGAATACCGGGAGTGAAGCCTTGTGGTGTACACGGAGACGTGGCTAACGGAGCTAACTCCGGACACGCATGCTACGCTGGACGGGTTCCACATCATACGGGGCGGATAGGACAACGGAGAGCGGTAAGAGGAAGGGAGGAGGACTGGCAGTGTTTGTAAATGATAGATGGTGTAACTCTGGGCACATCACTATTAAGGAGCAGACCTGCTCACCGGACATTGAGCTGCTAGCGGTTAGCATGAGGCCACACTACCTGCCGAGGGAGTTCTTGCATGTTATCATGGTAGCTGCGTATGTCCCGCCCTCTGCTGACGCTGAAGCGGCCTGTGACGTCATCCACTCGGCGACCAGCAGGCTGCTGACGCAACACCCCAATGCTCTCCTCCTTCTCTTGTATTCTTGTTCTATATATTATCTTTGTTTGTCTCTCTTCTTCGTCTCTGCTTTATCTTTTTCTTTCAGAACTATTGCGTTTCTAGGTGTCGGTCGTCCAGATTGAGAGGCAAAAAATTGAGCCTCAGAGCCTGAAATCAATTACTGTCTCAGGCAGAGAGCAGACACTTTTTCTTCTGGTATCACCTCTTCCATTACTGACAATCCTCACTTTACACCTATTCATCTATCCACAGCTCATTTTCTCTTCCTTTTATTATTTTTCTCCCCCCATGCTGCTATCACTCTCTTTCTCTCAACTCCTCTCCCCTTTTTTACGTAGGCGTTCTTCATTTATAAGTATACTCCTACAATGTGTACATGTGTTAGGAAAAGTTGGAGAGGGTCAATATTATCCATGATCCATGACGTCTTTAGCCTAATCTTGTAGGAGTGAAAGCTGAAGCTGATGGGAAATCTGCTCTACTGAAAAGTAAATTGTAAGCAGTAACGACCCGACTCAAGGACCATCATAGAAAGAAGAAACGACCAACTGTTAAACATTTTTTGAGATTTATGATTCTTTTTTTAAATTTTTTTACAACACTACATCCCATAATCAGTTTGAATTATAAGCAATACATTTAAGTACACATAGAGATTTAGTTTTTTTAGCCTGACTTTAAAACTCCCCTAATGTGGCTGGATTCACTGTCACAAATCAGATATCATTTTCAACCACTCACATGAGGAGACCAAATACTTATGAGAACTCTTCCAAGGCTACATAGTCAAAATCCACAGCCAGGTTGGTAGATGGGGTCTGGAGGGAGAGTTCCTCAGAACCAGAGGCTGGAGCTCCAGGGAAAAGGAATCAGCAGTCTGTAATGGCGCCTCTGGGAAGTGGGAATCAAGGTGGAGAAGTCTAAATAGACGGCGTCGTACTGGACCAGAGAAAAGTCCAAACAGACAAGGTTGTAGTGGGGAGCAGGCAAGGTAAATTAGTCCAAACAAAGAGGGTTGTACCGGGTCAGAGACAAGGTGGAGAAGACTAAGCTGACAGGATTGTACCGGGGTATAGGCAAGGTGGAGACGTCCAAATAGACAGGGCCGTACTAAGTCAGAGACAAGGTAGAGAAGTCCAAACACAGAGTCGTAGCGGGGCCGAGGCAAGGTGGAGAAGTCCAAACAAACGGGGTCATACCAGGGCAAAAACAATGTGGAGAAGTCCAAAAAGATAGGGTCGTACTAGGGCATAGGCAAAGTGTAGAAGTCAAAACATACAGGATCATAATGGGGCAGAGGCAAGGTGAAGAATTCCAAATCGACAGGATCCAAACCGACGGGGTTGTACCAATTCAGAGGAAACAGACAGGGTCGTAAAAACATAATGCTGGGTTCACATGATTATTCACAACAATTTACTCGACTGAGTTTTCGCCAGACTATTTGGGGTTCATTCATTGAATTAATTCACTTTGTTTGTGCTGTAGAGGGAGCATGGCTTATCTCCGTTGCTTATCTCCATAGAAACGGTTATAATTTCTCATCCATTCTCGGCTGTGCATTCATGAATCTACTCACAACACTTTTGGTGTGAACGCAGCACAAGTGTTGGGAAAATCAATCGCCAAATTTTAAGTGCCTCATCAATATGATTATCTTTCTTTAAATATAACTGCTGTTTTAACATTTTAAGCACCATGGCTCAACTCTTGCAGAACACGATATGTGTATATTCAATTCAATTCAGTTTATTTGTATAGCCCAGTTTCACAAATTACAAATTTGTCTCAGAGTGCTTTACAATCTGTACACATAGACATCCCTGCCCCAGAACCTCACATTGGACCAGGAAAAACTCCCAAATAACCCTTTAGGGGGAAAAAAGGGAAGAAACCTTCAGGAGAGCAACAGAGGAGGATCCCTCTCCAGGATGGACAGATGCAATAGATATATATATATATATATATATATATATATATATATATATATATATATATATATATATATATATATAAACGTATGTGGAGATGGCCATAAAGAATAGGAGTTTGAATATGTGTGTGTTGATCTGTGTATTGGCCAGAGAATGTAACGAACACATCCAGAAGTTTCTTAAGCGCTAAATAAACTTTATGAAGAGCACCGACATTGTACAACAGGGGTGTCAAACTCAAATACACAGTGGGCCGAAATAAAGAAATTGATACACGTCAAGCTCCGTATTGAAAGAACCTTTGTGCACATTTGAACCTGGAACTAACAAGGCCTATAGAGTATTTCCTATAAAACAAAATTAATTATAAAATACAATTTATAAATCATGCATTAATAAATAAAAAATAAAAGTAATAAAATCTGTTTCATTAATTGCTTATGGCTCTATCTGCAGTTTGTACAGTCATTTCAATTAAAAACATTTTCTACAGGCAAACAGCCATAAATAATTTACCTTAAAACTGAAAATGCGTCAAAGCACCGTTTGCTGCTCTGTGGTCTAACACTGGTCTAACACTTGGTGTCTCAACTTGGATGTTCATCATGTCTAGGGTCAGGCTCAGGTATGAGAAATAGGTCCCTGAGTTCCTCATCCTCAAGAGACTTTGTGTTAGTAAAGAGTTTTTTCACCTCACCCTGTCCTGTGTTTTCCTCTGCTCCGAGTCTCTGCCACAGAAATCTGAAACATTTGCGCAAATAACACATTGCTTCCAGCATTTACCAGGTGAGAAAGGCTTTTGTGAATGAGATAGATGAAGGTGCACCCACTCCGATGCCAAACTGGTAGTGAAGTTTGAAGTGGGTCCAGACAACATCCCCATTTCTTCCTCCTCAGGTCAGGGGTAGCAGGACCGCCGTGTGCCAGAATGCTAACAGACGGTTCCTCATGTAAACAACGGGACCATCGCTGCGTGCTGGAACCCTGGACAGGGTGGTGAAAAGTGCAATAAGCAACAGATAGACCATGAAAAGATGAATGTGTATACAGTATATGCCATAGTGTACAATGAAAAGAAAAAAAGCTACTTGGAATTAAATAACAAAGTATCAAACAAATATACAATATAAATTAAAGTTCTAGTGAGTAGCTTTTGTAGAGGCAGCCGCTCGTGCAACACCGGAAGTGCTTAAGAGACTTTGTGTACCCTCTGTGCCTGTTTAGTCACGGAGCCTAAGAGAGAGGCAGAGTGTTGCTCCATCATTGTATCACATTCACCTCCATAGACAAGAGAATAGGTGTGAGGGTACGAAAGAGAAGACTGCAGCAAGAGAACAAGAGGGAAGGAAGTGAGAAAGGCAAGACTAGCATGTGTGAGCGGTAGAGAGAGAGAGAGCATGCGTGCGTGCGTTCGATCGTAAGTAAGTAAAGCAGATTGATGTTACCGAGGGTTTTTCTCCATCACTTATGTTGCCTGCTCTTTTCCGTGGGGTATTGCTACCTCATACACATACACATCCCACCCCCTCACACACACACACACACACACTCGCACGCACACACACACACACACAAACAGACACACAGCACACAATGTGAAACTCAGCACTTTTCCTATTGGCTACCTCCAAGACTATATATCAGCTCGCTAAGGAAGTATCCACAAGACCTCACAAGCTACAGGACTGACATATTATTCTCAAGAGTAACACAAACATACACACATATATATATATATATATATATATATATACACACACAAAAGTGTATATGTATATGAACATAAAACACAACAACTGACAGTGAAATGGAGGTAAATTGAGGTAGTAGTGCTCTATGATTAATTGTTCTTTAGAGTAACGGCCAATGGAAAAAACTGTTCTGGTGTCTTTTGGTTTTGGCCTACAGTGCTCTATAGCGGCTACCAGAGGGGAGGAGTTGGAACCGGGTGGGATGGGTCTGCAACACTTTGACGTCTGTACACCAACCTTCGATAATGTAAAAGACCCACACACACACACACACACTCACATCTATAAATTCCTTTCAAACATTGAAATGGTATATAAATAATTACAGCGAAGCAGCTCATTAAAGGTTATGTTGTGAATGGGATGAGCAGAGGCTACAGTATGTTGTGTTTACCTCCAAGGTGTTATTGTGTTCACATCAAACTCATTGCTGAATCGCACAAGTTTGATAGCAGGATAATTTGTGCGTATTTGCAACACAAGCTCTAGACAAGCTAAAGAGGTGGGGGCTTATCTCTATGTAAATACCAATTGTCTTTTATCAACCATGGCAAAACTATCATTGTTACTGCTTTGAAAATGTTGTGGAAGTCGCAGATATGTCAGATGACCAAACGGTGTCATGTCTGGGCATAACATAATCGAGAGGCTGAGTTGACTTCATCTCGCAGCACTGTATCTAAGTATTTGCCCGGAATATAAATGTACTCAAATTAACCCTAAAAAAATCACATTAACATAGAAATAAAGGAAGGAACCGTAAGAAGATAAACAGAGAAGGGACCCATTTTCCAGGATGACCAGAAGTGCAATGGATGTAAAACATAAAGAATTAACTAAATAAATAGTCACATTTGACAGGATTATTTGATGTACCAGAGTGACATTGAAGCAGCGGTTTGCACTTTATAACTGTCAATGCAAAGTAGCTGTAGAGGGTTTGAATCCTGATATATTCTATATAAATATTCTACTATATAGCCTCTTTACTTCTATGTGGAATTTAATGTCACCGTCCATTTTTCCACCTTTAGCCCCAGCGGGGAGTGAAGTAACTGCAGAAGCAGATTGACAGTGGGCAGGCACGTGCACAGACATTTTGGGCGGCTGGTACTCAAACAAAAAAAAAGGGCACCCAATGCCCCCCAAAAAATCTGACCGAATTGAAGCATAAGCAGCATTACACTGATGATGCAATACATCCTCGACCTGCGTTTCCTCTGGGCAGCATCAGACCGCTATCTTACATTTTATTTATGAATAAAGATGATTTATTATATAGCAACAACAGTACAAGTGTTCTGATTGGCTAATGGGTCGTCATGCCAGCCCTCTACACTCAGAAAAGACCAGTATCTACTCAATAAAATTATGGCAATGAAGTGACAATTAATATAATTGAATAGATTTTACTACTCCAACTTTGATTAAAAACCATTGATTTATTTCAGCAAATTTAAACAAAATATGAAATACTAATATTTTGGATTTACTAATAATATGGCAAATGTTGAGTAAATCCAAATCAATTATACAGGGGAAATGATTAATATTGACTAGGTATTCAAAATAAGTGAATTAGATTGACCAATTATGTGGCTGAAATTGATTTATATTTCTATATATCTGGATAAGAAGGATTTGGATTCAATAAATAAAATAAGTTGTTAAGTTATCAACTCATAACTTGGAAGAATGTTACTTAATACAACACATTTAAACTTAAATTATTATTTATCTTTACATACATTAATTGTTATACTAATGCTCTCGATGAGTACTCATGGTTTCAACACCCAGCATGCAACACTACTGATCGCGATGTGTACTCGCGCAAGTTCAACACCCATCATGCAATACTAGTGATCGCGATGTGTACTCACGCTCATGGTTTCAACACCCAGCATGCAACACTACTGATCGCGAGCTGTATTCCCACTCATCGTGGTTGGGATGGTGCTTGCAGGTTTTCAGAGCTTTCAGGATATTCTGCTTTGATTTTAATCCAAAACACCGGCACTCCGGCAGAGTTGAAAAGTACGTTTAAGTTTAATGTTTGTGGTAAAGTATCACGTAGCCTCTTGTCATGTGTCAAGAGTATGAGGCTCAGATGCACAGACGGATGTATCCGGTCATTTTTCAAAATAAAACACATTTCCGGCCTACTGATGCCACTGATGTTCACACCCCATCGTGTGTTCTGTTCTCTAAATATAGTTCATACTAATTCCACCCTCTGATTGAAGGTTTCTTTATTGTGTGGTCTTTCTCTGCTGACATTCATTCCTTAAGGCTCTGTAGTTATATGTACAACCATTTGATACGAGCCCAGAGTTAAGCATATTCATCGAAACTGTACCAACTTTGGAGTGTTAAAATAGCCAGTATCATTTTATTTCATGTTTCCATCCAGGCAAATTGGTGGAGCCAAATGTTATTAAAAACAACAAATATTATGTGGGCTACGTACACAACTGGAAGACTTTCTGGGGAAAACCTGATCTGATGAGGAGGGACGGCGTCCATCCCACATTGGAAGGAGCGCGTCTCATTTCTGCGAATATGACCACGTTGATCACCGGACCTAATCCATGACAATCCGGGGTTCAGATCAGGAACCGGGAGCAGAGTTGTAGTTTAACACCCTTCTCTGCTCTTCTTGTCAAGCAGTTACCCATCCATTACTCTAGAATAGAGACTGTGAAGACTGTGTCTGTCCCACGGCCACTTAAATTAAATAAATCTAAAGTAAACACAAGAGGAGTCGTACACAATAACCTTATACAAGTTAACACCATTATTTCAGCAGTGCAACAAAACAGGACTATTAAATGTGGTCTCCTAAATATTAGATCTCTATCATCTAAAGCTGTGTTACTAAATGATTTAATAACAGATAATCACATTGATTTATGTTGTCTAACTGAAACCTGGCTGCGCCATGAAGAATATGTCTGCCTAAATGAGTCGACTCCTCCAAGTCATGTTAATACTCACATTCCTCGAGACACCGGTCGAGGAGGTGGAGTAGCAGCCATCTTTGACTCGAGCCTTTTAATAAATCCTAAACCTAAATTAAATTACGACTCATTTGAAAGCCTTGTTCTTAGTCTTTCACATCCAACCTGGAAAACATTACAGCCGATTCTATTTGTGATTCTGTACCGGCCACCGGGTCCATATTCAGAGTTTATATCAGAATTTTCAGAATTTATATCAAGTTTGGTTCTTAAAACTGATAAAGTTATTATTGTAGGAGATTTTAATATTCATGTGGATGTTGATAATGATTGCCTAGGTACTGCATTCATCTCATTGTTGGACTCGATCGGCTTTCGTCAGAGAGTACAGAAACCCACTCACAGCTTTGGCCACACGCTTGATCTTGTTCTTACATATGGTGTTGACATTGAGCATTTGAAGGTCTTCCCACAGAATCCTCTTCTGTCAGACCACAGCCTTATAACTTTTGAGTTTATACTACCGGAGTGTACACCGTTAGTCAAAAGTTTCTACACCAGATGTCTAACTGACAGTGCTGTAGCTAAATTTGAAGAAGCGATTCCTTCTGCACTTGATTCAATACCATGTCTCAATATAACAGAGGACTCCTGGTCTAACTTTAGTCCGTCCCAGATTGATCATCTTGTTGATAGTGCTACAGGCTCACTGAGAATGACACTGGACTCGATAGCCCCTCTGAAGAAGAAGACAGTGAGGAAGAGAAGGTTTGCTCCCTGGTATAACCCTCAGACCCACATTAAAGCAAACGTCAGGAAGGCTTGAAAGCATTTGGCGTTCAACTAATCGGGAAGAATCCCGCTTAGTTTGGCGAGATAGTCTTAAAACTTATAAGAAGGCCCTCCGCAATGCCAGAGCAGAATATTACTCATCAGTAATAGAGAAGAATAAGAACAACCCTAGGTTTCTCTTTAGCACTGTAGCCAGGCTGACAGAGTCACAGCTCTGTGGAGCCCAGTATTCCTATAGACCTCAGGAGTAATGACTTTATGAACTTCTTCAATGAGAAGATTTTAACTATTAGGGACAAGATTAATAATCTCTTGCCCTTAACCAGTGCCAATCTGTCCTCAAGTGGAATGGCTTTGGAAACCCTTGTATGTCCTGGTATATATTTAGATGGGTTTTCTCCCATCAACCGTGACCAATTATCTTTAATGGTTTCTACTTCTAACATGTCTACCTGTCTCTTGGACCCTATCCCGACTAGGCTGCTTAAAGACGTTTTGCCTTTAATTGGCAGCTCTCTTTTGGATATTATTAATGTGTCTTTGTTAACAGGCCACGTACCACATTCCTTCAAAGTAGCTCTAATTAAACCTCTCCTGAAGAAGCCCACTCTGGATCCAGAGGTTTTGGCTAACTACAGACCGATCTCTAACCTCCCCTTCCTCTCTAAGATCCTTGAGAAAGTGGTCGCAAATCAGTTGTGTGACTTTCTACATCAGAATAGTTTATTTGAAGAGTTTCAGTCAGGATTTAGAAAACACCACAGCACAGAGACAGCACTGGTGAAGATTACGAATGACCTCTTAATGGCAGCAGATAAAGGACTTCTCTCTGTACTGGTCTTGTTAGACCTTAGTGCTGCATTCGACACCATTGACTATAACATCCTATTACAGAGACTGGAGCAGTCGATTGGTATTTCAGGCACCGCCCTAAGTTGGTTTAAATCCTATTTATCAGATCGATCTCAGTTTGTATTTGTAAACGATGAAGCCTCAATGACCACCAACGTTAGTCACGGAGTTCCACAAGGTTCTGTGCTTGGACCAATTCTATTTACCTTATACATGCTTCCTTTGGGCAATATTATCAGGAAACACTCTATAAACTTTCATTGTTATGCAGATGATACTCAACTATATCTATCGATAAAACCAGAGGAGACTAACCAACTCACTAAAATTCAAGCATGTCTTAGTGACATAAAAACATGGATGACCGGCAACTTCTTGATGTTAAACTCAGACAAAACCGAAGTAATTCTACTCGGCCCTGAGCACCTCAGAGATCAATTATCTGGTGATGTGATTTCTGTAGATGGCATTACTCTAGCATCCAACACCACTGTAAAGAATCTCGGCGTTATCTTTGATCGGGACTTGTCCTTTAACTCCCACATAAAGCAAATCTCAAGGACTGCATTCTTCCATCTACGTAATATTTCAAAAATCAGGCACATCTTGTCTCAAAAGATGCAGAGAAATTGGTTCACGCGTTCGTTACTTCGAGACTGGATTACTGCAACTCCTTATTATCAGGCTGCACTAATAAATCTCTTAGGTCCCTCCAGTTGATCCAGAATGCTGCAGCTCGTATTCTCACTAAAACTAAGAAAAGAGATCACATTACTCCTGCACTAGCTGCTCTGCACTGGCTCCCTGTAAAATCAAGAATCACTTTTAAAATTCTTCTCTTAACTTACAAAGCCTTAATTGGTGATCATATCTTAAAGAGCTTGTAGTACCGTATCGCCCCACCAGAGAGCTGCGCTCACTAAATGCGGGGCTACTTGTAGTTCCGAGAGTCTTAAAATGTAAAATGGGAGCCAGAGCCTTTAGTTATCAAGCTCCTCTTTTATGGAACCAGCTTCCACCTTCAGTCCGGGAGGTAGACACAGTCACCACATTCAAGAGTAGACTTAAGACTTTCCTCTTTGACAGAGCTTATAGTCAGGGCTGAATCAGGTTTGCCCTGGTCCAGCCCCTGGATATGCTGGTATAGGCTTATAGCTGCTGGGGATGTTTAGGATGCACTGAGCACCTCTCTCCTCTTTTCTTTGTCCTATGGATGAATCTTCATCTCTCCATCACATATGACTAACTCTGCTTTCTCCCCGGAGTCCTTCTGACTTCACGTCTCATGGGGTCATCGGACCCTATGAGACGGCATAGATTCCATCTGCTGATGGACCTTTGATGGTTGGATCGTGAGTTCCTGTCGCCAGCTGTGCCACTGCCCTGCTGGGACTCCGCCCACTCCTCCACTTGGGAGGTCTCCAAACTCTCCATCGTGGAATATGCCTAAATATGAACTATTGATGAACTCTGTCAGATTCCTTGAATGTATTTAACTCTAAATATGTCCTTCTGTACACATTACATCTATTGCATCTGTCCATCCTGGAGAGGGATCCTCCTCTGTTGCTCTCCTGAAGGTTTCTTCCCTTTTTTTCCCCCTGAAGGGTTATTTGGGAGTTTTTCCTGGTCCGATGTGAGGTTTTGGGTCAGGGATGTCTATGTGTACAGATTGTAAAGCACTCTGAGACAAATTTGTAATTTGTGAAACTGGGCTATACAAATAAACTGAATTGAATGTAATTTATTTGAAATTGTCCATAAAATGTTATGGGTATGGCCAACAACTACATCAAATAAAACAAAGGTACTCCTTGTAATTTTCGCTCCAATTTCAATCGGGTCTTCGATAAAAGGGCACGCCATTGTTTCCCGAACAGCTGATTGGCCGGTGGATGGAGACTTTTATTGGATTCAGAATTAATCCTGAAAGCTACCCTGAACCGGAGCAGGTTTGCCATTCAGAGTAAGTTACCATGGTAACCTAGCTTGCTAAGAATGAATCCAGCTTTGTGTACCGGTAAGTCAGGTGTGGCGCAAATTACTTGGGCGGAAGTGCACGGCGTTTAAAACTGAAGAGTTCCCATTGAGTAGTTTATACATTTTTCGACATTGTTGACTTTACTGATACAATATGATTAAATTGTACTCAGTGATTTTGAGCTGATATTATTCAAACAAAAATGAGTAAAATGCAATTGATAAATAATTCAAAATGTATTAAATCAACATAATAATATACCAAACTGCACACAGATTTTTTTTTAAGTAAAGGTTACTAATATTTATTTTTTAAATATTAATTGAGCTCAGTCCCACTTTTTTGAGTGTAGCCCTCCTCGCTGGTCTGATTCTGATCCGTATTGCCCTCTGACTTCATTTTCAAAATGAGCGATATTGATAGACAACAGGCAAGAGCAGTGGTCCTCAAACTAAGGCCCGCGGGCCAAATACGGCCCGCCTCCACATTTGGCCCTCGGAGCAATACCAGAGAAGCATTATGATTTATTTTTTTTCAGGCTGGCCACGCAAATCCTAGACTAGCCCCTGTTAAATAGAACGGAATAAGAATGTATTCTCTCTCTTCTCTCTCCTCTCTCTATTCTCTCTCTTCTCTATTCTCTCTCTTCTCTCTCTCTCTATTCTCTAAAGATAACTAACATCAGTAAACAGCTGGACGAGGCTTTGAAATCACGGATTTCGTGAGTTTTGTTGGTTTCTTTTTTTAGGAAACGTTGGACCAGTTGTGACGTCATGTTTTCAGCAGCGCTAATGTTGTGGTTGATTTATCACAAAACAACGTCAAAGGACAAATACTGTCTTTGCTAGTACATGTAAAATCTCCTGGCTCCCTGTAAAATCAAGAATCACTTTTAAAATTATTCTCTTAACCTACAAAGCCTTAATTGGTGATGCACCATCATATCTTAAAGAGCCTGTAGTACCGTATCGCCCCACCAGAGAGCTGCGCTCACTAAATGCGGGGCTACTTGTAGTTCCTAGAGTCTTACAATGTAAAATGGGAGCCAGAGCCTTTAGTTATAAAGCTCCTCTTTTATGGAATCAGCTTCCAATTTCAGTCCGGGAGGCAGACACAGTCACCCCATTTAAGAGTAGACTTAAGATTTTCCTTTTTGACAGAGCTTATAGTAAGGGCTGAATCAGGTTTGCCCTGGTCCAGGCCCTGGATATGCTGCTACAGGCCGTTTTAGGATACACTGAGCCCCTGTATCCTCTTCTCTCTCTACTTATGGATGAATTTTCATCTCTCCATTGCACATTATTAACTCTGCTTTCTCTCTGGCAAGCCCTTGTGACTTCACGTCTCATAGGGTCTATTGGACCTGGCTGGGTCTGCTGTTATGGCTGCTGATGCCCTGCCCACTCCTCCTCTCTACCTTTATCTGCCTGATGGATCACGGACGTCTGGATCGTGGAATATGCCTACTACCAACTATTCATACACTTACATTCATTGAATGTCTTGTCACTCTGTAATGATTCCTTCTGTACAGATGGCATCTATTGCACTTGTCAGTCCGGGGAGAGGGATCCTCCTTTGTTGCTCTCCTGAAGGTTTCTTTCCTTTTTTGGGGGGAGTTTTTCATGATCAGATGTGAGGTCCTGGGACAGAGATGGTTATGTATATAGATTGCAAAGCCCTCTGAGGCAAGTTTGTAATTTGTGAGAATGGGCTATACTAAATAAAATTAATTGAATACATGCAGTTTGAATGAATCATCACCAGCTGTATTTCAACCGTAATCCTGCAGGCCTGGGTTGTCAGTCTGTTACGCCTTCTGCCCCGTTAGTCTCCACTGCCGCTTTGTGAGATTCTCCGTAGCTATATGCATTCGCTAATTCTCTCTCTCACCTCGCCCATTATGATTTGCCCGCCTCTAACGTCGAGCCACGGGTCTCACGTCGTGATCTGCTGTGCCTTTGTGTCGGACCTCGGGATCCACACCTCCTCAACGTTGCAAAAATATATAACATTATCTGATTCTGTCTCCTGTGGTCTGCTACTAGGTCCTAACCTTGTGCTCCCTTGACAAATGGTATGGTTTATAATCAAATATAGTCTTACACACAAAATGCCCATTCAATCAAGAGAAACACAAGACATGACCACCTGGTGGTCATCGAGGCTTCATCAGTGATAAATATTCAAGATCTTTCTTGGACAACAAAGCTTTGAGAAATGCAGATCCCGGAGGAGGTGGTTTGCAAAGACTCTTGTGTATATATATATATATATATATATATATATATACACAAGAGTGTTTGTTGCTTCTTTTGGGCAATATTATCAGGAAACCGACACAAACATTCAATGTAATGCAGATGATATTCAATTATCTATCTTTCCTGAAGGTTTCTTCTCTTTTTCCCTGTGAAAGGGTTTTATGTGGGGAGTTTTCCCTTATCCGATGTGAGGTTCTGGGACAGGGATGTCATATGTGTACAGATTGTAAAGGCCACTGAGGCAAATTTGTCATTTGTGATATTGTGCTATATAAAATAAATTGAATTGAATGAATCCATCTGATTCTTGGATCATTTGCTGTGCCATTTAGGCCACATTTGCGCATAGCCGGGTATTTACAGAAAGAAATATTTATGCAACTCCATAAAAATAAAAAAAACGCTGTACACACAAGGTCGGTTTCAAAAAAGTTTCTGTTTATATGAACGCGCATAAATACGGCGTCCACATACGTTCGCATAGGACGCTCACATGATGTGAAGCATTTTAGTTTGACCTAGTTCACACGCAAACACAAAAACAGAGTTTTCAGAAATCTCCACTTTGGCCAGAGTTTTTAGAGATGATCGTTTTCCGTGATAAAACCTCAGTTTTTGTGTAAATGAAAGACCAAAACGCATGAAAATATATGCGTTTTCCCATCGTGTAAACGATGGGTCTTAGTTTTGTCAACTATTTTATTTTTGAGCAAAGGGGTTTGCAAACAGAATAGCCGCTCCCTCCTCTCTCTGTGCTACTCCACATTGCTTCATTTAGGTGATTTCCCTCTTCACCCAACTCACAGGTGTGTCTCATTTATCTCCTCACTTTCCCCACCTTCTTTTCCTGTCACGATGGACAAGGCTATTCTGTGTATTTCTTTATTTACTCTCTTTCTGCTACATTGTGCATTTTATTTCTATGTATATGTCTGTACACATAAAATGTATTGATGAATTCAATCCCACATATGCAATCTCCGAATGTGTACTAATCTACAGATGAAGAGCATGTTGCCTGTGATTAGCGAGTCAGTGACAGTTGAGACCTTTCAATGTGATGGAAAGGAGGTGGGGGGTGACATGCTAAACCAGCTTCAGAATCTCAAACCCCTGGGCTACGAAGACACTCAAAACAAACGCTGAGTCGGGTGCGTGAGGTTATAAACTTAGACATTTTGGTTGGGAGGCAGTTCTTGTAATACTGAGTCACACAGTCAATCTGACCTATTTATTTAAATTTTCATCAGGAACTAATGGGCTTTGAGTGCCACTGACAGGTTACATGAATCTCAAAGTATTGAGTAATGGTCTTTTCATTGGATTTGTTAACAATAAGAGAATTATAAAATAGTCTTCTTCCTGCCAATCCATCTGTCATTTCAATGACTTTAGACTGCTTTGGCAACTCAGATGTAAGTTAAATGAGCCCAAACTATTCGTCTGGAGGTTGAAAATAAGGAACTCATGCCTTTACTGATGGTTGAAGCCAGACACGTCTCTAGGATTTTGATACATCCGGGGTTTAGCCCAGAAGAGTTTAGCAGATGAGTCAAGATGGGTCTTCGGTGCTCCCAAACAAAGTTGTTGACGGGGACGGGGGACGGGGGACTGGGGGGGGGGGGGGTTGCTAGTAAGAGTGTGTTCACCCACCGTGTGCGCAGATATGTCTGCGCGGAGCAAGGCCGAGCTGCCATAATCAGCAGCTAGGCGCTCTGGCAGTTTGCGCGCCTCACTTTTTTTTTTTTTTTTTATTCATCGCAGACTTTATTTTAATTGATTTTTTTATTACCATTCAGGGCTAATCAAAAAAACATTTGGGGCTTTAGCCCCGGGTTTTTTAACGTAGCGACGCCACTGGTTGAAGCCACACTATGGTAAAAATTAAGGTTGTTGCCCATTTCTCACAAACAATAATACTACAGAAGCATAGACTTCTCTGCATAGGCGTCTGATCAATGCAGCAGCCTTCTTAAAATTCAGGACTCAGCCTCCATTGTGTGCCATTAAGTCAATATTTGATGGATGGGACAAATTTAAATGGCAGCTGGTATTTAACCTGCAGTGCTGTTCTATTTGTGTGAGGGTGTGTGTGTGTGTGTGTGTGTGTGTGTGTGTGTGTGTGTGTGCGCGCGTGTGTGTGTGTGGGGGGGGTCCAAAGATTCTAGAGGAGGTCCACAGCCTCAGACACTTGTCAAAATTGCATTCAAGTCTCATCAAGAATAATAAATGAATATGACAATCTCAATCTTTGACACCCAGAAGTGAAAAATGTGATAAAATGTCTGCGGCACCCCAGGAAAATAACATTACAACTGTGCATTTGTATGTACACTAAATATAGATGACGGTGCACTTATTATTTTAATAATATAGTAAAACACTGCATAATAGTTTCTGTATTGCATTATTAGCACCCATATACACATAATGAATTATATGTACAATCATTCAATTCAGTTAAATTTTGTTTAGTCAAAAATTACAAATTTGCCTCAGAGGGCTATAAATCTGTACACGTACGACATCCATGTCCCAGGACCTCACATCGGATCAAGAAAAACTAAAAAAAAAGTAGAAATAACCCTTTTACAGTGAAAGAGGGAAGAACATTTCAGGAAAGCAACAGAGGAGGATCCTTCTCCCCAGATGGAAATATGTAATAGATGTTATGTGTACAGATGAACAGTGTTACAAAGCTACAACACCTTCAATGAGTATGAAAGATATGTTGAATAATGAGTAGTAGGCATGGACCACGATTCAGACCAGGGATAGGATGCAGGAAACATGGCTCAGTAGCCAGGACCAGCTCCATACATAGCCAGGTCCAATGGACCCTGTGAGGCAAAGTGTTTTTAGGGGAGTTTTCCCTGATTAAATATGAGGTCCTGGGACATGGATGTCATATGTGTTCAAATTGTAAAGAGTCAGTTTTCTGGATTTGGGTCTTTACATAAACTACATTGAATTAAATCATGTGAATAGCTTGGCACATTGGCAATATTCTGTCTTTATTGCCTCTCTTCTCAGTTCATCTGGTATGATTACTCGCTACATTACAGTCATTTAAACCATTTAAATCATCTCAATGGTACATACTACTAAATATATACAAATAATCAACAACAATAAAACTGTCATAACAGAATTGAATAATAGGTTCTTTCCAATAGTTATTTTTCATGTGTAATTTGTTTGCCATGACATTATGATCAGGAAACAACACATGTAAAGTATGTCTAATGGTGGATTTTCTCCTTTTCCAAATTCTTTCTTTTCAGTTATTACTGAAGCCTCATCCTCTGTGACAGTCACACAATGAGTTCCCAGCGGCCAAAACCACCGGCATACGTCAACACCATTTAAACGGCCATCCTTCAATCTCTTTTACCACTCCCAATTCTCATCATATCCACTTCTTTATTCCCTCTGTCCCTCCCATATACAACATTTTTATTATACAGCGATGGAAATGAATTTATATATTTACACACCTATTATATATAAATGACGTCACTCAAAAGTAACAATACAAACTGTAAATGAATGCACATCCACACTTTTTCCAGGGCTGTTTGACAAACTGCAGTAATTGTTGAGCTGACAGCTAACATGCTAGCGTGCCAGAAACACGCTAGTTTTCACGAGTCAAGCTCAGCAAGCTAGGCTGCTTAATTGTTAATGGATAATAATTGATAACCATTGATTCCTGTCTATAGAGCAAAACAAGTAATTGATGCATTGTGCAATAAATAGATAAATGTCTTTTTTGTTCTGAGCTTTTGTCATCTGTTTCAACAACAAACTTTTAAAACATAATGACATGTAGAGTGGAATGCTCCCCAGAGAAGGAAGTGTGGGTTATTAAAGCAGCCCTCAGGCTGGCTCCTCCCCTTATCAGTTACAGTATATAAAAGACACCTGTTGTCTATTTTTTAAGTTTTTCTTCTGTTTTGCATGGTTTGGCTCTTCCGTAAGTCATAGCTGTTTGTTTTGATTAGTTTTTGTTTATTACTTTAATAAACTTCTGGCTATTTTTTTACTTCATACGTGTCTGTCCAAATAT
Source organism: Liparis tanakae (assembly GCA_036178185.1). Lineage (NCBI taxonomy): Eukaryota > Metazoa > Chordata > Actinopteri > Perciformes > Liparidae > Liparis > Liparis tanakae. The sequence continues at coordinate 16,874,986 of CM070095.1, read as the reverse complement.
CGCTCATGGATCTGTGTGTCCTTAATTATAAACCATATCCTAGTGGTTAAAGCTTATATTTCCTGGTGAGTAAGTCCACAGTTGACTTTGTTGCTTCTCTTTCCTTCACCCTCTATGGCCCCGCCACAGACAGAAAAATCCACACGCCTTCTCGATGAAATCAATCACCCTTCCATTTAAAACAATGCTTGCAGTCTAAATGACATTAACAAGCAATATGTCTTACCAACATAAGGCTAATGATTTGCCACTTGCCAAAGGACCTTGCCAGCTACTATGTGCATACTATGCACAGAGATGTTATTTTGTGCCACAGCTCCAGATATCAGGCTGCAGATGCCAGTCACAGAGGCAGTTAACATGGGCTATTGGGGTTGTGTTCTGTACCTGCAGAGCTGACTATTGGCTACCCACTGTATCTTGCAAGAACAAATGGAACAATTTTACATGTATTGTTGGTCAGCCAGCTGGCCACTACACATGAGAGACAGTCTGCAACGCTGGAGACTCAAGCAACCTCAACAATTCACCCATTAAACTGGAAACTGCAATCAAGATTCAAGATACCTCAGGTTCAACTCTATTGATGACTATGGTGAATGGTAATTAACTAGAGCATGGCATCCAACCTTCAATCATTCCTTTGTCAATTTTGCAAGGTTGAAACTATAACTGCATCACTGTTTGAGAAAGCTGCAGTCCTACAACATTTTGTCACCCAATCGGAGGAGAAAGGGCTGACATCCAGCCTAAGGCCCTTGGTAGGACCATTGCTGAAACGGCGGGTTTGTTGAGGCAATGTTTCACCACGATTACGGAGGCCTTTCATCCTTCGCAAGTCAGTCTTTTATGTTTTGTCGTCTGTTTGTTTTTTCCTGTGTGCTGGACCGGAAGGCACTGCAGTCATTGGCATCGAACACACCCAGGCTGAGCATGCCTGAAGGCCAGAGTAGCTGCCAGTCACTCTCCACAGATGTTGTGACACACTCCCACTCCGGATCAACAATCGACCAGTTATCAGCTCACTGTTTGATTGTATTATCTTCTACTAATTTGTGTTAAATATATTTACCGTGTACTTAGTTTGTGGAAATTTGGTTAAACAATTTATGTTAATTGGAATAAAAAGTAATCTAATCTTAAGGCCCTGTCTTATGTATAGGCCCTGTAATAAACTTCAATGAATTAGCATTTAATGAACTTGTTTAATTACTTTACAAATCATTGGGGCCTCAATAAAGGCCTATTCTCCCATTTTTCCCTGATTCCTTCCAACAGGTTAATCCAGCCCTGGTCAGAGGGGGAAGAGATGTTGCGTGATGGAACCCAAACATCAGCTTTATTCACTCTCATGAATCATGTGGCAGAAAAAGCTTCCTCTGTGTTGGAGTCTGTGGCTTCAATTTACATAAAGGTCGACGTTATCAATACTCTTTACTCTGGTGGAAATTCATTCTTACTCTTCTTTATCCAGAGTTGAAATCGACGTGAGCTATTTGTGCTGGAGTTTATTTTGGCCCATGAACAAATCCCCTAATTCCATTAAAACAAATGTATTTACTGTTTTAAAGACTGGGGTGACCATGCTTAAACAGTACTTGTGTTTTATATTCATAGAATAAAGATTAGCATTAATGAAAACATTTCGATATGGTTGTTTACCTTGTTTCCTCCCTATCTCTCCTCTCCATCTCTCACACATCTGCTTCAGGTTCAGTCGTCCTCAGTGGCCTGTGATTGACTTCACAAACGTGCTGTGGAGCTTTACTCTGACAACATATGCCCACCTGGTTTTTTGTGGAAACTGACAGGCTTTTCCTTCCAACAACCTTCTCGACATCAATTATCGCTGAAACCTGAGGCACCCATCATTTGCAATAAAAGAAATAAACAATAAAAAAGCTGAACGTCACCCTTATCATTGCATGCATCATCCTTTATCATCATTACTATCATTAGGATGATATATTTACAGGGGTCAATGTAGTCAAAAACTGAAACATCCTGTTGCGACTACATTATATTTATTTAAGCTAAAGGGACTATTAGTAGAGCTACATTGGTCCTGTCAGACCGTGACATGGGGGAAATCATTGGGCTGCTGTCAGTCTGTCATGCCTCAATAAGTCCACTCCAGCTGCTGAGAAAGCTGTCTCCAGGCTCCCACTGAGTTGAGTTAAGGTACTCCTTCACAAAGCACAATTCAGGCATACAGTGGGATGCTTTAAAGGTGGAGTCTGTATTTCCAAAAATATGCTGCAGCAGCATGTTGAGGTTCCTACTCACATCAAAGGGTACACTCTGGATCTGGTTATCACTAACTCTGCTCCCATCAGTAACCTGCAGGTATATGATCTCTATGTGGCTGACCAAAACGTGGTCTCAAAGGCCTTCACTTTTATGCTGCCTACTATTATACCCAAGTGTCCAATGTCTTTCCGGAACAGAAAAGCATTGACTAAGCCACTATGACCATGAATCTCCAGCTCATCACCTGCTCAGCCTCTGTGTCTATGGATGAACGAGTGGAACTCTATAATACATCCCTGAACAGCTTTTTTTTTATCTCCATGCCCCTGGCAAGTCATGTGAGGTAATTTTATCACGCTCCACTCCCTGGTTCACACATGAGCTGAGGGTGTCCTCAAACAACGCAGCAGAAACGCTGGGCTCACTGTCCGTAAAATGGACTTACGTCAGCGTAACACGGCCTACTCCAACTCCCGTAAAGATGCTCGCTTACAGTTCTATTCTAGCCTAATCAATAACAACTCTAGAAACTCTAAGCAGCTTTTCTCCTCCATAAACCATCTCCTGAAGCCACAACCATCCTGCTTAATATAGGCTACAGAGGAGCAATGCAACAGCTTCATTGACTTTTTCAGATCCAAGGTCAACAACATTTGCTCTCTGATTCCCAGCTTCCCATCTCTGCTTCACTCTGACCCCAATGACCCCAACACCTTATATGCAAGTGTGCTGTCTCTTCTACATCTTGCTGAGGTTCAGGAGAGTCATGTTGAGGAAATCCTCAAAAATGAAATCCTGTACCTGTACCTCAGACCTCATTCCCACTGCACTGCTCGAGTCACATATCACCACTCTCAGTCCTCTTATTACCAAGATTGATAACCTTTCCCTTCAGTCTGGCTATGTCCCACCTACTCTACTAGCCAATGACAGGCCTATCTCCAACCTTGCCTTCCTGTCCAAGGTGTGAGAAAGTAGTTGTTTCTCAAATTCAGGACCAACTCAAACACAACAACGTTTTGAATGTAAAGTGCTTTACAAATAAAATACATTAATTATTATTATTATTATTATTTTTCTAGCGAAAGATTGCATCTGTTTTTGAAAATGCTGGTGTGGTCAAATAATGTGCTGTAATTTGTAGACATCCCATGAAATTATTTGTAATGTTATCCATGTAATTATGAAAGGGGAAGTATAAATACCGCTGAAGTACAAACAAAGCAGGTGGGAGGGGTGCAGGATGGATAATGAATAGAGGCTGCAGAGAGTCATCTAATGCTCCCCTGTCCAATGTAGAGTTATGTTTAAAAAGAAAAAGTGCTCACACAGTGAACTGTTTCATACCATATAGCCTAAACTATTTTTATAAATGCTAAAGCAGCGAGTAATGAAAAGTAGTGGTACATGTATTAAGCAAGAGCTGCTGCAGTCGCTATGGATGCGGTGCAAAGCGAGGTCGCAGCGCGAGGTCGCAGCACGAGGTCGCAGGGTGTTGTAGAAGATTTGTATGTTTTTGGGAGAAGATTTTAAATATTCAATCAATATGAAAAGAAAACAGAGTTCTGGACAGAAATCAAATTTGACTTTGTTTTTATTAGCTTGCAAGCTGCAATAAAGTTCCTCAATCACGTATCTGAGTAAGCTGGGGAAGGATCTTCAAATTACAATGTGCCACACTGCAAGGACGGCCTTGAGTCATGGCTCACAAACGACCTCAGTGATGTGTGTATCTGCATTCACTTCAAGTAAAAGAAATAGACACAAGTCGCCGCTACGCTATGGACGATAACAGAGAACAAAACTCCCTCTGTCTCTCTCCCTCCCCACATTGCCGTGTCTCTGTTCCTTAAATCATTTCACACATGCAAAAATATGTTTACCATTACACGTCACAGCGTCATGAAATACTAAAACTGGAGGACTTCGAAGTAGATATAGAGACGGGATTGTGCGACTTTTCATGAGTTATTTTGTGGACATAGTGCGGCGAAACTCAATTCAACGTGATAATAGTTTTTTCAATTTATATTGTGTGATTAAATGTGTAATTTCTTTCTATTAAAATCAAACTAAATTAAATTATTACTATTTTATTCAAACCGCTTTTCGTTTTCATTTTTGTTGACGGATTCCTCGTGGGGCCTCGGCTCAGTCGTGTGTCCTTCAAGGACAGAGAAAGTGGTAGTGCAACCTGATCTCAAGGAAATCCGTGAAATGGCCAAGGCTTCTTAACAAAAGCATGAACACATCATCTCACTCCTCCGGTTGCCAGTTGAGCAACCAGCGATGGCTTCCTCCACTCCCCCTCCCGCTCCCTCTTGCTCAGTGTGTCTCATGTATAGTTATCCCTCTGCCTCCCTTAATGATAACGATACATGCAACACGTGTAGTTCATTTGCTGAATTGATGCAGTTCTAAGTGGGTTAGATGCACGGCTCCGCACCATCGAGCTCAGACAGCTACTTTAATTAACCCGCCCTCTTTCGTCACCGGTGCAAAGCTAATAGAAGTAACTTCTGCTAGCTGTTCCCCGGCAGAGCCTGAGTAGCCCGGTAACTCTTCGCAGGAATAGTAAGTTTATACAGAAGCTCGCTGTACACTAACAACTTCACGTTTCGAACCGGTTTTCCCTGCTCAGCGACACACCCGCTGAGGAACACAACCTGGTTATCGGGAGCTCAGGAACAGGAAAATAGCGAAGCAGTCTTGTAGCACCCAGGGACCAGAGTGGGCGACAGTGAGTCTTGTTTAAAACTGCTGAGGATAAGTGTAAATACATGCCGGCGGTAATGACTCCCAACTACGTCGGATGGAGGTCATTAAAAATGGATGTGGAATCGGTGTGTGTATTTATGCCAAGACGATGCTGGACACCGTAGTTTTCTCTGGTCCTGATGACATGCTGATCAATCAGATCTGATGAAACAATTTTGGATGGAGCGGGTTTCAATACTGCGAACATGACCAAGTTGATCACCAGACTTAATCCATGACAACCCAGGGTTCAGATCAGGAACCGGGAGCAGGGTTGTAGTCTTACACCCTTCTCTGCTGTTCCATTCCGGCAGTTACCCACCCACAACTCTAGAGTAGAGACTGTCTGTCCCATGGCCACTTCAATTAAATAAATCAAAAGTAAGCAGAAGAGGAATTGTACAAAATAACCTCATAAAAGTTAACATCACTATTTAAGCAGTGCAACAAAGCCGGACTATTAAATGTGGACTCCTAAATATTAGATCTCTAAAGCTGTATTAGTAAATGATTGAATGTCAGACAATTACATTGATTTATGTTGTCTTACTGAAACCTGGCTGAGTCATAAAGAATATGTCGGCCTAAATGAATCATCTCCTCCAAGTCATATTAATACTCACATTCCTCGAGGCACCGGCCAAGGAGGTGGAGTAGCAGCCATCTTTAACTCGAGCCTATTAATAAATCCTAAACATAAATAAAATGACAACTCATTTGAAAGCCTTGTTCTTGGTCTTGAAAGCCTTGTTCTTAGTCTTTCACATCGAATCTGGAAGAAATTACAGCCAATTATATTTACTTATACTGTATCGGGTTCATACTCACAATTTATATCTGAATTTTCAGAGTTTCTATCAAGTTTAGTTTTCTAAACTGATAAGATTATTACTGTAGGAGATTTTAATGTTTTTTATTTTATTATTATGTACGTGTTTGTTGATGATGATTGCTTTAGTGCTGCATTTATCTCATTGTTGGATTTGATTGGCTTCTGTCAGAGAGTACAGAAACCCACATGTATGTGTACAGACTGTAAAGCCCTTTGAGGCAAATTTGTAATTTATGATATCGGGCTATACAAAATAAACTGATTTTAATTTAATTATTTGATGCTGGTGCTGGGCATGTAATATGTTCACAGGAAGTGTCATATACATGAGGATATGAATACTGTGTTTTCAGTCTGCTCATGTTGTCCTCATAAATGGGTTTGAGTCCAAGTAAACACACTTGCTGACGTTGAACCTGCAGATTTACCGTCCCTCTTACATCCATGGCTCTTCCTGTGCAAGAACATGAACGCCCCCTGTTGCTAATTGGCTGATACAGTGCTGCGTATGTTTCCTATTCCCAAAGCCAAGGCCGTGTATGAGCATCAGTGTGTCAAAGGGTTCCATAAGGCTTTGGCGCCTATGCACCCAGCTGCAGCTCATAGCTCATCAAAGGACTTCTGTCTGCTCACTAGACTTAAGTAAAAAAGTGATGACACTTTAAGAGTGGAGGAAAGGAAACATAAAGCAGAATGATTAGTCAACAATACCCGAACACCCACTATGTCACTATGTTATCACAGCCCAGCCCCCTCAGGGTGATATATTCTGCTCATGACAAAACTGAAGCAGGCTGCACGGTTTCAGGGTCATGGTATTGCGCATGCTGACTCACTGTCACGTTTCTTTGAGAGAAGAGACAATCACTATTAGTAACACCTGTAAATTATACAATATCAAGTCACAATTGCTGCTGTGGAAAGGACCTGTCAATCTTTATAAAAACAGAGATATATATGAAGTATAGAAAGCATATTTATACATATTTTCTCCTGAGGTATTTGAGGGTGTGCTTTACATTACTCCACAATCTTGATTATTTTATGTAGACATTGTGTCTCTTCAGGTGAAAACGTTGAAAGGTATTTCAGTGCTATTAACATTTTTTATATAATTTGAAAAGGAGCATACGCAATATGAGTGAGTACTTACCATTAGACTATATTTACAACCATTCCAGTACATCATTCTAATCACATATTAGTGAATTTATTAGTGAACTGTAAAGCCTAAAACATAATTATCAGGGAATCTATGTGAATGAGTGAGTGAGGTGAAGACTGAAAACACCAGAATGTAGGGGCACAATGAGGGAGGCAGAGGAGCCCGAGAAGATGCCTTTCCTGCCTCCTAGTGGCGTCTTTGGTAACAACAAGACAACAGAAAAGCTCCCGATGACAGCAATACGATTAATATATGAATCCACATCTGTAGCATGTCCGTGATGAAAATAGAGTATTTCCCATGGTAATGTTATGTCTTAGGAGATGTCATTTGTATTCAGATCAGTTCCCATTTTACACTGATGTATTGTACACCGGAACCAACGAATGCTTTAAAATGATCTGAGTAACACCATTTTCTTCTAGATGACTGAAACCAGATTTATTTATAACATAATAACCATAACAACAATGGAGTAATGTTGTTGAGAATGACAATTGCGATAAAAACTATTATTATTCACTGCGTTTGAGCAAAAAATGTATATGGATCGGTTCTTCAAAGACCCTGAGTGTGCACGCGCGTATTTGTGTGTGTGTGTGTGTGTGTGTGTGTTTATGTGGACTGTGTCGGTGACGTAAATGCCCCTGGTTTTCTCTCTCTCCCTCTCCCTCCCCCCTCTCTCTCTGCTTGCCTCTTTCTCTCTCTCTCCCTCTCTCTCTCTCTCTCTCTTTCTCTCTCTCTCTCACACACACACACACACACAAACGCAGTGAGGCAGCAGCAGCAGACGCTCAGTGCTGCTGTCAGTGTGAGGAGCGGAGGAGGAGAACGGACGGCATGCCTTAGCTCCGGAAATATATATTTCCCTATAATTTGTCTTTTTCAAGCGCTCTGCTTTGTTCTCCTCTTTTCTTGCATTGAGGTCACACCTGTGTCCTTTCTTTCGAAGGAGGCGTTAAGGGAAGCCCGCCGTGCGTCGTGGTGCGTCTTTGCGCATTATTTCTGGATCTTTAAAAAAAGTGATTTATTTTGATGGACTAATATGAAGTGTTTTTGGTGTGTAGAGGAGAAGAGAGGCAGCATTTCGCAGCCCTGGTCTCTCTCTGAAAAAATCAGCTGCTGGTGATCTGCGTGAAGCCTCTGAATGAATCTGTGGTCTGAAAGAGAAAAAAGGGTTCTCCCCCTGATTCTCCTCCGTCGATGACAATGTGTCAAGTCAATCCACCACACAGGATCCCATTGATTTGCAATGGTTTTTCTTTTTTTCTTTTCCAGGATTGATTTTTTTTTGGGGGGGGGGGATTCACAGTGAAGGTCAATGGATATATTTCACGGTCCCTTTTTAGCACCAAATAACGCCAGTGCGCCTGGCATGCTTGTGTGCTTGTTTTTGTGTGATTGAGTGTTTACTCCCTTTTCCCCTTTCCCTGCTCTGAAAACTCACCCCCTGATTTTCCTTTCTTTTTTTTCATCCAAGGCTCACGCTGCAAAGTTAAATGCTGGATCTATATTCCAGCGACCATTTTTGGCTGTAAAAATGCTGAGCGGCGTCCTCTTACTGAGCTTCCTCACGGTCACCAGCCTTTCACCGTCTGAAACAGAGAGCCGCAAAACTTCAGCCTACAAAGAGATCTGCAAGACCCGCTGCGCCTGTGAGGAGCGGGAGAACATTCTGAACATCAACTGTGAGAATAAGGGATTTACAACAGTCAGCCAGTTCCAGGCACCCCCAAATAAAATCTCTCAGCTTTTTCTAAATGGAAACTTCCTGTCACGGATCAGCGCCAATGAGTTTGTTAATTATGGCAACGTCACCTCACTGCATCTGGGGAATAACGGCTTGCAGGAGATCCGAACCGGTGCTTTCAACGGGCTGCGCTTCCTGAAGCGGCTCCACTTGAACAACAACAACCTGGAGGTGATTAAAGAGGACACCTTTGCAGGACTGGAGAGTTTGGAGTATTTACAGGCAGATTATAATTATATCAGCGCCATAGAGCAAGGTGCGTTTAGTAAGCTGAATAAGCTCAAAGTGTTGATCCTAAATGACAACCTGCTGTTGTCTTTGCCTCCCAACATTTTCCGCTTTGTGCTCCTCACCCACTTGGATTTACGGGGCAACCGGCTCAAGATATTGCCGTTTGCCGGGGTTTTAGAGCACATAGGCGGCATCATGGAGATCCAGCTGGAGGAGAACCCATGGAATTGCACCTGTGATCTGATTCCGCTTAAATCCTGGTTGGATACTATTTCTGTCTTCGTGGGGGACATCGTGTGTGAGACGCCGTTCAGGCTGCATGGTAAAGACATCACGCAGCTCATAAAGCAGGATCTGTGCCCTCGCAGGAATGCTGGGGAGCGAGTTCACCCTGCCTCCGACTCTCACTTTCAAGGGGCCCTCCCTGCAACCTACCACCCTGGCATGATCACCCCCACCCGTGCCCCCAAAGCTTCCCGCCCGCCCAAAATGCGCTACAGGACCACCCCACGCATAACAAAGGACAAACATGTCTTTGGGCCTATAATGGTTTACCAGACACGCTCCCCTGTGCCAATGTTATGTCCCACTGTGTGCGTGTGCACGTCACAAAACCCTGACAGCGGATTGAACATCAATTGCCAAGAGCGAAAGTTGCACAACATCAGTGAGCTGAACCCCAAGCCCTCCTACCCAAAGAAACTGCACCTGACCGGTAACTACCTACAAGTGATTTACACAACTGATCTCACTGAGTACAGTTCACTGGAGCTGCTTCATTTAGGAAATAATAGGATAGCAGTCATTCAGGAAGGTGCATTCGAGAATCTAACCAACCTCAGACGGCTCTATTTGAATGGGAATTACATCGAATCACTTACTCAATCCCTCTTCGCTGGCCTGCAGTCACTCCAGTATCTGTATTTGGAATATAACATCATTAAAGACATTTTACCGCAAACATTTAACTCCCTGCATAACCTTCAGCTGCTTTTTCTGAACAACAACCTGTTAAGATCACTCCCTGACAATGTTTTCGGGGGCACCATGCTAACGCGACTTAACTTGAGGAATAACCATTTCTCCTACCTTGCAGTTCGAGGGGTCCTAGACCAGCTTTCAGCATTTATCCAGATCGACCTGCAGGAGAACCCCTGGGACTGCACATGTGATATTGTTGCACTCAAGAACTGGATGGAGATGTCCAGTACCAGCGTAGTGGTTAACGAAATCACGTGTGATTCGCCCTCTAAACATGCAGGTCGCCTGCTGCGCTCACTTCGCAATGAGGCCATCTGCCCTGAGCCCAGTGAGGTGCCCCCGCCACAACATGCACCCCCTACGAAAGCCCCCACCTTAATAAGCCCTGGCACCGAAGCCGCCACACCTTCCTCTTCTTCGCTTAGCTCAGTTAGCCCCTCTGAATCCCGAATCCACACTCCCGAGTTACACCCAGAGGTCCCGCTTTCGGTCCTGATTCTTGGACTTCTCGTTGTTTTCATCCTGTCGGTCTGCTTTGGTGCAGGCCTCTTTGTTTTTGTTCTGAAACGGCGCAAAGGAATGGAACATGTCCCCACAGGTGCTAACAACTTAGATCTCAACTCTTTCCAAGTGCAATATGGCTCCTACACTCCAGAACCAACCCAAGATAAAACCACTGAAAGTCACATTTATAACTATATCCCTCCACCTGTGGGCTCTATGTGCCCAAACCCTATTTACATGCAGAAGGATGGCGAACAGGTGGCGTATTATCGTAACCTGAAGGAGCTCAGCTTTGGGCTCCTAGACGCAAAGAAGGATGTCCTAAGCTGCAGCCCCGGAGCCTACACCATCAGCACAATGGATTTTATGGATACATCTCCAACATCATGTAGTTTAACCACCTCAGAACCTCCTGAGATGTTGTATCAAAATCTAGGGGAGAGGCCCCACAAAGAGCTTCCCACGGCTGCAGGTGGCCCTTTCCATTACAACTTTTGCACTTTACCGAAGAGACCTTGCATCGTGCCCCCCTATGAGGCCGCTACAGCCCGGCGACACATTACCAACCAGGAAAGGTTGAACAAAACTGTACTGTACGGGACCCCCAGGAAATACTACGGGGTTGAACACCCTTCGAAAAACAATGAGCACCCGCTTCTGCTCCCTGGGAAGCTAAAAACAGAACCAGACTACCTGGAGGTTCTGGAGAAACAGACAGCAATGAGTCAACTGTAAGATTGTGCCCCCCCCATCCCCCGCCCGCCCCCCCGCCCCCCGCCCTTCCCACCTCCCACAGGTTATGTGCAGCATTCATAATAATCATGCAGTTACTGTAATATTAGCCCTCTCTCTATATATATCTTATCTATGTGTTCAAACCTTCATGATTAACTGGAGGTGAACCGAATCCTTCGGTGATCGTTTTTCTCTTTTCCTTTTCTTCTCGTTCTTTCTTATCAAGATGTATAAAAGGAGTATAAGAAGTATATTATTCTGCAGTTATATTTTTCTCCTGGATGGTATAAATTATTTCTTCTTTTTTGAAAAATGAGATTCTAAAAGTCTTTGATGGAGACAGGTATAGAATAGGGAGGACTGTGTACAATTACAGCTTTGTGCTTTTCATGAAACTGTATTTAATTTTCCCTGTAAAAAACGAAAATGTATGAAATCACTATTGTTTGTATAAGAGTACATGCTACAGATTAACATTCCTGTACATACTTGGCATACACAGATAAATGGTGAGTGTGTAACCATAAAAGAAACCTTTTCAAAATCCAACAAGCGGCTAAATCTAACCATACCTACTCCAGAAAGTGCCTTTGCACTGAACTATTTTATCAATAATGCTCCCTGCAAAATAGAAAATGCTCTTTTTTTGGAAAGTGCTGTATTTTAAAGAATCAAATCTTTATGTAAAATATTTTAAAAAGTGAAAAAAAAGAACTTGACACTGCGTCTAAAATGATATGTGAGTTATTGACGGGGAGAATCATGTTATTTTGCTTTGAATATTAAGTGTCTTTTGAGATGTACAATTTATCGAGAATATTGTATGCTATAGGGAAGCAATACAGCGCGTGGAAATTGCGTCATTAAACTTTCACTGAAGCACTTTGTCAACATCCTGAGCTTGAGGTACATTTTGTTTACAGCGTGCTTGATTATGTTGGATGCTGTGGACTGCTCTCAAGTGTGTCTGCTTTTGTGTGGTGGGAGCCAGGGAAAATGAAAATAGAGCTAGCCTGCAGCTCCTCATCTAATGATTGACGAGGTGGGTTTTTGGGGCTCCTTCTGAGTTGAATGATAGCCATTGTTTCCCTCTTTCTTCCTTCACACAATATTTCAAGGTTTTCTCCAAACTCTCTCTCCTCCCCCTGAAATATCGACTCCTTCTATCTGATGGTGCACAGACAACACTGATGTTTGATGTGGAGGGTCAAAAGGGTTTTTTTTCCGTGAGGATGTGTCAAAGCATCACCAAGTGCTTTAAAGTGAGTGATATATGTAGTTAAAAAATGGGTTGTATTGCAGCTTCTCATTGTAGTCTTACAGGAGGGAATACTTGTCATTAATATAGCAATTAACAATAATTAATTGCACCTTGTGGATAAGCAGTAAAAGGACATTTTCTGTTGGAGAAGATGGAAGGGAGTCAGCAGTCAAGAGTAGAATCCGGTCTCACAAAATGCAGCATTCCAGTGCATCCTTCCATTCAAAAATGACAGTTATGTCGATGAAAAAAACGTCTGCTGCTTCTCTGACATTGAGACCTTGCAAGGGGAGATTAATTGCAATTAGAATGATGAAAGTCGTTGATTGTGGAGAAGCAGTAAAGGGAAATGTAGTCTGCAGCATAAAGAGCAGACTGCTGAATATCATTTTTACGGGAATACAGCACTTCTCTGCAACCTGCCGTTCAAAAAACAGTTGCAAGTTTATGCACGTGTGTATTATCAACCTTTGTGCATTCAAAGGCCTGTCCTCTCCTCCCCAGTCCTATGACATGAATGAACTGTGCTAACCGCTCTAATGCTAATTCTGTTTTCTGTCCCTCAAGTCAAGTTGACATTGGCTCTTTTATATCCTCTGTGAATGGCCTCCCAGTGGCCAAATCCCCCCTCCCCCATCTCCCTTTTGTACGCCCAACGTCCTCCTCCTCCTCCACCTCCTCCTGTGTCTTTTGTCCTTTTGTACCCCTGATGCTGGATCGCTGCTTGCTATTGTGTAGCTGTCCAAGGTGCTGAAACATTCCCGGCAACAGGGCAACATTCCTGACGGCTGGGACCGGGGAGCCCTGTGTGGAGGGTTAGGTTTCTAAGTGGTGTTATTCGTGGTCGCCTGTGGGTAAAAGATCCTTTTCCCAAAGAATAGTCTAAGCTTGTGGGCATTGTAGGAGTCCCTAATGCTGTTTGTATCTGCTGGTCTTAATCTTTGTGTTGGTCACAATATGGGTCTGCTGAAGGAATACAGCACATTGGAAAGAAGTAAACCTAAACCCTTGGTGGCTTTCTCTGGAACTCTCAACCGTCTGTTCTTCCTTCACTTCTACCAGTATTCCTTTGTTCCATTTGATGGTCATCTGAAAACTGTGAATGCAGTTCAAACTCACAGGATGTATTGGCAGATTTCAATTGTGAGCATTTGCTTTCTAACTGATCCTTGGAAGCTAAATGTTGCTATACATTACTCTCAGGTGTGCAGTGTTCTTTGAATTAATAGTTAAAGGATATTTTGGCGTATTATGAAATTAGCCTTATTTTCCTAATGTTACCTTTTATCCGTTATGACTTCATTGTACCCACTAATCTGATCACTGTAATATGGGACATGATGTTGCTTTAAGAAACATGAGCAGATAAATAAATTAGGCCAGATTATATAAACACGGCATTACAATTGGAGCAGAAAGCCACCACCATGAAACTTCTCCAGTTTATTAATTACATTTATACAATTGTATATCGGATTTGAAGTTGTATATTTAAAGACCCAAATGTGGCCAATATGTGCAAATGTGCCCACATCTTTATTACAGAAATGTTGAAGTCAGGTTCAACATTTTTGTTGAGTCAAAGGTATTTACAGATGGTATTATAGAAATATCTTTGTATCACTAATCTGACATTCTTCGTGAACGTTCATTATATAAATCAGGTTATGAATGATATATGACACAGCCCTCTGTAAAAACCTTCACAATATAGAAATGAATGAAACTGAAAGTTTGGTGAAGTGGTTTTAAACGGCCTTGACGATTCGTAACATTCTAATTAGTTACAATGTGATGACTCTACACGTATAGGCTACAAAATGAATCTGTACCAACATAAAAACTATCCCAGTTGATTACTTACTTAAAAAAAGATTAGTATTTTTATTATTAGATTTTCTGAAATTCTTTGTTTCAATATGTAAATTAGGCATTGTTTTTCTTTTCGGAACTTCTGGTGACTACAGTAGAAATCAACAGATACAAATAGACAAAGTAGTAAATTAAACAATTTAATGTACATTTTTCCTCTCGTCTAAAAAAACTGTCCTGTGTTTGAAGTTAAAGCAAATGACACAATGTCAATAATGTCTCATTGGTATTAAATAATGAAACGTCACAGAATTAGTCAGTGATGACATTCACTCATGTCAATTAAACAGCAAATTATGTTTTCTTCAACAACTCTTACTATGTTCAAGGCATTGTGGTTAGGTAATACATTCAAGAATATCTCTTTTATTTGAGTATACTGCATTTTGTCATTTCATCTATTTGAACATACTACTTACATTTGCCCTTTATTCATGGGATTAAGTAACTGCTAGACAACACGGTCAAACATATGTCTGTTAGTTGCAAACACTGAATTTAACAACAGACAGTTTGGGTTGGAATTCCATTGTTTGCTTTAGTTTTGCTGTCAAACAAGATGCATTGTTACTGTATTCCCTGATCCAAGCAATGTTATTATTACATATATTTTTTTTCAGCAAATCTTCCGTTCCAGAGTCCTCGCAGAAGTACCATTCTTCCATGGTGGTTCAATAAACTAGTATTACAAAGCAGGAACATCAGTTTCTCTCAGTAACCAGAGTTTTGGATAATGTTGTTTGCAGCACGATCGTGTTCTAGAGCCAGGGAGCTGCAGCTCTGAACACCTCAACATTCTCCCTTAATGTTGTTTTGCTGTTACTTCTGCATGAAATACCTCATCTACCGCAAATCCGGATATTTTCTCTACCTTTTCCCTTTTCATGATTTTTCCCTTCATGCATTTCCTTTTGGCCCCTTGGTGCCTTAACTTCTTTTAGAAGCTGAGTCGAGTAGCTTTCATCCATGGCGTCTGGTGCAAAGGCACACAGCGAACAGGGGAGATGCTGCGGTAAGCAGAGCTGTGAATGCTGTCATGTGGGCTTCCTTTTTAACAAGCTTTACCATTTCAGCTGCTGTATGAATGGAAGGGAAAAGAAAGAGTGTGAGAGTTGGGGAGAGAGGGAGAGAGATAGAGAGAGAACGAAAGAGAAGGGAGAGATGAACGGAAAGAGAGGGAGAGAGAGAACCGTTCATTCCTCTCCTTTTCTGAAAATTCCTTCCTTGGGCACAATAGGTCCTCTGTGTCTTTTTAGTGAAGGAAAGAGAGGGAGAGCTTGCACAGAGACACACACACACACACACACATACACACACCCTCACACACGCACACATACACACACACACACACACACACACACACCCTCACACACGCACACATACACACACACACACACACACACACACAGGGGATATATGGGAGGGTTAGAACATGTGCAGTCTTGCACACCAATGAGGAAGCTTTCTCCCCAGAACACTCTCCTCTCTTATCTTGCAGCCCTGGGACTCAGACATGTGTGTGAGTGTGTGAGAGTGAGTGAATGAATGAGTGAGGACTGAGTAACTGTCTGAGTGAGTGAATACATATTCATATACTGTGTGGATCTCTGAACATCTTTTTTTTCTTCCTTCGATATGATTGAAATGTAGAAATGGTTATTTTGTGGATAAAGGTCTTCCTCTCTTTCACTCTGTCTACCTCTCTCGGCCATCCCTCTCCTCGTCTCCCTTCTTTCTGTCCCTCTTTTACAGCAATATGATAGAGGACTATAATTTAGTATTCCTATCGGGTGGCTCAATATGTGGATAAGTGATTCAGAGATGACTTTGAAGCATAAGGGCTGTTGCTTTGAGGTGATTTATAATAGCAGTTCCCAGGGCATTTTCGGTATGTGGTGTGTATGCATGTGTGTGTGTGTGTGTGTGTGTGTGTGTGTGTGTAATATGTGTGAGTATTTTCGGACTTTACGTTGTGTGTGACAGCGGCTTGCATGCATACGATTGAAATCATTTTGCAACAGATTGATCCAATCTATGGTCCATTTTTTGCTGCTGTGTGTGTGTTTGCTTCATTACGTGTGTATCCTTATTTCATTAGTCAATTTAGCGATTCCCTTCAATTATGTTGAATTTTGACTTTATTAGATGTAGCCTCTGTGCACATTGCTTCTGTATTAAGGCTATTGCTTCATCCAGTTTTGATTCTGGAACTTGGGTACCATTGTGTAGCAGAGGTGGATGCTGGCGGGTGATTTATTTTACTTCCTGTTTTACCATCAATTGCCTTACATTGTTGCTCACTAGTTTCAGAACATTTAGAGCACCTAGAACACCCAGCTTTGCGCTGTCTTAGTTGTCACAGGTGGGTACAAAGAGGACCCAAATGTCAATAATGGCACAAAGTAACTTTATTCCTATCAAAAAAGAAGGAGCTCATAAAAGAAAAGGCCTACTTAGACATAGGGTTGAAAAACAAAGCCTCCAGAAAACATGGGATATCAACCGGGATCTAGATAAAGATAGAAACAAAGATCGAAACAGGGATATTAACAGACAAACTGATATGGGACAGGAGATAAACAGATTTAAATAAACTGAGAAGGTGCAGGACACAAGAGTACTGAACAGTAAACAGACAAAGTTAGTGACTTTCTGGGACCATAATGGAATATTTAGCAGCTTATGAAAGAGATATCTCCTGCAGAAGTTGGAGGAGACCAACATAGAGATAAACAGAGGCACAATCCTATAATGTTTTAGGTGGACATCTCCTCTTACATCTTTTCGAACTAGAGAGCATATCTTCATTGAAAGATATATATATATATATATATATATATATATATATATATATATATATATAGGTATATTATTTACACCCAAGGGGATGGATTTGTAGCAGCAACAGGCATTTTATAATAGTGTTTATACAATGCAATACAATAAACTAGTAGGGCATATTACATTTAGAAATATAAATAATAAAGGAAAGGAAATAAAAAAAAAATGCAAAGTGGATATTAAGTACATAAGGTGAAGCGATGCAAAGGTTATTAATGTTGTTCAATTTGAGAAGGATCTGGCCAGAGGTGATTACTTCTACAGTCTTATTGCAGTGGGCTTTAATGTTCTCCTGTATAAGGAATGTTAATGTTCTCCTGTATCTGGAATGTTCT
Organism: Liparis tanakae; assembly: GCA_036178185.1. Taxonomy (NCBI): domain Eukaryota; kingdom Metazoa; phylum Chordata; class Actinopteri; order Perciformes; family Liparidae; genus Liparis; species Liparis tanakae. Next base: position 16,857,472 of record CM070095.1, on the reverse strand, counting down.
CCTGTATCTTTCCTTGTGACAGCAGAGCTAAAGCAGTCTGTTGGAGAACGTGCTTCGCCGTCCCTGCATTAGGTGGTGGAGAGGGTGGTCAGTGTTATCCAATATGTACAATAATTCCTTCAGTGTCTTCCTTTCCACCACCTGTTCTAGATAGTCCTGTTTGCAGCCAATGATGGAACAGGCCTTCCTCACCAGTTTAGTGAGTCGGTTGGTGTCTCCGGCTCCAATGCTGCTCCCCCAGAAGCATACGGAGAAGTACAGAGCACTGGTCCAACAGACTGGTAAAACATGGATATTTTGCTGCACAGATCAAGGGATCCAAGTGTCCTCAAGAAAAAGAGTTGACTCATCCCCTTCTTGAACACACCATTGACAATACTGTGAGGTAGTCAGTGATCTAGGAGACGGTGGAAGAATTGACCTCCACCACACGCAGCTTCTCACTCAGCAGCAGTGGTGGGATGGTGTTGAATGTACTGGAGAAGTCAAAGAAAGTGATTCTGAAGGAGCCACCGGTTCCATCCAGGTGCGACTGAGCTCGCTGCATCAGGTAGACGATGGCGTTGTCTACTCCAAAACGAGGCTGGTAAGCAAGCTGCAGAGGGTCCAGTGATGATTTCTCCTCAGGTGAGCCAAATCCAGCTTCTCCACTACCTTCATCACATGGAATGTTTCCAATGATGGCTTTAAGGATGGTTTTGTTCAAAAGAACATGTGGCGGGACTGCATCATGACTCAATGATTAATATATCTCTGCTAAACACAAACGTAATTTGTCAATGTCTTTACAGGTTGTCGCACTGCCCCCTCGTGGCCAACCAGGCAGCTGTAAAAAAGATGACAGTCCAACATTCAGTCCAATTTGAGCACAATCCCTTTAATATCATGACGAATGCTGGAATGATTGAAGACATAGCCACGATTAATTATTATTATTTAAGTAATTTATCAAGTAAGAATGCATTCCATTTTCATAAATTCTAGAATTTTAAAAAGTGAATTGAATATCTTGAATTTTCCAATGTTTTCCAGTCACCTTAAACTTTGGTAAAAAAAAGTATATACGTTCCCAATCAGTATTTCCTCATAAAATGCATTGCATTTCTTCTTGCGACTTAACACACATCTTGTATGCCATTTTTCTCTCATAAAACTTAAAAAAAATACTTATAACAGCACGTTGCTATGTTTCTTGGCATATCACAAACTCCACTATTGTGTATTGAGTCTTTGCATGTACTACTTGTTGCAGCCCTATATTTGACAATACAGTATTTAACATCAATCTATTGTTAGATAGTTTAATTGTTGTGTTTTGTTGGCATTGATCCAAACTGAACACAGACTCAGAGACCCACACACATGAGGTCAAAAGATATTACACAGTTGGATTTGGCAGTTGGATCAGTCAGCTGATTTTTGTTCCGGATATCATGTAGGGATGTTGTATATATATGACACTGACTTCAGCAGCTAATTTACAGAGTGTTAAGGAAGGTCTAGCTCATCTGTCTAAAGGGTTGAATGTCACAGGTGTTTGAAGCAGTCAGGCAGATTATGTTGCGCAGCAGTCTCGGCTAACTAATTATATTCTGATGTCATCTTTCAGAAAAAGTACATCTCTAATTTGACTTTTAATGCTCTGTATCTTCGAGCCCAAACTGTATGGGGCAGTTCATTTATCATGCAACATTAGTTGTTAAAAAAAAAAATTCTGATACAATCTGACAGTCTGCCAATGATTCAATGACTCTTCTGCCTTTTGGAGATCAAAAGGTTTCGTCAGGGTTCAAACTAATTTGGTTCCAAGTCATTCTAGCTCTTATATGCTGCTTTACGCTGATCAAGGTTTGTGTACTTTCCCCTATCAGTCTACAGTATTGGATATCAGAGATGTTCAACCTAGTTATATATATTTCAGGGCTGGATTCCATCCAACACTCTGGATCGTAGAACCCGACCCGTCCTCCAGCCACGTCTCTAGAACGCGTGACCCAAAGTGCTTTGGTGTTGGGTGTAAGCTGTTGTCTTGCAAGTTGTATATGACTTAATTTGTTAAAGTGTTCACACTGACTAGCATACATTAAAATGAGTGTGTTTCATTTATAAAAAAATGGGAGTTTTTCTTCCCATACAACTGAACACAATACTGTTAGTCGGACATTTCTACACAATCTGAAACCTACTTGAGTTGTGTAATTCCTTCAAAGAATCCCTTTTAGATTGATTTTCATGGAGTAAATAATAACTGGGAATCAATGAGTGGCAGGAAGAAAAAACACACTGATGAATAAAGAACTGTCAAGCATTCATGATTGTAGCTGAGAAGATGCAAAAACAACTACAACTGTCAAACACTGGTATTATCTGCGTCATTATTCTATTGGTTTTATAAGCTTGTTTCTGGTAAAATGGCAAATAAGAACTTAAATGGGAAAGAATACACAAGCAGATGAGCAGGTCCTCCCTAAATGTTAATGATCCTTAAGACAAGTGAATGTGGTCCATCTACGTGACTATTAAGACATAAGGTGACTGTCGGTCACCCTATGTAGAGCAGGGTTAGCCTTCAGTAAATGGATTGTCAGTTCTATCCCCACCGCTGCTAGTCCATGTTGATTTGGCTTAGAGTTGTCTCTATCTTCAATCTTGGGTTTGTGTTGAGGTTGAAGAAGGCAATTTCTGTGATTCTAGAGAGGAGAATCAATTACAGAGAGAGATGGTTGGAGAGACCACCGTGTGTGTGTGTGTGCATGTGTGTTAGTGTGTGTCTATGTGTGTCTATGTGTGTTTTGTTAGGGTTTCAGTAACGTTAGCAATAGGCTGCTAGCGTTTATTGTAGGGGTAAGTCTGTCAATGTAATGTCCACAAAAGTCATTAAAACACAACTCTGTGTATATAATATATATATATTAGGGCTGTCAGCGTTAATGCGTTTATCTATGCGATTCATTTGGCCGCGTTAACGAATTAAATTATTTTAACGCAATTAACGCAACTTTGTTTACTTACGGTGTTCGTTGATGTTTTTCCACTTTTCTGAGTGTCAAGCCGCGGCAGTGTGTCTGACACCGTTTCCGTTTTTAAAACTATGAGTTTTCCGCGAAAATACGAAGCAGAAATGAGTTTAAACTCGTGGATTAATAAATCGGGTTTCTTCCTGCGCCTCCTTCCTCCCGGCTGCTGCTCCGCTCCACAGACACACACAGGGCGACGTGTCGGGTGACGCAGCACGGAGAGAACTTGTCACACGAAACCTTCGCTGTGATTGGTCAATCAGTTTGTCTGTCAACTTTTTGCGAAAAAAACAACCAATGAACGCTCAGTAAATCACAGAGGACCCGCCCACCTCCCGGGTGAGTCACATTAGCAGCCTGTCAGCCAGAGAAGACAGAACACGAGGAGGACAATGAGCCTCACGATAGAGATGAGATTGTTCTGGAATGTTTGATATAGAACACGTGGGGTTGTGTTTCATACGCAAAAGACTTTAAAAGGTGAATTTTAATATTTTTGTAAAATGTATAAAATGCCCCCAGCCTCCAGAGTGACACATGTGAATGTGAGTCAGTTTCCAGGGCCACTGGTTCTGGTTCTGGTTCTGCTGTTCAGTGTTAAAGATGACAGGACCAATGTGTCTCTAATTCACCTTGTTTTACTAATCTGATGATTCACTGAAGAAACTATTTATCATACACAATATTAAATACCTCGCTGGCCATTTATAGGTAGGAGCCTCTCTGAAACACAGCTCTTTGTGAAGGTATTCTTTAACGACAAATACTATCAAAAGTGTGTCTAAAACACACTCTGTCTGAAGTTATTACTGCTTCACCGATATTTGCGATTAATCTCTATTAATCGCGATTAATGAATTTCAAAATGTGCGATTAATTAGTTAATTTTTTTTTATCGATTGACAGCCCTAATATATGTATTAGTATGTGGTTTACAAGTCTGCACCAAGACTGTTTTCTTGAAATGGTCACTGTTGCTTCAAAGCAAAATAAACAAAGACACAATGAAAAGGAGAGAGGAGGGTATAAAACTAAAGAAAGCCCACCCTGAGGCCTGTTCAGTCATTCAGAATTAACTTCCTCTAATGGAGCTGCCTCACTTTAAATTACAACAAAATCAATGGACATCTTCGCTAAGTCTTGTTGTGGAGTGGTTGATGACTGAAACTGTATTTACATCCATTTTCATCTGTTTAGTCCAGGGTCGGGTCGTAGGGGCAGCAGACTCATCAGGCTGACCCAGACTTCCTCTCACCCGCAACATTTTCCACCTCATTCTGGGGGATCCTGAGGCGTTCCCATGCCAGCTGGGAGATATAATACCTGCAGCGTGTCTTGGGTCTTCTCCAGGGTTTCCTCCCAGTTGGACGTGCCTGGAAAACTTATAAAGGGACGCATTCAGGAGGCATCCAAATCAGATGCCCGAACCATCTCAGCTGACTCCTTTCGACGTGAAGGAGTAGCGACTCGACTCCAAACTCCTTCCAGATGTCCGAGCTCCCTACCCTATCTCTAAGGCTTGCATTCACAACCTTGTTCTTTCGGTCACGACCCAACGTATGTGACCATAGGTAAGGGGTTGTAATGTAGACTAACGTGGCTCCCTCTCCCGCTCCACCAAGACTGTCCGGTGCTGTTTTACTGCTGCAGCCGGACCGATCCACCATCTTACCCTCACTTGTGAACAAGACCCCGAGATACATGAACTCCTTCGCTTGGAGTAGGCACTCTGTTCCCACCTGGAGGGAGCAATCCACTGGTTTCCGGCAGAGCACCATGGCCTCAGATCTGACTCTCATCCCCGCCGCTTCACACTCGGCTGAAAAACACTTCAGTGAATGCCAAAGGTCATGGTCCGAGGATACTAACGGGACCACATCATCGGCAAACATACCCAAACCTGACCTGCTCTACCCCCAGGCTACGCCTAGATTTCCTGTACATGACAATCACAAACAGGACCGTGATAAAGGGCAGCCCTGGTGGAGGCCAACACGTGTCTGACTTAATGCCAAGAATGCAAACACAGCTCTTACTGCAGGTGTTCAGAGACCGAATAGCTCATAGCAAGGAGTCCAGAACCCCATAATCCCACAGCAATAATCCCAGAGGGACCCGGTCGAAAGCCTTGTCCAAATTCACAAGGCACATGTAGATTGGTTTGGCAAACTCCCAGGAGCCCTTGAGTATTCTTGTGAGGGTAAAGAGCTGATCCACAGTTTCATGACCGGGATGGAATCTGCACTGCTGATCTTGAATCTGTTTGACCAACGGTCAGAGCCTCCTTTCTAGCACCCTGGCATACAATTTTCCCGGGAGGATGAGTAGTGTAATGCCACGGTTCAAGCACACTCTCCAGTCCCCCTTTTTGAAAATGGGAACCACCACCCTGGTCTGCCAGCTCAAGAGCACTGTTTTAGGAATCCTCAAAGTACTCTTTCCACCGTTCGGCGATGTCCCCCGTCCGGGTCAGCAGCTTCCTCCCAATCAGCCCCCCTCACCAGCCAGGATTCTCTGTCATTGTCCACGTGTGTTGAAGTCTCCCAGGAGAACTATGGAGCCGGGAGGCGGCGCCCTTTCTATGACCCCTCCTACCAACTATAATAAGGCTTGATACTCTGAACTGCGGTTTGGTGCATGAGTACAAACCACAATCAGAGCCTTACTCACCGCAACCCGTAGGCGCAGGGATACCATCCAATACCATTCTCCCTTTCGTTCTACAGGGAAAACTCCAAAACAGCAGCGCTCAGCCGGGGGCTTGTGATTATCCCCACTCCCGTCCGGCGCCTATCACCCTGGGCAACTCCAGAAAAGAACAGAGTCCAACCCTTCTCCAGGAGCTTGGTTCCAGAGCCAGTGATATGCGTGGAGGTGAGCCCAACTATATCTTACTGGTGACGGTAGCTTCAATCCATGGGCTGCAATTCATTTGTACACAATTCAGAAAGTACATATCTTCCCGGTTTTAGAATTGTTTTGTGCATGATTGTTGATCAACGTTATTTAATTCTGTACATGAGACTTCTCTCCAATCCGTCAAACCCGTATGGAGAGATGCCTTCCTATCCCAAGGTTGCTTTATATAAGACTGTAGCTAAGTGGAGAGCAGGGTTGTCCTTCAATCAGAGGATTGGCAGTTTGATCACCGGCTGCGCTAGCCCATGTCGATTTGTCCTTGGGCAAGAAACTTAAACCCAAAATGCTTGAGTAAATGTGCCTTTGTTGTACGAATGTTTGTGGGAATGCTAGTTATTCCTGTTGAGCAGACTTGATGGTAGCTGCTCCCATCAGTGTAAGAATAGGTGAATGATGAAATTTACTGTTGGAGAGGTTTGAGTGGTTGAAGGACTAGAAAAGATTTGTACAGGTCCAGATAACAGCATTTGTGGTTATTCCATTAAGCATACATTTATGCATTGATGCATCAGACATTGGGGTGGGGGTTGTTCTGTCTCAACTCTCCGGACCAGGCCAGAAATTGCACCCATGTGCTTTCTTTTCTCAACGCTTATCTCCAGCAGAGAGCAACTATGATGTGGGTAACCGCAAGCTATTGGCGGTGAAGTTGTCTCTGGAGGAGTGGAAACACTAGCTGGAGGGATCGGAGACCCCTTTCATCGTATGGACAGACCACTAGAATCAGGCCTGCATCCAGTCAGCTAAACGGCTGAATGCCCATCAGGCCCGGTGGGCATTATTTTGTGTCCGCTTCAACTTTACCATCTCTTACCGCCCTGGTTCAAAGAATATCAAGCCTGATGCCCTGTCTCTCCAGTTTGCCTTTGAGGAGACCCTGAGTGGGCCCGATACCATTCTACCTGCATCATTGGTGGTGGGAGCGCTAACCTGGGAGGTTGAGTCAGCAGTCAGTGAGGCGCAAAAGGAGAAACCAGATCCGGGCACAGGACCTGCAAATCGGTTGTTTGTTTCAGGAGGCTGCCCAATCTCAGGTCCTGCAGTGGGGACATAACTCTTGGTTTGCTTGTCACCCAGGGATTAGTCGGACATTGTCCCTCCTCAGACGACACCATGGGTAGCAACACTAAGTAATACATCCTTACCTGCTCTGTTTGCACCCGGGGTATGGCCTCTCATCAACCACCTATAGGGTTGCTCCGCCCCTTGCCAACGCCTGGCCGTCCTTGGTCTCACATCGGTGTGGACTTTGTCACCGGTTTGGCTGTATCTGATGTTATGACCACTATACTTACCATCGTAGACCGGTTCTCCAAAGCCGCCCACTTCGTTGGCCTTCCCAAGCTTCCTTCAGCTCGCGAAACTGCAGTCCTCTTGATAAATCATGTCTTCCGTCTTCATGGCATTCCATTGGACATCGTCTCAGACTGTGGCCTTCAGTTCATAAGTTTGGAAATCATTCTGCCACGCTCTGGGAACTACTGTCAGTCTGTCATCTGGTTTCCATCCACAGACTAATGGCCAAACTGAAAGAGCAAATCAGGATTTGTATTCCGCCATACACTGTGTTGCCTCTTCAAATCCTACTTCCTGGAACGCTCACCTAAGTTGGATATAATATGCACACAACTCACTCTCCTCCTCTGCCACAGGTGTTTCTCCATTTGAGGTTTCATTAGGCTATCAGCCTCCACTGTTCCCGGGACAAGGGGAGGAGTTGGCTGTTCCATCGGTGCAACATCATCTCGGACGTTGCCGCAAGATTTTGAGAGACACCAGTGCAGTGCTGTTAAGGACAACTGAGAGAAGTAGGACTGCTGATCGTCACCGAACCCAGGCACCGGACTACACTCCTGGTCAGAAAGTTGGTTATCTTCAAGAGACATTCCATTGAAGGTTGACTAGAAAGTTGGCACCACGTTTCATCGGACCGTTTGTGATTGAGAGCATCATTAACCACTCCACTGTCAGACTCATCCTTCCCAAGGCTCTCCGGCCCTCACCAGCCCTTTGGCCCCTCCAACCAATCCTCCTCCTTCCGCCCGGGTCATTGACAACCATCCAGCATATACGGTCAAACGACTCCTGGATGTCAGACGACGAGGCCGGGGCTTTTAGTATTTGGTGGATTGGGAGGGATACAGCCCAGATGAGAGGTCCTGGGAACCCCGTTCCCGTATGTTGGAGGCTGAGATGATCCGGGATTTTTGCAAGACGCACCCTGCCAAGCCCAGAGGTCGCCTGGAGGCTCTCGTTGAGGAGGGGGGTACTGTCATGTTGTCATCAAGACAATCCAAAGTTTCCCTGTGTTTCCTGTTCCCCGTCCTTCTGTTTCCTGTGTATTTTACACTGTGTCTAGTGTTCACCAAAAAAGGGTCGCTGTCTCCTCCCTCCCCTGGGCTGTAATTTCTGGAGCAGCTGGGAACGATCATCAATTAGGACTCTTCCTATTTAAACTGTAGTCTTACCCCTTGATGGTGTTGGATCGTTCTTGTTTGTCTCCTGTTGCCAGACTTTGATTCTGCTCAGTGCTACATTAGAAGAAACCTTTTTATTTGAAAGAACTCCTTGTGCTGCTTTTGAGTTCACACCTTGCTCACCCTTAACAGGACCTTGTGGTGGGAATAATTTGTTTCCTTACTATCAACAGCACACTATAAATAATGCACTTCAAACTATAAGGATGAATGAAGGATGATTTGATCAAACAGTCTTGGTTGGATTTTTACGGGCGGGTCTGGTATAAAGACAATGTAACTGATCCACACTGAGATGTTTCTTTATCAATCTCATCATATAATCCAGTGTTTTTGCTTACAGCTACTGTTACGCCCCTGGTGGCTCGAAGTGGGACGCAACATGAAGGCAGCAGGTTTGCTTAAGTGAGGGTGCAGTCACACCAATTCAGGACACGCAAAGTAATAAGAAAAGTATTTATTAACAAGCAGCAAAACAGGAACCAACAAGGACTGCCAGTGGCACCAAAGAAAAGAACATACGTACATGACAACAGGAGGGGGAGACAAAGCAACAACACAAAACAAGACCAAAACAGAACACAATACAATACATGTAGACCAGTGTACGTAATAGTTACATTTACTAATATGTATTAATCCCCTTTAAATTACATACAAATGATCACAATGCAATTGGATATAGGCAGATTTAGAAATTTAGGAAAAACATGAAGAACTGGCATGCATTAACTACTCGGTATCAGTCTAAATGCTAAGTTAGTCTGAGTATTGGAATTGATTTCCGTGATTTCAAGCTTAATTGCACAATTTTAGGTGAAACGGGTGGTCCTAAAGTGTAGCTCAGAGCTAACTGACTGACCCCGTGGCATTGTCACATATATTTGTACAACATAAAGACAGGCAGAGCATGTCATCAGCATGGTTCTTATGTTCCTGGAAGATTGACAGTCACAGTAACCAAACGTCTAGCAAAACCCCTTACATGAAAGGAAAAGTGCTAAAATGCTAAAGCAATCCTCTCTGCACACCTATAGCATATAGAACCGCACCAGTTCATAACATCAGAGCATTTTTAGTTATTTAATGATGAGGCTGTGTGTAAATGAGCGGATAATATTGGTGTTTCTCTGCATAGCTCAGCACAATGTGTACACTCCTCTCTTCAACACTCACTTGCTCTTTTCCCACTCAAGGTTACACACAGGTCTGCTGGTTGGCAGAGAGTTGCTATCATTCACTGATTATTTGGGTCGGCTGTAGCTCATGAGGAGAGGAGAATGGTTGTCCTGTAACCACAAAGTAGTCGGTTCGATCCCCGCTCTCCCTATAGTTGCATGTCGAAATGTCCATGAGCAACATACTGCACCGGCAGTTGCTATACATAGCGCTATGCCATCAGTATCTGATTAAATATAAAATATATAAAATGTTGTTTTTGAGCATTGATTAAATAATAATTTGTGAAGGATTTACAAACCTTCTTTCAGTGTATGAAAAGTACAAACTTATTCCGCCCACATAAACTAACAGAAGGAACAAGGAAAGAAGGGAAAAGAGAAAAATCCCTAATTATTTTTATGTTTCTCAGCTGAACTCTATTTGTATTCCATCATTGAATCGCTCCATTTTATTTCCTTCCTAATTAGCTGTCTTTCACTCCCGGGGAGTGTGCTGTCTGCTACCGAGTGAAGCTACTGCAGTGTGTTGACATGCCAGCACTGAGAGAGAGCTGTGGAGAGGGCCAGTCAGTGCTGAAGTGTGTGTGTGTGTGTGCGTGTGTGTGTGTGTGCGTGTGTTTATGTGTGCTTGTTGGTGAGAAACTAAATCAATAGCCAGTTATCAGATAGAGATGGTTAAGAGCCTTGCTCTCAAAGGAGGGAAGTGTTAAGGCCTCCTGGACAAATGATCATAGTGAGATTCATGATTATTCACAAGCACACACACACACACACACCAAGACACACAAACACACAGACACATATACACGCATACGCCCACACACACACAGTATGAGTGTACAGCCATTAGTCTGCCTGTTCAGCTGAACGAGTACACCTGTATGCAGTCCTATTCTTGTATGACTGTTAACATCGAGCCTCTTTGACAGCGTGATGCTGTGTTTGTGTGTGTGTGTGTGTGTGTTTATGTTTGTGTGTGCTGAAGGGTGTGACATTTAACACTTCTGACAATAAGTCTGGGGAAGCTGCAGGAATATTTTAATACAACACCCACAATCCCCCACAGCCAAAGACAGAAAGTATAAACAAGAGGCATAATAAGAGAGGGATTTTGTCAGATTGGGATGATAAAACATTCACTGGTTCCAGAAACGTGTTGAGTGGGCCGAATTATGATAATCATATATTTATATTTATTTTAGTTTTCTATTCCTGGGCTATTCTTGTAGCCCAGTCTCTGTTGATTAATTTGATGTGCAACATAAATATATTATTTATATATGTGCTTGTTTGTGTGTGTGTGTGTGTGTGTGTGTGTGTGTGTGTGTGTGGAGGGGGGGTGGGGGGTGGGTATACAATGGTCTTGAATGATTTTCGATAAATATAGTTTTCATCTCTTCTCGTCTTGTGTGTAGCGTTGGAGCCTGGTATAGTTGCTCAGCTGTCTAGACTCTAAAGTGGAGGTCTGCAAGTAGTTCCGACTATCCAACAGAAAAGCAGGAAAAAAAAGTTCTTGTAGATAAACACAACATTTTATTTTATGCTGGGGTTCAACTACCATTGACAATATAGTCATGGTAGGGAATAAAGAGATTAAACAAAGGGAAATCCTGATATTCTTTACAACCATTGAAATGTGGAAACAATTAAATTACATTTAATTTTAAAACGAATATTCCTGGCAATGTTAGAGACAAGTCTGTATAATCATTCAGATATGTTAGAGAAAGGGCAGAGACATTTTTTGATCCACCAACTTGAAAAGTCAATTGTCTATTGTGATTTCTTTTGTTTTACACTTTTAGAACCACCATTAAAGAGCATAACGGGTAAGTATTTGCTACTTTGAAGATGTTTGTTGTTGATTGTTCAACAGTACGTTCAGTATGTCAGTTTGATATGCAGATATGAAACTCACTGTGTAACTTTTTAATGAAGATAATTTGGAAAAACGTCTATACCTACCATGATGATGAGTGATTCACCTGGATGCATCATCTCTCTCTTCCGGTAAGCGTATTGCATCACTTCCGGATGCCAGCTCAGCAGCTATAGATGGATTCTGTCTCTTCCTCTCCTGTTCCCTCTTGCTCAGTTTGGCACATCTTCTAACTTTCCCCCTAAATACACCCGTTTTGGACATGGGACACTAATGTAAGGTTTTCTTTAACGTCTCTCCTAATAAATATGTACTCTAGTACTTCTAATAGTCTGTCTGTCTGACTGGGAGAGACACACCCCGTTTCATCCCAATCTTAGACGCACACACACTCTCTTTCTAACGACCCCACCTGTGAGAGAAATACAGATACTATTTTGACAAGAACCTTTATTTTTGCCTGGAGGAAAACATTACACACTGCAGATACATACGACTGCACCAAGAGGATGACTGTGTTCTGGCCTTTGTTCATCTTTTAGAACATAATGTATGCATCTTAACACTAAAAATTAACATAACTAAAGTTTACTTCCAATGCCAATCGTTTATGACTCATTTGAATTGATTTTAAGTAAGCGGGTCACTATGACCCTGAACAGCACAGATGTCTCATCTCTATTTAACTACATCACAAAAAACTACAATTTAGATTTAGATTTTTTCAATGTACCTAAAAAAATGTTTAAACATGTATTTTTCATTAAAACAAGTGAGTTCTCCTGATTGAATTCTGATCTATGGAAGGGTCAATAACTCAATTCCACTAAAAACTGATTGTTGTTAGTAATGTTGTTGCTGATAAAATACAAACTATAGTTTTTATGATGTTTTGGTTTCTGACTACTTTTGGGTGATTCAACATTAACCGGATCAAATTGACCTGGGAACATCAAGGCTTACTGTAAGAAACAAACATAACAGATTATTTTGGATGACCTCTTCTGGTTATCTCCTCTTAAAAGTTAACAACAGGATAATTAATTGTGGACTCCTAAATATTATATGTCTGTCACCTAAAGCTGTATTAGTAAATTATTGAATATCAGATAATCACATTGATTAAGCCTATACCAGCATATCCAGGGGCTGGACCAGGGCAAACCTGATTCAGCCCTAACTATAAGCTCTGTCAAAGAGGAAAGTCTTAAGTCTACTCTTGAATGTGGTGACTGTGTCTGCCTCCCGGACTGAAATTGGAAGCTGGTTCCATAAAAGAGGAGCTTGATAACTAAAGGCTCTGGCTCCCATTTTACATTTTAAGACTCTAGGAACTAAGAGTTAATTAATTAATCTTGCCTCTAATAGTTAGAATCTTTTCATTAAAGATAACCTTATACAAGTTAACACCATTATTTCAGCAGTGCAACAAAACAGGACTATTAAATGTGGTCTCCTAAATATTAGATCTCTGTCAACTAAAGCTGTTACTAAATGATTTAATAACAGATAATCACATTGATTTATGTTGTCTAACTGAAACCTGGCTGAAGAATATGCCTGCCTAAATGAGTCGACTCCTCCAAGTCACATTCCTCGAGGCACCGGTCGAGGAGGTGGAGTAGCAGCCATCTTTGACTCGAGCCTTTTAATAAATCCTAAACCTAAATTAAACTACGACTCATTTGAAAGCCTTGTTCTTAGTCTTTCACATTCAACCTGGAAAACATTACAACCGATTCTATTTGTGATTCTGTACCGGCCACCAGGTCCATATTCAGAGTTTATATCAGAATTTTCAGAATTTATATTGTTTGGTTCTTAAAACTGATAAAGTTATTATTGTAGGAGAATCACTGAGAATGACACTGGACTCGATAGCCCCTCTGAAGAAGAAGACAGTGAGGAAGAGAAGGTTTGCTCCCCGGTATAACTCTCAGACCCGTAAACTAAAGCAAATGTCACGAAAGCTTGAAAGCATTTGGCGATCAACTAATCGGGAAGAATCCCACTTAGTTTGGCGAGATAGTCTTAAAACTTATAAGAAGGCCCTCCGTAATGCCAGAGTAGAATATTACTCATCAGTAATAGAGAAGAATAAGAACAACCCTAGGTTTCTCTTTAGCACTGTAGCCAGGCTGACAGAGAGTCACAGCTCTCTGGAGTCCAGTATTCCTACACAGTAAATTTTGCAGTGTTAAAATAACACTTAAAGAGTTACATTTAACACTATTCCCGAGTGTATATGGTCCCAATCAGAATTAGAGTTAAATTAACTCTTGCCCAAGTGTTGAAATTTTAGAGTTAAATTGACTCTAAATAGAGTAAAAATTTAACACTACCCAACACTGTACAGTGTTAATCAAATTTAACACTACAGGTAAATAACTCTGGTGAGTGTTAATATAATTCTCATTAGTGTTGATAATGTAACTCTTCTGTGATAACAAATCAACTCCAATAGAGTTAAATTCCCATCTTCATTAACACTGTATTGAGTTGTAAAAAGTTAACACTAGAAGGTCAAATAACTCTGGTAAGTGTTGATTTTACACACTACTGTGTAGATCATTTACTCTATTACAGTGAAAACACAACACTGACTGTGTATAATTCTAACATCCATTTATACTGGCATTTTCTTTAATGAATTACTTAAATGAATTACTTTGGAGTAAAATTACATCAAATTTGTTTTCAAGTTTTATTTTTAAACCTACCAAATTAACAATAGAAAAATAGTTACCACAACATAATGAATTTTACATTTCTTTATTGTGCAGGGCAACAATGCAAAACATTGACCGTGGATCTGCATGAAATGGCAATAAGGGACAATGCCGTACTGCATTTGAAAAAATTAATAACCTTCTTGAGTGCCACAAGATGCTTCTCTGCTTGGGATGCAGACACCTTTCCTGGTTTCTTCCAGAAGGTGGAATCAGGTGCAGCAACAGCAAAAGCGAAGACAGGTCCCCGTCCCAACCTGTAACAGTTTTGTTGTTAACACACATCAGTATATCTGCAATGTCAAAAACAATAGCCTTTATTGCTTTTGAGGTTTCCTTAGTAAACACCATGTTATCTTATATTAATATCTCAAATCAGCTTTACATATGTTAATAATCAATAGTTTACACATGTTGATATATTTCAAGTCTGAATGCAAAACAACAACAAACGGCTTACCAAAGTCCACCTCCACTTCAATGCCATCCTCAGAAGGATCAGCTGCCAGAGGGTGTTCCTCAAGCTCCCTGATGGATGGAAGCTTTCTGCATTGTTTGATGATCTTTTTCTTAAATGTGGTTGGCCACTTCTCCAGAAGCTTGCCTGATGTATCCTCTCCAAACATCAGACAGAAATCCTGTTCAACCTAGTGTAGGGATGTTGGGGGACAGTGTCAGGATTTCATAATCTGCCAAACGTAATCGTTAGTTGTTGCTAGTGTCAATGCCCATTTTCTGTTCATCTAAAATGTCAGATATTTACCAAGCCTTTGACATCTTTAAAAACGCGGAAAGTCGGACAGGATGTCCCCTGACTGCTGGGGGTCAAGGATCATGTTGCGGCGATAGACAAAAGTCAGTTTCATCTTTTTCTTGATTGTGTCCTCATCAGCAGAATGTTTCATCAATGAGATGGCTTCTTTACATTCATCGTCACTCGGGACAATCTCTAGAAGAAACTCGGACTCTCGTCTGACAGTTGGTCCTCTAGACATGTCATCACCAGATGGTCCTTTGGCTGATTAAACACCATATACAAAATATTGTGTGATAAATACAGATCACAACCATGTGCATTTTGAAAAACAATTTAGGCAATTAAGATTTGACATACATTTTAAGAAAAATCTATCATACATACATTCCTCCAGTATTAGTACAGAATTACCTCCAAATGCTGATCGTCTGTCTTTAGCAGTGCATCTCTGAATAGTTTTAATCCTCTGGGCGAGGTACCCAGTCCCACTCTGACCATCATAATAATGCTCCTGGGAGGATAAATGGAAAACAAAACAGACATTTCATTAGTAACATTTAAAATGTAACGTCATGCTCTTGAAGAATTATACACATTTCAATACAGCATCTCACACAACCACAATCATCACTGTGTTTTACTCACATATCCAATCTTGGAATAAGGGTCACTGAGGTAGGGGAATAAGGCCACGATACCTTTGGCATACATTTCCTTCAACTCTCTGGGTGGTGATGTACTGCAAGATTAAATAAGACATTATTTTTGTAGTCATATTTCCAGGATTTTATGACAGATTTAGAACACAAGGGCCAACTAAAAACAATTAGGAAATTAGGAAAGAAGAAACCGAAAACGTGAATTAATATACACAAACAAACATATAATACAATGAAAAAAAATAGAGGACTTTAAATATAGCATAACCTTCTGTATATTCCAGTATATCTATTTTAAATAGCAACATTATATTACTATTACAACTTAAGTCTCTATGAAATGTCTTACCTGCAGCCAAAAACTCTGCCAGAGTTGGTTCGGAACCCCCCCCCCCACACACACACACACACACACAAAACACCACAGCACAGAGACAGCACTGGTGAAGATTACCAATGACCTCTTAATGGCAGCAGATAAAGGACCCATCTCTGTACTGATCTTGTTAGACCTTAGTGCTGCATTCGACACCATTGACCATGACAATTACAGAGACTGGAGCAGTCGATTGGTATTTCAGGCACCGCACTAAGTTGGTTTAAATCCTATTTATCAGATCGATCTCAGTTTGTATTTGTAAACGATGAAGCCTCGATGACCACCAACGTTAGTCACGGAGTTCCACAAGGTTCTGTGCTTGGACCAATTCTATTTACCTTATAAATAGATGCTTCCTTTGGGCAATATTATCAGGAAACACTCCATAAACTTTCATTGTTATGCAGATGATACTCAACTATATCTATCGATAAAACCAGAGGAGACTAACCAACTCACTAAAATTCAAGCATGTCTTAAAGACATAAAAACATGGATGACCGGCAACTTTTTGATGTTAAACTCAGACAAAACCGAAGTAATTCAACTCGGCCCTGAGCACCTCAGAGATCAATTATCTGGTGATGTGATTTCTGTAGATGGCATTACTCTAGCATCCATCACCATTGTAAAGAATCTCGGCGTTATCTTTGATCGGGACTTGTCCTTTAACTCCCACATAAAACAAATTTCAAGCACTGCATTCTTCCATCTACGTAATATTTCAAAAATCAGGCACATCTTGTCTCAAAAAGATGCTTAAAATTGGTTCACGCGTTCGTTACTTCGAGACTGGATTACTGCAACTCCTTATTATCAGGCTGCACTAATAAGTCTCTTAGGTCCCTCCAGTTGATCCAGAATGCTGCAGCTCGTGTTTTTACTAAAACTAAGAAAAGAGAACACATTACTCCTGCACTAGCTGCTTTGCACTGGCTCCCTGTAAAATCAAGAATCACTTTTAAAATTCTTCTCTTAACCCACAAAGCCTTAATTGGTGATGCACCATCATATCCTAAAGAACTTGTAGTACCGTATTGCCCACCAGAGAGCTGCGCTCACTAAATACGGGACTACTTGTAGTTCCTAGAGCAGGGGTCGCCAACATGATGCCCGCGGGCACCTGGTCGCCCGTAGGGACCAGGTGAGTCGCCCGCACGGCATGTTCTAAAAATAGTCAACATTGAGCTCCGTAAAAAAAAAAAAAAAAAAGGCCATAATTCCCTGGCACTAGGACCTGGGGGGAGGCTGCTCCTCTGGCTTTCTCACTCTGCAAGGAGCGTCTCTCAAAGAGCCAGGATGAAAGAGCCAGCACGCAAGCTCAGCTGTTATGTGTGCAGGTGTGCACCCCCCCCCTCGACAACACTCGCCAGGGGGGAAGTTCATATAAAAAAAAGTCTGACTTCACGTCTCATGGGGTCATCGGACCCTATGAGACGGCATAGATCCTATCTGCTGATGGACCATCGATCGTGAGTTCCTGTCACCAGCTGTGCCGCTGCCCTGCTGGGACTCCGCCCACTCCTCCACTCGGGAGGTCTCCAAACTCTCCATCGTGGAATATGCCTAAATATGAACTATTGATAAACTCTGTCAGATTCCTTGACTGTATTTTAATTCTAAATCTGTCCTTCTATACACATTACATCTATTGCATCTGTCCATCCTGGAGAGGGATCCTCCTCTGTTGCTCTCCTGAAGGTTTCTTCCCTTTTTTCCCCCTGAAGGGTTATTTGGTAGTTTTTCCTGATCCGATGTGAGGTTTTGGGGGAGGGATGTCTATGTGTACAGATTGTAAAGCAATCTGAGACAAATTTGTAATTTGTGAAACTGGGCTATACAAATAAACTGAATTGAATTGAATGTTCATGAAGTCATTACCACTGAGGTCTATAGGAATACTCGGCTCAACAGAGCTGTGACTTTACGAAGGGCCTTCTTATATGTTTAAAGACAATCTCGCCAAACTAAGTGAGATTTTTTTTCTTCCAGATTAGTTGAACGCCAAATGCTTTCAAGCTTTCGTGACGTTTGCTTTAGTTTGCGGGTCTGAGCGTTATACCAGGGAGCAAACCTCCTCTGTCTCACTGTCTTCTTCTTCAGAGGGGCTATCGAGTCCAGTGTTATTCTCATTGAGCCTGTGGCACTATCAACAAGATCGTCAACCTGGGACGGACCAGGGGCCGGTTTTTCAAAAGAGTTATCTGATCGGATTACTGCTATTGGATTGAATCAGATCTTGAAAATGGGTCTTTCAAAAGAAGAAAAACAACTTTTTTGAAAAGAAGACTTTTCAAAAAAGTTTGGTAGGATTGTGATCTTTTAGATCCCAAAAATCTGCATTAAACTAATCCCAGCAGGAGGATGGATTCATGGTGGATATCAGTAATAAAACTAGGTAACCAAAATCGGTTAGTTAAATAATAACATTTATATCATGCATTTTACAGTATTTATATTTATTCATCAATTTCGCTTGAATTGTTCAACAGGAAGTACATAAAGTAGGTAGACTATGTAGGCTAGCAACCTTTCAATACAGTAAATTGTAAATATGTCGGCGCCATCAATTATTCCCCCAAACTGTCGTTCATTACACATTAATCACACTGACACAATCATCAGTCATGAATATATCAAAAATAGTGTCTAACAATTGTGTCTCTTATTCGTCGTCCAGTTGGGCCCTCATTCTGGCAGAATGCCCGATATATCCATCATATATGTGTGAGTAAAGTATGTATTTATTTATTTGTTGTATGCCTCAGATGAGCGGACTGCATGTTTTCAAGAAATGGACAATGGAGGGGGATGTTTATATTGTTTGTTTGCTGTTCCGTTCAGTCCTACTTTCTGTTCAAATAAAGCAAATTGTGACCCCACACAACTCTACCTGCTTTTCTCTACATAGCTACATTGTGATCCCATTTTCAGGTAATCCAGATTTGGTAATCCTGAATACCTTGAATCCGGAGAAGAGTAATCCAATGCCAGATTGCTTTAAAAAAACAAACATGAAAATAAGATGGATCACGTGATCCTGGATAGCGAAAAAAAATCAGTTTGATTCAGATTTTAAAAATTGCAAAACCAGCCCCAGGAGTCCTCTGTTATATTGAGACGTGGTATCGAATCAAATGCAGAAGGAATCGTTTCTTTAAATTTAGCTAAAGCACTGTCAGTTAGACATCTGGTGTAGAAACTTTTGACTAACGGTTTACACTCCTGTAGTATAAACGCAAGCTATGAGGTTGTGGTCTGACAAAAGAGGCCTTCAAATGTTCAATGTCAATACCACATGTAAGAACAAGGCAATCTGTGTCACTGTCTCATTCTATGAATTTCAACCTTTAAACATAACTATGATAGATGACAAAACAACATTAATCTCTCAGGCATCCTTGTTTCTGCCCAGTTCGGTTTTCTTAAACTCAAACACAGCAGCCTGTAAACACAAGCAACTAGCTGGGGATTTCTGAACGTAGAAGTCAGTAAATGTGAGGGGGAAGGTTGGCCTCAGGAGAAGTATTCTATCACGATATACTATCACGATAATGACAAGAAAACGTCTATGTCTGTGAAAGTTGCCCTGTAGGAGATATCCTCTCCTGGCTGCAGACATCATATATATTATATTGATGCACAGCTGGCTAAGTCCTGGAAATCTAACTGAACTATAGCTACTGTAATGTTACAGGAGCGAAACCGACACTGAGGTCATACTGTGAGTAGAAGCTAATGAAAGTAAAAAGCCTCCATATAGCGTTGAAGTTCAATAATGGCCATAGATATGAGCGGATTGTGATTGGCTGCAGTGCCCTCCAATGTATAGACGGACCAAGCTGCCGGTTAATCATTGTAACAAGCCGTGCTGCTGGACTGTCTGTCACTGACATTCATTTAATTAACCCTCGAACTGAAGTCATTTTCTTCTGAATAATTACTTTTACTGCTCCTCAAATATGCAGCAGGGGTATTTCTCTCGGGAGACATGATTTAAGCACACACAAGGTCAGGGTCACCTCATAGACATGAGATCAAGGCCTTTTATACCTCCTATCTCTCTCTCTCTCTCTCTCTATATATATATATATATATATATATATATATATATATATATACATATATACAAGCCTGATTGGAATGGAGGACTTAAAATGACTTAAGTATAAATAAATAAATGCATGAATAAATACAAGAATAAATAAATAAATGCTTAAATAAATGTATAAATAAATAACTCAATACATGAATAAATAAATAAATGCTGAAATAAATTTATATATTAATAAATAAATGATTAAATAAATGTATAAATAATACAGGAATGAAGTTATAACTCAACAGGACATCATTAAATAAATATATAGTTCTACATTTCTGTATTTCTTCATTTATTTATATCTCTATTTATGTGTCCACACATATTTCTTCATTTATTTATGTTTGACATTTATGTGTCCTTGTATGCAAATGCGCTGGGGCGGTCTGAACCTCATTGTTAAACAGGATTGGTCAAGTAAGGGAGCAAGACAGAAGCAATCGATCCCTAGCACTTGGACGTGTAGTGAACAGCGTTCATTATGTGTTCTTGTCCGTACATTCTAAATACTACTGTTGAGTCACGGAATGTAATTTAAGGATATTTTACATTACATTACATTACATGTCATTTAGCAGACGCTTTTATCCAAAGCGACTTACAATAAGTGCATTTCAACCTAGCGTACAAACTAAGAACAACAAGAATACAGAAAGTAACATTTCCTCAACATAGTCAAACTACAAAAAAGTACCATAATAAGAGCCATTCAAGTGCTACCAAAGTGCAAGTCTGTGATTAATCCAGATATAGTCGGAAAAGGTGCGTTTTCAGTTTTCGGCGGAAGATGTAGAGACTTTCTGCTGTCCTGATGTCAGTGGGGAGCTGGTTCCACCACTGAGGAGCCAGGACAGCAAACAGTCTGGATTTCGAGTGATTAGCTCGAGGTGATGGAGTCACAATCTGTCACAATCACGATCTCGGCAGGACTTTTTTTAATGCTCCGCTGGCTCTGACGTCTCCTTACCGGCTAAATTAGGTTTTGGAGGATCGAACGAGTACAAAGAGTTTATTATTTATTAAAAGATAACGTTAAGTCAGTTAGACTGAGGGTTAAGATTCATAACTTCCTATTGTAGCAACCCTGGGTCAGGAAATCTATGCAACGTTTTATAGTTATCACCATTTATTCGTAGCCTACACCAAACAGTGAACACCAAACTGTGAACTCCGCAACACATTCTAATCCACTGTAAAGTATTTTACAGTGAAAATTGGAGTAAATGCATAATCAAAAACAGCTGATGTGATGTTGTCACAAGACCAGAAAGACCGTCCTGCTTCCTTGAGAGTCTAGACTCCCAAGACCAGACTCCAAAAGAGCACGAGTCTGTACTCAGTGTACTTGGAATTGATAAACCACTGAAGTCAAAAAGCTGTCTAGGCTAAATTCTGCTAACGGTTAGCTGAGTGAGCCAACTTCAACAACATCCATCCATCCATCCATTTTCCACCGCTTTATCCGGGTCGGGTCGCGGGGGCAGCAGACCCAGCAGGTTGACCCAGACTTCCCTCTCGCCCGTAACATTTTCCAGCTCATTCTGGGGGATCCTGAGGCGTTCCCAGGCCAGCCGTGAGATGTAATCTCTCCAACGTGTCCTGGGTCTTCCCCGGGGTCTCCTCCCAGTTGGACGTGCCTGGAAAACCTCCAGTGGGAGGCGTCCAGGAGGCATCCGAATTAGATGCCCGAACCACCTCAGCTGACTCTTCTTGATGCGAAAGAGTAGCGGCTCGACTCCGAGCTCCCTCCTGATGTCCGATCTCCTGACTCTATCTCTAAGGCTGAGCCCGGCCACCCTACGGAGGAAACTCATTTTGTATTCGCGACCTTGTTCTTTCGGTCACTACCCAAAGTTCGTGACCATAGGTGAGGATAGGAACGTAGACCGACCAGTAAATTGAGAGCTTCGCCTTTCGGCTCAGCTCTCTCTTCACCAAGACGGACCGGTATAGCGCCCGTTTTACCGCTGCAGCTGCACCGATCCGCCTGTCGATCTCCCGCTCTATCCTACCCTCACTCGTGAACAAGACCCCGAGATACTTGAACTCCTTCGCTTGGGGTAGGCGCTCTGTCCCCACCTGGAGTGAGCAATCCACCGGTTTCCGGCAGAGCACCATGGCCTCAGATTTGGCTGTGCTGACCCTCATCCCTGCCGCTTCACACTCTGCAGCAAACGCCCCAGTGAGTGCCGGAGGTCATGGTCTGAGGGTGCTAACAGGACCACATCATCTGCAAACAGAAGAGAGGCGATCCCAAGACCCCCAAACCTGACCTGCTCCACCTCCAGGCTGCGCCTAGATATCCTGTCCATGAAAATCACAAACAGGACCGGTGATAAAGGGCAGCCCTGGCGGAGACCAACACCCACCGGGAACGTGTCTGACTTACTGCCGAGGATGCGAACACAGCTCCTACTGCAGGTGCACAGAGAACGGATAGCCCGTAGCAACGGGTCCGGAACCCCGTACACCCGCAGCACCCCCCAAAACAATTCCCGAGGGACCCGGTCGAAAGCCTTCTCCAAGTCCACAAAGCACATGAAGACTGGTTGGGCAAACTCCCAGGACCCCTCGAGGACCCTTGCGAGGGTGAAGAGCTGGTCCACAGTTCCACGACCGGGACGGAATCCGCACTGCTGGTCTTGAATCTGAGGTTCGACTATCGGTCGGAGCCTCCTTTCCAGTACCCTGGCATAAACTTTCCCAGGGAGGCTGAGAAGTGTGATACCACGATAGTTCAAGCACACTCTCCGGTCCCCCTTTTTGAAAATGGGAACCACCACCCCGGTCTGCCAGTCCAAGGGCACTGTTCCAGACCCTCACGCGACATTGAAGAGGCGTGTCAGCCAAGACAGCCCAACAATGTCCAGCGCCTTCAGCATCTCAGGGCGGATCTAATCCACCCCCAGCGCCTTGCCACCAAGGAGCTTTTTAACAACCTTAGCGGCCTCTGCCAGGGATATTGGTGCGACCCCCCCCAAGTCTACAGGCACTGCCCCCTCTAGAGGGGACATGTTGGCCGGATTTAGGAGTTCCTCTTCCTCTTCTTTCCACCGTCCGACGATGTCCCCCGTCCCCAGCAGCTCCCCCCCCCACGCTGAGAACAGCATGGGGTAGACCCTGCTTTCCCTTCCTGAGCCGTCGGACGGTTTGCCAGAACCTCTTTGAGGCCGACCGAAAGTCCTTCTCCATGGCCTCCCCGAACTCCTCCCATGCCCGACAACATGTGCAAGGCAAAAGTAGTAGAGCATAACACACCAGGTGCATTACACTCCTGTGACCAATCATGCTTTAGAAAGAGGTTTGGATCACCCCAGCTTATTTGCATATAAGGACACATAAATGTCATGCATAAATAAATGAACACATATGTGTGGACAAATAAATAGAGACATAAATAAATGAAGAAATACAGAAATGTAGAAATACATTTATTTTATGATGTCTTGTTTAGGTATAACTAATATATATTTATTCCTGTATTGATTTATACATTTATTTAAGCATTTATTTATTTTTGTATTTATTCATTCCTGTATTGGTTTATTCATGTATACATTTATTTAAGCATTTATTTAAGCATTTATTTAAGCATTTATTTATTACTGTATTTATTTATGCATTTATGTATTTATACTTAAGTCATTTTAAGTAGTTTGGTGCATTAATATGTGTAAATGCAGAGCAGTATATCCATCATGCTAAACATACTGTACACACAAATGGGCGCATTAAAATAAAGGTATGCTTATCCACAAAGCAAACGTGACATTTCTTCATTTTTGGAAAGTCAACGCATGTTGAGACTGCAGGCTTGCTGCCTGCATGCTTTCTTTGAGACTAGAACATCGTGGTTGCAGGTGTTTTCACGTGTGTTGTTGCTGTGCACATATTCACTTTTATCTCCAATGGAAGTGGTTTAGATAATCTTGCGATTATGCTTTCTCATCGTCTGGCAGAGTTGTAACAGTGACACCTTATTCCAAGACTGCAGCCATTGGTAACTAACACTATCAAAACATTTGAATCTGAAGGAAACTAGGAACATGAAGGAATGTACTTAGTACATTTCTGTATCAATTTGTTGTCGTTTTGTCTTTATTTCTGGAGCACGTATGTAGGATAAGAAAATGTATGGATAAGAAAAATGTATGGAATGGATCAAGTGGACCATGACAAAGTTAACACCTGTAAATAATATATATTCTGCTTGGCTTTACCCTATTGTTGTGTGTATGAATATTATGTGTAAGGTGGAAAGGTCACGGAAGGTCAAAAGCTTCAACAGGGGATTTCCACACCTGGTTGATCAAATAGAGGATTGTGACACACAAGAAAGTGTGTTATGCACCCCCCCTTCCCCCACACATGCTCAGAGATGATTAGAACAAAGAGCTCTATATACTCACAGCTCGAGAGAAGCAACTGGAGACTTTCACTGAAGCGCAGTTAAGATAAGGGACGGTCCAGCTGTAGCAGTAATTGTCTGGGGTCACCCACAGGGCCTCCTTTTGACACACACACACACACACACACACACACGCATGCCCTCCTTGTCGTCCTTATTTACTGATAGGAGCCTCTTTGTTGCTCTCCTGAGAATGGCCCTCTGGAGACGCCGCGTCCCATCCCAGAAGAGATAAGAGCGTCATACTCCCCAGCCCTGTAGGAGAAGCTACAAAGAAAGTATCAAGTCAAACATAACTCTTCCTTTCCCACACCTTTCACAACATATGCTGTCATTGACGGGCCACAAGGACCAATGAATGAGCAACAACGGTGGAAGCAGAGGAGCAAGAACCAATGAGAAGACACCGCCCTCTTTGTTCCAGACCAATCAGAACTGGTCTCGTTGTGTATTTCAATGGCCGCACAGGCTCGGTTCAGCATCCTTTCTTCAGCCCTGAGACCTTGAAGGGTGTCAGCTCTGAACTTTGGTCCGTACCCACGACTGTCTGTTTGTATCATGATTTTGAATTAAACACTTTATAGATTTAAAGTAAAAGTCTACCGCTGTTTTCTTCCAGTGATATCCGTCCAGGTGTGTTCCTGTCCATCCTCAACACACCCACAGTGACTTCTGAACACCCAGTGCGACCAGCCACACCAAACTAAACCAAAAGTGGAGTTTTTCTGCACCAGAAAGAGAGGGAGTTGAGCAGGGAAGGGAGCTAAGCTAATTCAGCTGGGACCCAATGTTAGTCCACTGCCCATTCTGCTCCTGGTTAATGCAGGTTGAAGGAAAATAAGGTGGGTGAATTAAGACGTAAGCTCAGCAATGTGAGATCAGATCCTAATGTGCCTGGAGCAAGCATCACTTCACTGCCCGGACCGAGTGTACTCCATTAGGACCAGAGGCAGGTGTCTTTGTTTACATCAATGATGCTTGGTGCTCAAACATAGTCATTGTTGATGGACAAGGTTTCACAGATGACAGACATATTATCTGCTGAGAGGATTGTTTTGTTGCAAAAACAAATCAGAACTCCGATCACATTCTGTGCTGGAGAATTTCATCACAAATATCCTTCTGCTTCCAACTCAATGGTCTGGTTCAATAGTGGCACATTATTATAAGAGAAATGTTGCTGTTGTCAGTGAAGATGTGATGATTATCTGAGTTGGCCTTGTTTCTATATGTGTGTATGTGTGTGTTTGCTATGTGTGTGTTGTGTGTTTGTGTGTGTACTATGTTGTTCCCCACAGGGGGATCAATAAAGTATACATTATTTAAAAAAAATTAATGCAGCTATTTGACTACAAAGCAAAATCCTTTGGATCTTAACTGCACTCACACACGTCAGAAAACATGAAACGAGCCAATGCATATTTAACAACACAAGCAATCCATACCACTGGTTGTCACAGTGTGTGTTTGTGTGTGTGTGTGTGTGTGTGTATTTAAATTTGCAGTCTTGCAGTGTGTGTCCATGTGTGTTTGTCAAAGGGGTCCTGATTTAAAGTGAATATTTCCAGCATTCAGAGAGTGGAGGAGGGCGTTGAATTTAAATTCAGTTTATATTGTTTAGGCCAAAATCACAAATTCCCCTCAGTGGTCTTTACAATCTGTACACATACAACATCTCTGACCTTTGACCTCACATCTGATTAGAAAAAACTCGTAAAAAAATGAAAAAAACATTTCACAGGGAAACAAGGGAAGAAACTGTAAGGACAGCAACTGAGGAGGATCCCTCTCCCGGGATGGACAGAAGCAATAGATGTCATGTGTACATTTACAGAGCTAAAGCCCATCCCATGAATATGACATAGGCACGTAGGCATGGACCATGACCCAGACCTCCACAATCCATGAAACAATAGAGAGGAAGGGCATCAGCTGGTCCATGAGGCAGGAGGCCGAGCCACGGAGGCAGTGTCCAGGAAAGCACATTTACTGGCATGTGGAGACGTACATTGAGGTCAAATGAACATAAAACTTTGAAGGTCTTGAGCACTCCCCATATTTGTGGCTCGAGGAGAGAGTGGTCTTCCTGACACAAAAAGGTAGCCGGTTAGATCGCCGTTCTCCCCATGTCAAAGTGTCCTTGAGCAAGACATGAAGCCCTAGTTGCTTCCCTGGCTCTTCACAACAGTCCACAGCTCCTAACGATGTGTTAAATGCAGACACCACATTAGTTGTATGTATGTAATATGACCAATAACAAATGTGATTAGAAGCTTATTGAAGGGCTGGACCAGGACAATCCGGATTCAGTCCTAACTATAAGCACCATTAAAGATGAAACTTAAAGTCTACTCTTAAATGAGGAGACTATGTCAGTACCCCAGACTGATAGTGGAAGCTGGTTTAATTAGTACACAAGCTGCAGCCTTCTGGATTAACTGAAGGGACTTAAGATACTTATTAAAGCAGCCTGATAATAAGGAATTGCAGTGATCTATATAGAAGTAACAAATGTGAGGATTTTTTTTTTTTGCAAAATTAGATGCCTAATTTTGTGTATGTTATTGTAACCCACGTAGTGCATGTGGGGTATTCTATTTAGTATTGGGCCAATCTAGGTTTGTGTCATGATCTTGAGTTTGGGATCTTGCTTCCTGTTTTATTTTTGAAGTCCCTGTCTCTTGTTTGACTCCGTGAGCCCGTGCCGAGCACATCAGGGTCAGGTTGGGCGCGATGGAGAGATGGTCCCCTGAGCTACGAGCTAGCGTTAGCTAAGAGCTATGAGCGCAACAGTCTGATATCCGTTGTTTGTCAGTGCTCCATGTGAACAACTTTCACAGGAAATACGGCTGAAGAGGTTTTTAATGTCGTCGTTGTTAATCGTCGTTTTCTGCTTCTTTTTTTTAACGGATCGGTTCAGGCACCGTTTAGGCACGGTGTCGTTTTAAAAGTAGTGGTTTAGCACTGGTATCGAAGAAGGAAAAAAAACGATACCCATCCCTACTTAGAATAAAGGCAGCACATATGGGCTTTTGTTCAGATGTGTAAATATTATATGTTACTGGTTATGAGTAAATAAATACAAAACTTTTATGACATCTGTGCCATTTGACTTTTCTCATGTACCAAACCATATAATACATAATACATGTCATTTAGCTGACGCTTTTATCCAAAGCGACTTACAATCCTGTTACATTCATACACCGTAGGCACAGCTACAGGGAGCAAATCAGGGTTAAGTGTCTTGCTCAAGGACACGTCGACTAGGGCGGGGATCGAACCTCCAACCCCAAAAAATGCCACAATTGGGGCACTTGGTGCAGTGTTGGACCCATTCTTTGTCACTGAAATGTGCCGGCAGCACAGCAGGTTCTGCGCTTGAGTCTCGCCTGCAGCGATAAACCCGAACTTTAACACTACTGATAATGTCTTTGAACACAGCTTTGTTTTGAGGCTTTGTTTTCTGTCGCTTTATTCGGCCTTTCGCCTCGCCAGAGAAGCTCTCCAAAGACTTTTTTATTTTCACAAATGTTCGCTACCTTGTGGGTTTAATATAGCTTGTGCCTTTGCTAGCTATTTTCTCCGTATTACGTGACCTCTTGAAATGTGTCACTTATTTGGTGACCTCATGAGAGGCTGAGACGCAAACATGGGTGTATACGGTCCTTTTCTTTAAATAAAATATTTTCCAGACTTTCTCTGTGCAGCCTTTTCTGTGTAGGCCGTTGTCTACGGCTCGGTGGTTGGAGATCAGTACTTTATCTGATGAGGAGGTAATTTGTAATTTTCACCAGTGCTGTCTCTGTGCTGTGGTGTTTTCTAAATCCTGACTGAAACTCCTTAAGTAAACTGATCTGCGACTACTTTCTCAAGGATCTTGGAGAGGAAGGGGAGGTTAGAGATCGGTCTGTAGTTAGCCAACACCTCTGGATCCAGAGTCCTTCAGGAGAGGTTTAATTACAGCTACTTTAAAGGAATGTGGTACGTGGCCTGTTAGCAAAGACACATTGATAATATCTAACAGAGAGTTGCCAATTAAAGGCAAAACTTTAAGCAGCCTCATCGGGTTGGGGTCTAAGAGACAGGTAGAAGGTTTAGAAGTAGAAACCGTTGACGACAATTGGTCAAGATTGATGGGAGAACAGCTATCTAAAAATACATCAGGATTTACAGCCGTTTCTAAGGCCACTCTATT
The DNA here is from genome assembly GCA_036178185.1 of Liparis tanakae. NCBI lineage: Eukaryota > Metazoa > Chordata > Actinopteri > Perciformes > Liparidae > Liparis > Liparis tanakae. The sequence continues at coordinate 16,828,767 of CM070095.1, read as the reverse complement.
TGATGAAGGTAGAGAGAGGAGCAGATAGGAAATAGCAGACAGGGACAGAAGCAGGTGATGGAGGATGGGAGGGAGGGAGGGACAGAAAGGGTCCAAAATAAAAAAAATAGAAAGCATGGATGAGCTAGGTGAAAACATACAATGGGAGAGAGAGAGAGAGAGAGAGAGAGAGAGAGAGAATGAGGCAGAGAGAGATTGAGATGAGGGATGAAGGCTTTTGCAATCTCAGCCATGACTAAGATCAATGTAACCTTTCTGCCTGCCTCTGTGATTCAGTGTGTGTAGGTGTGTGCTTATGTGTGCGTGTGTGTGTGTGTGTGTGTGTGTGCGTGTGCGTGTCTGTGATTAAATCTTAGTCATTGTGTCACAATGTGCAGACATGATTGTATGCTGGCGTGCATGTCTCCATCTGTGCGTGCCTGCAGGTTTGTCCTAGTGTGTATGCCACTGTGTGTGTGTGTGTGTGTGTGTGTGTGTGTGTGTGTGTGTGTGTGTGTGTGTGTGTGTGTGATGGAGCAGGGTAAACCAAGCCAATACAGAAGGTTAAGTGGAGCAGCTCGCGACCCGATGGACATTCCCTCTCAGCCGAAACGCATTGATCTTAATACAGAGAAGGACAGCTGGAGCAGGAGAGGTTAGAGAGATGAAAGACGGCATGAAGATGGGGGAGAAATGGAGGGGAACGGAAGTGAGCAGGGACATTAGTTGGATGTGAGAGAAACAGGACAGGATGAGTTCAGGATGGATTAACACTGATGGGTGACTCAGACATTCACACCTGGAGTGATACTTCAAAACTAAAGATGGCAGTATTCCTATCGATATTTAAGGTAGTTAGATGTGTTTTGAACATGTATAGGCAGAAAAACATATTTGGTATCACTACGATGATACAATAATTGTTAATACTCAAATGAAATGCCAAAGCACAAGAGCTGTCTTCCGTAAATGGCCAAAAACATGCACTTTAAATTCAGTTCAATCAAGAACAACAACAAAACAGAGCATATAGGGTAAAGAGGAGTTTCTGGGGTGATAGGAAGTGTCATATAATGAAGGCTACACTGGGTACTTGAATATGATTGGATGTTTCTAACTGTTAATGAGCCATTGATTGCAAAGAATGTACGCCACAGCTGGTACCAATCAGCTAATACAAGCACAGTGTCTGTGCTTTTTTCAAATAATAAGCCAGCAAGTGTGATCATTAATAAAAACGGATGGAATGAGGTGGAATTAGCTGTACTTGTGTGTTCAATCCAGTGTCATGTAGGTTGGCTACACTTACAACAACAACAACAGTCATGGCACACTCTTTTTACCAGAAATACTGCTCTCATTCTCTCATTACTTCCAATCGTTTCTCCATTCTCCATTATGTGTTAGTGAAAAGAAACACTTTGGTTGAATGTTTCACTGTGCAATGTGCCTCACACTGAATGTATAAAGACAACATACTAACATACATTCAGTGCTCAATTTGATCCATCATCTGTTTAAATTTGTTATGAATTCAGATATACATTTTGCTAAAATACAATTATAGAACAACCCATTTGGTCATACTCACCACTCTGCTCCTCTCAGTTTCTCCGTCAAACAGAAATAGTGTTGATATTCCAATTGCTTCTTCTTTGCTATTTTGGTGTCACATTGAAGCTCATGCAGGCGTTCCACTGTGTGATATGCTTTGCACTGCATGTGTGACAACAGAGAAATGTAGAATTCTATGCATCATACTAAATGATAATTGAAATATACTTCATGAATATACATCATGAATCTTTATATTGTTAATTCTCAGATCCAAACTAATTTAAATAATGTCTCAAATACTAATGCAGTCACATGATAGATTACTTTTTCTAATCAGTACACTTTTTTCTTTCACCAATTAATTCCAGTTACTTTAATTCAATTCAGTTTATTTGTATAGCCCAGTTTCACAAATTACGAATTTGTCTCAGAGTGATTTACAATCTGTACACATAGACATACCTGTCCCAAAACCTCACATCGGATCAGGAAAAACTCCCAAATAACCGTTAAGGGGGAAAAAAGGGAAGAAACCTTCAGGAGAGTAACAGAGGAGGATCCCTCTCCAGGATTGACAGATGCAATAGATGTCATGTGTACAGAAGGACATATTTAGAGTTAAAATACATTCAAGGAATTTGACAGAGTTTATCAATAGTTCATATTTAGGCATATTCCATGATGGAGAGTTTGGAGACCTCCACCATCCATCAGAAGATGGAGGCAGAGTGGAGGAGTGGGCGGAGTCCCAGCAGGGCAGCGGCACAGCTGGTGGCAGGAACTCGCGACCCATCCATCGATGGTGGATGGTGAGCGCAGCTCTCTAGTGGGGCGATATGGTACAACAAGCTCTTTAAGATATGATGGTGCATCACCAATTAAGGCTTTGTAGGTTAAGAGAAGAATTTTAAAAGTGATTCTTGATTTTACAGGGAGCCAGTGCAGAGCAGCTAGTGCAGGAGTAATGTGATCTCTTTTCTTAGTTTTAGTGAGAATACGAGCTGCAGCATTCTGGATCAACTGGAGGGACCTAAGAGATTTATTAGTGCAGCCTGATAATAAGGAGTTGCAGTAATCCAGTCTTGAAGTAACGAACGCGTGAACCAATTTTTCTGCATCTTTTTGAGACAAGATGTGCCTGATTTTTTTAATATTACGTAGATGGAAAAATGCAGTCCTTGAAATTTGTTTTATGTGGCAGTTAAAGGACAATTCCCGATCAAAGATAACGCCGAGATTCTTTACAGTGGTCTTGGATGCTAGAGTAATGCCATCTACAGAAATCACATCGCCAGATAATTGATCTCTGAGGTGCTCAGGGCCGAGTAGAATTACTTCGGTTTTGTCTGAGTTTAACATCAAGAAGTTGCCGGTCATCCATGTTTTTATGTGAGTTGGTTAGTCTCCTCTGGTTTTATCGATAGATATAGTTGAGTATCATCTGCATAACAATGAAAGTTTATGGAGTGTTTCCTGGTAATGTTGACCAAAGGAAGCATGTATAAGGTAAATAGAATTGGTCCAAGCACAGAACCTTGTGGAACTCCGTGACTAACGTTGGTGGTCATCGAGGCTTCATCGTTTACAAATACAAACTGAGATCGATCTGATAAATAGGATTTAAACCAACTTAGTGCGGTGCCTGAAATACCAATCGACTGCTCCAGTCTCTGTAATAGGATGTCATGGTCAATGGTGTCGAATGCAGCACTAAGGTCTAACAAGACCAGTACAGAGATGAGTCTTTTATCTGCTGCCATTAAGAGGTCATTCGTATTCTTCACCAGTGCCGTCTCTGTACTGTGGTGTTTTCTAAATCCTGACCGAAACTCTTCAAATAAACTATTCTGATGTAAAAAGTCACACAACTGATTTGCGACCACTTTCTCAATGATCTTAGAGAGGAAGGGGAGGTTAGAGATCGGTCTGTAGTTAGCCAACACCTCTGGATCCAGAGTGGGCTTCTTCAGGAGAGGTTTAATTACAGTTACTTTTGAAGGAATGTGGTACGTGGCCTGTTAACAAAGACACATTGATAATATTCAAAAGAGAGCTGCCACTTTACGCTGACTTTTTTCTAAAATAGCACAACACATACTTTTTTTTCACTAATTGATATTAAAAACCTATTTTTACCATAATTTGTACCAAATTACATCCTTATGTATAGGAAACTTGTTGGAAAATTACTTCCTTTGGGATTGTTACTCAGCCTGTTTGATAATTACAGATAGAACACAGCTATTGCTTATTACTTCTCCGAAAGCATGCCTTCTCTTCCAGTTCTTCCTCATTTTACAGAGCTATGTAAAATAGTTCACATAATGAGCAGAAGACAGTGACAAACTAAAGCAGGGGACTGGCAATTATTCTATGCCAGAAGGCTGACTTGAACTCAATTTGAACCTGTGTGCTTTGACTGTCACCATATGAGTCATAAAGGATTTATTGTATGCACCGTGTACTTCAGGAAATCGTTCTTATCAACTTTTTTGACAATATACTTTTCTCTTTATAACAACTTACCAGCTAATCATGTTAGAGTACACAAGCCAAGTTGGGAGGCTATTATAACAATGACCTTTCATTTGTTGTTATAATAAGATATCAAATATCAAGTATATAGCCGAAGCAGATAAAAGGAAGATAAAGCGGTGGAGACTGGTGAGTGGGGGCTGTTTATTCAGAATAATCCCCCGTTGTTCCTGTAGTCCTATGGAAGAGAGAGATGAATGTAGTGAGAGAGAGATACATTGGAAGACAAGAACGGGGTTGGGGTGAGGAATGTTGAAACTGAGTTGAAGAGGGAGTGAACGGGTTAGATGTGCTACTTAGGGCTCGGATGATTGGCTGACTTCGGGGCGGGGTCTGTTTTCTAAAACACCATACATGCTCCAGTTTCCCACTAAAGATAGAAACAGAGTTCCTCCAACACAAATAACAAAGTTACCTTTATGGATCACAGTGTAAATGCAAACAAGGTCTGCAACAATGATAAACACCCTTAACCCTCTGGGGTCTACTGTCTTTTTCTCGATTTTACATAATTTCTTAAATTCACCTTTTGAAAAAACACTTGCATTTGATACATGCGTGTACATAACAAATTGCATAACAATCTCAGCTATAATAGAGCACAATTGTCTTTATGCATAGTGTAAAGAACTAAAATGTTGAAATTCTGATTTATTAAAATTATTCAAATCACTTGTGAAAACAAACATTTACTCATGTGGACAAGTTGTTTCGGTGTAGGAAATTTGTTTACCAAAGCCCTAGGTTCACAACAGTAGTGGGATATACAAATAACATCGTAGATATGTTTTTTTGTATAAAAGTGTCTGTGCCTCCACTTCCACCAAATGTGAGAGGGACTGAGATAAAATGGGACTAATAAATTACTTCATACTACAGATCAAGCATCATGGGATGTATGCAAATAACAAATACATTATTTTTCAAACAAAATATTTACTACATATTTTAGTCTTTTTTCAAGAACAGCTTTCCAAACAAGAGCAGAATATGTCCCATTTGTAAAAACTGCAGTGTTTTTCTGAAGCATAAGGTGGGAGGTCTTTGGTGAAGTGTTAGCATTGGTTAGTTTCACACAAAATATTGACAGACACACAATTTCACAAATTACGTTGCAGGACGGTGATCAAGTATGATTTTGTGACAAGGACGTAGAACATCTACAGATAACGGCAACATACAAACCATATTTCTGTGTCGCTTTGCTGTGGAGATATGAATATAACCGTTGCGTAAATATCGTAGCACGGGCCCGACCATGGACTCCTGAGGGATAAACTCTACATTATTCTTTTATTCATTACTTATGTGCAAGGAATTATGAATGATTGAGAAAGGAAGAATACATTAGGGCATTTTTGTATTTTGCCTCTCATTCACGCGCACACCTACCCATCGGGAACAACTTGAGGTTCAATGTCTGGCTCAATGATCCAACTGGCAACCTTGTGATTACAGCACAAACCGCTCTACCTCTTCAGCCTGCAGTAGTGTTAGTATCTTCTCTGCAGCATGTAAAGCAAATAGCTTTTTATTTTTAGTTCAGTGTTGTACAGAGAAAAGAAGTGGGTATCCTGAGGGCATGGATCAGCAGTCTCCTGTGGGAGCACACAGCATGTGTTGTTGAATGAAGTACTAGAGCCCTGCCAGGGCTTACCGTGGTGCAAGCTAGCAGCCTTTGCTCTCCCTCTGCTAAATGAAAGGCCAAAACAATTCACCAGCTTAGCTTTCAGGATTGGAGCAGATCTAATGCTTAGCTCACGTGAAAGTGCACGAATGAAGTGAAAGGGTGCAGCCTGGACTCGATGTCCTGCTGTCTTCTCTTGCAGGATCCATCTCTCATGAGAGAAAAAAAAGGTCAATCTATCAGAGTGAGCAACTTCAAGAGGGGGAGATGTAGTCCTTGGCCTACATATAACATGACACAGTGTTGATGAATGAAACGAAAGGGCACAACCGTTGCTTGTATATTTACCTTGAAGCCATACTGTGACAGCTCGTCCGAGGGTTTACGGAGTGTTTGTGGATTGGAGGTTGAATTAAACACAATCAAACATTCCTGTATAGTTCAACAGTATAAAGGAAAATATCGGAGAACATCAATTGTTTACCTTGCCATGTTCCTGATTACCTTCGCATTAAAAATGCAGAAGGTAATGTTTTGGCCGGCGTGTATTTATTTGTGATTATGTCCGTCCGTTTGTCCGTTTGTCCGTTTGTCCATTATTCTTCTAAATCAGACAAAACAGAGCTGATTCTTATGAAACTTGGTGGGATGATTGGTCATGACCTAAGGAACAATCTATTAGTTTTTGGGAGTGATTGGGTCAAAGGTCACGAAAAGGTGAAAAACGTAAATTTGCGATATCTCGGTTAATTGGCATCCGAGTTGCGTGAAACTAGTGTCAAATTGTTCATAATTCAATCTTGTGATATGCGAAGGTATGCGCTCTACCGTGTGCCCATTCTAGTTGTTATATGTGAGTGTTATGCATACATGGGTGGGTTGTGTGGTTCAACTGGGTGCAGCAACAGGCGGATGTATCCCCACTGTGAGCTGGAGGAAAAGAACAGCTGATGTTACATCTATCAGTGCTCAAAGTTTGGCCAAACACTGAACCTGGCAAGGAACCTTGAACTATGATCTCCTCTTTTAGAATTAAAGAGGATCAGTGGACAATGGGCCACCCCAGGCACAAGCCAGCTGCGGTTCCCATTGAATTGCTAGTAGGGAGTTATTTATATATATATATATATATATATATATATATATATATATATATATATATATATATATATATATATATATATATATATATATAAACATTTACCAAAGTTAAACTGCTAATTAGAAAAGTTAATGAGGACTAGCTTTACAATGAATCTAAAAAAGGTATACAGACCCCAAGAGAGAAGAGACAGAGATGGAAAAAAGCAATTCAGAGAGACATTCAATTCATTTTGTACACAAATTAGCCTCAGGGGCTTTACAATCTGTGCACATATGACATCCCCATCCCAGAACCTCACATGGGATCAGGAAAAACTACCAACAAAAAGAAAGAGGAAAAAAGGGAAGAAACCCATCAGGAGAGTGTAGCACTCTCTTGTATTTGCAGAAAGCTAGCACCAGATACTAGGTTCGGAGGAGCAGTTTAAAACTAGTTAAAATCAGAAGTAACAGACCACAGACCAATAATTATGTTTGAACGGCTGACTGATTTATGTACAAAATATAGACAATCACATTGACACCATGTTACGGTACCTCACAAATACACAGAGGAATTGTGCAAATCTCTTGAAAACATCCAAAATAAATACCAAACTCTCAGAAAGTAACTATTCCTCCCTATTTACTTTGGTTTGATTTAAACCTATTTGAGAGAGAATATTTATACTTTAGTTCCTTTAAGTTGTTATTTAGTCTCTTTTAGTTGACTATTCTAATTTCTCATTCTCTCATAGTTGGCCTATTTTACTGTGTAGTCCTAATTTATCATCAATCCACTTAACGAGTAAATTAAGTTCAGACTTTACACAACCCAAATCAAATAGAAAATAAAATACAACTTATTATAGAAACACAATCCAAAACTCTCACACAATGACATACAGTATGTGATAAATAGTCCTCTTGAAAAGTCCAAATGAATTCCACTGCGTGTTGCAGCAAAATAGTGAAAGTTCCGATCCTACCACGATTCAGGTGTGTGAACCGGTGTCCTTATCCAAGGTGCGTAGTACGGTCTGTCCAACGCAATCTCTTCTATGGATTTCTCGCCATCTTTTCCCGTCTCTCGGAGTTTACACACCAATCGATCATCTCAGCTAAAAAACCTGGCCTGTTGTTGTACAACAGTGCCACACACATACAGATATTTTAATTAAACATATTCAATCACACAATGAAGTACTTGAGTAGAACTAGCACCTAAATACAGATTAACCATCTGAACCACACTCTAAAAATGGCGGCGCTATTCACTGAACCATGCTAACGAACTAAACTTGAACATGCCTTTTGCATGTAGGTCCACATTCAGTTTGACGAAACAAGGAAATAACATACTATTTTACTAAATACGGAACTCACCAAATCCCGATTCAAAACTCAAGTGAACATCTTCCAGCAACAGGAACATAAAATCATCCACATAGGGAACATTAAAGTTTAAACTCTTCAAAAATGTATTTCAGTACTCATTTACTGGTCTCTTCACTCGTTTGCGACCTCTCTCTCGCTCAAGTCTCTCGCACACACACCAGCAAGCGGCGCTGCAGTAACGCTGGGTGCCACATTTCTTAAAAGGAACAGTACATAAAGTAACAGGTCAACCCAACAGTGTAATTATTCTCAATTAACTGTTATTTAATTAGGTTACCCTCATTGTATTATTGTTTGACCTTTTATTTGTTTAAAGTTCTATTAACCTGGGTTACAAGAGAAACAGAGGGGGATCCCTTTCCCTGGATGGACAGAAGCAATAGATGACATGTGTACATTCTATGCCCCAGTACCGTTTCCTTGATTAAACGCAGCAGAGCCCTGTAGCAGTCACGCCCATGCTGTTCCACAACCATAACTCTCTCCAAACTCCAGCTCCGTCCCATCTGACAAACTTTATGCTTCAATCTTTTTCTTTCATTGAACCTTTGGCACTTCACAATTACATGCTCTACATCTTCTGTCCCGTCACAAACACTGCGCCTATCTGTTCCAACCTTTGCCAATAAAAACAGCATTGAGTTTAGACCTGTGTCACCTTCTCTTCGAATGATTTCACATTTATGGATTTTGGGATTTGCAGTTGTGATCCCAATTCCCCTGCAATAACTCCTTCACTGCCTTCCTTTGTCCCTATATGCCATTTATGTTGGGGAGCAAGACTCAATTAGCCACAGCTGAGGCCATTTAGGCCTCCACCTGGCACCGTTCCCTGAGCATACTCCCTCACTCTCCTCTGCAGCTGAGCCTAACCACGCCCCACCACCACAGTCATTTTTGTTGTTAAAAGTATTGAATTATGGTCAGACATACCAGTTACCATATTGTGTGTTTTGATCATTCTTTCTGATTTATTGCTAAAAGTCGAATCAATCTGCGATGTAGAAGAGTGGGTTATACTTGTGGGTTTGTTCACTAACTATGTCATATTAAAACAATTAATTGTAGGCTATGAGTTAGGGATTTTCTTCCAGATTTATCCTGACAATTTACATTAAAATCACCTATTAATAAAACCTTTGTAAAAGACACATTCCTTTAACATAGAATTAAGCTGATCATTTGGATGATTGTGGTCTGTACAGACAGATAATCGTGAGAAACATTTGAGATGACAGTGACACCTTCAGACCACTACTACCTTTTTACATTACTTGACCACTCAATCAGGCTACAAATAAGGTGTATAATGTCAAACATTACACCTACTCCTTTACCGCTAGATCTATCTCTTCTACATTCAAAACCACAGAAGACAAGTTCATAAGTAGCCACTTTTCTGAGAGGCATAGAATGTCCAGTTTTGCGTCAACAGCATGATGTTTTATTTGATCCATTTTAGGCAAGATCATTTTAAATGTCCCCCAAACAGTCCTTTAGGTCTTGTGTATGTGTTCCAAAGCACCCGGGCACGATTGTCCGTTTCTGATAGCTAAATTCAGAAAGCTTTCTTTCCCTTTTGTTGTTCAATTTTCAGAGTTTTCCATTTGTTGTGAGCAGGTATCCATATCAGTGTGTGAGTTAGTCATTGGATTGAAATGCTTGACAATTGAGTTTGTATTGTCAATGGGTAAAGTGTCTACTTCATCACACTATGTGCGGATGGTGGAGGTCTCAGGACTCATCCACTTGGTAACGTTGATCTGGACACCAGACCAGGTGGTAGCTGGCATACTACTGCTATGGCGTGGGCCTAGTTTGATGGTTACTGGCATGCTACTGCTGGGGCCTTGTGGCCTATTGGCCTGGTGGTACCTGGCCTGCTACTTCTGGAGCGTTAGTGTCGCCTGGTCGTAGCTGGCATAGTACTGTTGGGGCCCTGGTGTAGCCTGAGGATAGCTGTCGTGCTACTGCTGGGGCCGTGGTGCTGCCTATTCAATCTGCTTCACTTTTCTTTTTTTTTTTAATCAACCTTGGTAGAGAGAACGTTCACATATTATGCTATGACATGGTAGAGTTTTAGAACTGCAGCTCCATCTTTTTAACATAACAATAATCCTAATTTTAGCAAACCTGGAACTTTTTTTATTTGTGCCGTGTGCCATCTTCATTCACTCTTCACTATTAACTTCTATACTGATATTTACACATCTGAACAAATCTCACAAGTGTTCTCTTTATTATATCCCGACATTATTAAAATAGAACTTGTTGCAGAGATATACTATTTTTAGTATGGATATGAAATTTACGAGCCGAGGCCTAACAAATTGGTCAGTTTTCAGAAGGTCAAACATGTTCCCTACGACTGGAATGAGTAGACGGTCAAAAATGTGTTTGTAGTGCCCATGTGTAACTCTGAGTGCCATGCTTTGTGTCTATGCCAAAATATGCCAAATACATGGATATATCTAGCCACTAAACATTTATATTTTACCCACTTACTAATAGCCCACAAATCTGGAAGTTTGTCACTATGTTTCAATTCCCATTTGATGTTTTACGCACACTTACATCACACTTACATTGTGATCGTCGTGCAATGACTTTTGAATGTGATTTGTTGATATATTATTGTTCATTTTTTGGGGGAGATATTTTGTTTACAACTACTTGAATTATTCTAAAATGATTACAATGTCATCAATGAAATGCAAAATTTGAAAGATTACTCCACCAAATATCAGCAGTATCAGTAACATTTTTTTATCATATCCACAACCCAAAAACTCTTACCTTTTGAGCCTTCGTACACTTACACATGCTGGGTTTCCTGTTGAAGGTTATACAATGAGTGCTTAACAAGCTTGGGGTCAAGTAAAAAATCAAATTACAGTGAAATTGGTTAGACTCTCTGTTAGAAGACAAATTGTGTAACACAAAACAAATATGCTGAATGAAAACAAAATACCCAATGCTTGGCAACAAAGCAAGCGAGACAAAAAAAGCCTTTTGTTGCAAGAAGAATAAACCTTCAGGGAAATTGTGATTTCTACAATGCCATATGGTACAGCAGTCAGTTAATCCATTCAATAAATCCAATTCAAGAAAATATAATTGATTACGTTTTAGTTACTGTTCCAGCCGTAGACATTTGTTAAATCGATGCCAGTCCGACTGGTGAACACAAAGGCCCATTCATGGTCAAGCAGACAGACCTAACACTTACTCTTATATAAGAGGAAGATGTGGCAGACCAGGGGGAAAAGCCGAGCAAACAGCGCATCGGAGGCGGATCCCAAAGCTCAGGTTGGGGGAAGTGATCCACGGGACGTACTTCCCAGTACAGGTGCTACAGCCAATTGGCACCTGGGAGTGGTCACACCTGCAGCCCGCCAGCTAACGAGGGAACGGAGAGTATATCTTCCCTCCACTGGATGCCATCGGGGGAGAGCTGCCTGAATAGGAAAGGAGAAGGAGCGTGGAACCTCAGGAGAGGAGTCGCGACAGACCAGAGGTAACTGGACCCTCTCACCTCTCTCCTCTGCTCTGCCCATCCAGGAGATACCAACCGTCTCACAGAAGGTGTGAGACTGAAGACCAAAGACCCCGACCGGGAAGAATCCTTTGTTTCCATTAGATGCCCATTCCCCCTTTTTCCTACACGTTTTATTAAAAGACCCTTTATTTTTGCTCTGAGTCTCCTGATTTTATTCCGAATCTCACCTCCACATCCCCCGGGTTGCCACATTTGGTGGAGAATGCGGGCACGGCGATCTATCGCTAGAGATTCTGAATAAAATAGGTACTCAGAGTCCCTGATGCTATGGAGGACGCCCTAGCACAGCTCGTGCAGATGCAAACCCAGCAGGCACAGAGCCTAAGAGCATTTCAGGAGGCTATGACAACTCTGGGTCAGCACCTGATGAGACCGGAGGCCGCGGAACCCAGTAAAGTGCTCACCAAGCAGGACGGCCGATGATGACATTGAAGCCTACCTAAGTGTTTTTGAGAGAACGGCAGAGAGAGAGAGGTGGCCTCCAGCAGAGTGGGCCGGGCTACTAGCCCCGTTTTTAACAGGTGATGCCCAAAAGGCCTGTCGGGACCTCGGCCCCTCCGAAGTAAATCATTATGTGTTAAAAGCCACCATCTTAGCCCATTATGGACACAACCTCCAGACCAGGGCCCAACAGTTCCACTCCTGGACATATGATGCCCCCGTACGGCCGCAGGTTGCAACCCTGATGCGACTGACACGCAGTTGGTTAACCACGGGAGCCGGACCTTCAGCCCTGGACCGAGTTGTGATGGACCATTGTGTTAGAGCACTACCCAGGGATGCCAAACTACATGCCTCCCAAAGCAGCCCAAAGACGGTGGATGATCTAGTAGATGTATTGGAAAACCACCAGGTCACCGTGGAGCTGATGCGGAGCAGTCGACACGAGGGAAACAATCCCAGGTGGACTAAGGACCCCGTGACACCCCCGCCGCTACTCCGCCAGATTCCAAAGGTGGGACAGGTTCGACCGCCGCCCCAGCGTCGACCCCTCGTGAATCCGGACCGCCGAAAGTGCTTCAACTGTGGTCAAGAGGGCCACTTGGCTTTGAATTGTCCGGTGAATGACGTCTTGATGCCGACGGCAGGCTCATCTGATCCACAACAGAAGGCCGGCAGCTACCTAACCACTTGCTGGGCCCATGAGGGTGCAAGGGCCCCAAAACTTCCCGTCAGAATAGGCGACGAGGATGCAGAAGCCCTACTGGACTCGGGGAGTGCTGTCACGCTCTTACGACCCGGGCTGACAACTGGCCCCCGGGGGCCCCCTATCCCAGTCTCCTGTGTCCATGGGGATTCGAGGAATTATCCCACCACCCACATTAAGGTTCAGACCACAAGGGGAACTTTTGAAGTCATGGCGGAGTGGTAGAAGAGTTGCCAGTACCAATGCCCCTTGGTCGAGACTGCCCCATATTCTTGCGGCTGTGGGCCAATAGGATGACCAGCAACAGGAGAAAACCTAAAACAGACCTCGGAGCACCCAAAATACCAAGTTGCTACATGCTTGTGCAGCACCATCTAGCCCGACTGGTTCATCAGCAGAGCAGACGGACGAGGAAGCCCCGGCCCCAGCAGAGGCCCCAGCAAGGGAAGACCCACCACCGACTGAGGCCTCATCAACCGAAGTGTTTTCTGAGTTCCCCCTGGCCGAAGAGGAAAATGCTGTCAGCCCAGGACAGTTTGGGACTGCACAGTTGGAAGACCCCAACCTTGAACAAGCCAGACAGAACCTGACTGTGATCGAGGGGAATCCTGCAGAAGGGGTGAGTGTTATCCCCTTCCCCCATTTTTCAGTGAAGAATGGACTCCTGTATAGGGTAGCTAAGCTAGGGGAACTCGTTGTTGAACAGTTGTTGGTCCCTAAACGCTATGTGCCAAAAGTGTTGTACTTGGCCCATTCACACCTGTTGGGAGCTCATCTGGGAGTAGAGAAAACCTATGACAGAATCCTGGGCCGCTTCTACTGGCCAGGCGTGAAGAGGGCTGTCCAGGATTACTGCAGAAGCTGCCGGGAGTGCCAGAAGACCGCGCCAAAGGTACAATATCACAATCCCTTGATCCCGTTACCTTTAATTGATGTTCCCTTCCAGAGAGTGGCCATGGATATTGTAGGACCCTGCCGAAGTCCAGTAGGGGACATCGTTACATCCTGGTCATCATGGACTATGCCACCCGCTACCCAGAGGCAGTCCGTTACGCACCGAAGTGCTAAGGCGTCGCCAAAGAACTATTCCTTCTGTGTAGTCGAGTAGGCATAGTAAAAGAGGTCCTTACGGACCAGGGAACCTGCTTCATGTCCCGGGTAATGAAGGAGATGTGCAAGTTGTTGAAGGTGAGCCAAATAAGAACCTCAGTGTACCACCCGCAGACGGCTGGCCTGGTAGAACGCTTCAATAAGACCCTAAAACAAATGTTGCGAAAGACTATTGATGCCGATGGAAAAAACTGGGATCAATTAATCCCCTTGTCTTGTTTTCAATCCGAGAAGTTCCCCAAGCTTCCACAGGGTTTTCGCCGTTTGAGCTGCTGTATGGACGGAAACCCAGAGGCCTGCTGGATCTGGCTAAAGAAGCTTGGGAACAACAGCCATCACCCCACCGCTCTATGATTTGAGTATGTGGACCAGATGCAAGACAGGATGGGTAAAATATGGCCTATAGTGCGGGAGCATATGCAGCAAGCGCAACGGGCTCAAGCCCGAATCTATAACCGAAAAGCTCAAGTGCGGGAGTTCCAGCCCGGAGAGTTTGTACTGGTCCTGGTGCCAACGGCCGAATGCAAGTTCCTTGCCAAGTGGCATGGGCCCTATGAAGTGGTCGAAAAGGTGAGCGAGGTCAACTACAAGGTGAGACAACCTGGGAGAAGGAAACCCTGCCAACTTTATCACATTAATCTGCTGAAGAAATGGCACGCCCCTGACTGTGTTCCGCTAACAACATTCACTGTCGAAGTCCCGATCCTGTTGCTTCACAGGTACCTCTAGGCCCCCAGTTGGGGCGGCCCACCGGCAAGACATGTTCGAGCTAACCAGTCAATTCCAAGATGTGTTCTCCGACCTTCCGGGACGCACCCATGTCATCCAACATGACATAATCACCGAGCCAGGAAAGAAGGTGAGGCTGCGGCCCTATCGCATCCCAGAGGCAAAGAGGAAGACCATCCAAGAAGAGGTGAGAAAGATGTTGGAAATGGGAATTATTGAGGAATCTCATAGTGCCTGGTCAAGCCCCATTGTGCTAATCCCCAAACCGGACGGCACTGAGAGATTCTGCAACGATTTTAGGAAAGTAAATGAAATCTCAAAATTTGATGCCTACCCTATGCCGAGAGTGGATGAGTTGATTGAGCAACTAGGCCCAGCCCGCTTTGTGTCCACTCTTGACCTCACCAAGGGTTACTGGCAGGTTCCCTCACAAAAGAGCCAAGGAAAAGACAGCATTTTCTACCCGGAGGCTTGTACCACTATAAAGTCCTGCCCTTCGAGTCCATGGAACACCAGTCACCTTCCAGAGGATGATGGATCAGGTACTGCGACCTCATCGTGAGTATGCAGCGGCCTACTTGGACGATGTAGTAATTCACATCCCGACTGGACCTCCCATGTAAGCCAGTTGAGAGCTGTCTTGGGAAGTCTCGGCAAGCTGGCCTGACTGCCAATCCCAAAAAGTGCCACCTGGGTCTAGAAGAGGCACAGTACCTTGGCTACACAATTGGGAGGCGTCGTGAGACCCCAACTCAGGAAGGTGGAAGCCATTACCACCTGGCGAAGCCAGCAACAACGGCAAGTTAAAACGTTCCTGGGACTGGTGGGATATTATCAGTGTTTTATCCTCACTTTGCTACCATTGCAGCCCCCCTACACAAAATGACAAAAAGAGCCACCCGCACCATGTACTCTGGAGTGCTGAAGCAGACAAAGCGTTTGAAACCCTTCAGAAAGCCTTGTGCACCGAGCCGGTCCTAAGTACACCAAGCTTTGGGGATACTTTCGTTGTCCATGCAGATGCCTCGGGATCAGGGGTTGGAGCTGTGCTGTCCCAGGTGAAGGGAGGGGAGGAACACCCAGTGACGTACATTAGCCGTAAGTTTCTAAAACATGAAAGGAACTATTCGACTGTGGAGAAAGAATGTCTAGCAATTAAATGGGCGCTAACCAAGCTACGATATTACCTCCTCGGCAGAAAGTTCACCTTGATAACGGATCATGCACCATTAAGGTGGATGTCAACGCCAAGGACACTAATGCCGGGTTACACGCTGGTTTTGGAGTTGCAAAACTTTAATTTTTCTGTTGAGCACAGGTCCGGAAAAGCCCATGCAAATGCAGATGCCCTGTCAAGGAGAAATGAATGCTGTTTGGTTGGCGCTCGGCCGCCACCTGGAGCTAGTGGAGGAGGTGTGTGGCAGACCAGGGAAAAGCCGAGCAAACAGCGCATCGGAGGCGGATCCCAAAGCTCAGGTTGGGGAAGTGATCCACGGGCGTACTTCCCAGTACAGGTGCTACAGCCAATTGGCACCTGGGAGTGGTCACACCTGCAGCCCGTCAGCTAACGAGGAACGGAGAGTATATCTTCCCTCCACTGGAAGCCATCGGGGGAGAGCTGCCTGAATAGGAAAGGAGAAGGAGCGTGGAACCTCAGGAGAGGAGTCGCGACAGACCAGAGGTAACTGGACCCTCTCACCTCTCTCCTCTGCTCTGCCCATCCAGGAGATACCAACCGTCTCACAGCAGGTGTGAGACCAAAGACCAAAGACCCCGACCGGGAAGAATCCTTTGTTTCCATTAGATGCCCATTCCCCCTTTTTCCTACACGTTTTATTAAAAGACCCTTTATTTTTGCACTGCGTCTCTGAGTCTCCTGATTTTATTCCGAATCTCACCTCCACATCCCCCGGGTTGCCACAAAGAAGTGAAGGCCTTTCTTGCTGACGAATGGACAAAATATGTATTTATATCCACATTGGAATACCACAAAGATAACGTATAATCTTGACAGTGGGATACTCAACATTTTAAACAAAACCAACCTTCCCTGTTCATTGAAAATATTAGAAAATTGGAATCACTTTTAATTAAACCAGATTGCTCCATCAGACAAATAAAAAGTGCAATCACTTTGATAGAACAATGCAAATAAAATTGTGCAAAAAATAACTCATGTTTGGCAAATAGTTTATTAGGGTCCTCGTGACGACTTCGTCGTAGAGGAACCTATTGTTATTGACGTGATTTTTCTTTTTCTTCTTTTTCTTATTATTCTCTCCAAACAAATCTCGTCTGGCCGCACACTGTACGCCCCAGCAGACTCAAATTTCACATGCACAACCAGACTGGCGAAAATTTTCATATTCTTGAGTTTTCGTATAAGTGTATACAAAAATGGCTCTCTAGCGCCCCCTAGAGCGTTTTTACCCACGGTTGTTTTCGACGATGACCGATTGACTTGAAATTGTGCGTACACGTCCGCTTGGACCTGCTCTACAACATTTCCATCATCAACCCTAAGCTCCGCCTACTTAGATTTTCCGCCATTTTGAATTTTGTAAACTGTTTTTGTGCACTTTTTTTCAAAACGCTTAGTCCGATTCCTACCAAATTTTCTGAGGTTCATTATTGGTTCAATTTAAAGGAATTGTCGATATCTTATTGCGTTCAGAAGATATGGACCAGTGAACATCCAAGGGGTGTGGCCTAATATATAAAGACACCTAACTTCCAAATCACTTGGACTATCTTCACCAAATTTGCAGCCTATATTCACAAGGACACACTTAACCTACCTTAATTTTTTCCATAATATTTGAACGTTAGGGGGCGCTACAATCAATCCCTGAAAATATGCCTTTTTGGCCTTTTTACATGTTTTTAGGGGTTGTAAAACAGTTAACTCCTCCTAGAGCGTAAACACGATTCTTTCCAAACTTGGCCAGTCTGGTCTTTAGACCTTTGTCTTCAAATATCTTTGAAGGATTTAAAAAATATTAAACTATGTGCGTTTGCCGGACCGGCAAAGAAACGCCATTCGCCATGAAAATGTACGTTGTTGTAACTCGGCCATACATTATCTAATCTGCTCCATATTTCTCATATGTCATGACATACTGACCCTGAAGAGATTCATATGCTAATTTTTCATTCTAGTCTTAGCGCCAACTAGTGGCACTAGGAAGTAACATGTTTTCTACTTTTATACCCTTCTCCTCACTGATTATTCCGATCTGTCTCAAAATGTACCAGAATAGACCTAAGACCTTAATGATGCTTCCCTGTGAAGCTCGTAGCGACACGTTGAAGTGCGGCGAATCTCTTCATCGGCAAACATTGATCCTTCGCCGTGATCGAATAAAACGATGTAACTCAACTCCACGTCATCAGATCCGTTCCAAACTCAACATGTGTGATGACACTCCAGGCCTGAAGACACTTGCAGTCTAATTTTTTTATTTTAGTGGTAGCGCCACCTACTGGTAACTAGAACAAAAATCGTTTAGTCTTTGGCTTCCTTCTCTGAGAAGGTAAATCAGATCAACATCAAATTTGATACACATGAAGGTTAGACTTTCATGATGCCAGAAGACGAAGCTTTTTATGTTTCGTCCAACACTGTTGCCGTGGCAACCCATTCTTCGCGTCAAACAACGAAGGGGCTTTAGAGGGACTTAAAATGGTTGAAACCTAACTAAACTTAGCGCACGTGTTTAACGGCAAATATGTAGTTACCTGATATGATTTGAATGCTTCGGAATAGTATTATGGCTCAATAGCGCCCCCTAGACTATATTCGTTTTTCAAACGGCCACGTTATTTTCCCCCGATAACCGATGACTTTGATATTCATAATTCATGTCCGCTTAGACCTGCTCTAAAAAAAATTACATTATGACCATAAGCTCCGCCCGCTTACATTTTCCGCCATTTTGAAATTAGTCAAAAACACATTCTTTTCAACTCCTCCCAAACGATAGTTCCGATTTCTACACAACTTGTTGTTGTTAATTAGTGTTTCAATGCAATCAAAAATCTTTAAAAGATTGTTGATATCTCATTGCGTTCAGAAAATATGGACCAATGAACATCCAAGGGGTGTGGCTAGATATTTAAAGACACCTAACTTCCATATCACTTGGCCAATCCTCACCAAAATACTTGACTATGTTCACATGACATCCCTTAAGATACCCTCATAATATTTGAACATTAGGGGGCGCTGCAATCAATCCCTCAATATCTGACTATAACTTTTTTACATTATTTTCTCCCATTTTGGGGGGTTTGTAAAACAGTTAACTTAGTCGTGTTTAAACGTTGTCTGGCCGCACACCGTACGCCCCAGCAGACTGTAATTCCACATGCAAAAGTAGACGATCTTAAATTTTGAGATTATTGAGTTTTTGTATTAGTGTAAACAAAAATGGCTCTCTAGCGCCCCCTAGAGCGTTTGTACCCACGTTTTCTTCCTCCAATGACGGATTGACTTGAAATTTCGCGTACAGGTCCGCCTCGACCTGTTCTACAAAAAATACTCCTGCGAACCATGAGCTCCGCGTGCCTAGATTTCCCGCCATTTTGAATTTTGTAAAAAACTGTTTTTGTGCACTTTTGTTCAAAATGCTTGTTCCGATTCCTACCAAAATTTCTGAGGTTCATCATTGGTTTAATGTTGAGGAATATTTTTCAGGAATTGTCGATATCTTATTGCGTTCAGAGGATATGGACCAGTGCACATCCAAGGGTTGTGGCCTAATATATAAAGACACCTAACTTCCAAATCACTAGGACTATCTTTACCAAATTACCAGCCTATATTCACAAGGACGCCATTAACTTACCTGAATAATTTCATAATATTTGAACCTTAGGGGGCGCTACAATCAATACCTGAAAATAGGCCTTTTTGGCCTTTTTTCATGTTTTTAGGGGTTGTAAAACAGTTAACTCATCCTAGAGCATGAGCCTGCTTCTTTCCAAACTAGGCTAGTATAGTCTTGAGACCTTTGTCTAGAGAAATCTTTGAAGGATTTTAAAAAATATTAAAGTTTGTGCGTTTTCCGGACCGGCAAAGAAACGCCATTCGCCATTAACATGTAAGTTGCTGTAACTCGGCCAGGCATTATCCAATCTGCTCTGTATTCCTCGTATGTCATCACCTACTGACCTTGAAGACATCCATATGCTAATTTAAATTCTAGTTATAGCACCACTGAGTGCCCAAGGCAAATCAGCCTAAAAAGCATCACGTTCACATTTAATTGACATGACAAGTTCTAGACTTCACGTGGATACACATGATGCATGTATATGTTCAACTTGTCACAGCGCCCCTACTGGCTACACTGAATGCGCTCGAATATACTCCAAACTTCTGCTTTATAGAATTCACGGCCTAAGGTTATCAACAAGCCTTTTTTGACTCAAGAGGCAAAGCGGCACCGACTAGCAAGGTAAAATAAGTGTCGCGTGACAAACGGTCAAACGCCAGAACGGCGGTCATGCGTTCTCGGCCGACGGGGCCGGCGACCGGCCGGCACCCCCGACGTGCGAAGCAGGAACGAGGACCCGTTCGACGCTGCTTGCAGCTTTAATTGTGATTGCAATTAGCATGTTTGGCATTGAATATATTTTCAAGACAAATTAATCATTATGATTGAATACATTTGACTCCAAAAAGTATATTAAAGCTAAAAAAAATTGAAATAATATGTGTACGATTTTTATTATATTGTACTGTCCTGTATGACAAATGTCATGTATATGACGGATAATTAGGAATCATCTTTGGCAGAGAGTTGTTTCTTGTACGCCTGAATCTCCAGTGATTAGGGGTGAGGCCAGCTGTTGTTGTGAGGCCACCCGGTTTCATTTGGTGTTCATTTGAATATTGACAGGTTAGGGGAGTGTCCTAACACTGCTGGAGCTAAGTAGCGTCAGCTGATAAAGACAAAGGAGTCTTTCGTTGAAGTCTTTTGGGGGTGGCTGAGTATAACACAGCTTTTTAAATATGTTTTTACTTTACATACCTGTGAGTATTTAAACTCGTAGATACTATAGGCCTCGGACTCGTTCATTCATGTACTGAAATCCCTTCTCTGTTATCTTTCCTACCCGTTTTACACACACCGAGCACCTTGTCACAGGAGGCCTCTGGAACGGTCGGCTTACAGCTGGAACTATGAGCTGCTGGGGGACGTTTTAGGATACACTGATCACCTATATCATCCTTTTTCTCCACTTATGGATGCATTTCCATCTCTCCATTGCACATTATTAACTCTGCTTTCTCTTTGTGACTTCACGTCTCATAAGGTCCATTGGACCTGGCTGGGTCTGATGCCATGGCCCTGCTGATGTGCCCTGCACACTCCTCCGCTTTACCTCCATCTGCCTGATGGATTGTGGAGGTCTGGATCGTTTCACCTTAAATGGCTTGATAGCCTGAACCTACCAAAAAAGGAGATGAGGGAAAAGGTTGTCTGGTAGTTTGAGTGAAATTCTGTCATTTATCTGCTGGTAGATTCACTGTTAAGTGTGGAAACTGCATAGGGTTAAAAACAGAAAATTGACAATTTCTCTTTTCTCCATGTGCAATGCTGACTTTACTCACTAGTTCACATTAATTTTAAAGGTGATGATGTGTTCATAACTTGCTTCAACTCCCCTTAAGAGGCCACACAAAGTAAAAAAAGAAATAGACAATTTTTACATGAAAGTATCAATATAATCAGAAATTTCTGTATTTTTCAGTAATTTATTCTTCATATTATTAGTATAGCATGTATTTCTATTCTATAACAAATATTTTCTTTTACATTTGAATACTTTATCTCAGATTCCTATTCATATGTAAGTAAACACCTGAGGTTAGACAGCAGGACTTTGCCATTCTTTTTTATTTTGTTTCTAAATTCAGCCAATAATTCTTGAGGGAGATGCTGCCTTCTCCATCACTGTGTTTGCCCGACCAGAGCTGAATAGTATCTTTTGAAGAGGAAAATATGTACACCCATGGGAAACTTTTCCAACAATGTGATGAATTGATGGTCTAGCCCTTGATGGCATCTGTATAACGGAGGCTGCCCATCTGATAACCACTAACGGCATAGCTGCACTGACCCCTTAGAACTGGAACAGGTTGCTGAAAGGCACAGTTCTGAGAGCCTATCCTCAGCTGTTTTGCATTAGTCAAACAATTTGATATAGCTCACTGTATATCGTTTCAGTATTATTTGAAAAAGAGCCAGGTGGTCCTGAGGGAGCCGGTTTCAACAATGCTGTGAATTAATAACTTCACCCCGTGTACCATCCATCCATCCCTCAGCTCATTGCTTTTTTCTGTTTCTCTGTGCCCAATTCATAGCTTTGAAAGAGAAGAAGTGCCCCAGATGAAATAGGATGGAAACAGAGATTGTATAATCTTTCCTGTGGTACTGCGTGGGTGGGAAACTGCCTATTTGATTATGCTAGAGATGTATCTGCTCTTAACCTCATTTCACATAACATCGGTGTGAGGGTTTTAGGTTAACTACACAATCATATGTGATTATAGCCCCCTGTATACCGATCAGCAGGGTCATTGTAGATACAGTTCACATATGAAGGATATTGTCCAAGCTTTTGAAGTCAGTTATGAGAGAGCTAAGAAAACAGTTTCACAAACCAAACAATCTAACATGGTTTCCCGGTCTTCTTCAATAATAATCTAAAAGGAGTTGTCTTGAATGTACGTTAACTGGAATACCTCCCGTCAAACTTGATTTAATGTCAAAGTGGGAGTTTTCTATTTTTTACATACAATTTTAGGGTACTTTACATAACTATCCATCCATTTTCAACCATTTCTGTCGCTCGCTTTTCTTTAGTTGTAGAATACATAACTTTGCTAATATGTTAGCTAACATTAGCGAAAACTTGCGAAATAAATAGACTATTGTACGTTCTGCTAGCAATAATAGATATGCATGAAAACACGTCCCGTTTAATACACTTATTATTATTATTATTATTTAAATTAGTTGCCTTAAACAGACAGTTTTCATTTCAAAAGCGACGCAAGGTAATGACGGACATCAGAACCCACAGGGAGTGGTCAGATGCAACTTCATAACGTCACCTGGTGGTCACTTGAGAAGTGCACTTCTAGTCTAACGTGAAAATATTTTCACGTTAGACTAGAAGTTTCCCTGCGTATTGTGATCCTATTGAGCTCTTTGGTATATTCTGTGCCTTCATGTCAGATTGAGTGGGTGTGTTTGTTCAAAAGTGTGTGCTTTGTCTCTTAGTGGCACTTTGAAGAATTGCCACGGTCTCTGCGGTTATGGGACACTGGGAGGAATGAACATTTAAGACAGTTTAATATTGGGTAAAGGCTCTGGTTAAGCTGCCAAATTCCTCTATAGGAGCATGCTGTGTGTAATTACTTCTCTGACTCACTTAATTCTCCTATTGGATCTCTCGTTGTTGTGTATATCTAATTGGAGTTACAACGCTAATCAGGATTACACATATTTGATGAGTTGAGTCACATCATGTAAGATGGTATGTGGCGCATGTCACAGTGGACTTGAAACTGCGCCGGTTAAAATGGAAGTGCTGTATTAATTGTATAAGTCTCAATTATTTATCAGTGGTAGGTCCAGGATCAGGTGTCTGGGTTTGGACCGTTGTCTGCCTGTTAGTGACCACTGTAATATAGTATAAATGGCTCCATTCAGGCTCAGAAATCGGGCACGTCTGTGGAGGCTCGTGCTACGGCACATATTCAACTAAACTTTACTCTCTTCTGGCCATTCTGAAGTTCGTTGGACATGGCATCTATTTTTATCCGCTTAAACTTTGTTGGGTTGAAGTGGCAGCAGTCCCAGCAGACTGCCACAGAATTCCCTCTCATCCGCAACGTTTTCCAGCTCAGGCCAGCTGGGAGATATAACAACGTCTCCTAACACACCATCCCAACGATGCTGCTTGAAGACAGTTTGCCTTTAATTGTCTCCTGTCTGTTAGATATTCTCAATGTGTCTTTGCTGTCAGGCCATGTACCACATTCCTTCACAGTAGCTGTAATTAAACCTCTCCTAAAAAAGCACACTCTGGATCCAGAGGTGTTGGGTAACTACAGACCGATATCTAACCTTCCCTTGCTTTCCTAAGACCTTGGAGAAAGTGGTCACAGATCAATTTTGTGTCTTTCTACATCAAAATAGTTTAAAGAGTTTGTCAGGATTTAGAAAACACCACAGCACAGAGAATTGCATCAGATAAAGGTGGGGGAGTTGGGGGGGGGGGTGCTGCTAGCGAATGCTGGTAAGAGAGGTCACCTGCGCGCATAACAGCTGAGCAAGGCGCCGCCCCCCGTTATAATGGTAGGGGAAACACTGCTTTAAGTTCAACTCATTGGATGTCATCCTGGCTCTTTGAGAGACGCTCCTTGCAGTGAGGAAACCAGAGGAGCAGCCTCCCCCCAGGTCCTAGTGCTCGGCTCATTTTCCCAACTTTAGAGGGTTACATCCTAACATTTTAGAGGCGTATGTCCCCAACTTAAAAGCTCACGTCCCCATTGTAGAGGCTCACATGTCAAGCCTAGAGGCTCATGTGCCCAAGGGGACGTCCCTCTCTCTCTCTCAGTGCGCCACATGTTTAGCTATTCCTCTGCCTCTCTTAATGATAACGGTACATGTAATAACTGTCATTTGTTTGCCAGGTTGGAGGCAAGGTTCAGTGTGTTAGATGTAGGGCTGGGTATCAAATGTTTGATTTTTTACAATATCGGTGCTAAACCGATACTTTTAAAAACAATATCGGTGCCTGAATTGTGCCTCAATCAGTTTTTTTCAACACAAAACGACGATTGGCCACAATAAAGAAACAGCTTCTCTAGAGCTGACTTATTGGCACGTTAGGCACACAATAAATTAAGGTAGTGTTAGACAAACATGTTTTAGAAGAAATGCATTACTTTGAATAAATAAAATACATTGGAGGATATTTATTGGTCTTTTTGAAGAATTGTATTCATGGTAAAGAACTTATAAAAATATGGATTTCACATTACTTTTTTCTACCTGAACCATGGAGATTTCAGTGGGAAAATAATGCCGACCCTTGGCCTCATATGACCTGTGGAGTCCCTGCACCTGGTCTTGTTAAATGAGCCTTCTTTGTCAAATTAAATTGGGTCACTGTTGAAGCTGGAGAGCTATAAAGATAAATAATGTTAAATATGTACACGCAACAAAAACGTCACTGCACAAGCCAGTGCTAGTTTAATTGCAGTACACTAACTTGCAGGTAGCTGTTTGCTAGCTAAAGTAGGTTAGCTAAAGCATGGTTAATTTTATATTCGTTGGCCTACTTTTATAAACGCAAGACTTGCAATCAACGTTACGATACTAACCTGAGTCAAGACTGCTGTTGTCATCATCGGTCTCCATATTTTCAGGGAGACTAGTCCTCCCATTGCCGGTGCCAGGGAGGCCCAGACTCCCGCAGGCAGCCAAACACGGTGGCTCTGCTTTAAAAGTGGATGTTATGCATTGCCAGATATTTCCATATACATTTTATATTTTCCCCGTTTACACACAAGTATTGTATTGCATTTTGCGAAATACTGTTGACTTTTACCGTTAAAAGGTGTATGGCTAGCTAGCTACTGTAGCTAGTTATCAACCTTTGGAGTCCTTGTGACTTAACGTCTCATAGGGTCCATTGGACCTGGCTGGGTCTGATGCCATGGCCTTGCTGATGTGCTTCTCTACCTCTATCTGCCTAAAGGGTTGTGGAGATCTGGATCGTGGTCCATGCCTACTACGAACTATTCATACATTCCGTCATATTCATTGAATGTGTTTATGTGACTGTAATGCTTCCTTCTGTACACATGACATATATTGCTTGGGAGTTTTTCCTGATCCGATGTGAGATCCTGAAATAGGGATGTCGTTATGTGTACAGATTATAAAGACCGTTGAGGCAAATTTGTAATGTTGGGCTATAATAAATAAACAGAATTTATTTGAATTGAAAGTGCAAGATATGTCCTGTTTAAAGAATGAACGTCATAGAGTTACAACCCTTTCAATGAATATTACAGAAATAGAGTGCAGCAGGCATGAGGAAAAGTTAACTACCAAAAATAGCAGCCACAGTGGATCTAATATAATACTAATGAGAAAAAAAGCAGTAATGTTGTTGGCAGTACTAATATCAAACCTGCTAAAAATAATAATGGTGTTGGCAGGACCAGGGTCCATATATACATGATCCATGTAAACAGAAGGAGATGCACTGTAATACTGTACTATAACGTTATTTGAAAAAAGTCAGGAAGCCTGTTTGCCTCCAAATTTCTAAGTAAAGTAGCTCAATAATTGTAACTTCTTAAAGCTGAAAATAACTGTAGTCAGGCAACTAATATTGAAGATGTAAGTATCTGAAGTTAACTCAAAATCATTTATTGTTGACGATAGTAAATGTCGACATCTTAAAGATCTGAGTTATATTAAGTTAGCAGTACTAAATAAGTACAATTTATTTTTACAAGTCCAAGCAAAGCTCTCATTTTAGTGGTCGGTCTACGTTCCAATCCTCACCTATGGTCACAAACTTTGGGTAGTGACCGAAAGAACGAGGTTGCGAATTCAAGCGGCCAAAATGAGTTTCCTCCGTAGGGTGGCCGGGCTCAACGTTAGAAAGAGGGTAAGGAGCTTGGACATCAGGAAAGGAGCTTGGAGTCCAGCCGCTACTCCTTCGCATCGAAAGGAGTCAGCTGAGGTGGTTCAGGCATCTGATTCGGATGCCTCTTGGACGCCTCCCGTTCGAGGTTTTCCAGGCACGTCCAACTGGGAGGAGACCCCGGGGAAGACCCAGGAGGGATTAAATCTCCCGGCTCGCCTGGGAACACCTTGGGATCCCCCAGAATGAGCTGGAAAATGTTGCGGGCGAGAGGGAAGTCTGGGTCAACCTGCTGGATCTACTGCCCCCGCGACCCGACCCCGTAATACGCGGATGAGAATGGATGGGTGGATGGATGGATAGCTGGAGTAAATAGCCCCCAATGTTGGTGTAAATATTCAGAGTTAATTCCCCAGAGTTAAAAATGCAGTGTTAAAGTGAATTGACTGTCAGAGTTATTTCAACTAGAGCAAGAGTAAAACCCACAGTGATGACAATGTTCACTGTTACTGTATAAAGCTCCACTCTTCCTTCTCCTTTCAAATTGAGTTTCATCATGTGCGTATTAATTAGAGAAAAAAAATCTCTAAATTACTTTTTCATATCACATATTAATATTTCAGCAACAAATAAACTTTTTCGAATAACACGATACAGTGTTCAACTTACACTCAAGATTTGTTTGTGTCTTTTCAATACCAAATTACAGACAGCTGAGTAGACTTCATCAACACTAGCCAATAAACATTTGGTCCCTTTCTACATAGAGTTAAAGAGCCACCGTGGATCAGTGGTTAGCAGATTGTAGGTTCAATCCCTGCCCTAGTCGATGTGTCTTTGAGCACAAAACTAAACCCGGAATGTCTCCCTGTGTGGGGTCTCTAATTGGCCTTGGTTGCTGACTGGTTGGTAATCAGCCAGCAGCTGACGCTGCCCTCAGAAAAGGAGCAGTCGAGAGTGAGGTTGGGAGAGTGAGTAGAGGCGGTGTCTGCTGTATTAAATAAAGAATGTTACTGAACCGAACCTTGGTCGTGGCTGATCCTTGGTGCTTTAGGGGGAAACCTACGGGTGACGGCCATGGAATCGTCACAGTGTGGTCTGCTGAATAAAGTATATGCTGAAATGCAAACCTTGCTGTTGGCGAATCCTTGCTGCTTATCGGGAAACCTACGGGTGACTGCCAAGAAAGCTGTCACACTGGACGATAATCTTTAGGATGGGTTTATCAGGCATGTCAGAAATATCAGTGAGGTTAACAAGGGCAGTGTTAAAATCATGATCCTCATACTGAAGGGAGATTTTGTACTGAAGACCCAGCTTCTCCTCAAACTGCTGACTTGCTATCAGTGAGTACTGGGATTGTAGTCTCATGGTGTTCATGGAGACTTGGCTCTCAAGGTAAGAGACCACGGGTCCAGATAGCATCAGCTCAAGGCTCCTCAAATCCTGCGCAGACCAGCTGTGGAGCATGTATTGAACTTGAGCTTGAGGCAGGAGAAAGTACCACAGCTATGGAAACCTCTTGCATGGTACCGGTAACAAAGACCCCGTGGCCCAAGGACCTCAACAGCTACAGGCGTTAATATCCCACCTGATGAAGACCTGGGAGAGGTTGGTTATTGTCCATCTTCGCCCACTGGTGAGCTCATCCCTGAACCCACTTCAGTTTGCCTACCAACGGCGTCATCTTCCTGCTGCAAAGACGTCTCTCACCTGGAAAAAAACTGGAAGCACTGAGAGTCATGTTCTTCGACTACTCCAATGCCTTAAATACCATCAAGCCTATGCTTTTGAGGGACAAGCTGGAGCAGAATGGGTTGGACCAAAACCTCACTGCATGGATCCTGGACTCCTACACCAACCGTCCACAGTATGTAAGGATACGGGATGTGAGTCATACTGGGTATCCTGCAGCACACAAGGAACCGTTCTGACCATTCGTATTTACCATTCACAACTCGGATTTCCAACATAACTCCGATAACTGCTACCTGCATACGTTTTCTGATTCTCTGGAATCGTTGGCCTCATCCCCGCCGATGATGACCGCCTCCACATCAACTCCAAGAAAATCAAGGTGCTGGTGGTGGTCTTCCGTCGGGCCAAACACTCTCCGGTACCAGTGAGCGTCAGGGACTGAACATTGAGATTGTCAAATCTTACAAGTATCTGGGTTGACGTGAACAATAAACTGGACTGGACTGATCATGCACACCCACTGTATAAAAAAGGACAGAGCAGACTCTTTCTGCTGAGGAGACTGAGGTCTTTTGGAGGGCAGGGAGCACTCCTAAAGACCTTCTTTTACTGTGTGGTTGCATCGGCCATCTTTTATGGAGGGGTCTCTGGTGCAACAGCATCAGAGCCACTGACAGGAAGAAGCTGAACAAGCCAATTAAGAAGGCCATCAGCTCCACTGAGGGACTAATAAAGGAATATATAATCTAATATGTTACAGAGACTGGATCAGTCGATTGGCCATTCAGGTAGTGAGAGTTGGTTTAAATCCTATTTGTCAGATCGATGACCACCAACGAGTTTCACAAGGTTCACAAGGTTCTGTGCTTGGATCAATTTTATTACCTTTTTATGTATGCTTCTTTTGAGCAAATACTTCCTAAATGTTGATTGTTATCCAGATGATACTCAATTATACTCTATCTATCAAGTCAGAGGAAACCAACTAGCTCACTCAAATTTGAGAATGACTTAAAGACATAAAAATCTGCAGGTCCTGCAACTTCCTGATGTTAAACTCGCGATTTTATTAGACCCAGAAATCAATTATCTGATGATATAGTTTATGTAGATGGCATTGCCCTGGTAGCCAACAGCACCATAGATAATCTCAAAGTTATCTTAAATCAGAATGTTTCCTTCAACTCCAAAGTAAAACAAATCTGAAGTACTTCATGTAAAACATTTTAAAAATCAGCATCCTTTGACCCTTGTGGTTTAGGGCTTTAGAAAATAAATGAAATTGAATGTACTCCATGTAACACTGCAGTTAAATACATATACAAAATATATTTCTTATTTATTTCATGAATATTTCTTTTTGCCTACTCGTCTATTTTATTTTACATTAAATGCATCCTTTTTTGTAAGTTATGAGAATAATATTTATTTATATTATAGTATGTATAATCCTACATCCTCCAGTTTAATTTGAAAACTGAAACTGAACTGTTTGATAATAATTGTTGACTTGGTACCCGTTAATTGATTAGTTGGTTGTAACATCTCAATAATGTCCAACATGAGTTGGTCCATATATTGATGCCTATCCGCATAATTCATTCTCCACACACAATGTGGTGCCAAGCTACCAAGTTAACTGCTGCTTAGTTATTTTTATTTCTCATGCAATATGCTTTGTACTCTAGTGGATGTCTTTTATACTGATTGAATCGAGAGTGATGCATTGGAACTCCAGACATGTGTCTGGACTCATAGTTCTTAATCTGTAAAAGTGCGTTCACACCAAAAGCGATGCACTTTTTCGCATCGCCCAAAACGCGTGAGTTTACTCTCGCTCGACCATTTGCCGTGTTCATGGCATAAGTTCCGAGACTCTCCGCGAGGGGCGGTGCTTATCTCCATGGCTTGTCTCCGTGAAGACTGTTATAATTTTCTTCATCCACCACGGAATAACTAACCACTAGTTCTGCTTTATATTTGTTGTGGACATCCCACACACTACACGCAGCTGTAAACGCCTCACCCCCAAAACTCGCTGGCCCCAAAAATATTACGTCTGTACTTTGACTTTTCATGGGATTCGCATCACTTTTGGTGTGATTGCACCTTCAGGGGAACGTTTTACTTTCAGCAGCGAGGTACCTGAACCAGATGGAGCCGTTTTAGTATGCCTGCTAATACTGCATGGAGCCCTGGTGGCGGCACTGGTAACAATGCAGAGCTTTCCAAGCAGCAGATTCAAGCCGGCATCAATGGTGTAGATGGAGCTACTCGGTGACTGCAGGGTGGAGATGACGGTGTTCTCTGCTTTAGAGGGCCATGGGTTGTATCCGGACAGATTTTCTTTGTAATACCCCTGTGCCCCACCACATCTCGGACATGACAATGGGGAGAAATCCCATTTCTTATCTCGTTGTGCACACGTCAATTAATCCTGATTGAAATGCATGTGATGTGTGTTGCAGTAAGGATTACGTGTTTTAATTATTTGACCACGTACAACAAATAATTTTGGTCATAAGTCAAAACAAGGACTTGTTGCTTGTTAGCTAGCAGGAGTGAGGCTGCCATTATCTTTAAAGGGGGTTCTACCTCCACTATTTATTTGTCCGTCCTCTTTCAAGATGCCTCCTGCCTAGTTGGCCGGCCTCCTGCCCTGGCCCTGCTAATGCCCACCACCCCAGTCATCACTTCCTCCTGTTTAAATTGATTGTGGAAGTCTGGATTGTGGTCCATGACTACTACTCATTCATACATTTGTATATTTATTGAATGTGTTGCAACTCTGGAACCCTGTTCATCTGTACACATGACATCTATTTCCTCGGTCAATCCGGGGAGAGGGATTCTCTCTGTTGTTCTTTTTTTCCCTGTGGGAGTTTTATTTTCCTGATCTGTTGTGAGGTCATGGAGTCCCATGATAAAGGCACAGATGTAATTCTTGACTTTAGGCTATATAAAATAAACTGCATTGAATTAACTTACTAAATGAACATCATGCTGTATTGAAGAAGACTTGAATGTAGAGATTGAGACCATACACTCATGTGTATTACTGAGGGAATAATCAAGAGAGAAGTAAAGTGGTCCTGCATACTGCTCGTTTTGCTTTTTATATGTAAGCTAGCAACAAATGTTCTCATGATGAAGACTATAGTACAAATTCAGAAAAATAAAAAGCATGATTCACATAGATAAGGATAACTAATTTGCATAAAGAATGATGGCAGGAAGTATACCATTTAAACTTGAACTGAGTGTATTCTGCCTGCAGCAGACTCTCAGCCCCAATCTCTACATCTGAATAAATCATACACGAAACACATCTGAGAAGAGTGAACGCAATGATGAAAAATAAGGGAACAGTAATGTTTGGGTGCAGATAAAAAGGGAACGAGGGAATGAAGAAGAGATGTGGATGATGGGTAAAAGAAAAGTCAATAAGAGACAAAGAAAATGAGTGTGGCAAGGACATTAAGTGTGTTCATGGCGTGTTCTTTAACCACAAAAACATATATTCTTATGATGATAAGTCCCACGATTTCAAATAATAATTTTTATCACAACTATTTCCCTGGATTAATTCTGTCCGTCTCGAATTTCAAACAACCTCTGCCTATACTTAGGATGCAAATTATTTTGTGCTGTATTCATCATCCGTGCAGTTTTAGGATCTAATATATCACAAGTAATCAAAAATGGTGTAGTGGACTTTTCAGATTTAAAAAGGAGCTGTATATATATTCTGAACATACCTGAGCAGGGAAGAAAGTTACTGGTTTGCTCACAATCCTGTGCACTGCTCTCCATGGGGTTTATAGCTGAAAGGCAATAGACCATATGCTCACATGCACCTTCAAATATAAAACAAATTAGAATGTAGAACTGAATAAGTATTAAAACCCCAACAAGTTTGCTCAAACATGTCAGGACTAAAATGCAAGCAAGTGAGCTCTTTAGTCTGCGTAGATTCTGTTCTTACCAAAGAACAAGTCCCACCCAAAAGATAGATAAATGTCAGAATCTAAATTTTGGAGGGTTTTCTTCAATTCAGTTTGTTTTGTATAGCCTATACTCACACATTTGCCTCAGAGTGTTTTACAATCTGTACATATAGACATCCATGTCCCACAACCTCCTATCGGATCAGGAAAAACTCCCAAACAACCCTTCACAGGGAAAAAGGTGAAGAAACCTTCAGGAGGATCTCTCTCCAGGATGAAAAGGTGCAATAGATGCCATGTGTACAGAAGGTCACATTAGAGTTAAAACACATTCAATGAATATGACATAGTGTATGAATAGTTGGTAGTAGTCATGGACCACGATCCAGACCTCCATGATCCATCAGGCAGATGGAGGTAGAGAGGCGTGGGCAGAGCATCAACAGGGCCATGGCATAGTTGATAGTAGGCATATACCACGATCCATCACGCAGATGAACGTAGGAGTAGTGGGCGGGGCATCAGACCCAGCCAGGTCCAATAACCCTATGAAATGTGAACTCACAAGGAGTCCAGAGAGAAACCAGAGATAATGTATAATGGAGGGATAAAAATGCAACCAGAAGTAGAGAAAGAAGAGGATACAGGTGCTCAGTGTATCCTAAAACGTCCGCCAGCAGATTATAAGCCTATAGCAGCATAATTAAGGGCTGGACCAGGGCAAACCCGATTTCAGCCCTAACTATAAGCGCTATCGAAGAGGAAAGTCTTAAGTCTACTCTAAAATGTGGCGACTGTGTCTGCCTCCCGGACTGAAATTGGAAGCTGGTTCCATAAAAGAGGAGCTCGGCATACAGCGGCTTTCCCGATGATCTGCAACGCCGACAATATCAAACAATGTATAACACTTTGTGTATAATGATTCATTATGTACACATGGCATATATTGCACCTGTCCATCTTGGAGAATAATCCTCCTCTGTTGCTCTCCTGAAGGTTTCTTTCCTTTTTCCCTCCGTGAAGGGTTATTTGGGAGTTTTTCCTGATCCAATATTAGGTTTTGGGACAGGGATGTCTATATGTACAGATTGTAAAGCACTCAGACAAATTTCTAATTTGTGAAAATGGACTATACAAATAAACTGAATTGAATTGTACAGTGTTATACATTGTTGTACATTGTTTGATAGTCTCGGCGTTGCAGAACATCGGGAAAGCCGTTGTATGCCGAGCTTTTCAGAAAGTTTATTTAGCGCTTAAGAAACTTATGGATGTGTTCATTAAGTTCCCTGGCCCATACACAGATTTATATACACATATTCAAACTCCTATTATATATGATCATATATAAATATCCATCCATTATCAATACCGCTTATCCTCATTAGGGTCTCGGGGGCGCTGGAGCCTATCCCAGCTGACATAGGGCGAAGGCAGGGTACACCCTGGACAGGCCACCAGTCCATCGAGGGCACATATAGAGACATACAACCATTCACATTCACACCTATGGGCAATTTAAAGATCAATTAACCTGATTGCATGTCTTTGGACTGTGGGAAGAAGCCGGAGATCCCGAAGGGAACCCACGCTGCCACGGGGAGAACATGCAAACTCCACACAGAAGGACCGCCCCGACCGGGAATTGAACCCACGGCCCTCTCGCGGGGGCAAGACGTGGATAGTGGAAACTCACTGACAGCCAATGAAATTGCAGTATTATTAACTTTTTCCAATGTCCTGAAAAGCCATGTTTTCATGGAGATTTGAATTGCAATTACTAAAATTAAATACGTCTTTACTGTTCAATATAATGATTCACATATTAATGACACATGTAGACATTAGTCCATTAAATATATTTATTTACAACAGGGACAGTAAATATTGAACACACAGCCCATAATGCAAGGTCACAAACAATACAAACAGTAAAACAAATATAATTTATAAAATAAAAGAATGTAATTATTAGAATGAGAAAAGATATATACATGAGAAAACACTGCCCATCTCTTATTTTCTCTTGTCAACGGCCCATCTGTTTTTTTCCGTCTCATAGAAGGCAGACGCCTGGAACTCTCTTCACGTCATCTCCTTCTCCATGCCTTGGTCTCTGTACAGGGAGAATACTTTGGCAGGAAAATAAACGTACTTCCCTGCTATCCCAGGGAACCCGGTGTGAATGTGAGGATGGCCCTGTTTCAGTCCCATCTCACAGAAGCGACCCATAGCTTCCAGCTCGTCTTCATCAGATCCTCTGCTGCTGTGAACAGGTCCACTGGCTGACGTCATGGTGGCAGCCAGGAAGCTGTGGAGGAGGACCGGTGGGGAAGGCTACCTGGGTAATGGCTCACCTGGTCAGATAAAAATAAAGATGAAATTAGTATGATTTTAGGTGTGACTTTATTTCATCTTTTTAAAATGTACACAACCAAATAAAATAAAAGCATTAAAATACTGACTTTGCCCTTTCTGTGGAGTTGGCAGTTGACCGGGCTCTGCATACGTCTCAGGAGAAATCAGGAGCGCCTCTGACACTGTAGAGAACATTGAACATGTTATTATTATTATTATTGACAAGATGAACCCAGAATGTAACATGACATCGACGCTGTAGTTGGTGAAGCTCAGCGAGCTGTATGCTGGAGTGCTGCCTACTTTTGCGCCAGAAACAGTGCACCAGTATCTAGTATACAATTGTAAAGTTTTTAAAGAATAAACAACAGATTTGATGTACACTACATGTGTAGGATGCAAATACAGGTAAAGTACTACACACCAGGACGTGTGACAGTCGGCTCTGCTGACGGATGACGTGCTGCTTCTGGCATCAGACCCACAAGCTCCTGGGCAACGGGCTCAGGTCTCTTCACAGATGGAGATGCAGGGCTGCAAGAGAGAAGGATCAAACACAATAATCACTTCCTGGTTCAGAACTCAGAGGAGCACAGTGGACTCAGAACCGATCATGTTTCAGTGAATGTGCTCAATGTTGATGCATTTACCATCTCCCGGTGGACTCTGAGCCTTGGCTGCTGCTGCCTGTGTAGCAAATGGTACTGCAAGGGAAAAACCTTTGTTTGTTATTCATACTTTGACAGTAAACATAAACTACTGTTAGTAAAGGCAGAACGTCTCTTTACTGAACCTGCTTTGTTCAGCCACAGTCAATCAGACTGTTTCTAACATTATTACATACAGAGTATATTTCATTCATACACATGTGTTCATGTTGCAATGGGTTAATATTCAGGAGCCAGTCATCACTATGTCCAAGTTTCTTTGCATGCATATCAGAAAACAAAGACGGATACGTAGCCTCATCAGGATCGGAGTCCGTTCATAGTCACTAGGTCAATAGGTGGAACACCAAAAGACAGTGCTCGCCACTATACCACCGTGCAACCCGATATATATAAATATATATTATCTAATTGTTCTGGAAGAGTTGAGCCATTAAACCGACTGGCAGCAGGCTCATTTAAAGAATGCACAGACGAGAAAGGATGAGAATAAAGCAGATTTTCATATATATATATATATATATATATATATATATATATATATATATATATATATATGATATTGTTATAAACCCAGAGGGTGTTTGGTTTTCAGACGTTTATGGGAGTTCCACAAAAAGTATGAAGCAGAAATAGTGGTTATTTCTTCCATGGTGGAAAGTATAACAGTTTCCATGTAAACAAGCCACAGAGATAAGCCACGCCCCCTCAACAACAAAGGAAGTGAATTAATTTAATGAATGAACCCAAAGTAGTCGGAATACTCTAGGTCCCAATTTTTGTGTCCACACGGAACACATTGCCACAAACAGTTGCTGTCTCAGGACATGTCCTAGCTGGTGGTTTCGTATATTGGTAACTCTGTGCTTCTCAGTGAGTGGAGAGGCATGGCAGAGAGTGCGGTGATGCCAATCCGGGAACACACTATCTTTGTGCATCTTTCACAATCCTGTTGCCCTCCTGGTCAGAGCAGATGGGTATCTCATTGCACTTGTGTTACATTTGATCATATTGGACACTGTTTGTTTAAAACAACAACAGCTCCTAAAGAGGTTAGCATTAATGAAAATGTATTTCTAAAAAAAGCTATTTTTTCCGATGGAAAAGATGTTTTCGCAGATGCATCACTGTAATGACCAATAACATTGCAAACTATAACGAATGTAAAACACGACTGTAAGATCCTCAACAATTCTAAATGTGAATTCAATTGAGAATGATTTATCATCTTCACTATTTGAAAAGCAGTGTGTCCCAGACAACAATAAATGTTCAGTAAAACTTAGAAAGAAAAAGCATTGTGTGGCTGCAAGGTTTAGAAAAATGGACCTCCTTAGACTTATTGATTTTTAGGTAGCTTCCACGTCGACTTCGTCGAAATCTAGGTGTTTAATTGTTTTTGTGAAAGTAAAACCAATGAACAAACAGCCGAATTAGCAACTACTCTTACACCAACACCTTTCTCACTACAGTTGTCTGCTTTATATTGCTGAAGCAGTGACATCCATCAACAGGGTCGGTTTCTGTCTTAAACCAACTCACTCATTTTCACAGTCTGAAAGAAAAATATGCATTCTTTTTTATTGTGACAGCACCCCAGTACATTTAGGGAAGTCAAACACACACTGTGGCTCATTAGGTAGAAAAGGCTGCCCATGAGTTTGTCATATTGATATGTGGTATAAAGCCCATATCAATATTACACACTCGTGGTCAGGAGACTCAAAAAGGCACTGTATAAATATGCATGCTATATAATGTCCAAGCCCAGTTCATCCATGAACTATAAACCCTGTCAATTTGAAATAATCTTCTCCACAAGTAAGTCGAAAACAAAATTAAAATAATGTTAAAATTCAATTAAATGCTCCGTTAAGACTTTATTTCCATACACTGATTCTACAATAGATTATGGCATCAACTCAACTCAGGGGATTCTGCAGCTAAAAGGACACTAATGATACTAATTTAATTGGTCATTATATTTTCTCCCAGCTATGAACAATCATCCACAGTTCTATGAATGCTATCAAACATAGATTACGTGTGGTTAAAAATGAGCCTGTGAATACTAAATGTGCACGAGTATTAGCATTTGAATACTTATCAAGTATTCTAAATCTCTCACTCTCTTGAAAGACAACCACAAAACATGTATTGCAGAAGTTATTCAGTAATGTCAGTATCTGTGGATGTGGACGTGTGTTGGAAAGAGACGTGTGGATGTGTGGACTATGTATACAGGCTGGATATGCTGTTTCTAAATAGAACAGGCACATATTGAGGTGCCATCATTATGACAGTATATGACGTAAGCAAAATGTCGCTTTAATAATAATACTAATTATTATTATATTATTGGGTAGGCTGGCATTCATGGGGTAGAGGGGGTTGTCCTGTAACCTCAAGGTTCAATTTCTGCCTGCTACACTTCAGCTACGGGTACCTGAAGCTCCCCCGGCTATTAATACTCATGGTACAAAGAAATGAGGCAAAAAAGTGGCTGACATATCAGGCCATCAAGAGTATTTGCAGCGTAAAATTCAGGATTGAAAGAATGATGGAAAACATCTTTCAAACATTTTAAATGAAATAATGGGGCGGTAACTTCAACTCAACTCAGTTTATTTCGTATAGCCCAATATCACACATTTGCCTCAAAGGGCTTTGCAATCTGTACAAATACAACATTCCTGTCCCAGGACCACATTGGATGAGGAAAAACTCCCATTAAGCAAACCCAAACAAAACCACCTACGGTACTTTTTTCAGAAAACCAGTTGAGATTGCTACTTATTTCACTAATTATTCCATGAGTTAGTTTGATAATCATAGAAGGAAATAGACACCCATTGATGGCTCCTCCCTATGGACACCAATTGAGATTAGTACGATAAAATATAAAAACTACCAATTTGATTTTGTGCATGTTCATACCACTGACATTGAGATAATGTTGTTTTCTCTTCCATCTGATTAACAGGCCGGTATAAACCATCTAGATGGCAAACCGGTACGATTTTCTTTTAATTGTGTAACTATTCTAATTTGTCTCATCTTTAACAAATGTAGTATATGGTGTAATTCTAAAAGGTCTGGAAAGTGGAAAAAAGTATTTCTAATATGAAACGATTCTAAATATACAAAAAAAAAAAAAAAAAAAAAGTGTGGCTC
The DNA here is from genome assembly GCA_036178185.1 of Liparis tanakae. NCBI lineage: Eukaryota > Metazoa > Chordata > Actinopteri > Perciformes > Liparidae > Liparis > Liparis tanakae. The sequence goes on along the minus strand of CM070095.1, from coordinate 16,790,516 downwards.
TATTTCACACGACACAATGACAACTACGCCACTTGTAACGTGTGTAAAATGTCTATTTCGTCGAAGGGAGGAAATACAACAAATATGAATAAGTATTTGAACACACAGCATGGATTTAAATGACAGGATGTCATGTGTTCGATGCTGCAGCAGCTCGGGTAACGTATGCGCTTCATCTCTTTCTGTCCAAGCTAAACTCCTCAAAGTGATCACATCCACTCACTATGTGAAGCAATTTCCCTTTATTGTGTGTAGTGGATCAATTGAATTGAATTGAAGACTTTATTGTCGTTGTCGCAAAGACAATGAAAAACAGTTTAGCAGCTCTTACAGTAAAGACAAACATTTAAAAAACAACCATAAAAAACATTCACATCATAAATAGGGGATCATCATGAAGTGCATTTACCATTAATATAAATCAGCAGTTAGTGCTAGTGTCCTCAGTGTTCTGGGGAGGGGGGGGGGGGGGGGGGAGTGTATACATTTGACGGCCTGTGGGTAAAAAACTGTTGCGTAGTCTGTTTGTGCGTGTTTTAATTGTCCTGTATCTCCTACCTGATGGAAGTGGAGCAAACAGTGCATGTCCAGGGTGGGTTGGATACAGCTGGCGTTTTTAGAGAGCCGGCCGGCGTATAGGTCATTGAGGGCGGGTAATGTGGTCCCGATCACTTCACCTGCCATCTTCACCACCCGCTGCAGATCCCTCCTGTCCGCCACTGTGCAGCTAGCAAACCACACAGTGCAGCAGTAGGTCAGGAGGCTCTCAATGGCTGCCCGATAAAAGTGTATGAGCAGCTGTTGAGGAAGGTGAGCCTCCTTCAGCTTCCTGAGGAAGTAAAGCCTCTGTTGAGCCTCCCCCACCTGATGGGAGATGTTGTTGGCCCAGGTGAGGTCTGATGAAATGTGGACTCCGAGGTATGTGAAGCAGTCCACCCTCTCCACCTCCTCTCCGCGTATACTGAGGGCAGCGTGCTCCACCCGCTTTGCTCTCCTGAAGTCTATTATCATTTTTTGTTTTTGTTGTGTTTAAGTCCAGGTTATTATGTGAACACCAGTGTGTCAGATGATGGATCTCCTCCCTGTAGGCTGTCTCGTTGTTGTTAGTTATCAGACCTACTACAGCAGTGTCATCTGCAAATCAAGTCATCTTCTGTCCCTTCATTTGAAGCATACATTTGAGCTCCGGCATTGGAGCTAAGATGCTCCGGCATTGTCTCCCATTATTGATCACTTCACATGTGTTATCAGCAAACGTTTGCGTTATCGTGTTAACCCATTATTAAACTGAGCATATCGATTTTTAATCCATTATTAAACTTAGCATTAAACTCCGCTAGCTTAGCTATAGAATCTTCCATTTTCAGAACCCTGCATTGAGGCAGAGGTAGTGTTTGCCTCCCCTCTTAATGTGGCTTTATCTTAGGGGGACCAGACGTCCTCTTTTACCAGGACATTGTTTTTGAGCCCTAAACAATGCGTCCGGCAGGGATTCCAAAAACGTCCGGGAGTTTGCTTCGTCGGATATTGGCGTTTCTCCCCTTACAAGTTTTGGAAATGGTACGGTCCACCTTTAGGCGCGAGCTCTGATGCGAGCGCTGATGGTATAGAGAACAGTCATTGGTCAACCGATCTCAGGGTTGCCAGATACACGATGATTATCCTCCAAATACGACCATTTTGAGCCTTTGGTACGATACTTCACCATCTCTAATCTGGCAACCCGGAGCACCTCGCCGCCTCCACTAGTTGCATTGTTGTTGTTTGTGCGGCATGCTATCCACTACTACTGACACACATGCTATACACTACTACCAGCACCCGCTCCCTCAACGCGCACTATGCGCTGTGCGTAGGGCACCAAGTCCTGAGGGGGCATCACAGAATAGGCAACAAAAAAATCCTCAGTTATAATAATGCTGATATTATTTCAGTCTAGAAATATTAGGCACCTTTTAGGCATGTATATCACAAAACAGGCAGAACAAGAAAGATGTTTAATCGCTTAGCCCCCAGAATACATTTTATTTAAGTTTTATTTTAAGTTCAAGAGGAATATGTATAAATGTTTTTGGTTATTTAAACAAATGTAAATGTATATATACATACTGTATATGGTGTGTGCAGTATTATAGAAAATTCTATAAAAGACAATTAATGTAAATAACCCGATTGTGCTCTTTTTTCCACCCCTTGCCCAAAAAGAATCGATAAAAGAATCGATAAGGAATCGAATCGATAAGCAGGAATCGATAAGGCATCGGAATCGTTAAAATCCTATCAATTCTCATCCCTACCCGAGTACATGTTCCAATTCAAAGTTCGCTTCTCACAAAGCACGGTCAAAATGCCCGGGTGTGACTTGATCCTCCCACTTTCCGGAGGATGCATCAGAGGAGACGTGTGCGTACTCTGGCCAGCCGATAGCGGAGGAGAAAATAAACTACTGTCAGTTGACTTTTTATAAATACTACTGTTGTTGAGTCACAAAATGTAATTTTATGATGTTTTCAGGCAAGAAGTTAGTAGTTTGAAAATCAAATCTGTGGTCGGTTTGTTATGATTCACCTAATAAAGATCTGCGCCGTAGATTTGAGGTTCTGCTGCTCAGTGAGCTCCGGAGCTCCGGAGCGCCGGGCGGTCAGCGTGCTGTGTGGCCTCCGACAGCATAACCAAACCTAACCCGACTAGCATCCAGGATTCATTTAACCATATTTAATAATTGAACATGTTTTGGTATGGATATAATGTGGTATATAAAATAATCATGTATATAAATATAAATGTGTTATGACAACTGACAATAAGTAGAAATGCCTAACATATTTTTTCTTTAAGTGTGATTTATAAGAGAAATTTAAGAAGATCGAGTAGGGATGATAAAATAAGGATGAAAGTAATTTAGTCCATCTTCTATCAATAACAGAGTAAGGCAAATAAAGAGTAGGAGAGGTTAAGGAAAGGGACAGCAAGAATGAGTGCAGATATTAGTACATTTATTGTGACTCAAGGAAAGAAGAAGCTGTCTCTTTGATTTAGTGTTATCTCATCTGCTACGTTGCCGCAAGCTCTGTGTGTGTGCTCATACATGTGTGGACATGTATTGTTTTACTAGCTGACTCCAAAGACCATTATTAATGCCCATTTCACTATTTTCAGAACAGTTTTAAAATTCAAATTACATTACATTTCTTTTAGCTGACGTTTTTATCCAAAGCGACTTACAATTCATATACAGTAGACGGCTACAGGGAGAAGTATCTCGATCAAGGACACAGCGACTAGGGTTGGGATTGAACCGCCAATCATCTGATTGAAAGATAGACCTGCTAACCATTGACTCACAACCCCTGACCTCTTACCTGTCATTTTTTAAACTTCAGTCTGACTGTCAAATTTTGCCAAAGCACATCTTTATGATCTGTGGTCCACACAAAAAGCTATCTGTCTTATGCACTATAATTATCAAGTCAAACATGATTTCCTTGGGGAAAATATAAAAACTAAGAAAAAAATATAAATACAAAAAATTGTAAATTAATAAATCAATTGGCAATGTGAGGAAATAATCGCTAATTAAAATAAACAAAGCAAATTGGCAAAAAATCTTTAATAACACCAACAGGGGAATCGGGGGCGGAGCTAAGAAGCCCCGGAAGCAGTAGCTGGCTTCTTAAACAGTCGAGTGGAGCGACAGCTCGGGACATGCAATAAGACGTCTACAAATCCGGAAAGGCAGCGCTACACTCTCCTGTTGTCTACTGTTAGCACGAGCACTAGAGGCGTCACTGCAGTATGCGCACGTGAAGCAGGAATTGTTTGTTGTGGTTGTTATAAGAGGTAGCTGGTTTTGTTTATGACGGATTGTGCGATGACTTTGTATTATTTACTAATCTCATGTTGGGGGAGGCACAGCTGGGATAACGGTGGTGAATATAATAGTCAGAATGCACTGGTGATTTTTCACTTCCTCCCACTTTTGCCTGGCTTAGTTCTTGCCTTTCCTACCATCCTTTCCTCCTTTCCTACCTTCCTTGCCTCCTTTTTTCCGTCCTTATTGTCCTTCCTTTCCTTTCCTGTGTGTATCAGTGGACACACAGACACACACACATTTCTCCTCTCTTCCCACAATGTATTGCATGTGTTACACAAGTTACCGTGGTTACAGGGCATGTGTGTGTGTGTATGTGTGTGTGTGTTCCTGGAGCTGCCCTGATTAGCTAATTAGTTGGACTGCTTCATCAGTCCAACTAATTAGGATCAAGCGGAATTTTTGTTGTTGTATATCGTCACTACGGCTACAACTATTACTCTTTAGGCATTTTCTGGTAAAGTAGCAAGGAATTATGGAAGCCTTAATGACGGGATAACTCCACCTCTTTTTTGACATTTCATTTTTTTTAAAGAAAACTAGAAAACTTTCTGAACTGTGATTAAACGCTCATTTCTTAACCTAAAAACATTTAAGGACATGTAACCGTTTAAAAAAGTCTTGAGCATCTCCTAATGTAAACAGCTTTAGGATCAGAGTTATGGTTCTGTCAAATCCAGAGGTTTCTAAAGGTTTCTTTCGGCAGATTCAGAGCTTTCTGTCTCTCACTCACAGGTGTTTTATGTTAGGCTAATTAGTGGCGGATCTCACACACTTGTTTATGATACATTGTAAGCCACACACACACAAACCAACGTTTGTGCGCACATGTGTGTCTTTAAATGGAGAGATAGAGGAGAACCAGCTTCAGAGTTTCTCAGGTCACATTTAACCCACAAAAAAGCAAACATATCGGCGCGTTTGGCTAAATCTTTCCTCTATTCATTCTACTATTTTGGTGATTTGATCATGTTTTTATTACAGGGTTTAACAAATGCTTTTGTAGAAAATCCACGTTTAGATCTTGTCTATCCTTCACCATGGTTTCTCCCTCTATTTTTTTATTTATCCTTCTCCTGTCTCTCAATTTATTTATTTATCTTTTTGGTTCTCATGTCTGACTTTTTACATTACATTACATGTCATTTAGTAGATGCTTTTATCCAAAGTGACTTACAATAAGTGCATTACAACCTAGAGTACAAACTAAGAACAACAAGAATACAGAAAGTAACATTTCCTCAACATAGTCAAACTACAAAAGTACCATAATAAGAGCCATTCAATTGCTACTAAAGTGCAAATCTGTGTTTTAGTCCAGATATAGTCGAAAAAGGTGTGTTTTCAGTTTCCGGCGGAAGATGTAGACACTTTCTGCTGTCCTGGTGTCAGTGGGGAGCTCGTTCCACCACTGAGGAGCCAGGACAGCAAACAGTCTTTATTTCGAGTGATTAGCTCGAGGTGTTTCCGAGCGGAGCGAACGTGCCGGGGTGTACGGTGTGACCATATCCCAGATGTAGACGGGGCCCGATCCGTTCAGAGCACGGTACGCCAGAACCAATGTTTTGAAGCAGATGCGGGCAGCCACCGGTAGCCAGTGAAGAGAGCGGAGGAGCGGAGTGGTGTGGGTGAATTTCGGGAGGCTGAAGACTAGTCGAGCTGCAGCATTCTGGATGAGCTGCAGAGGTCGGATGGACTTAGCAGGTAGACCAGCCAGGAGGGAGTTGCAGTAGTCGAGGCGCAAAATGACCAGAGCCTGGACCAGAACCTGCGCCGCCTTCTGGGTAAGAAGAGGCTGTATTCTCCTGATGTTGTGCATCATGTACCTACAGGAACGTGCTTGTTACGTCACATGGCTTAAGACCGCCCTCTTCCAGGAAGAGGGAGGGAGCAACACCACCTGAGAGGGATCAGGTAATCAGTGGGAGGGACATATGTACACCCAGAGGAAGTGTTCTGTCTCTCTCACTCAACCTCTGATTAACTTGGTATGGTGCCGAGGAGTAGGCCACCGTTTGTGTTCCTGCGGGTAAAGTTTGTAGGGGTTCTCTGCCATTTTTGTTGTATCCATTTTCTCCTGTTTTGTGGTCAGACAGGGAGGTCAGTATTGTTTTTCTTTTCTTCTCTGATAGGTCAGTGGGATCTTTTCTTTCTAGTTAGAATGGAGGTTTTGTTTGTTGTGTTGGCCTTAGAGACCCTGACGCCTATCTTCCCGTTTGTTCCACGTTATTCCACCTTTTGTTAAAACCCTACACCCTGTGCAATAAATCTCCCTTCTTTACTTATATACCTGACTTTATTGTTTGCCTCCTTTGTTTCCCCCTCAGCTTTATCCCTTGTTCGTATGTTGCGGCCTGTGGACCTCTAGAAAACAGAGGCCGTAACAGTGCTGTCGCAGCGATGTTGGCCGTCAGGGAGAGTTGACTGTCTAGCGTCACCCCGAGGCTCCTGGCAGTCAGGGTAGGGGCCAACACAGAGCTGTTGAGGGTGGTAGTCAGGTCGTGGGTGGGGGAGCCTTTCCCTGGAAGGAACAGTAGCTCGGTCTTGTCTGGGTTGATCTTCAGGTGGTGTGCAGACATCCACTGAGAGATGTCGGTCAGACAGGCAGAGATTCGCGCCACCACCTGCGTTTCGGACGGTGGGAACGAGAAGATCAGTTGGGTGTCATCAGCATAGCTATGTTAGGAGAAGCCATGCGAACGAATGACAGAGCCGAGAGAATTAGTGTACAGAGAGAAGAGGAGGAACCCCAGTAGTGAGAGGACAAGGATCAGATACAGATCCTCTCCAAGTTACCCGGTCGGTGAGGTAGGAAGAGAAAAGAGCGAGTGCAGTGCCTGAGATCCCCAGGTCCTGAAGAGAAAAGAGAAGGATCTGGTGGTTCACGGTGCCAAATGCGGCAGAAAGGTCTTGTTACGACTCCAACTGGCTCAGAGTGGGACGCAACATAAAGGCAGCGGGTTTGCGTAAATGAGGACGCAGTCACATCAACCCAGAACACAAAGTTATGATAAAAGTATTTATTAACAAGTAGCAACACGGGGACCAACAAGGACGTCAGTGGCACCAAAGAAAAGAACATAACAAAACCCACGTTCCCCCCTTTACAGGTGCTGTGCACCCAAAAGTACAGTTGGTGGTGCTCACTCTAACCTAGGGTATTAACAACAAGTAAACCTACGTGTATGTAGAATGTAAACCCCAGGGTATCTTACCTGTCCTTATTGACCCTGTGCGCCTAACGAAAAGGAATTAACAAAGACAACACAAAAATAGGCTGCTAACAAAAGAATCACTAGAGTTTCCCAGAAACTAAACAACAAACCAAAACACTAACACGCATTATAATACGGGTAGATGAAATCAAGCATTCCGATTGGTTGAGAGTGAGTCACGGGGTGTGGTATATTCAGCCCATAATGTACAGTACGGCCTGTTTACAGGGGCGCGTTTCATATCAATGCGCACTAAAACTAATGTTTAGCTTCGCGCGCCCGTCAGTTGTCATTTCAAATAAATCCTGCGGCTCCCTGCAAAGCTACTGGGCACCAAATCTCATTAAAGACGGCGTTGGAGTGAAATCCAGCTGGAGACGGCACTTCAACACCGAGCCACCCGCAAAGAGAGAAGAGTGGTCGATGTCATCAGAGACGAAGAGGACATGAGAAACGTTTCCCACGGATGATTAATGGAGATATACAAATCAACATAAGTTAAACCAGGGCTCTCAAGTTTTGAAGACAGGCAAGCGTGACATGACCAGCTACGGGAAAGTGACCAACGGCGAGCGTTTAGACGTGGGTCTGAGCTGGACTCCTCCACACAGAGCGCGGCTCATGTGGGCGCTGCGGCACATTCAAACATTAAATAGACCAGAGTTTTTTTAAGCGTGAGAAATATGAGTCAAGACCGAAACGCTCAATGCGTGACACTTGAGAGCCCTGATAAGTAAGTCTATCGAGTCCCAAGTCGCTCGTAACTAGTTTAGTAAACAGCATGTGTAGCTAACATAGACCCAGTGCCTACGAAACATTTAATAAAAATTATTTTATTGAAAGTGTCCCATTGTCATTGTTGTTATTTTAAAGGCAGCTTTCATCAAATGAGCAATTTGAATTAATGAGATGTTGTGAGAACTAGCTAACTATCTCCCCTCCTTTAGCTAGGCTAACAAATGTAAACAATGCTGTTTGTCCGTTAGCCACACGGACGGGGCTACTTTCACACGGAGGGGACTATTTTCTCTCGGCTACTGAAATGCGATGCATAACTTTGGTTGGCAACAACTATTTTGTGCTGAAAGGCAGCTTACTATTTACTTTTTATAATGTCGCTGGTGACCGTATTATAAAAGCAATAAGGGACTCAAGGCAGTACTTTTACGTCAATAAAGTACTATTCAAGTACGCGAATAATACGCGCGTCGGGCCTAACAACACCCTTGAACACGTACTTTATTGACGTCAAAGTACAGCCTCTCGTCCCTTATTGCTTAACTATAGCTGCCCATGCTCGCCAGAGCGCAACAGCAACCAAAAACCCAACCTCTCACTCTGAACAAACACAGGACTACTTAAAAGGGAATGGTGGATGGGGAATCAGGAACAGGTGTGATGATTGGATGACTGGAGCGGCCCACCCCTGAGGTTCAGGACCCAGCGGAGCGGCCGATCTCCGAGCCAGCGGAGTTGCCGACCCAAGTTCCCCGGGCCTCTGCGGCGGCGCCAGCTACCCCTGCTCTGTCTCCATCCCGGCCAGTCCCAGCTCCCGGTTCCCCGTCCCGGCGGGCTTCAGCCCCAACGTCCTCCCGGTCCCCCATAGCCCCATCCCCCTGAGCCCGGTCGCCCAGAGCCCACTCCTCCCGCGCCCGGTGCCCCAGAGCCCCCTCCTCCGCCCAAGCTCTCATGGGGAGAGGGGGAGTAGGTTAGGCCGGGAGGAGCCCCGGCCTAAATCAAATGATGGGGATATGTGGCAGCTCTCCCCGATCTGGCCTCGGATGCTGGCTGATTGACAATTAGTCAGCTGCTCTCACTGATCAGCCGGCAGCCGATGCTGCGGGTATAAAGAGGGCAGCAGAGCTGGAAGAGACGGAAAGGTGAGCAGAGTCATTGTGTTGCGGTCTGCTCAGCGTGTGTGTTGCCTCAATAAATATGTGTTCCGACGAAACCTCTTGGAGAGTGGCTGATCCTTGGTGCTGGGGGGGGCATGCTACCTGCTACAGGTGTATACCAGGGGTGCTCAATACGTCGACCTGCCAGTCGATCGTGGCATAGTATTGGTAGAGCGCATGACATTAAAAAAGAAAATGTGTCCCACCCCCCTGTAACTTTCTCTATAGCGCCAGATTACAGTGCCGCAGAGCTCCGACGCTGGCTTGTGCGCATCGGGGAGGAGCAGAGAAAATGTCACTACGGAATGGCCAGAGGGTTATGATGTAAAATCTCAGACAAATGAGAAGATGGTGTGTAGACTAGAGAAGTCACTATATGTTCCTCAACAATCGGGTCGAAACTGGAACAAAATGTTGCATGACTATCAATATGAAAACATGTTTGTACAGACACCAGCCGATTACTATGTTTATAAGAGAAACGGAACATGACAAGCTGATCATACTGATCTGGGTTGATGACCTGGTTATTGCAACCAGTGATGAGGGAGCTTTAAAAGCAGTAAAATAGATGCTTGCTGTGAAGTTCCAAATGAAGGATTTGGGCAGACTAAAGAACTTTCTTGATATCACTTTTGACCTGTGTAACCATGTCACAGCAGCGCTATGTTGACAAACTGCTTGAAAGGTTTGATATGCAGGATCTTAAACCCAGGTCGACACCTTAGTCCGAGTGAAAACGGTCCTCGGACTAACACAATAACCAGTTGTACTGCGTCGGTCAGTTGCATCACCTGCCCAATCTGCATCGCTGTAAGCAAACAACATTTTCTGTAGCACAACATTTTGTCATCTGTACCTTTCAAGTATTTCAGTACATGCTTAACAGTTGTGCACTGCTTGTCTGTCAGCTCACTGAATTGCTGTCAGTCTGGTGCATGAGGTTAGGTAGATTAGGCTACCCACCCAGCCAGCATGTCCATGTGGGGCCCATAAGGTTTACATTTGGGCTGCAGATGAGGGTCCCAAGTGGGTTTGTCCGCAGTTTCCACGGTGGCCCCATATGGATCTCAGGTGGGTACTGACTGGGCTACAAGTGGGACCCAGATAGGCTACATTATGGTTTTCAAGTGGGTTTGTCCGCAGTTTCCACGGTGGCCCCACCTGGGTTTGCCCATATGGATCTCAGGTGGGTACCGACTGGGCTACAAGTGGGACCCAACTTGGTGAGTTGCACAGAACCCATGTAGGCCCCATATCTTTGCCCACATGGGCATGAAGAGGGATGAGAAAATGAGTTACATATCAGACACATGTAGGCTTCACCCTGTAGGTTCCCATGTGGGCTTAATGGATTTTACCAGTTCAAGCTCAATTAAAGTGAACGTGTACACATGAAGCCCAACTGGGCAATTAATAATAATTTAAACATAATAAAGCTAAAAGTCTTGCACAGTTCCTCTTAAATAAACACAAAAAAATACAAAAAACACACAATATAAAGTTGCTTACAATGATTGTTTAATAAAACATTTAAACTGCTTTCGAAAATCTAACAAGCTCAAATCCAACCCAACAGTCGAACATAACGGTGCAGTTTAACCTACTGGCCTTGCTCTTGGCTCCGTATCCCACCCTCCAACCTTTTATTCATATCTCGTTGCGCTCTCGCCGTTCGGTTTCCCCCCCTATCACGGGCTCCAATAAACCACTTTGAGAGGGCCTTTTCCGCATCCTTCTTCGTCAGTCCGCTGGTCAACGCGTTCCTCTTTATTCCTCCTAAAAATAAATCACAAGAGCCATTTTAATAACACACCAAAAAAATAAATCGTAGCCTTCCTGAACTCAAAAACAGCTACATGTTCAATTTATTTCTTTACAGGAACTCACTGAGCAAAAATGTAGAACTCTGGTTAAACTTGACACTAGAAGAGTCACCTGGCAAAATAAATGTATTCCATCTATTTATTGCTTAACTGCTTTTTAAACTCATCCACAACCATTTTAACCATATTTTTAGAATGTTGTACATATACAGAATCAATCATGGAATGGAAATTATTTTTTAATGCAAAATGTTATTTCTAGAAATAAAGCTTTGTTTAAAAAAAACAATCATTGTGGAGTGCTATTTAAACCGCGCCCACCCCCCAAAAGAATGTCACCAGTCGCCACTGGTCGCTACACTACCATGGAGTAACATTTCTGTGATCATTACCGATGGTGCACCTTACTGGTGAGCAAAAATTGGAACGCTCATTTCTGTAAATTGGCTGCTTGAAGCTAAAACACCTGCAGCCATCACAGTAAACAGTGTTGTACATTTAAATACATCCACAGGAGAGCAAGTTATCTGTTCCTTGATAAATATAAAATTGAGTGTTTTGAACGGTAACATATGTAACTGTTCAGAGAAAAACGTGACAAACTATTGCTTTTCTGAAAAGATCTTGGAAAAAACACGGGCAAAATTCACTTGTTTTAAAGTTTACTTTGAACTCCTGTTTAAAATGTTCACGAGGCAATGCTATTTAACTCATAAAAATGTAAGTTATTATATACAGTTTGTTCATTGTTATCTGACTGAAGAAAGGCAGAATTAGTTACAAAATATATTATATTTGGTATAAAATTAATTGTGACAGTGAAAGTGTGTGTTTTCATGTAACTTTTCTGGTTTAAAAAATGTCAGAAGGAACTATTGGCCCGGCCCCCCGGGCATCTTTATTTGATCAAATTTGGCCCTCTTTGCAAAACGTTTGGACACCCCTGACTTATGTAGATCAGATATTTTGCCAAATTTCAGCATTTTAAGCTACAAAGATAAAGGAAGTTACATGAGGTAACAAACTGAAGTTTACCGTATATTACGTCGAAAAGACGCAGCTCTCGGAACTTGTTCTTGCCGTGGCGTCCAAAAAGGTTGAACTGGAGGGCCAAGTCATTGGACATTAGGAATGCCATCATTCTCCTGGTGGCATCATCCAATGAAGTACCTCCTATTTCTCCTACCATAGCAATCTGAGTGAAAGGCACAGGAAAGAAAGAAGAGTAATAGTTAACAGCTTAGATTAAAATACAAATTAAATTAAACGTGCATCAGTTTGAACTTACAACTCCAGACATGAACTCCGAGTCGCTGAGCTTCTCGTTCATGGCCTGCACATCTTGGATCGTGGTCAATGGAAATATCGCTCCTTTAGGTGGTTCCAACACTGGTACGACCACTTTCCCCAGAGAGAAAGAGCTAAACATAACCGAACTAGCAGCTTCAGTAAAGAGTCCCGCGCACGTTTCAGCTTCATGCCTCCTCTGTTCATCGGTCAGGGCATGTGATGCAGCGCCCGCTTCTCACCAATATAATGGCTCGGTCACACCGGCATAGCGCCGGACGGCGGATAATTTTTTAACAAATATGGATAAAAAGATCTGTGCGTCACTGTTCGTCCACGTTTTATGGTAAAGCTAACAATAACCCAGCGAGTTGACAGCGAATGCTGGCGTATTGCATACAGAACGTATACAGGGCGCATGCAGAACGCATATGTTTAAATAATCCAACGAATGCACAGCGTGTTGCTAGCGCGTGGAACACATGCAGCACGCATGCACCGCACGCGCCGGAGAAGCATAAACTAGGCTGACGCACACCTAGCAAACGACAACGCACGAGCCAAAATTGGTTATGTTTTCGAGCGTTGGCCGTGCGTTGCGCCGGTGTGACCGAGCCATAATGCACAGGTTAGCTTCTCTTGCCTTGGTTTAGCTATCCCTGCAGCTAGCGGAGTCTGCCGAAGCCAAGCTCCACTATGGCGCCATACTAAGCGTGTTTATTCCCTTAAAGGTTTTGTAAACTACATTTTGCACACATAAAACAAACTGTAAAGCACCACTCGTGCTGACAAAAAATTTGTCTTACCTTAGTTACGCCTCGACAGTGGAAAGGAGACGACTCAGACGAGGACGAGGAGCAGTTTGAGCGCCAAAAGTTAGGGAGCTGGTTTTCAAATAACATATCCATCCGCAGAGAACCCAATTAGGTCCTGCGTCTAATCTTTAAAACCCAAATATTAGCAACGCGTGTGACGATTATGGTGGAACTCTAGTAATACATGTACACGCTATGAATATTACTTGTCGGAATTAGGTATAAACAAATTTAATTTAACGATCACAAACTGAATTTGATGTAGGACTATTTGGTGAAGCGGATGGTTACAGTGGGGCGAAACCGTGCCCATATGTGGCGGAAATAGGCCGTACACTGTTTTCGTTTCAACCCGCTCCACAGTCGCGCATCGACACGATCTTTAGCTCATAAAAAAGAACGAGTTGTGCTAACCTACCAAAAAAAAGTTTGTCGCTGAATTTCCAGTCCATTGTCGATGCGAATATGTTTTATGCAGAACTATTTTCATCATAATGTTGGGCGCGTGTGGTGCCACGGTTCGACACGTGATCGTTCTACACCAATGAGGGAGCTGCTTTTTGTCAACAGAACGGCAATATGGCGGCTCCCGTGTTTAGATTCACCGTTAAAAACACCCGAACATCCTCAAAAGTGGGCTAAATGTCAATTTTGTAGTAACTTTTCGTAGGAACATTTTGAAAATCCAGTGTATTTTATACTCTGGTGCATTGTGTTACCCTTTAGACATTGTTGTAAAAATGTACACATAAAAAAAAAATATAAAATCCTCATACAATATTTTTTTTCAACTTTTTTTTCAGAAATGTCCTAAACAACCCTTTAAATGCCAATTGAACTATTTGAATGAGTCATTACAAAAATAAATGTGTGTGTGTGTATATATATATATATATATACTCCATTTATGTGTGTGTGTGTGTGTGTGTGTGTGCTAATTTTTCAATCAACATCTGATTTATCAATGTTACATTTATTGTGCAAACTACAACAACATTGAAAACTTCAACGACAAAAGAGAACAGAACAAAAGGAAATGCTGCCATCCCAGAATGCATGGTTTTATACTGCAATGACAGTGAGATTACATTAATGAAATCGCTAATAAATACAATTTTTTTCTGACATTCTTGTTCTAATGATACCCATTTATTTTTTTATTACGCTAAGATGCAAAGACATTCCAACATATTTTCAAAATGTTTAATGGATATTTTCAAAGATAACATTTCTAGGCAAGCTGTAGTACCAGCAAAGTGTCCAGGGATTTTTCTTCTACCGCAGTATCTGAAAATCTAAGCCCCATTTACATTGCCTTTTCAAGATGGAAACTCTAAATGTCTGCCCCATCACTTGTATCTGACCCAGAGGTGTGAGGATAGCGCAGAATTGATCTGGCTCTGAGGTAGTATCAGAGGCAGGGTGTGAGGAGTCCAGCTGCTCCGTAAGCTATAAGAGCAGAGGATGAATAGAGGCCGATGGTGCTGTTCAAACACTGGGCATGCTGCAAGTCTTTAAGTTTACTCAGAGCTGGCTCACTATGTAAAAGCAGACAATGAGGAAATACTTCTCAAGTCTTGTTTTTGTGTGTGTAAATCAACCAAGACCTATAGGTAGACTTTCTTTCTTTGCACAAATGTCATGCAAATTCTGTCTGAAAGCGCGGCTTCAAATTCCTTAAAGGCTTTAATTGTGGGTCCCATATTATTAAAACCAATTGGGCCCCGGTGTCTCCCTGTTCCATACCATGCCCACTTAGCCCATTTATATTCCCTATAGGGCCCATGTCCATGTTACCCAGTTCCAGCCCAGACTCACTTAGACCACATATGTACTTTATGGGGCCCATTTAGCCAGCCTATGTGGGCTCCTCATGTGGCACCCATGTAACTAAAACCAAATGGGTCCCACCAAATTAGCCCTGTTCATGCCCATGCCCACTAACATCCCTTACGGGGCCCATACAGCCAGCCCACATGGGCTTCACATGTGGGGCCCATGTAACTGAAACCACATGGGACCCCCAACATTTGCCCAGTTCAAGCCCATGCCCACACAGTACCCACATAGCCCATATATAACCCTTGTGGGGCCCACATGGACATGCTGGCTGGGCACTGCCTCTGTATTTTCTGTGGTCACCTATCTGATCATCAGTGTAATGCAACTTTGGTTCACAAGGCGTCGACCAGTCTGACCACGGAGGCAGTAGGTCGGCCCACGTAAATTTGTCCATAAGGAGAGAGGGAAAAGGAGAAAGCAGCGCAGTGTATCCTAAAATGTCCCCCAGCAGCCTATAAGCATATATAGTGGCTGGACTACAGCGAGCCAGCCCTTTTTAAAGATGAAAGTGTGGTTAAATTTGGTGACTCTGTATGCCCCCTTGACCGAAAGTGGAAGCTGGTTCCATAAAAAAGGAGCTTCATAACTAAATTCTCTGACTGGCTCCCATCTTACCAGGGTGGCCGCGGTTCCCTAAAGTCTTAAATCGCTTTTCCTAAAATTAAGGACTTAAAGTCTTAAATTCAGATATGAAATGATATATGAAATTTTATTTGTCCCACAGTGGGGTAATAACAAATAAAAAAAAATAAAAAAATCACATCAGCGCATGAATGAAAATAAATATAAAACACAATACTAAAAAAGTAAATACTAAATATAAAAGGGGGGATATAAAGTAAAGTGCTGAGTTTGCCAGGATCTCCAGCGATCTACTGCAGTTTGTTGTGCAGCCCGACAGCAGCAGGAAGGAAGGACGGACTTGTGTTGCCTCTCCTTCAGACACCGGGGGTGAATCAGCCGGTGGCTGAAGGAGCTGCGAGAGGATCATGCATGGGGTGGGAAGTGTGGTTCATCAGAGAGGATGGCTTTGCCATCATCCTCCCATCCCCCACCACCTCCCCAGTATCCAGAGTACACCCCAGCACGCTGCTGGCCTTCTTTATCAGCTTATTCCTGTCAGCCGCTGCCATGCTGCTGCTCCAGAAGACTTGTTACAGCCTCTCGGTTTTCTAAGGGGGCACCGGTCACAACATACACATAAGGGATATGGCTAAGGGGGAAACAAGGAGGCAAACAATAAAGTCAGGTATATAAGCAAATAAGGGAGATTCATGTCACAGAGTTTAGGGCTTAAACATAGGGTAAAATAACAGAATCTAAAGGAAAAAAAGGCATCAGGGTCTCCAAGGCCAACACAACAAACAAAACCCCCATTCTAACTAAAAAGAAAAGATCCCACTGACCTATCAGAGAAGAAAGGAAAAACAATACTGACCTCCTTGTTTGACCACGAAACAGGAGAAAATGGACACAACAAAAATGGCAGAGAACCCCTACAAACGGTGGCCTACTCTTCAGCACCATACCAAAGGAATTAGATGTCGAGAGTGAGAGTAAGAAACACTTCCTCTGGGTGTACATATGTCCTGCCCACTGATTAGCTGATCCCTCTCAGGTGGTGTTGCTCCACCCTCTTCCTGAAAGAAGGCTGTCTTAAGTCACATGATGTTACACTACTCCATAAAAGATGGCTGATGCCACCACAGAGTTAAAGAAGGTCTTCAGGAGTGCTCCAAAGGACCTCAGTCTCCTCAGCAGAAAGCGAGCTGCATTATGTGTCGGAAGTCTTTCCGGCGGTGTAATCTCACTTGCAGAGCGAAAAGCACAGACTACGCAAAGGCGCGCCAGCAGTACGCTGTTGCTAGTTTCTGCTCCACCGCTAACAACGATCTTAATGGTACAACGCTGCATGTCACCAGCGCTGTGTATAAAAAAAGAGTTTGTCACCAATGTCCAAAAATGTGGTGCGTTAGTCATTCTGTTTGACGAGACTCTGAACTAGACAACCAAAAGCAAACAACTGGACATGTGCGTTATTGGTTAATTGGCCATGTCCAGTCAAGATTTCTATGGAACACAGTTCATAGGCCAAGCAACTGCCCAGGACCAAACTACTTCAGCATTTCAAAATAAGTCTGCCATAAATACATATGTATTAACCAACCTATTATATAAGTTAGTGTATCATATAGTTAAGCTTTACTAATTTGTCAAGTGAATAACGGTTATCGATGGGGAACTACACATTAATTGGACTAAGTAAAAACAGCTAAATTTAGTTTTAGAATGTAGTAGAATCTGGTGTTTACCGATCAATACGTCTAAATAGTATACACTGTGGCTATAGGGATGGCTCACGTTGCATAATTTGTAAAAATAGTATTCATTCATATTCATCCTGTCCATTTTGACATTAATGTGAAGTGGTGGTGTCAAAAAAAGATGTGTTGACTGTTTGGCTAATGTCTGCGTTTTCTTTTCTTTTTTCCAGGAGTGTGTGTAGCAGCTTGACCTAAGACATATGAGTTATATCTCAATGGAACACATGTCAACTGTTTTTTTTGATACAGTATAAAAATGATTGTTTTCCTAGTATATTCACAAAAGCCCAGGAGTAGACTTATGAACTTGTGCACAAAAATCCATCACATAGAGATGAGAACACACACACCTCCAGAAAACACTTACACACTGCTGTCTACTCTCTGTCCATGATGAGTCCTCCACATACTGCAACCCATCCATCTGTGTCTCTCTCTCACTCACACACACACACACACACCTTATTATATGTAAATGTGTTTGCATTTTAAAAGCAGCTGTAATCGTGATTTATTTATGTTATTTTATGGATGTTTTTGTTGAAAAGGAACAGTATTGTTTTTTATTTACGTACTTGGACTTTATAAGCATTTGTTCATGGGACCTAAATGTTCTAAAAATATTGAATTAAATAAATATAATTTTGAACATCAATGACATTTTTGTGTTACACCAAACTGTTAATTTTGAACAGACATCAGTGTGTTTACTTGAAAAGATTAATGTATATTTCCACTTTTGATTTGTATTTCCATCGTAAATTGGGTCTTACATTTTATTTACACGTGGTTGTTTATTCCTGTAGACACCCTGCTTACTTTTAAGGAATCTAGGAACCACAAATAGCTCCGCATTCAGTGAACGCAGCTCTCTAGTTGGGCAATATATAGGGCTACGAGCTCCTTGAGATATAATGGTGCATTGTATTTGCCTTTTCAAAACATTTTCCCTGCAGTCAAAGAACAGTTTGCTCTAAAGCACACTTCTTTATTAACTGGGTCGTCTAGCAGAAATAGCAGAAACGGCACCATAATTTACATTTGTTTAACCACAATGGTATCAAATCGTATTTTAATCATGACAATAATGAGAATATTGCATGCAAAGGCAATAGAAGGCAATGAAGAATGCTTTAGAGAGAACCAATGGATGAAATTGACTGTGATCCAGGACATAAATGAAGTCCTAATGTAACATATAAACATGTAATACAATTTGCATTAGCACATAGAGGGAGTCTTAGTGTATTTATCCTATGTTTTCAACCCTTGCAACTGCACTTTATTGTCTTTACAAATATTTTACCAATAAAAAGAAACTGTTACATTGATACGTCCCATTGTTATCGATTCACCTGATGACATTTTGATATTGGAAGGAGCCATCTGGTAATACATTTTCGATTATCTCAGCTGATTTAAAATATTGCTTGACCACAAGTCTTTCATAATAATGAAGAAGACATGGATTTCATATATGGATTTTGGATTTTCAGATATGGAGGTGGAAAGAAGGAAGAAAATATTTGTCTACAAAAGAGACAGGAAAAGAAAGTAGCTGATGAAAGAAAGAAGCAGATGGGCAGAAAAATGGGAGACAAAATCAAGAATTTGGCAGTGAGAGAACTAGAGCGAGATGGATAGAAACCGACAGATGAAGAGAAGAAAAAGAGAAAGCAAGAACAAATTCAGAAATCCATTGGTTAGATAGGACAAAGAGAGAAAAATGAATGAACATACGCTGTGGGAAATGTGGCGAGGGGGGGGGGAACACTTCATATTTTTTGTTTCTTCATTCCCCCACCGTATTCCTAAATTACAAGCATGGGTACACAGTTCCACTTTAAAGACCCAAACCTCCAACGGCAACTTCAAATCCTACTCAGCTACTGAACCGAAAGATCAAATAGCTGACCACTCCAATGTCATTATGCTGTTATACATTTATTTTCCTTTACTTGATGGGCTGTTTCCAAGAACTCAGCGTCAACTAGTGCCTTAAAGGCAAATTTGGTATTTGTGATATCGGGCTATACAACAACAAAAACATTTTATTTTTTTTATAAATGTACACTGCTAAAAAGAATTAAAGGAACACTTTGAAAACGTATCATATCTCAATGTGAAAAAAAAACTATGTTGGATATCTATACTGATATGGACAGTTTAATGTCTTAGGAACGAAAACAATGCCACATGTAAATAAAAGTTTACAGTCTACAGAGTTAAATTTTATAGACGTCCCAAAAATCTAAGTGAAAAAATTATGTGTCATGCTAGTCCATTTTGCCAAAATTACATTTCTGCAACTCAAAATGCTTTTCAATATCTTATGGGCCCCACGTGCTTGTATGCATGCTTGACAATGTTGCGGCATGCTACTAATGAGACGACGGATGGTGTCAGGTGGGATGTCCTCCCAGATCTGTCTAAGGGCATCAATGAGCTCCTGTAAAGTCTGAGGAGCAACCTGGCGGCGTCTGATGGACCGCAACGTAATGTCCCAGAGGTGTTCTAATCGGGTTAGGTCAGGTGATCGTGAGGGCCATTCAATTGTATCAATTTCTTCATCCTCCAGGTACTGCCTGCATACCCTTGCCACATGGGGCCGGGCATTGTCGTGCACCAGCGTAGGGTCTGACCATGGGTTCAAGGATTTTATCCCGATATCTAATGGCAGTTAGACTGCCGATCTCTAGCCTGTAGAGGTCTGTGCGTTCCTCCATGGATATGCCTCCCCAGACCATCACTGACCCACCACCAAACCGATCATGCTGAACAATGTTGCAGGCAGCATAGCGTTTGTGGTAACCTCAGTCACGGACACGGACCACGAAGTAGGGTATATCCAGCGTTGCTTTATATGCAAGGAGATAGGTGGCAAATACAAGGTGTACTCAGGTACGATGCTCCAGTCTACCGAGCCCCCCGGAAGTGCTAAACAGGTGTTCTTTATACCAGTACTCCCCCTAGTGGTATCACAACAGACTGCTATACAACACTCCTCCCCCACTAAATTACCACATTCCCCTAATACGAATCAACTTGTTAAACTAAGCTAATCTAGTGTCATTGTCTGTCAAACCCCTTAACGTTAACCCCATTTCTATCTGGCATATACACTTACAACTGGCACATTCAATTAACGTTAACACAACAGTGATTAACCAACAATCAGTCGGTCTGGAGGCTTCCGAGCACGCTGTGACCTGCGCACCATCTCCAGAGCTGGAGCTGTCACTGCCGGTGTAGGTGTTGTGGTTGGTTCAGGTGACGGGGTCACAGGCGGTGTCTGTGGGTCGACAGCCAACTGTCCTTCCTCTGCAGGGGCCGCAGACACTTCCCCGAGTGCCCTTTCCTCAGGTGATACTCCCACAGTCGGCTGGCTCACCAGGGGGAACTCTGAGGTGCTGACGATCTCTGGGCTGACGTCATGACGTAGGCGGACGTGGTCTTGATGTCTGCGGCACACTCGTCCATCCGTCAGCTCCACAACATATGAGAGAGGACCTCTCTGCGTCAGGATCACCCCCGGTAGCCATTTCTGACTCGAGCTGCAACTGAAATTTCTCACATAGACATGGTCACCTGGTTTCAGCTGTCTCGCTTGCGCATGTTGATCATGTCCCTCCTTCTGCTTCTCCTGCTTCCTCATCACCGTGGCCTTTATGTCTGGACGCAGCATGTCCAACTTTGACTTCGGCCTACGCCCCATCAACAACTCTGCGGGAGCACGAGCCCTAGTAGTCTGCGGTGTCAGACGGTATTTAAACAGGAAACGGGAAAGCCTGGTGCTTAGAGTGTCCCCCTCCATCCGCTTCAGACCCTCCTTCACCGTCTGGACAGCACGCTCCGCCAAGCCATTCGAGGCTGGGTGGAAAGGAGCTGTACGAACATGACGAATTCCATTCTGCTCCATGAACTCACCAAACAGCTCACTGGTAAACGTCCGACCATTATCCGTGACCGGCAACCCATAAGTTGAGAATATTTGCCTGAGCTTGTCTATGGTTTTGGGGGCGGTTATGTTGCTCATGATGTGCGCTTCTATCCACTTGGAGTGTGCATCCACCATAATGAGAAACATCTCCCCCATGAACGGACCAGCAAAATCCAGATGTAGTCTAGACCAGGGGTGTTCTGGCCACACCCAGGGATGCAAAGGGGCTGATGGTGACATGTGCTGATTAGACTGACATTGTGTGCAGGATTTTACCTCGTTCTCCAGGTCTAAATCCATCTTTGGCCACCAGACATAAGACCTCGCCAGGCTCTTCATTCGCGACACCCCCTGATGGGTCTCATGGAGCTCCTTCACAATCTGGCGGCGATCTGGAGGAGGAACAACTACTCTTGCACCCCAGAAAATGCAGCCATCCTGTAGGCTGAGTTCCGTCTTGCATTTGGCATATGGTCTCAATTCCTCACTGTCAACCACACTGGGCCAGCCCTGTAACAGGTAAGTCTTTACTCTGGACAGCACCGGGTCTCTCTCTGTCCACTGCTTGACTTGGGCTGCCTTTACAGGAGTCTGTGACAGCTTCTCTAATGAAAACAGTCTCCAGAGGTACGTATGTTGAGACCGGTGTCTCCGGCAATGGCAGGCGACTCAACGCGTCCGCGTTCGCATTGTCCTTCCCTGCTCTGTACACTATGCTGTATTGGTAGGCTGACAAGATGAGTGCCCACCGTTGGATTCTGGCTGAGGCTAGTGGTGGAATGCCGCGCGTTTCACTGAACAGGCTCATCAGGGGTTTATGGTCAGTATAGATCTTAAACACCCGCCCATATAAGTACTGATGGAACCGTTTTACTGCAAAAACAATGGCTAGACCTTCTTTGTCTAACTGTGAGTAACCGTTCTCTGCAGCCGTCAGTGTCCGTGAAGCAAATCCCACAGGCTTCTCCGAGCCATCTTCCATGACATGCGAAAGGACTGCCCCCACTCCATATGGCGAGGCATCGCATGACAGCACAATGTCTCTATCGGGATCATAGTGAACGAGCAGCTTTGCTGAGTGAAGGAGTTCTTTTACCTCTTTAAACGCTTCCTCCTGCTCCGCGCACCACTGCCACTTTGTGTCATTGTGAAGCAGCTTGTACAGTGGGGCTAACACTTTCGATAGATCCTGCAGGAATTTTCCATAGTAATTCACCATACCCAGGAATGAGCGGAGTTTGGTGACGTTCTTAGGGCTTGGAGCTTCCTTGATAGCCCTCACTTTGTCCTCAACTGGACGGAGCCCCTCTGCCGTGATCGTATGTCCCAGATAAGTCACCCTCTCTGCCATAAACACACACTTTTCCCGTCTCAGGCGCAGCCCTGCGTCTGAAAGTCTCTTGAGCACCTGCTCTAAATGTTCCAGATGCCTAGCCTCAGTAGCCCCTGTGATTAATATGTCATCTAAGTACACGGCTACATGTGGAATCCCTTGCAATAGAGTGTCCTTTGGAAAATGGCCGGGCTGGACGCCATTCCGAACACTAGGCGATTGTACTTGAATAATCCTTTGTGTGTATTTATTGTGACATACTGTTTTGAATCCTCATCCAGTAGTAGTTGCTGGTAAGCATGGCTCATATCGAGCTTTGTGAACAGCTTACCTCCCGCCAGTGTTGCAAACAGGTCGTCCACCCGTGGCAACGGATACTCCGTCAGCTTTGAGACTTGATTCACGGTCAGCTTGTAGTCTCCACAAATCCTTGCGGTTCCATCGGCATTCAAAACTGGAACGATGGGCGCCGCCCACTTTGAAAACTGAACAGGCTCCACGACGCCAAGCACCTGCAACTGTTTCAGTTCTTCCTCCACCTTGCTTTTCATCGCATAGGGTACCTGTCTGGGCTTAAAAAAACGTGGCGCTGCCTCGGGGTCAACATGAAGCTTCACAGTCAAACCCTTCAGTGTGCCCAGTTCGTCTCTGAACACATCACTGTAGCGCTAAAGAATGTCCTCTGTAGTGTGAGCGTACTTAATCTCATGCCAATTCAGTTTAATTTTGCGCAGCCAGTCCCGACCCAATAAACTAGGCCCCTTACCCTTGGCTATTACAAATCTGCCTTGAGCCCTCTGACCTTCAGCTGAAATGTTCACATCTAACACCCCCAAATGAGGTATGACCTGACCAGTGTATGTCCTTAGTCTTAGCGGTGATGGCTTAATAGGAGGTGGCTTGTGCCCCCATGTCCTCCTATAGGTCTCCTCACTGATGACTGATGCTGTAGCCCCCGAATCAATTTCAAACACTATGTCCTTTCCTTCAACAGTCACTGTTGCATAATAGGGCATAGACGGCTCCTCATTGGTATCCACAGCAAACATGTTGAATGAACAGGCTGCAGCTCCTTCATCTCCTTCCAGATAATGGGTGGTCGCTTGATTCTGCTGGGCTTTCCATTTCTCATTCTTTGGCCTATTTTCCCCGCTCCTGCACTTTTTCGCTTAGTGTCCCTTTTTATTGCAGGCATGACATACCGCTTCTTGGAATTTGCACTCATTTGCATAGTGTGCCCCTCCATTCCTTGCTGGTCTTACCGCCTCTCTCTTCACGTGGTGCAACGCCTGTGATGGCGATCCCATCTGACCACTTTGAATGTCCTTGGCATTATTTGCCGCCATTTCCATCCCTTGCGACATTTCCAGTGCCTTCTTGGAATTTAATGGGGATTCCCCCAGCAAACGGCGCTGAATGGCGTCATTATTAGTGCCGCACACTAATCTGTCCCGGAGCATGTCATCTAACACTGCCCCAAACTCACAATGTTCCGACAGCTGCCGTAATTCTGCAACAAAGTTAGCTACAGACTGACCTGACTTCCTAAACGTGTTGTGGAACTTGAACCGCTGGACAATTACCGATGGCTTCGGGTTATGGTGGTTCGCCACGAGCCGGACCAGGTCAGCCTATGGAATTTCCCCCGGTTTCCTCGGTGTGGCTAAATTCCTTATCAGCTTGTAAGTCCTTGCCCCACACACACTCAGGAGAATGGAGCGCTGTTTAGCTTCCTCTGTTGCTCCATTAGCAGCGAAAAAGTGTCCCAACCTTTCTTCGTACTCCGTCCAGTCCTTGTCCCCTTCCACAAATTCACCGATTGTTCCAAACGTCGCCATCTAAACCCACGGCTCTCCTGCCGCTCCTGGTACTCCGAGCTCCTCCTCGCTGCTTCCACTCACGGGGATAGCCCCTAGCTTGCACACTGTTTCCTCTTTAGCTCACGCTAACAAAAAAACGGAATGGAAAAAACAAACAAACATCTTCCATTCATCCTCGTCGCCAAAATATGTGGTAACCTCAGTCACGGACACGGACCACGACGTAGGGTATATCCAGCGTTGCTTTATATGCAAGGAGATAGGTGGCAAATACAAGGTGTACTCAGGTACGATGCTCCAGTCTACCGAGCCCCCCGGAAGTGCTAAACAGGTGTTCTTTATACCAGTACTCCCCCTAGTGGTATCACAACAGACTGCTATACAACAGCGTTCTCCTTGGCTTCTCCAGACCTTTCACATCTATCACAGGTGCTCAGGGTGAACCTGCTCTCATCTGTGAAAAGCACAGGGCACCAGTGGCGGACATGCCAATTCTGGTGTTCTATAGCAAATGCCAATCGAGCTGTACTGTGCTGGGCAGTGAGCACAGGGCACACTACAGGACGTCGCGCCCTGAAGCCACCCTCATGAAGTCTGTTTCTGAATGTTTGGGCATTCACACCAGTGGCCTTTCTGGAGGTCATTTTGTAGGGCTCGGGCAGTGCTCAACCTGTTCCTCCTTGCACAAAGCAGCAGACATTGATCCTGCTGATGGGTTGAGGACCTTCTACGGCCCTGTCCAGCTCTCCTAGAGTAACTGCCTGTCTCCTGGAATGTCCTCCATGTTCTGGAGATTGTGCTGGGAGACGCATCAAATCTCCTTGCAATGGCACGCGTGGATGTGCCATCCTGGAGGAGTAGACAATCTGTGCAACTTCTGTAGGGTTAAGAAATCGCCTCATGCTCCCAGTAATTACTCTAGCTAAAGCCAACACTAATGGAAAAAACAGTCAAAGCGATCAAGAGGGAGAAACTTGAAATGGCCTCCACATGCAAAACCAGTCCTATTTTGGTTGTCCACCTGTTGTTAATTCCATCAACACCAATGCAGCTGAAACTGATTAATAACCCCCTCTGCTACTTAACTGATCAGATAATTGTCAAAAAAGTGCAATTGAATTCATGCCATACCCTGATAAAAAAGTGTTCCTTGATCTTTTTTTTTGGAGCAGTGTATATATATTTTTTTAATGATATTTACCTGGTATATTTCAGGCCTTATACACACAAAAACACAGGTGGTTTGCGTTACTCAGGGTAATAAAACGTTGAATCCGGTTGAATAGTGGAAGAAGTACATATATCTTGTACTAACATTGTACAAATGGTTTCCATGTAAAAGTCATGCATTCAGAATGTTACTTCAAGTGAACACATTATTTTTGTATATGTTAGAGAAGGCTCGCTTTTAGCGCCCGTCTCTTAAGGTCCTCCCCAAAAACATGACATGCTTAATTGTATTTTGCTGCGGTAAATAAAGCTTTGTTTTTATATAATGTTAGCTCAGTATTTTTGCATAACACAAATGGTACATTTGTGAGAAATGAACTCCAGAGTCCAGGAAAGAGGAACGAATTGTTTTTTATGATCAGTGGTGGTTTTAACATGTTGTATCATCATCATCATCAAGAAGGTATTTGCTTGGGGCCTATTTCGCACAAGGAATAGAGCATCTGTGTTGTTAAAAAAAAAAAATGTTAATCCTTTTTTGTTTCTTATCATTCCAAAAGAATGATCAGCTGTTATAGATGAAAATGAATGTATTCCTCTCTGGGAATAATCAAATTTAATATCATTGCCATTACTGATTACCATCACATTTCTCTTCACAGTACACCACATTATTCCACCTTGAGAGTTTTCGAGAAGGGTGGGCAGCTCTATAGCCGGTTGTAGTCAGGAACAAGCCATTAGAGACGTTAATTAACTAAGTCCAGATGGCCACTATATTTCAGGACATTTTTATATTTAATTAAAAATAAATATGCTGTGATTTGCTTAGCATGTTTGACCACCATTCAATTCAGTTTATTTGTATAGCCCAGTTTCACAAATTTGTCTCAGAGTGCTTTACAGTCTGTACACATAGACATCCCTGCCCCAAAACCTCACATCGGATCAGGAAAAACTCCCAAATAACCTTTCAGGGGGAAAAAGGGGAAGAAACCTTCAGGAGATCAACAGAGGAGGATCCCTCTCCAGGATGGACAGACGCAATAGATGTAATGTGTACAGAAGGACAGATTTTAGAGTTAAAATTAGGGCTGTTAGCGTTAACGCGTTAATCTATGCGATTAATTTGGCCGCGTTAACGCACTAAAATATTTTAATGTAATTAACGCAACTTTGTTTACTTCCGGTGTTTGTTGATGTTTTTGCACTTTTCTGAGTGTCAAGCCGCGGCAGTGTGTCTGACACTGTTTCCATTTTCAAAACTATGAGTTTTCCGCGAAAATATCGAGCAGAAATCAGTTTCAATTTGTGGATTAATAAATCGTGTTTCCTCCTGCGCCTTCTCCCTCCCGGCTGCTGCTCCGCTCCACAGACACAGACACACCGTCACCCGACACGGAAATAACTCGTCACACGAAACCTTCACCGTGATTGGTCA
This sequence comes from Liparis tanakae, assembly GCA_036178185.1. Lineage (NCBI taxonomy): Eukaryota > Metazoa > Chordata > Actinopteri > Perciformes > Liparidae > Liparis > Liparis tanakae. Next base: position 16,763,737 of record CM070095.1, on the reverse strand, counting down.
AACCGTTTGTCTGTCAACATTTTGTGAAAAAACAACCAATGAACACTCAACCCTAGTTAAAATACATTCAATTAATTTGACAGAGTGCACTAGCCCCCAGTTCAGAACAATGGCAGCTTGATAGGCATGCCTCACTATCTGTCTTTGGGTCTTTACCTAGAGAGTTATTTTTAATCTTCATTTGTTCATACGCCAAAACATACAATTTTAACGTTGGGCGTAATAGTCCACCTTTTCTCTCCCTGACAAACAGTAATTTTTATCAGCTCAGCACTGCATGAGGGAGAGGTCCTCCTGCGGCCAGTGCCCATGCTACTACAGGGAACAGGCTGGCAGGTAAACGGGCTTTAATGCCAAGACAATTGTTTGAAAACTAACACAAAGCTTCCGGTAAGAAGACTTCTGACTTGGACAAAGCACAGGTCACTTTTCCTCTGTTTACCTGTCACCTGTTAGTCAGTCTGATCTTGGACCAACTTTCCTTGTACTATGTAAGCCCACTTGCATGGCAGGTTAACAATGAGTTAAAATACTCACAGGTGCAGGATCCTTGCTGTGAACCATTGTCTTTCTCTACACCTGCAGACTGTGTGCCATTTCTGGACATTTTTAGGACTTACACGTTTTTTGTTTAAAGTTTCTGCCAAGTGGCGCAAAGCCTACATGATGCTACATAATCAGAATGAGTTAAAACTACGTTGTTTCATACAGTAGCTTGTGCACATTGAGTAGTCTCTGGAGTCCTCTTTTGCACACAGAGCGGAAACCAATCTTTAGCTTGGGAGATTAAAACATGACGGACATATAGGGCATGATTCATGATTAATAATATGTTGAATATATAATAATATGTTGAAACACCACACAGTAAGTGGTAATCCGCCTGTGCATGTCTGTTTTAATAATTCTTTTACAGAAGCAGCTGAGCTTGTTACATGTTTGAATATCCTTGATCATAAGGATCATAATGTTACATACTGTATCAAGTTCTTGATATAGTTATCAGTTTTACATTCTGAGTAAGGAAATGGACGCGTGTTGTGAGTCTCACAGTCAATGCATGAGAATTGACAGCCCTGCAATTTGTAGATGGAAGAGATAACATTGGCCCTGATGCAATATCCACTCGTAGAATTGTTCTGCTCCCTGCTTTTGGATCTCAGTATCCTGATATCGGAGACAAGTCTAGGGGAACATCCTCTGTTGCATCATCACCCACATATTCATAAGCACATCTTTGAGATGGAAACTTATATTTTACCCCCTCCCGTTGCAGTCCTCGGCCGTCTTATTCTTTTAAAGCCATTTTCATATTGCACATGCAACTGTTAATAATGATTGCAATGTATCTACTAGAGATGCACCGATCAGGTTTTCTGGGCCGATCACCGATCACTGAAATCAGTATCTGCCGATCACCGATAATACCGATCACCGATCACTGAAATCAGTATCTACCGATCTGAAAATACTGATCACTGATCACAGTGTCGTTTGAAGCATTCTGTTTATTGTGTAGCATTATTTATGAATTAGACAACATTGGTTTTGTATTTTACGTATTTAAATAACGAGACGAGAGAGTATCATGAATTTAGAACAGTCCGTTTTATTGCAGGGAACGTGCAACATTGCAGTGTATTAAAGCTCTTTTGCTGACAATAAAATGTGTAAATATTAAAACAATAATAAAAATATAAATCTTTAAATGAAAATCACAACAATAGAACAACATGTGCAACATTACACTCTCTAGAGGCTCTCAATAGAACTTGGAGCTTAGAGGAGGAGATAACAAATAGAACTAGAAAATGCATTTCCTGCTGAAAATGCGTTGGAATGCTAAAAGTTTGAAGCTGAAAAGTAAAAACGAAATTGCTGAAAAAGGTTTGAAAATAGCTGAAAATGTCTGAAAATAGCTGAAATATTAAATGAATAGTTGAAAAAGTCTGGAAATAGCTGAAATGAATAGGTGATAATAGCTGAAATATGAAATGAATAACTGAAAATAATTGAAATATGAAATGAATAAATGAAAATAGCTGAAAATAACTTAAATATGAAATGAATAACCGAAAATGTCTGGAAATAGCTGAACATTGTCTGAAATTTGCTGAAATATGTTTTTTTTTAAGCTGGACATAGCTTAAAATAGCTGCCAACATCTTAAATAGGCTGAACGTAGCTTAAACATCTGAACATGGATTTTTCTTCTACAAAAGCATTTGTTAAACCTTGTCAAATAAAACATGATCAAATAACCAAAATAGTAGAATCAATAGAGAGGAAAGATTGAGCCGAACGCGCCGATAGGTGTTTTATTTTTGTGAGTTAAATGAGACCTGATAAACTCTAATATTGGTTCTCTTCTAATATCTCTCCATATATAGACACGTGCGCGCATGCGGCCACACGCCCGCACAACCCGTTGGTCAGTGTGTGAGTGGGTTGCAATGTTGGTAAACAAGAGCTTGTGTGAGATCCGCCACTGATTAGCCTAATGTGAAGCACCTGTGTGACAGAGACAGACAGCTCTGAATCTGATGAAAGCAACCTGTCAGAACATTTGGATTTCACAGAGAACCATAACTCTCACCCTAAAAACGTCCACATTATGAGAAGCTCAAGGCTTGTGTGAACGTTCGGGTGTGATTCAATGTTTCCGGGGTTTAGAAATGAGAGCGTAGTAGCGATTCAGAAAGTGCTCTGGTTTTCTTCGATAGAGAAAATTGTGTTCAAAAACTGAAAATATACAGTAATAGCTGAAAAATATCTGAACATAGGAAAAAATAAATTGCTGAATTTGCTTCAAATATGAAGATACTGTAAGCTTTTTAAAGCTGAAGATTTTCTCCATAGGAACTGATGAATTTAAAATAACATAAAAGTATTTAAATATACAAATATTTGAAACATTTGAAACATGAAAAGTAATGCCATTCTATGTCTGAAGAAGCTGAATTTTTTTAATATTTGAATGATTCAAATAGCTGAATATATGAAGGAGTAGAAGAGGGACAAAAAAGGTACGGAAGAAATAGAATAAAAATAAGTTTATTAAAGAAGACAAGAACAAGAGTTGGACTGCTGAAGCATTCCAACTAATAAAGATTAAAGGTGCACAGTAAGTCAGCAATTAAACAAAACAACAACACAAGTATATATCTGTTTAGTGTCTCACTCCCTCTCTCTCACACATATACTCAACTCACTCAACTTACTCCCTTGGAGAGGGGGCATCCTAGAGTATTCAAACCTTACTTTTGATAAAGCAGCATCACTGGCAGATTTGCCTTGATAAATATAAGCATCTCAGCATTTTTAGGAGTCAACCTGTTCCTCTTCTCGTCTAAAATACATCCTGCTGTGCTGAAAAGTCGCTCGCTATCTACACTTGTACAAGGTGCGGCGAGGAAGACTCGTGCTGCTTGTGCGAGAGCAGGAAAGCGCTCTTTATTGGCCTTCCAAAAAGCAAGTGGCTGTCCGTGACAGTTTGCGATAACTGGCTCTGATAGGTAGAGATTAATCTGTGATGCTGCTGAGCCGATGTTACCACAGCCACCCTCATGCTGTTGCTGATCTTCAGCCAACAGTTCAGCATGCATAGCATGCAAGGAGTCAGCTCGTGGTACCTTCTGTGGGGGCTCGCTCACTACCGCATTCTCCTCCTCACCGGTCTCTTGCTCCGCTGCAGCAGCCAGGACATCAGAAAGCAGCCTGCAGACCTGTGGCTTGAGTCCGACAGGGAAATATTTGTCCTTATATCTTTTTTTATGAGAGAAACAAAAAGCAACATTAATTAATTAATGTATTTAATCCATGTTGTAGGTCATCATGCTTAACTCTTGAATTAATAAGGCATGGGCTTGTCCCCATAGCATACCCCACATTTCCATTTGTATTCTATTTATTCTTTATAGTTGAGATGAACTCCTTTTAAAATCTAATTCAGGTAAGTTTGGAGGAAATACAAACCATCCTACTGAACACAACAGTATTATATTTTACCTTTAACTTCAGCATAGCCCCATTTATCAATCGTGTTGGTTTAGGCCATAGTTAAATATAAGCATATGAAATCATGTATTTCTCTCACACACACACAGAAATGTAGAGTTCTCACCGTGGATCAAGGAGTGTAGCGATGGTGTACAGGCGCTCCGATTCAATGTCGCTGAATCTCCTCTTGACAGCTTCCAGGAGCGTGGCTTTAGCTGTCTTCACACCGTGGTCAGTCGCAGTTGTTTTTTCAAGAAGACGAGTTAAAGCTCTGACGGATGGTATGACATCTGCAGCTGCTGCAGTTGATGAACTTATTGTTTTTGTAAGCTCGTCAAAAGGGTCAAGCACTGAAATCATATTCTCCACCAATTTCCACTCATGGATGGTCAACGTGGAAGGCAGTTCAAAGTCAGCTGCATACGCACATAGGGCACGCTTCTGTTCCATTAAACTTTTTAGCATGGCAACAGTGCTATTCCACCGGGTGGGTATGTCCTGTTGTAGCCTCTTTGGAGGCTGGTTCGGATTCATTTGTTTCTGAATACTGAACAGTCGGGAGTAAGCAAGCTGTGAATGCTTAAAATGACCGACAATGCGTCTTCCACTTGCGATGACATCAATTATGGCACGCTGTGCCAAAACTCCCTCGTGCACAGCGAGCTGGAGGGTGTGTGCCATGCACGCTAGGCTAGGTAAACGCGTCCCTCATTGCCTTCTCCATGTTCCTGGCGTTATCCCGCAGAATAACGTGCACTTTTTCCCGTGGGATTCCCCATGCTTGGAACATGTCTGAACGCTGTAGCAAGAGCCTCCGCGGTGTGCGATCCGGGAAACTCTTGCGAGTGAAGCACCACTTTGGTCAGCTCAAAGTTTTCATTAATAAACTGCGCAGTTAGGCTTAGCATAGACAGACACTCGAACTCCAGATGTCACTCGTGAAGCTAACTGCCCTGATGTTGTCCTTCATAAGGCTATCGATGTGCGTGTAGACTTGTTGGTACAATTCCGGCAGACAAACATCAGTTAAGTATTTTCGGCTCGGCAGCGTATAGCGTGGATCCAAGCAGGATACAAGTTGTTTGAACCCGACGTCTTCCACAACAGACAGGGGCTGCTGATCTAGGCATATGAATTGCATTACCTTTGCATTTAATTCAGTTTGTCTCTTGGTGTCGTTGCTGTATGGTTGCTGGCGTTTCAATGTCTCTCTTATGGTCAGCTGAGTGAGTGGCGTTTGGGAAGAGGTTGCGCGCTCGTTGTTTTTCTTAGCTTTAGCACTCACCAACTTCGTAAACTCGACAAATTCCTCGATGTGACAAGCCTTCAAATGCCGTATGAGGTTCGTCGTGTTGAAATCTTTTGGACGCGTTCCTCCACGGGGAACTACTTTTGAGCAGACGTTGCAAACTGCAAATTTGTTGTCGTTCTCCGACACCTTGTAATATTGCGAGACCGGCGAAGTCATTTTGTCTCAGTGGTTTCACGTACCCGCCACCGGAGACGGGGGCCAATGAAATGATCACATGAAGAGAAAGCCAATCACAAGCTTCTTTAAAAAGAAAACTCTTACCAATGGCGGCCTGAAATGCCCCGCTAACTTTTATTGAAACGTCTGTTTCTGAGAAACTGTTCTCGCAGATGTGACGTCATCTGATCGGCGGTTATGATCGGCCGTTTTGAGACCACCGATCATAACCGATAACGGGAATATCGGCCGATACTGATCGGCGCCGATCAGATCGGTGCATCCCTAGTATCTACACAAGAACAATATCATCATCAGTATCCCTGTGAAAAGGTTGCAGATATTGAAAGCAGTAATCGGGACCAGTTCTCTGTTTGCATGTTTTGTAAATCCTCAATATACATATCAAGCAAATATAATCAATGCTCGCTGGATAAAGACTAGCAGATTTTAAAAAACGAGCACGCAAATATGGCTGCCTGCACCGTAAGTGAATTCATTTAAAACATCATACTGTATGAATGACTATATCACATAAAATCTTGCAATATAATCAGACTACTTTCATCCAATTCATTTAAACGTAGTAACCTCAACACAAAAAAGCAGTCCACGTGATCCATCCTCACAGAACTAACAAATATAACAATAATTCAACTTTATTTTGTGAACAAAACAAAAAATAACGAAAGATAAAACCTTTTTGTGTATTCTCCCTTTCAGCTATTACTTTCTTGATAGGCTAAGTCAAGTCACGTTAAACCTATAACTACTTCAGTCTGTATGACGAATGTAAAAGTAGCAACAAATGTGGGCCAAGTGAGGTGAAAGCCAAAGGTGTGATAACATCACATCAGGATGACGGGAGCCTTTTGGATAATTTCCTTGGGTAAGGCCATCAGCGGCATCGAACCAACAGCCAGACGGCGATAGAGTCTTCCAGGAGGACTGGACTAGTGTTGTGATGGGCCATCTCTGAAAAAACATAGATGGTTGAGAACAACCAATAGAGCAAAATCAAACCTCAGAAATATCAAATAATTAAAGTTTGATTTCAGTTTAGCTGACTCAAACGGACCTTGAGAACATGGAAGGGGACCGAGACAAGCATCTTGACATGTCAACAGGCACAGACAGACAGAAGGATGTATCCAATCATTTAAAATCATCAAAATAAAACATCTTTCAGACTTTCATAATGAATCAAATGTATTTTTCATTCATTCTTTCTGTGCGGCCCAGGACCAACGAACGGTGGTTGGGAGACCATTACTTTAGAGGGTAAAAAAATTAATCTCAACCGATTTTAATATGGTTTATTTAATAAGGGACAGTGCACATTGATACAAACATTTCTGTTTTTCATCTGCAGTCCCAAAGATGAAAACATAAGATTATAAATACAATCGATAGACAAAGCAAATAAAATAAGGAGAACAATGCTACAATGGACAGAATAAAAACATCACAACCAAGACATACAGAGACCTGACAACAGACAGACAGACAGACAGACAGACAGACAATCATCAACTGACAGACAGACAAAGTGAAAGTCCAACCTGGACAGATCAGTTCTTGTGGTGACAAATTGTTTGAGAGGAGGTCAATCCATGTATGATTTTGTACATTAGATTTGAAGGTCAGGTTTGAATCAAAAAGTACTCCCAGATACTTGTAGTCAGATACAACCTTGAGCCTTTCCCCAGATACAAAAGCATCTGGTTCTAAACTATCAGTTTCTTTTGGTAAAAAACATACACACAGTTTTGGATGTCGCGTAGCGGAGCAAATAAAAAGTCACCTGCGAGCGTGAACTGGCACTATATGACGTTGGGTAATCACTGCCAGAAAGCAGGTTGAATTACTTCCGCCTGTCCAAACCGGAAGTACCGGGCCGGTCCCAACATTTTACATTCAGCAGTTTTCTGGCCACAGACCCCCAATGTCAGTGGCGGAGGCGCAAATCAACATATTAAAAGTCATTGTAGCGGCACAATTTTTTTCAAGCTGTTATTTTAAGGTGGAAAAGTTACATAGTGGGGCTTTAATAGGAGCGGGACACATTTATACTAACCTCTGCATGGACCTACTCCAAATGTAACCTTTCATTAATAAACCTTCTCATTAAAACATGTATTGATTTATATTCAAGCTTTTCAAAATTTTACATTTCTTGATGAGATACTGGTTGTCTTAGAATTGCTGTGTTTTCTCATCAGGTGAAAGAAATTAGAGAACTATTTAGTCAACAAAAAGAAAGGAGGAGAAAGAAAATTAGGACGTCCTTTAAGATCGAATGCTCGGAATCAATTTCCGAGTCACAAGCCAGAGGATTAAGGAGCCAGGAGATGAGGCACAACAATCGAGGAATCAGAAAGGCAGTGTATCAAAGTTTATCCAATTTTTACTTATGTATTTTTTGTTTGTAATCGTAAATTGTAGTTATTTCTGATGATCATACCTTCTGCCCGTCATCATTTGTCGCATATATATATATATATATATATATATATATATATATATATATATATATATATATATATATATATATATACACACACACATATACAGGGCTCTCAAGTTTTGAAGACAGGCAAGCGTGACATTACCAGCGATAGGAAAGTGACCCACGGCGAGCGTTGTCGGTGGGGGGGTGGGGGGGACGGGGGGTGCTAGTGAGCTTTTTCTGATTGGCTGTTGTGTAACCCATTTCTTCTTTTTGATTGGCTGATAAGTGGCATCACGGCAGAACTCTAGGCGCTTGATTCCTCCAGAGTGAGAGCGGCTCATGTCATGGCTTGAGATGTCAAACAGCAAAATGAGTCGAATTTAGCCTAAACGTTTGTTTTTATTTCTCAAATTGATTTCCATCTAAATATTGAACACTGTCAGGGAAATTCTGATTATAAAAAAATAAAAAATGCGAGTTTAATTCACAGAAGAGATGATCAGAGGGAAGGAGTTTTTACCACCATGATTTAAGTTTTATGTGTATGGAATCAAATGAAGTAACCATGAACCCATATAAATCCAAGAATTGAGTAAGAAGTTGAACGGAGTGCGATTTCACAGATACAAGGACATCGCACTCGGATGTCCTTGAAAATAAACGGTATTTCTACTCTAAGATTTACATGCAGATGTGTTCCTTAGTAACCAAACTAAGCAGGATAAGACACTGAACTAAAATTATTTGGTACATGTAAGTTTTTTAAACAAATCCTACGAAAATATTATGTCTGCCTCTCAAGTTCAGCTACACGCCGAACATAAATCAACATTCAGACACGCTATCAGCATTTTCACATACCAAGCCCCCCCGCACCCTGTGATGGGATCTGTGTATTAAAAGGGTTGGTCCTTACTTGGGGGAGGCAGTGTTTTGGCCTTCAACTGGCAGAACTCAGTGATTGCAATCACTGGTGAGAAGTTTGTACTTTGCTTGTGATCAGTGAAATAAACGTCTCCCTAAAGGAGAGAAGGAGAGCAGGTCTTTGGCTGAATTATTCAGAAACCTTTTCCAGGTTGCCGATTTTGACACGCTTTCAACATGTAGCACACAAAGATACAATTCTACATGTTTACAGAATCTTTTGCCCCAAAGCAGCTCCTAGAGGTATTTCAATTGTGCGTAGGATTTATTTCCCTTGATCCTGGCAAGAAAGAAACTGTCACCGAATGTCAGTTATGTTGTGTAAACAGCACACAGCATATGTGTGTCTGTGGGTCCGTCTACAAGTCAGCCATGTGAGTATTGCCGATTGACTGGTCTCTAACTAACAGGGAGCATCTTCCTAATGACAGTTGGGCTTGCTGCACCTGTGTGTGTGTGTGCGTGCGTGTGTGTGTGTGGGGGGTGGGGGGGAGCTGTATGCATGTTATCTCTGTTGTGATCCTAGTGGACAGTTCGATAGTCACCAAGCTGTAGATTGCTCTTGCAATTACCATTGGTTTGGTCCCAATGAAACACAAACAAACATACATCTCAGTGTTTCAATAAAAAAAAATACATAATACATGTATCTTTCAAAATGTTTAAATTAAAATTAAATTTTTTCAGAACCAAAAGGGTTGTACATAACAGTGAAACATACTCTGACCATCAATTTTATGTTATATTACCTGCATGTTAGTTTTAGAGTTCCTTGCAGTCCATCATATAAGCTTTTAGGCATTCACCTAATCCAGATAAAATGTTTCCAACATTACAATATTAATACATGAACATGTTTTTCTTGACTATATTTAGCAGCAAGCGATTTCTGGACAAGCAATGTAAAAAAATTGGATAAATGTAAAAGCATGTATTTAATCAGTGTGATATTGTGCTCCACCGCTGCCTGCATCATTTTTTCCTAAAAACACTAGTAATCTCTTTTGCTATGACGAGCAGCTTAATCAGCATGCGGTGGATCACCCTGCGACACAAAGTGACTTTCACGACCCGGTGGCTGCAGCATGGAGCTAGAGAAGTAGGAATTATTCACCCAGCATTTATAGAAAGCCCTCATCAGCAACACCACTGTTGGCAATCTCACTGATGACAGACATAAACTGGTATATTAATGAATTCACACACTGACAGAAAAGGAACGAGACAACGACATCTGCATGTATGCGAGTACATGTGAGTGGGGCGCAGTGGTATTACAGGTAGAGTACAAGGGGAAACTTTATTGAGAACTTTACATATTCTAAAAGTACATGGATATAAAACTAAATATTTGCAAATGTCTGTTTGTGGAATATCTCCATGGTTATCATTTCCACCATCCACCATAGAAAAAAATAAATAATTTCTGCTTTGTACAGGTTGTAGAAGGCCCGTAAATGTCGGATCAGCAGACACCCTTGCGTCTGGGTTAATAATGTTATTTGTAGCTGTACACAGCTTGGTGGATTTCACCAACTCCTCGAGGAACTGCGTGTGACCTGCTTCATGCTGACCTGCAGCCAGTTTGATTTAACACAGCCAGGACAGCAGTGATGATGGGCGGAGCATCCCAACGCTGACTGGCTTTCGCAACTCAACTCTACGCAACAAAATCAGAGGGCTTTACAATCTGTACCAATAGAACATAATTGTCCCAGGACCTCACATCGGATCAGGAAAAACTCGCAAGAAATAAAAAAAAAAAAGAAGAATCCCTCCCCCCCGGATAGACAGAAACAATAGATGTAATATGTACAGAATGAAAAGCATTACAGAGTTACATAAATACATTCAATGAATATGATAAAATGTATGAATAATGTGTAGCATGGACCACGATCCAGACCTTCGCAATCCATGAAACAGAAGGAAGGAGAGCAGGGGGCGGGGCGCATTAGCAAGGTGATGGCAGGAGACATCAGAGACAGCCAGGTCCAATGAACCCTATGAGACATGAAGTCAAAAAGACTCTAGGGAGGAAGCAGAAAAAGTAATGTGCAATGGAGAGATCAAAATTCATCCATAAGTAGAGATAGAAGAGGAGATAGGTGCTCAGTGTATCCTAAAACGTCCCCTAGTAGCTTATAAGTCTATAGCAGCATACTGTATCTAGGGGCTGAAACAGGGCAAATCTGATTCAGCCTTAACTATAAACTCCGTCAAAGATGAAAGTCTTAAGTCTACTCTTAAATGAGGTCTGCCTCCCGGACGGATGGTGGAAGCTGTTTCCATAAAAGAGGAGTTTGATAACTGAAGGCTCTGGCTCCCATCCTAATTGTTTAGACCAGGGGTCAAGAACCTTTGTGACCGGGAGAGCCATAAAAGCCAAATATTTCTAAATATATTTCATTGAGAGCCATATGGTATTTTTGCGACTTCCGGTGCTGGTGCTGCATGGTGCTAGATTTGCTTCACGTGGGAGTTAACCTCTTCCATTCCACCGAGGACGCCGGCGTCCTTTGTGGTGGAAATGAGTGTTCCTTTCCTTTGTGAGAAATCAAACGTAGTTTAAGCATGGTTGACCCATAACACTTTATTCAAGCAACAAGTTTACAAGTCATCAACCAAGCGCTAAATACAAACAAGTCATGAAAACATTCAGTTGAATGGAGCAGAATCCCTGAGCACCGTCAGAAATAACTGCTGCCTTCTTGGTTGATTCGCCTCCTCTTTATACACCTCGCCGAGATGCGCCCATTCCGGAGTCCTTCCATTCTCTCCTGATGCGCACATTCCAGAGTGCTTCCGTTCTCTCCTTCAAAGGAAGAGGAGATCCTGGAAGGCTTTGGTTAATCTGCACCCCCCCAGCAAGTTTGACCACAAAGAGTGATCTTTCTGGTTTGGTCATATACCTTAAGACAAAGGAAGTGATCTTTCCAGTTGGTCAGATACCTCAAGACAAAGGGAGTGGCTATCTCCGCATGACCCCACACAGGATTAGATTACCCTCATAACCATTTGGATAAGAAAACTGTTTAACACATTTCCTCCTCCGACATCCTTAAGCCCCTCCTCTTCCCTTTAAACGGCTTGCTCTCGCAGACCACGTCAATAACCACGGGCATGTTTGATATCCCAGCATTCAACACGGCCTCATCTTTGCAAAAAAAATAGTTATTTTCTTTTATTTCTAATGCATTTTTCACAGGAGGAGCCCAAACACACAATGTCTAAAGTCGCGATAAGCTGCACATCGGTTCTTGCAGCTTTTCAACGGCAAAAACGTACAGAAAAAAGCTTACGAGTGGATGTATTAGTGGAGGTATTAACGGAAATACTAGCGGATGTTAGCAGGGAGCTAGCGGGATTAGAAAAATTTAAGATTGTATTACTATTTGTGTTGTGTTTACTGACTAACGTATTGAAGCGAAGAGACAGCGCAATCTTTGTCGTGCCATGAAAACGTGGATTTGCTCTGTTTGAGTGCATTTGTTTTAATCTCCTCAGTTATAGTTGTCAACCCGTTCTTCTAGACACGAGAGGTACTTCTGGCAGAATCCCCGCGAAACTAAACTCATCGGAACAACTTGGTTGTGTGAACAGCAAGTCTTCTTCTCCTTTCATTATATATATATATATATATATATATATATATATATATATATATATATATATATATATATATATATATATATATATATATATATATATATGCAGGCACCCGCACAGACATTTTGGGGGGCAGGTGCTCAAACCCAAAAAAAGGGCACATGCCAAAAAAAGATTCTGACAGAGTTAAAGCATAAGCAGCAATATGACCTGCGTTTCCTCTGGGCAGCATCTTTCACTTCCTTTATGAATAAAGATGAATTATTATATAGCAACAACAGTACAAGCGTTCTTATTGGATTATGGGTCGTCGCACTAACCACGTATCGCCCTCCTCGCCGGTCTGATTCGGATCCGTATCGTCCTCTTACGTCATTTTCAAAATGAGCGATATTGATAGACATCAACAGCCAAGAGCAGTGGTCCTCAAACTAAGGCCTGCACATTTGGCCCTCTGAACCAGGGGCGTTTTTTCTAACAGGCGGTATTGGCGGCCGCCTATGGCGCCATTCAGAGTGGGGCGCAAAAAAATGCGCTCCCCTCTGAAAAGAAATACATAATTTTTCAAAAAAACATTTGCCACTGCTGAGGCTTGAACCCGGGACCTTGTCCACCGAACATGCGCTTCTACCCACTAAGCCACAGCACCAAATTAGATTTTTTTCACACTGCATTAAGTTCTGTTCTTTACCAGAAGTACAAAATTGGGGGCTCGTGAGCGGCGCGGAGCATGTCGGAACGAAAGTCTCACAAGAACTAAAATAAATGCCCCGTCGGATATCAAAACACATTTGGGGGGAATTGATGATAGAGAGAGTAACTTTTATTCTTAAACACTGATGAATGAAAGAAAAAAAGTGCCTCCTGAAAAAAGGGCACTTTTCTCATCCAGGGCAAAAGGGGCTGGTGCTTGAGCACCACTAGGGCTCTATCTGTGCACGTGCCTGTATATATGTATTTGTAAATATTATTTCTCAATAAATCCATAATATCTCATTCTAAACATTTTCTAACAGTCTGGATGATGAACAACCAGGGGCCTCATGTTCAGTCCCTTGCCTACTGACACTCATTACCAAGAAAAGACCAGAACCGTCAGTACTCACACATTCTAAAAAAAAAAAGAGGAAAGACCCCCCGCGACAAAAAGGAGAGGTGAAGAGGAAGTGGAGGAGACCATCAAATGGCTTGAGAAGGAAAACCCTGACACAAAGCCTCTCCCACACAACTTTCACCCTCATCATCCAAGCGGCCCCACCATCACCCAAAATTCAAGTTGGTCAGCCTTCCAAATTTGTAAACTTTTTTTCAACATCACCGTGGTACGTACCAACATCAATAAGATGGCACAAAAAATGAAGGCCTCAGGAAAAGAATTCAGATGGAAAAGAGGAGTTTTTTCCTATTTTTGGCTGTCATTTTTGGTGGACTGATGAAGTGTCCAGCAAAAGATTACTATTGGAGGAAAATACCACCATATGATTTTCGTTTTCCAGCGTCAGTCATGAGCCGGAATCGCTTCAATGCAATCTTTTGGTGTCTCCACCTAAGTGATCCTGATGAGGATGAAAAGATTGAAGAAAAAAATTGAACATCACAGCACGACCGGCTTTTCAAAGTCAAGCCCCTTTACGATGACATCATGGTAGCATGTAAAGCATCTTATCATCCAGGCAAGAAGCTAGCCATAGATGAGAGGATGGTAGCCACAAAGGCAAGGTTAGCCAAAAGGTTACAGTGTTCTCCATAAGACAATGAAATGGTACAAGAAAGTGTTCTACCACATGGTGGACATTGCTGTGGTGAACAGCTTCATAATTTACCAGTATCTTCAAGTTGCCAATGCAGTGACACCAATGACACACAATTAGTTCAGGGAGCTTCTTATCAGAGAAATGACGGAGAAGAACTCATCTCAACCATTTCAACCATCTCAGCCATCTCAGCCAACACAGCCGTCAACCTGTATACCCATCTTTCCTTATCAGCATGCAACAAAGGGTCGAAGGCAATGTGTTCTTTGCAAGAACAAGACCCCGGCAATTTGCAGAAAGTGCACCACCCCCCTCTGCATTATTCCAAAAAGGAACTGTTTCATGAAGTGGCATGATAATCAGAAGCCATGAAAAATTGCAGACGAAGAAATGCTTGAACCATATTCTTTGTTACCAAATGTTTGCTGTCTTTGTTCTTGTTTAGGACATGCCTTTTATGCCTTTTTATGAATCTTGTTATTTATCAATTAATCTTCTCCACTTGGAGATAACGTTCCATTTGTATTTATACATACATACATATATATATATATATTTTATTACATTGGTTGTTTTTTTTGTTGCCAAATGTTTGCTGTCCTTGTATGTTCATGATTAGGGAATGCCTTTCATGTCTCTCTCTCTCTCTCTTTATTATTTATCAATAAATCTGCTCCACTTGGAGTCAAAGTTATACGTTTCATTATTATTAATGGTTATTACAGTTATACACTTTTGTGAAGTGGAAGAGGTTAAAGAACAAGTCCTGATCAAAGATAATGCCGAGATTCTTTACAGTGATATTGGATGCAAGGGCAACACCATCTACAGAAACCACATGACCAGATAATTGATCTCTGAGGTGTTCGGGGACTAGTAAAATAACTTCAGTTTTCTTAGAGTTTAACATCAGGAAGTTGCAGGTCAAGCTATTTTTTATGTCTTTAAGACATGCCTGAATTTTAGTGAACTGATTGGTCAGGTTAGTAGAAAATTACTGAGCAGACCTGACAGTTCTACAATGGTGTGAGGGGACCCAGCAGCAAGGTCTCTGGTCTTTAAGAAGATTAAGGAGGTGACCCTTCGGGATGAAGGAGGGGAAACTTCTTCTTTGAAGTTCTCGTGTGAATCTGGACTCAGCCAATGTGTTTATTTGACCGGGGCTTAAGGGCGTAAACCTCAGGTTATATAAGGAATGCTGTGACTGTTTCTTATTTGTATCTTACGTGACAAAGTGCCCTGAGAAGCTGTGTCACAATGTTCCTTCTTGCAATAAATAAACAGGATAAAAGACAGCTTTGATTCAGAAACTTCATTCCACTTCTCCCAATAGAACATCTTGTGTCAAAAAAGTATACCATCAATATCTTTTGAAGTTTGAACTGCAGGTATCAAGTTTTTCTGGAAAAAAGGTCCTGGAGAAGGGTTGTTAGGATTAGAATTTCTGGAGTTGCCTAGGGTGAAAGGTGCTGTGCATGAGTGAGGATACTCACAAGCCCCCGCATACCTGCAAACGAGTCACCTTTCGTTGGAATTTACCGTTTTTAAATCAAAATAGGTCATCCTCGTGAATCGTGTAGATCCAAATATTTTTTTGTTTTGTGGTGGGGGGCGAGTCTTGGCCAATAGCGTTAAGATGTCGACAGCGATTGGGCAGTTTGGGTTAGCTTGAATGTCAGCCCGCTACATCTACTGCTGTCATGTTGCACGGTGTATGTATACTAACAAGGTATCCGTACGTTAAAAAACATATGATTTAGCATATTTAGTATCAATACTTCATTAAGAGGGCGGGATCAGAGCGCACGCGCTGCTACGTGTCAAGCTGCCTGCATCACAGAGAATGAAGTAGCTTTAAAAAAAATTAAATAAAGATGCCAGAAGTGAAATGTTTAAAGGGGACATATTATGCCCATCTTTCCACAAGTTGATATGGTTCCTTGGGGTCTTAATGTTTGTAACATATATCACAAGAATCATTTCAAACAGCACCCTTTTTACCCTGTCAAAAACACCTCCCCACTGATTTACCTGTTTTGAGTGGGCGAGGTGCTCCATGTTGCCAGATTGGAAATGGTTAAGTATCTCACTAGCCCACACACACACACACACACAGACACAGACACACACAAAGTTATGAATCTTCACCCTCAGTCAAACTGATTTAACGTTATCTGTGAATAAATAATAAACTCTTTGTGCTTGTTCGATCCTCTAAACAGAATTATTAGGGCTGGGTAACGATTAACATTTTTAATCGTGATTAATGGCATGATTTCCCCGATTAATTGCATTTGTATACTCAAAATCCAATAATTAATTCAAAAGTAGTGTATAGTGCACTTCTATTTTAAATGTTGTGCCATATGAACGAACGTGCCATAACATGTGTTGTCCCTGTTAGAGTGAGACACCAGAAAACACTTTCAGGGCAGTTTGTCAACTCCTAGAACTTGACACTTATTTAAAATGTTCTGCCATATGAACTAAAGTGCCATAAAACCTGTTAAACCAAACACTTAACATCAACATTTGTATATAGTAGGGCTGTCAATCGATAATTTTTTTTTTACTAATTAATCGCACATTTTGAAATTCATTTATTGCGATTAATTGTTTCTTTGTCTTCTAAAGACTAAATATTTCAAATGAAGCAGTAATCCCTTCAGACAGCATGTATTTTAGACACTTGTTTAATTAGGGTCCGAGCGACAGCGAAGCTGTCCAAGAGAACCCTATTGAAATTGCCGGAGTTCTTATTATTATACTGGATTTTTATTTTTACTCTTTGGGCGCATATTGGGGGTATGCATCATATCCCAAAACTCACCAAATTTGGCATGCTTGTCAGGATTGGTGAGATAATGATAAGTGAAGCTATATCATCTGGGGTATATTGTCATTTTTCAAATTTATCTTTGTGGTAAGCATCTATAGCCCGACAAACATTTTAGGGGCGTGTCCCGTTTTGTAATGCTTATAACTTCAACAATATTAGTCAAAATAAATAACAGACCGGTAGGATATGTGTAGAATGGCGTCTGGAACATTCGATGCAAATTTCGTGCAATTTGAACTTTAATTGGTGCCACAAATATTCACCAAAGTTGGCCGTTTTTGGCCGTTTTGCCCGTTTTTTTGCGTTTTTGGCCATTTTCCACTTTTTTCAAACGGCCATTAGACCCACAAAACGCTAATGGAATTCGTTAAAAATAGGATTGTTAGAATCTCAAGACCTGAATATACTACAATCAGGAAAAAAAGACTTTTCGTCCGTAGGAAATGCCCGTTTTTTGACCGCCAATATTTGTAATTTATTCATCTTAAAAACTATAGCTTACACTCAGATATGTTTTACAAAAATCAAGTGTAATGCCAGTCAAGGCCTGAACACATTCACCAATTTTGAGCCAATTCCGTTCGCGTTTTCTGGTAGAACTCGACAGTTGGAAAAAAGTGGAAAATGGCCAAATCGGCCCAAAACGATAAAAAAAGTTTTAAAAAAACGCCCAAAACGCCAAAAACGTCCAAATTTGGTAGGAACAACTATTTATGAAGTAAAATAAACATAAATGATTCACTTTCACGATAGGCCTGAACACATTTACCAGAAAAATCTCTAATTTGTCCCATCCCAAATAGTTGGTGCGCCTCCGCATGCCTGCTACCAGCAAGGCCTCTAGATCAGCATGATAAGTGACTGACTATAATCCTGGAGAAGTGTGCTCGATTCCAATAAAAGACACCTTTTTTTTTAATCCATTTTCTTTTTAACATTTAATTTACACGCCGTGGTCTACACTTCACGTAGGGACACGCGACGCGTGAATATATTCACGCCGGTTAAAGTGCAAGCTAGCGGCTGAATTGGACTTTGTCCAATCCGCCCCAAACTCCTCGCACTCGTCACTCGTCACGAGTCCGACCGGCGCGCCCTCGGTCAAGCGGGCCGGCGACTCGCCGGCGTCCCCGACCGGCGTGGGCGAGCGAGGACCTGTTCAACGCTGCTAGCAGCTTTAATTGTATTTGTTTTTAAAGACACATTCACACAGAGATGATGAATAGTTTCTTCAGTGAAACATCCAGATTAGTAAACAAGGTGCATTAGAGACCCCATTGGACCTGTCATCTTTAACACTGAACAGCAGAACCAGTGGCCTTGGTAACTGACTGATATTCAAATATGTCGCTGAGTCTGGGCTCATTTAAAAAAAAAAAAAAGTTTTTTTTTTTTTAAAAAAACACCTTTTAAAGTCTTTTGCATATGACACATCCCCATGTGTTCTACATCAAACATTCCAGAACAATCTCAGCTCTATATCATGAGGCTCATTGTCCTTGCGCCGGTCCTTTGTGATTTACTGAGCGTTCATTGGTTGTTTTTTTCGGTAAATGTTGACAAATCACAGTGAAGGGTTTCGTGTGACGAGTTATTTCCGCGCCGCGTCATCGACACGTCGCCCCTCTGTGTGTCTGTGGGTCGGAGCAGCAGCCGGGAGGAGGAAACCCTCCGGATTCATCACGAGTTTAAAATCATTTCTGCTCCGTATTTTCGCGGAAAACTCATAGTTTTAAAAACGTAAACGGTGTCAGACTGCTCTGCTGTGACGTGACACTCAGAGGAGTGCAAAAACTTCAACGAACAAATAATTTAAAACTGGAAGTACTCCGGTGATAAGACGATTCCTCTCGGCAGTGGTTACATATGACTTTGTTTCGAATAATAAAATCTGCGTTAACGCGCGATAAAATAATTGTCAGCGTTAATTAAGTGATGCGTTAACGCATGAGTAACGCGTTAACGTGCCCAGCCCTACGAATTATATATCACGTTTAACCGCTACGGAGACATTAGAGCCAGCGGAGCATTTAAAAAAGTCCTGCCGAGATCAGGCTCCTCTTGGCGGGCGCACTGCACGCTGACAGCCTGGTGCTGTGGAGCTCACTAAGCGAGCAGGACCTCAAATCTATGGTGCAGATCTTTATTAGGCTGAATATAACAAACCGACCACAGATTTAATTTTTAAACTACTAACTTCTCTGCTGAAAACAATCATAATAGTACATTCTGTGACTCAAAAACTATAGTATTTATAAAAAGTCAACTGTCAGCTCCGCTATTGTTTCCGGCTGCTGGTGCGAAATGCATTTTGTGACATCGGCTGGCCAGAGTACGCACAAGCCTCCTCTGACGCATCCTGCGGAAAGTGTGAGGATCAAGTCACAGCCGGGCATTTTGACCGTGCTTTGTGAGAAGCGAATTTTTAATTGGAACATGTACTCGGGCTGCGACTGATGATGTTTAACAAGTCCACAAGTACAGACAAGAACGCATATCAAGAAACGGTTTCAGTGGTCGACCGATACGAACACCTATAGTGGAAAAGTTAACATTTAGAGACGCGCAACAATTAAGTTCAGTATAAGAATTCGTTAACTAATTTAATGCAAGAAAAATCTAATTCCTTGTCTATTTAGCGATCACATAACTTAAAACTAAATGTGGTAAATGTGTACAGGAAAAGCTAATTAAGCTTGTCAAAATAGGTGCAGCCCAACAGGCTAGTTGGTCATGGTATTAATAATGTAATAAATATGGCTTTCATTTAAACCAACAAAAAACTAATACATTTTCTATCACTATTAGAATAAAATACAGATCTATCTGCAACATTTAGCTTATTGTGGCTGCAATTGAACTGTTTTGCGCTGAATATCTTTTCAGAATAATAACAAAGTGCAACCTGTGAAAAACAAGTTCAAACATTTAGCAATAAAGCGTTTTTTACACTGCATCTTTTCAAAATAACGTGCAACTTTTGCAAAACAAAATGGAGTGAGACATCACGTTTTATTATTAAACGTTGCAATGAGCTTTCCACTACAACTTTTTTTTTTTAAACGGGGTTGCGGGCTTGATACAGCCACTTCCAATAAAGCTCAATGTTGTGTTGAGCTCTTGTTTTGAAGGGCAACAGCAGGAACGCTGAACTCAAACATCTAACAAGTTTCCAATAATCTCGGTCGTCGCACGTGCAACTTAATCCGTTAACCCTATGGGGTCATTTTCACGATTCTACATAATTTCTTAAATTCACCTTTTAAAATAAAATTGCAGAACACTCTAAGCTCAATATATAATGAGGCGTGGAAGTGAAAAAAGAAAAATGTCCCTAAAGCTGAAAATTGAAGTTTGATTTTGTAATTGTTCATTTCTCTTGTGAAAACATACCTTTATTCATGTGAGGATCTCTTGCCCTCAACAAGTACTGATCTGTGCTCAAGTGGAGTGGCCTTGGAAACGGCTGTATACTCTGGCTTTTCTTCCATCAACCTTAACCAATTGTCTTCAACAGTGTTGTGGCAGCGAGGTGTTAAGGCTCGGCTTCAGATTGGATAGAGCGAGGGTGTGGTTCAGGGTCTAATTTGCCTCAGCTGGTGGCTGATGGTTAAACAGCCCAGCTGAGGCAAATCTGTGCGTGTGTATCTGTCCCCATAAAAGAGCAGTAGGGACTGAGAGAGCAGAGACACAGTCCGCAATGACAAAAAAAGATATTACCAAATATCCTTCTTTGTATGCTCATCCCTTGGTGCTTGTGGAAGAAACATGCTGGTGACAGCCACAAACCTGTTAAAGGTTTCTACTTCTAGACTGTCGACCGGTTTCTTGGACCCCATTACCACAAGGCTGCTTAAAGACCTTTTGCCTTTAAAGCCCCACTATGTAGTTTTTCCCTTGTATCGCCTCCGATCAGTTTTAGAGGTATTAAACGTTTACTTCAGTGTTGTAATACCCAGTTGCGATAGATGCAGCCTCGCATACACTTGTATTGATGACCAGACAAATTCAGAAACCAAGAAATGATGTCAACCGAAAAGGTAAGAATATTCAAAGATTTATATAAATATGACTGCATAGTTTTATTAGTTGGAATGCTTCAGCAGTCCAACTCTTGTTCTTGTAATTAGTTGGAATGCTTCAGCAGTCCAACTCTTGTTCTTGTAATCTTTAATTAGTTGGAATGCTTCAGCAGTCCAACTCTTGTTCTTGTAATTAGTTGGAATGCTTCAGCAGTCCAACTCTTGTTCTTGTCTTCTTTATTAGTTGGAATGCTTCAGCAGTCCAACTCTTGTTCTTGTCTTCTTTATTAAACTTTTTTTTATTCTATTTCTTCCGTACCTTTTTTGTCCCTCTTCTACTCCTTCATATATTCAGCTATTTAAACCATTCAAATATTAAAAAATTCAGCTTCTTCAGACTTAGAATGGCATTACTTTTCATGTTTCAAATGTTTCAAATTTGTATATATTTAAATACTTTTATGTTATTTTAAATTCATCAGTTCCTATGGAGAAAATCTTCAATTTTAAAAAGCTTACAGTATCTTCATATTTTCAGCAAATTAATTTTTTCCTATGTTCAGATAGCCTTCAGCTATTACTGTATATTTTCAAATATTTTTTATCTTTTCAAATTTTCAAATTATTATTTTTTTTATGGAATAAATAATGAATGGGATCCAATTAGAGAAATCTTCAAATCCGCTTCAACTTGTTCAACTTTAAAAGCTTACTATATCGGCATACATTCAGCTAAATACACAATTCCACGTTTAAAATGTTGACACATGTGTTAGCTATAACTTTGTAATGCATCTTCCTTTCATTTCTTGTATAGTTATTTAATTGTTATTATTTTAGTTTTGTGTTTTTCCGCTCCTCCTGGCATTTACAATGGGTGTGTGTGTGGAAATCTAGAGCTGTGATGTCATCGCTAGAGTGCAGCGCTGCTTTAGAATCTTGCGGAAAAAAGATTTGTTTATCGGCACTACGGCCACAATTCTTACTCTATAGACATAATGTTGTGATAAAGTAGTAGGGAATCTTGTGCTTGTCAAAGACATGTGACTGTGGGATCCAACAGTTTCCCAGATTTCTCGAGAGAAGCCTTAACGAGGGGAGAAGTCCGGCTTTCTCTACAGTCATCTCCATTATAATTCTGAGCGCTTTTCAACTTTTTTGAAGCAAACGGGAGCATTTTCTAAACTGCGACTTAACTCTCATTTCTTAACCTTAAAAATATTTAAGGACATTTAAACGTTCACAAAAGCCTTGTGCCTCTCAAAATCACGTTACTTTTGCGATTGGAGTTATGGTATTCTGTCAAGTTCTGAAGATTCACAGGGTGTTTTTGAAGAAATCCAAAGGAAATTCTGCCTTCAGGAGCTGCACGCAGCTGCTCCTCGTTAACAATCAACAGGAGGGACACAAGGAGCAGCCTCTGTCCCGATGTTTATCAACACGGAGGCGCCAGACAACAGCAAACTGACCTCAATAATACATCTCACTACTTTTAATACAGAAATGAGGAGAAATAGGTCACATTTAACTTCACAGACAGATGAATAGTATTAGGGCGTTCGGCTCAATCTTTCCTCTCTATTGATTCTACTATTTTGGTGATTTGATCATGTTTTATTTGACAGGGTTTAACAAATGCTTTTGTAGGAAAACAAATCCATATGTTCAGATGTTTAAGCTATGTTCAGCCTATTTCAGCTGTTGGCAGCTATTTACAACTTGAAAACACAAATTTCAGCTATTTCCAGTTATTCATTTCATATAAGTTATTTTCAGCTATTTTCAGTTATTCATTTCATATTTCAGCTATTTTCAGTCATTCATTTCATATTTCAGCTATTTCCAGACATTTTCACTTATTCATTTAATATTTCAGCTATTTTCAGTTATTCATTTAATATTTCAGCTATTTTCAAACCTTTCTCAGCAATTACATTTTTATTTTTCAGCTTCAAACTTTCAGCATTCCAACGCATTTTCAGCAGGAAATGCATTTTCTAGTTAGTGTTAGGGCCGAGAGCCGAACGTGGACCCAAATGCAGCACACGGAGTCACGGGTGATTTGGAAAAAAAGGAAAGACAGGTTTATTCACTCCAAACAAACAGAGAATGTGAACGAGGCAGGGTTGAATCCGGCGGCAGGAAAGCGAGCTGGCAGCAGGTGAGGATTCCGGAGCACTAGGCCAAAAAAAAGGTACAGGGTGAGCAGGGACAGAGAGTTCAGATTACGGAACAAACAAGGCAGCCTAAATGCTTCTCTACCACTCTGGTGACGAAACGATCTGGCGCTGACTTGCAGGAAGACCCGGGTTGAAGTAGCGCTGTCTCTGATTGCAGATTGCTGCCAGCTGTTCCTGCCGTCACCGCCCAGGAGGAGGGAGAGATGGCCACGCCTCTCTTTAGACAGACAAGACAGGGTAGAGACAAACAGGAGACAAGAGGACAGGGAAACAGAGGAAACACCGGGGAGCTGCTGGACCAGCTGGATGAGGACATGACAGTACCTCCCCCTCAACGAGAGCCTCCAGGCGATTTCCTGGGTTTGTCGGGGTGGGCCTTATAAAAATCCCGGACCAGGTCAGGACACAGGATGCGGGAACGAGGTTCCCAGGACCTCTCCTCGGGGCCGTAACCCTCCCAGTCAACCAGATACTGGAAGCCCCGGCCTCGCCGTCTAACATCCAGTAGTCTCCTGACCGTATAAGCCGGATGGTCGTCAATGATCCGGGTGGGAGGAGGGGGATTGGCCGGCGGGGCCAGAGGACTGGTGAGGACCGGTTTAAGTCGGGAGACATGAAAGGAAGGGTGAACCCTAAGAGCCTTGGGGAGGATGAGCCTGACAGTGGAGGGGTTTATGATCCTCTCAATTACATATGGTCCAATGAACCGTGGTGTTAATTTCCTGGAATCAGTCTTCAACGGAATGTCTTTAGAGGATAACCAGACACTCTGACCTGGTGAGTAGCTGGGCGCAGGGGTTCGGTGACGATCAGCAATCCTCTTGTTCCTCTCAGCCGTTCTTAACAGCGCTGCCTTGGTGTCCCTCCAAATCTTGCGACAGCGTTGAAGATGATGTTGCACCGACGGAACCGCCAACTCCTCCTCCTGTGCTGGGAACAGGGGGGGTTGATAGCCTAACGAACCCTCGAACGGAGAAACACCTGTGGCAGAGGAGGAGAGAGTTGTGTGCATACTCAATCCAACTTAGGTGAGTACTCCAAGACGTCGGATTTGAAGCGGCAACACAACGGATGGCGGACTCCAGATCCTGATTTGCCCTCTCAGTTTGTCCGTTCGTCTGTGGGTGAAAACCAGACGATAGGCTGACTGTAGCTCCCAGAGCGTGGCAGAACGACTTCCAAACCTTTGAGATGAACTGAGGGCCACGGTCTGAGACGATGTCTGACGGAATGCCATGGAGGCGGAAAACATGATTTGTCAGGAGGACCGCAGTCTCACAGGCAGAAGGAAGCTTGGGGAGACCAATGAAATGGGCGGCCTTGGAGAACCGGTCCACAATGGTGAGTATTGTGGTCATGCCATCAGAAAGGGGAAGACCGGTGACAAAGTCCACGCCGATGTGAGACCAAGGACGACCAGGCGTTGGCAGGGGCCGGAGCAACCCAATAGGAGGTCGGTGAGAGGTCTTACCCCGGGCACAAACCGGGCAGGCGAGGACATATCCCTTAGTGTCCCTATCCATGGTAGGCCACCAGAAATGTCGTCTGAAGAGTGACAACGTCCGACTAATCCCTGGATGGCAAGCGAACCGAGAGGCATGTCCCCACTTCAGGACCTGAGAGCGGACTGACTCCGGAACAAACAGTCGATTTGCAGGACCTGTGCCGGGGTCTGGATCCACGTGTTGCGCCTCCCGAACCGCTGACTCCACCTCCCAGGTTAACGCTCCCACCACCAGCGATGCGGGCAGGATGGTATCCGACCCACTCGGAACCTCCTTTAAGGCAAACTGGCGGGACAGGGCATCAGGCTTGACGTTCTTTGACCCAGGACGGTAAGTGAGAGTGAAGTCGAAACGGCCAAAGAATAATGCCCACCGGGCCTGACGGGAATTCAGCCGTTTGGCCGACTGGATGTAGGCAAGATTCTTGTGGTCCGTCCACACGATGAAAGGGGTCTCTGATCCCTCCAGCCAATGTCGCCACTCTTCTAGGGCCAAATTCACCGCCAGTAGTTCCCGGTTACCCACATCATAATTCCTCTCTGCTGGAGACAGGCGTCGAGAAAAAAAAAAGCACACGGATGCAACCTCTGCCCCGGCCCTGAGTGTTGAGAAAGAACCGCCCCCACCCCAATGTCTGAGGCATCCACCTCCACCACAAACTGCAGAGAAGAGTCAGGTTGTACCAGAATTGGTGCGGAGGTGAAGCGGTCCTTCAATAGGGCGAAAGCCTGATCCGCCTCAGGGGACCACCGGAACGGGACAGCAGGAGAGGTGAGTCTGGTCAAAGGTGCAGCAATTCTGCTGTAATCCCGGATAAAACGGCGATAAAAGTTGGCGAAACCAAGGCACCGTTGCAACAGCTTCCTGGAGGAGGGTTCGGGCCACTCTGCTACCGCTTTGGTCTTCTCCGGGTCCGTCCTCACCTACCCACTCTCGATGATGTAGCCGAGAAATCCGACGGAGCTGACATGAAACTGACACTTCTCAGCCTTCACGAACAATTTGTTCTCCAGTAGTCTCTGGAGTACTTGGCGGACATGATGTTGATGTTCTGGGAGATCACGGGAATAAATCAGAATGTCATCAAGGTAAACAAAGACAAAACGATTCAAAAAATCCCTCAAAACATCGTTCACCAACGCTTGGAACACTGCCGGTGCGTTGGTCAGTCCGAAGGGCATTACCAGGTACTCGAAGTGGCCTAGTGGTGTATTGAAGGCCGTCTTCCACTCGTCTCCCTCACGAATTCGTACCAGGTGGTAAGCGTTCCTTAGGTCCAGTTTGCTGAATATGGTGGCTCCCTGTAGAGGTTCGAAGGCAGAACTGATTAGCGGCAGGGGATATTTATTCTTCACAGTGATGTTGTTCAAGCCCCGATAGTCAATACACGGACGGAGTGTCTTATCCTTCTTACCGACAAAGAAAAAACCCGCTCCTAGAGGAGAGGAGGATGCTCTGATAATGCCTGCAGCGAGTGAGTCATTAATATACGTCTCCATTTTGTCTCTCTCTCAGGTCGTGACAGGTTATACAAGCGACTTGTGGGAAAGGTGGTGCCGGGTAGCAGCTTGATAGCACAATCGTAACGACGATGAGGCGGTAAGGAGAGAGCCCTCTTCTTACTGAAGACCTCTGCGAGGTCATGATACTCCACAGGCACAATAGACCGGTCAGGAGGAACCGACTCCGGGAGAGCAACACTGACCCCTATAGGAGGCAACGCGGACTGCAGACAGGATGAATGACAGAAACTACTCCACTCACTGATCCTACTTGTGGTCCAGTCCATGTGAGGGTTATGTTGCTTTAGCCACGAATGTCCGAGAACTAGAGGAGTCTTAGAGGCGGAAAACACAAAAAACTGAATTAACTCACGGTGGTTTCCAGACAAAATCAAGGTTAATGGCTCAGTGCGGTGAGTGACAAGAGCTAGGGATTTGCCGTCTAAGGCACAAACCCTGACTGGGGAATCTAGAGGTTCTGTTCTGATGCCTGCCTGAGAAACCACCTCAGTGTCCAAAAAACTCTGCTCGGCACCAGAGTCAATCAAAGCGAATAAAGGCAGAGACAGCTGACTAAGACACAGTTTGGCTGGGATTTGAGTTCTGAGTCTAGAATTGCAGGGGTCTTCTCCTGAAGTGCTCGCCAGGACCCCCACAGCTACTGGTGAGCCTTGTCTTTTGGGCGGAGCGGACAAGCAGCAAGATAATGTCCAATCTTACCACAGTAGAGGCACTCACCCGCTCGGATCCTTCTCTGGCGTTCAGAGGACGAGAGACTAGCACGACCAACCTCCATGGGTTCTTCAGACTGAACAGAGGTACCGGGGGTTGAGCCGTAGATCCCGGAAGCCCCGGCGGCGAGTCTCGCGGGAGAAGGCGAAGCGGCGTGGATGCTCCCGGGAGTGCGGAGCATGTTGTTCTTCTCCTGGCGTCTCTCCCGAATACGATTATCGAGTGTGATAGCCAGTTTAATCTCCACATCCAGAGAGTCAGACTCGTCACGAACAGCCAGTTCGTCCTTAAGACGTTCCGACAAGCCGTGTAGGAAAACTCCTCGTAACGCCTTGTCATCCCATCCGGACTCCGCTGCCACGATCCGGAACTCCACCGAGTAATCCGCCACACTTCTTTGGTCCTGTCTTAGATTGAGCAGACGTTTAGCAGCATCTCTAGCACAACCAGGATGGTCAAACACTTCCCTCATGAAACGAGCGTAGGTAACAAACTCGATCCCTCCCCCTCCCAACAGAGCCTCAGCCCAGTCTAATGCTCTACCTCTTAATAGTCCCGTGACATACGCTACCTTAGCTTCATCGGAAGCGAAGGTGACAGGTTGTCGGGCAAATACCAGAGAAACCTGGAGGAGGAACCCTCTGCATCTCCCCAGATCTCCCGCATATAGTTCAGGTGGAGGGACAGGCGTCTCCTTGATTCCCTGATGCGGAGCAGGCTGGACAGGCGGAGCAGGGGGTGGGGTTACGCGGTCAGTGAGAGTCACCAAACTCCCTTCAATCTGCGAGAGTGAAGCTCTGAAAGCCTGCTGGGTATCCAGAAGTCCTTGTAGTATCTGATGGTGTTGGCCCAATAGATCTCCATGACTGGACACTGCCAGTTGAAGGCCCTCCTTGCCTGCTGAGTCCATCTGTTTGGCCAGATCGTTCTGTTAGGGCCGAGAGCCGAACGTGGACCCAAATGCAGCACACGGAGTCACGGGTGATTTGGAAAAAAAGGAAAGACAGGTTTATTCACTCCAAACAAACAGAGAATGTGAACGAGGCAGGGTTGAATCCGGCGGCAGGAAAGCGAGCTGGCAGCAGGTGAGGATTCCGGAGCACTAGGCCAAAAAAAAGGTACAGGGTGAGCAGGGACAGAGAGTTCAGATTACGGAACAAACAAGGCAGCCTAAATGCTTCTCTACCACTCTGGTGACGAAACGATCTGGCGCTGACTTGCAGGAAGACCCGGGTTGAAGTAGCGCTGTCTCTGATTGCAGATTGCTGCCAGCTGTTCCTGCAGTCACCGCCCAGGAGGAGGGAGAGATGGCCACGCCTCTCTTTAGACAGACAAGACAGGGTAGAGACAAACAGGAGACAAGAGGACAGGGAAACAGAGGAAACACCGGGGAGCTGCTGGACCAGCTGGATGAGGACATGACAGTTAGTTGGAATGCTTCAGCAGTCCAACTCTTGTTCTTGTAATCTTTATTAGTTGGAAAGCTTCAGCAGTCCAACTCTTGTTCTTGTAATTAGTTGGAATGCTTCAGCAGTCCAACTCTTGTTCTTGTAATCTTTATTAAACTTCTTATATTTATTATTCTTCTATTTCTTCCGTACCTTTTTCGTCCCTCTTCTACTCCTTCATATATTCAGCTATTTAAACAATTCAAATATTAAAAAATTCAGCTTCTTCAGACTTAGAATGGCATTACTTTTCATATTTCAAATGTTTCAAATGTTTTATATTTAAATACTTTTATGTCATTTTAAATTCATCAGTTCCTATGGAGAAAATCTTCAATTTTAAAAAGCTTACAGTATCTTCATACTTTCAGCAAATTCAGCAATTAAATGTTTCATATGTTCAGATAGCCTTCAGCTATTACTGTTTATTTTCAAATATTTTTTATCTTTTCAAATTTTCAAATTATTATTTTTTTTAGGGAATAAATAATGAATGGGATCCAATGAGAAATCTTCAAATCCGCTTCAACTTGTTCAACTTTAAAAGCTTACCATATCGGCATACATTCAGCTAAAGACACAATTCCACTTTGAAAATGTTGACAAAGGCGTTAGCTATAACTTTATAATTCTGTTCATATCTTGTATAGTTATTTAATTGTTATTATTTTAGTTTGATGTGTTTATCCGCTCCTCCTAGGAGCTTACAATGGGTGTGTGTGGGGAAGTCTAGAGCTGTGACGTCATGGCTAGAGGGGACAGCTGCGTCAGGATCAAGCGGAAATTATTTTTGTAAATCGCTACTACGGCCACAATTCTTACTCTTTAGACATATTTTGTTGATAAAGTAATAGGGAATATTGTGCTTGTCATAGAAATGTGACTGTGGAATCCAACAGTTTCCCAGATGTCTCGCGAGAAGCCTTTACGAGGGGAGAAGTCCACTTTTCTGCTCAGTCATCGCCATTGTAATTCTGAGCGCCTTTCAACTTTTTTGAAGCAAACAGGAGCATTTTCTGAACTGCGACTATACTCTCATTTCTTAACCTAAAAAATATTTAAGGAGATGTCAACGTTCACACAAGCCTTGAGCTTCTCCTAATGTGGGTATTTTTAGGGTGAGAGTTATGGTTCTCTTTCAAATCCAAATGTTCTGACAGGTTGCTTTCATCAGATTCTCAGCTGTCTCAGTTATTTTCAGTTATTTTCAGTTAGTGGGGCAGCTAACAGCATTTTTTGATGAAGAATCGTTCAAATGTGGATACAAGCACCAAAATTACTCTATGGATTCTGCTCTTCCAATAAAGAACGTTAGCCAACGCAAAAAAAGCTCATGTCGGTCGCGGCCATTTTATTTCCGCCATTATTAAAATATGCTTTCCATGATATCTCCTGAAAAAAAACATCAAAGCACATATAAGATAATGTCAACCCCTATGTTTTGATGGTCAAGGATTGCAATGATACATAGACATCATTGAATGCTTTGTGTTATTCATGGCCACCATTTTGCCTTCCTCCATAACCAAATTCTGTATTTTGCGTCATATCTCTTCAGCCAAACACAATAAATGAAAAGTGGTAATATCTACCCCTATGTTTTGATGGTCAAGGATTACAATGATACCATACACAACACCATGCACTTTATACACTGACCAACGGTTTGTGCGTGTGGCCGCGTGCGCGCGCGTGTGTCTATATATGTAGAGATATTTCATATTTAAGTTATTTTCAGCTATTTTCATTTATTTTCATTTATTCATTTCATATTTCAATTATTTTCAGTTATTTATTTCCTATTTCAGCTATTTCCAGATATTGTCAGTTATTTTCAGTTATTCATTTCATATTTCAGCTATTTCCAGATGTTTTCAGTTATTCATTTCCTATTTCCAGATATTTTCAGTTCATTTCATATTTCAGCTATTTCCGGATGTTTTCAGTTATTCATTTCATATTTCAGATATTTCCAGCTATTTTCAGTTATTTTCAGTTATTCATTTCATATTTCAAATATTTCCAGACATTTTAACTTATTCATTTCATATTTCAGCTATTTTCAAACCTAATTCGGCTATTTTTAGACATTTTCAACTATTTCCAAACCTATTTCAGCTATTTTAAAACCTTTTTCAGCTATTTATTTTTTATTTTTCAGCTTCAAGCTTTCAAATGTTAAGCATTCCAACGCATTTTCAGAAGGAAATGCTCTTTCTAGTTCATTGTGATATTGGATATGAATGCTAACATAACCAAAAAGATGACAACATTTAGTTTAGAGGAAATACCGATCGTGTTTTCAGCCTATATATGTTGTTTTCTAAATGTTTGAATGTGATGTACGTGTGATTGAATACAATATTGTTGACAACACCAAAAGGCTACATATTTGTAATTTACATTGGAACGTGTAATTCATTACAAGCTAGCGAAATTAGGTTTCCAAGGTTGTAAACTGCTACAGCTTACCTCGCGTACATATCTCCGTGAGACAGGGATGACACTGATAAGGCTACAGCCTATTCTTTCATTATTACATAGGCAGGGATGTACATCACTTTACATCAATGTTTGTTGTTTTATCGACATAGGACGGATCACAATAGACAGGGGTGCACATAACTGGTACGCAGGTACGCATGAGCGAAAATAATCAACAATGCTGCGTAAGCCACTTGTGTTCCTCCGTGCGTACCTGACCGATCTGATGTTAATCGTCTCTACAGCAGCACGTCATCAAAACATGTTATTCTGTCTCTACGTGTCGCATGAACACATCTCGCTCGCCATAGAGCTCGGGGTGTGCGCCCACATCGGGACGAATGTCACCAAAAATGTCACTTGAAACCCCCCCCCCCCGAAAGGATAATTCATGCATGGCTAATGGTGTATGAGGTTTGGATGTCAATACGTATTTTTTCTATGGTTTTATTGCAGGAATCGTCATTATCAACATCTGCCTATTCCGAGGTAGAGACGAGACAACCCAGGATGGAGGACCAGCCCAGAGGAGCAGACGGGGGAGGGGGAGGAGAGGTGTGAGCAAGGGAGGTAGTGGCAGACGGAGAGGCGTTCGGCTCACAGATATTGACCCAGATGACCTGATAAGGCTACAGGAGCTAAAGAATGGAAGGACAGCTGAAATACAGGTTTGATTATTTGTCAACAATCCTCCATGGAAATATGTATCAGTTGCCAAAAGTAGAAAATGAAATAACAAAACAAGGCTTGTGTTTTAGACGAAGGTTTGTTCCCTTACCAACGAACAAAAGGATGAGCTACTGGACACCGTGATGTCCAGACTACCAGGCCTGATGTTCGACATCTTGACCTTAGAGGTTCCCCAAAGACCTGATATCCCGGATGGGGGACCTTTACATTGGTGCACCTGCAGTAATTGCAGGGAGATGACAACAGACCATGAAAGGCTCTGCTTCCGCCAAGCCCCTGAAAAATGCATCAGCAGCATGGCACATATGCAGTTGTATGTTCTTGACCCGGGCGTTTTACGGCTGGCAAGGGCTGCATGGAACGACGTGTTTGCTGTGGATGACGAACAGGAACCAGGGGTGGAGCAGCGACAGTACAGACATGCAGCATACCGCCAATTTGTACTGTGGCAGCATGGCCGCTTGAGTGAAGGCAATAGAATTATTCCAAGCTGCTGCGTTTGGAAGATAAGAACTGCATTTCCTGACCCCTTGGGTCAATATGTTTGCTTCAGGGTCTGCCGTTTGGTGTAAATATGTAAATAGTTTTGTTATTTATGTTCAATGTCCAAAAACATGTACAGTTTGTTGTTCATTCCCAATCTCCAAGCTGTGGACAATCCTGACAGGATGCATGCTCGGGGAAGTAAAATAAAGCCGAGTTTGGGCTAACGGGTGCTAACGCTGCTCCATTGACTTCTGTGTTAAAGAGCTAGCAAAGAGGCTAGCGTCTGTACGTCGTGGTCCACATTTTAATGCATTTACTCGCAATGCATTGGGTGTTGATTTTAAAATGTGTTGTATGTATCTCCGATGGGAGGTCCTCGGACAGGGATGTCTATGTTCACAGTGTGTAAAGCCCTCTGAGGCAAAATTGTAATTTGTGATAATGGGCTGTACAAAATAAACTCTTAAGTTGCATTTTTAGGAAACAGTTGTCAACAAAAGAGATACAACCTTAATATGTGTTCTCTTTAAATATGTTTCTGGAAAGAGAAAACAGCCAGTTAACAGAGCTGCTCCAAATGCCATATTCTTTTGAGCTTTGGCTATGAAAATTAAGTGTGTGCTGAATTCATGTTAATAAATACATTTGACTGATAACGAAGACGTATTTTTTTCTTTTTACTTCAATTTGTCAGTTTTCTGAAAAAGAAAGGTACGTGCAAAGAAAATAAACATTTATCAAACAGCAGTTTAGCTATATCTGTATCAAACAATGAACTTTTGGAGCAGTTACACTTCGGCTGGTCCAACCTTTTCATGTAATCTCCCTCAAATCCACCTCTGAGGTGGGATCAGGGTAATCCTGATTTTTAGGATCAAACTGATCTGGATTTCCCACTAAAGTTTTGAAATACTCAACAGCAGTGTTTAATCCGGATAAAAGGTAGGATTGGATTACCAAATCCGAATCTTCAGGATCAGATCTGCTTTGAAATACCCTTTTTTGGGATCTGATCAGGATTTAATCCAATCCAGGAGGATTAATCCTGGTGGATCATTTTGAAATACCGGCCCCTGGTGATCCATACGAAGCCTAGTGAGGATAAAAATGTGGTTAAGGACTAGGGATGTCACGAGAACCGATACTTACGGTACTCAATATCAAAATACCGACGATACCTATTTTTTTGAAGTACCGTAAGTACCGCAAGCTGCGCCTCTTCTGGAGCTGATGGGGGCTCGCGCTGCGCTCCTCGGAAGCTAACGTACGTTAGCTAGCAAGCTGTCAAGTGGAGAGGTATATATATTTTTGTAACCGGCGGCGCAGCCTTTTCAGTCTTTAGGGTAGTGGTTTAGCGGATGTGGAAACGCACAGACCAATTGCATGTGAGTTAAGCCATCCCACGTGATACCACTCAGCCAATCAAATCTATGCATTCTCGGCGGTAAACATTACGTCTCAACAGACAGACAGCGCCGCGCAAGTCCGCAGACAGATGAGAAAGTTAGAGGCAGGTTAAACATTGAGAAGGTAGAAAGAAAAAGAAAGATAGCGATACATTTAGAAAATAAAAGGGAGAGAAACGGACGACTGTGCCGGAGAAAGTTACGAACAAGTCGAGTGAGACAGCGAAAAGGAGGGAAACGGACAACTGCGCCGGAGAAAGTTGAGAAAAATGCGAGTGAGAGCGAAAGGGAGAGACACGTAAGGAACAAATGTCGCTCTCCAAAAGAAGAAAAGTTGACAGAGAAAATAGAGCATTTATTCCAGAATGGACAGACTCTTTTCTGTTCATACTTCCCACAGGGAGCACAACACCAGTGTGTCTTATATGTTCAGAAACCCTGGCACTTATTAAAAGTGGCAATGTGAAAAGCCATTATGAGACAAAATATAAAGGCTTTGAACAAACAAACCCACTCAAATCTGAAGTGAGATCACAGAAAATAAGTGGCCTCACAGCCCAATATGAACAACCAGGACCCTGAGCCACACGTTCACTGCCCAACAACTCATGAGTGTTCCCTCAGAGTTGCTTGGATTTTGGGGCAACACAAAAAGCCATTTACTGATGGAGGGCTTGTCAAAGAATGCATGAGTGTCGTTGCTGAAACATTACTTGATGGAAAACCAAAACAAGAGCTTTGTGATCAGATAAAGCAAATACCCATGTCAGCATCATCTGCCAAAAGAAAAGTGAAATATTAACTCAGGATGTGCTAACCCAGCTAAATGAAGCCATACATAAGGCACCTTGTGTAGGCTTCCAACAAATTAAACTTTATTATGTTGTGATATGCTCTGTTGCACATGTTTTGTATGTCTTGCTATTTTTCAAATATTTAACATATATTGTACATGTTTTTTTTGTTTTTTTTACCGTGGTATCGAAATTGGTATCGAGAATCGTGTCATTTTACTGGTATAGGTATCGACGACTGAATTTTTGGTATCGTGACACCCCTATTAGGGACACAGTGGTCATGGCCCTAAGAGACTACTCGCTCCAGTGCGGGCTAGTGCTCAAGCCCGAAGAGTGCTGGTCAAGTGATATCCTGTATGGATATGGAAAGAAAATCTACTTTAAGGGAGGGCAAGTTAGCAACTTCCTCAAGATATTTTCACGGATCACTGACAGCACTGGGGAGCTTTATCGTAACGTTTAGGCTTGGCTGGCATGCCTGAGCTCCAGCTGTCTGTCAGCATCACAGGCGGATTACACCCCGTGGCCTTTAGTAATTGCCAGCATGGTGTACTGTCTCGAGGTCCGGGTCTTGATGCCACGGTGCATCTCAACTTGCATCCAGACCGTGACAGTGATGTCCCTGGTTGGCCACATCTGGACGGGCTCCCATCGCCAGCAACCCTGCCGTCCGTTTTCCTCAGAGGCATGTCAGACCAACTGACCTTTCAGCTGTCCCTCCTCAGAACTGCAGTGCAGAAGGGAGCTTCAGTACAGCCGTCATCCGGAAGATTGCCAAGCTAGTTGTCCCGAGCAGACCGTCCCCATAAGCCCTGGTGGTGGACCCCACCTGTCTGAACATCTCCCAGATCCGGCGCCCAGAGAGGGTAGTGACACAGTGGATAGAGGAGGGCCTCGCTGAAATGACATCGTCAAGACTGCTAAGGCTGTTCCAGCTTAACTTAACTGAGCATGCGGCCTGTCTGGCGGAGGACCTATTCACCATGCAACCAAAATTTCCAAGACTAATGAGTTATGTGTTCTCTCTGAGCAATGTGTCGTATGGGCTCTCGATGCTGGACAAGTTCCTGAGCATTAACCTTCCAAGCATCGTGGAGGAGAGTGAGAGTTACAGGAAGAGCATCATAGACTCCATTCTCCTTGAGAACCCCTTTCTGCTCAACAAATTGGACTACTTGGACGAGTGCAGCTTTGAGGCGGCCGAGCGACTCAGGAGGGACACATGGGGCGAGGACCTCATGGGGGCGACGGGTCCCTTCATAGCGGAGCAATTCAAGCTCCGTGATATCGCTTGTCCAGAAGAGGTTCGCAGATCTATAGTGTTTCTTGTTGACAAGGACTTGACCCCTGACTCCCTCGCGACCAGGGGTGATAAGAGGTTGTATCTAGGCTCACGGACCTACGTGAAGATCACGAGAGGAGCCATAACTGGAGCTGTGCAGGGGAAGCTCGGAACCATGAGCGAATGCCTCTGGGACTGGCTGCGCCTCGGGAGATGGGAAATCAACCCGAATTTCAGCGCGATTCTGGAGCGAGAAGGGGCTCTCCACACCAACCATGCCGGTGGTCTCAGGGGGCACCCTCACTCAACGCCTTCCCTCAGTGACTGATGATAAAGCAGGGCTCTCAGGCAGCATCAACATGATCAGTACCCATGCATCATTTACAACCGATTATATGGCTGATTTCTCCAAGTCGGCCGAAAACTACACAATCCATTTCCAGGCGGGATTCTTGCACGCACTTAATCTCCTCTCCGTGAGAGCACACGTCGGCACTCTCCCTAAGGGAACCTACTACTTGACCTTGAGCTGCCAGAGCTGTCTCCCACTTATCACAGAGGAAGGTTTTTCCCGAGAGCAGGGGTCGGGAACCTATGGCCCTTTCGGCCCCTATAACTTTCTCCATCCTCCAGATGACAGCAGCAGTAATGTCAGGTCCCTTTCTTAAAGTTGTCTTTGTTCTTTTCTTAAACTATACGTCTGTTATTGATCGTCTCCACAGCAGCATGTCATTCTGTCTCTACGTGTCGCATCTCCGCTCGTGTGGTGTGCGCGATTCGGGGCGGAGCTAATAAAAAGTCACCTGCACCCCCCCTGCCCTAAAGGATGCCATCTTACCCCGGTATTCCTTTAGACGCATTGCCAATAAAGCAAACATTCAATGAACATGACAAGGTATGCGACCCACTCCAAGCTGTATCACTATTGGTGGGCAGGGAGGCAGGAAGGAGCCTGACTTTGGAGTCAATGGGCCTTACCTCCATTTTAGACTCAGGCCAGAGCCCAGGCAAGCTTGAGCGGCTGTCGCTGTTGCATATGAGGCAGCTAAACCCACGCCTGACTATCTTATCCCTATGGGAGTGTCTGCTCGAGGGGAAGAAGCAAATGGGGCGCGTGCAGGCTCATATTCGACTCATTGTAACAATCCCAAGCTCATCGCCAACCATCAAATGGCTCACACAAGCACTGTACTCTATGAATGACTATGACCAACTTGCCACCCTCATGTCCACTTTGGACGTCACACTGTCCAAGTGTATCGTGGCAAACTCACTACGCGAGAGTATGATTGCGCTTCTAATCTTGAAGGGGATCACTGTATCACACAAGGCGACAGGATAAGGAAAAATGCTTGCGTTGACCTCATTGCGAGCTTTATGCCAGAAGGGCTGACCCTCGACTCTGCAATCACCTTCGCAAAAACCGAAGAGTCTTACGTGCCGCCGCCCCCAATCGCAGTCTTCCGGAGCCCCGAGTTCGAGATAGGATATACTCAGGGGTGCACATAGGGGTGCACATAAGTGTTACGGAGGTACGCATGCACAGAAATAAATCAACAATCCGTACTGACACTTGTGTTTCTGCGCGCCTTTGCGTACCCGACCGATCTGATGTTGATCGTCTCTATAGCAGCACGTCATTAAAACATGTCAGTCTGTCTCTACGAATCACGTGAACACGTCTCGCGCGCACATCGGGACGAATGTCACCAAAAAAGTCACTTGCACCCCAACAACTCCTCTCGCTCGAGCACAGAGCTCCGGTGGCAGAGCTCTTCCTCGCGCACATCGCTCAGCCGAAATGCGTGCACAGGAGAGCACACTCTCAATAGCTCAGGGACTAACAGTGACTTAAGAAAACCATGTGTTCTGCTTCTGGAGTGTTGGATTGTTATGGTTAGGTTTGTTAATATCATACCTTTTGTAGCTTTCCCCCCAAATTCTTTGCAGCATTCCAGATGTCCAGTGAATGTTGCAGTCCCCAAGCCTCATATTTGCCATGCTCTGGATCTGTAACAAACCGTATAGCCTTTACAACAACAAAGACAACATCAGAAATTTTACAGGAATCTCCTGGAGTAGTACGTCCATGGTCCTTATGAAGCACTCCTTCTCCATAATGACTACATTTCTGTCTGTTTCCCGCTTGTCAACAGTCACTATATGCACATTGTCCCTTGAGTCCTGCATTAAGTCTCCACCCTGCATGCCAAACTTCAACTGGGGCTGTGAATTCCACTTCCACAAACCGTGTCCAAATGGGCAAAAGTGCAATGTGAAAAAAGAGATGGAGAAACAATTACAGTAAAGTTGTTTATACATCTTCAGCCTTAGTGACATCAAACCTGTAGAACCACTTGTATTTATTTATTCTTCTACCCAACCTAGATCTACTTTTTCATTCACCCCATGAAGTATTCATATGCATTAGCATTCTATACTGTCAATACTGTAAAGTAATTTACAAAATTCACACACACAAACACCATAAACTGGAAGTACAAAATAACACAAACTAAAATGGTTTCATGTGCAAGACTTACATGCTGTTCCTCATATAATTTGCCTCTTCCTCATCCAGAGAGTCATGCTGCTCCTCTTCAGCAATGTTCAAGGAGTGCATGCTGTTAATAGAAAACAAATCTAAATAAATATATTCATCAACAAAACAATGCACTACGGTCGCAGTTGTAAGACAAACTCACCTGGATTCTAGCACACCAACCGCTTTGGTTTCTTTGCCCAACGGTTGAACACCTTGCATATCGAATTCTTTGTCCCTGATTCAACAGATAAGTCATTCACAACTTACAATGTCCTGCATGGCTGGTTTGAAAACTCAGTTCTAAGATACATACCCATTTCAGTCAGACTCTTCTGAAATGCTAGATACAGGTGGCGGTAGTGGTTGTGCATGTCTTTTGCTGGGAGTAGACGTAACCTGCTGCTTTCGATAGCTAGAAAAAGAACCCATTCAGTATGTTTGCCGCTACATCTTTATATATGTTTTCACAAATCACGGCATTCAAGTCAGGTAACACACAAGTAGCATACTAAGTTAACGAAACATTAACCACAGACCAACTTGATGTAACGGAATGTTCTAAGATCCCTGAAAAAGGAGTCGCAAATCGGTTGTGTGATTTTCTACATCCTAAGTTTTCTTTTGAGTTTGTCAGGATTTAGAAAACGCCACAGCACAGAGATGGCACTGTTAAAAATTACAAATGACCTAATTGCATCAGATTAAGGACTCATCGCTGTACTTGTTTAGTGACCGTAGTGCTGAGTTCGACACCATTGACCATGACATCCTATTAAAGAGACTAATCAGTTTATTGACATTCCAGGTACCGCACTAAATTCGTTTAAATCCATCCATCCATTTTCATCCACTTAATCCGAGGTCGGATCGCAGAGGCAACAGACCCAGCAGGCTGGACACTCGGCCCAGAACATCTCAGATCAATTATCTGGTGATGTGGTTTCTATAGATTGCATTGCCCTGGCATGCAACACCACTGGAAAGAACTGTGGCGTTACCTTTGATCAGGTATTGTCTTTTAACTCCTGTGTGAAGCGAATCTCAAGGACTGTATTTTTTTTCATAAACGTAACATTTAAAAAAAAAAAAAAAAAAAAAAAAAAAAAGCCACATCTTGTCTCAAAGCAATGCAGAAAAATGGCTGCTCTAATAAGTCTTTTAAGTCACTCCAGTTGATCTAGAATGCTGCAGCTCATGGATTCACACAAATTAAGAAAATAGATCACATAATTCCTGTATTAGCCGTTTTCCCTGTAAAATTAAGAATCACACTATAAATTATTTGACTCTCCTACAACGCCATGATTGGTGATGTACCGTCATATCTTAAGTAGCTTGTAGTACCATATTGCTGACTAAAAGCGCAGCTACTCGTGGTTCATAGAGTGCTAAAAAGTAGGATAGGAGCGAGAACCTTCAGTTATCAAGCTCCTCTACTTTACTCTAAAGACATTCCTCTTTAACAGTGCTTATAGTTACGCTGTCTCAGGTTTTCACTAGCCCAGCCCATAGATATGCTTCTATAGGTTTATAGGCTGCTATGGGACAGCCACCTTCCTGCCTCATAGATTCCACTAGAGCTGGCTGTGACTGAAGCTGATCCTGGGTCGTGACCCCTTTCTCCTACTTGCTGCATCCAGCCCCTGGCCTGGACATAGCCTCCTTTCCAATAGCCCTGTCTGGTGGGACGGCCTTCTCATAAAATTTGTAATATATATATATATATATATATTTTTAAATATAATTAATAAACCTACTTGATTTTAGTCAAAATATTCACTTCTATAGTACCGCTAGCGCCAACACCACATTGGCTATTTGCCTTAGTATCAGTTGACAATAATGTTCTTAATTCGATCAAAACCCATGCACTGAAAAATATTGCTAATATTGCAAAAGTGGAAGATAGACTACAGACAACATATTGATCATGTACCCAAGCATATACAGATGGATCGAAAAATCCTAAAACGATGGAACCGGTTTTGCCGTCACCATTCCTGTCATGACCCGGAGTTTCTGTCTTGTTGTGTTTCTTATTTTGAAGTCCCTGATTCCCTATGATTGTCTGCCCTGATCCTGATTGTTTCCTTCAGTGTGATTGCTAGCCCCGCCCTCATTGTGTCCACATGTGTCTCGTTCCTCAGTGTCCAATCACCTTTGCGTTGTATGTAAACCCTGTTTGTCTCATTCCCCAGTGTGGCTTTGTACAGTTTGGTTTGTGTTTGACTGCCTCTTTAGTCGCGTGTTTCAAGCAATCCAACAATTGTCTGCGTTTAGGTCCTCTCTCGCTACAACGTCCCGTGACAATTCCATCCTTTCAGTGTGAGGTCAAAGAACATCAGACCATCTGTCAATGTATAAAGTTGAGTCAATGGCCATTTTAACAGCACTGTAGAGGGTGGAGGAGGCTCAGCTCCAGTTCAGTAGTATTATCAATACAATCATTCACATCTCATAGCACGAAGGACTCAATGAAATATATAGAAAACACTGTTCCGACTTTAACATTTGGGTATTTTGGTATCATGTGGGCGCCAGCACAGAGGGGTAAAGAGCGTTTCAATGTCAGAATAAGGCTATCATTTTACTCAAACCTAAATCAATAATTTAAAGAAACATTATGGAATGACAGCACAGTTGGATGCAGGAGGCACAGGAAGACATC
Organism: Liparis tanakae; assembly: GCA_036178185.1. NCBI lineage: Eukaryota > Metazoa > Chordata > Actinopteri > Perciformes > Liparidae > Liparis > Liparis tanakae. The sequence continues at coordinate 16,722,945 of CM070095.1, read as the reverse complement.
TTTATGGTATTAAGAAGGAAGTTAGTAAAGGCAGGATAAACAGAGGAAGCCCTGCAGAAGAAAATATATTAACCACTGCGGATTGGACACAAGACTGAACAAAACCATGCAACTGTGGTGGTAAGACTTGAGTGATTGCCGTTGATGAGTTCCAGCTGCGGTGGAAGTGTGGTTGAGTTTTTGAGGGACTCAGCATTTCTCAATATGCGTTATTGTCAGTACTTCTCTACATGTGTTCTCTTGGACTTGTGAAATGTCAGTCGCAGCCCGAGTACATGTCCCAATTCAAAGCACGGTTAAAATGCCCAGATGTGACTTGACCCTCCTACTTTCCAGTGGATGCATCAGAGGCGAATTGTGCGTACTCTGGCCAGCCGATATCCCAGAATTCCTTTTTCGCAACTGGAAACAAAGTGGTCGAGAAAACAACGGATTGTTGACTTTTTCTAAATACAGTTGAGTCACGAAATGTACTATTGTGATTTCAGGTCATTTGAGTTTCACGGGACCGTTCTTCGAGAAAATAATTAAAATAGGATTCATGAGTTTCCATGTTGGGCCCTTTCCTCTACGCTGCTACAAAATATTCATATTCATAGCATTGTTTATTAAGCTGCCCAAATAGCATTTATCTTTTTATTTGCAGGCCTAGGGAAAGGACCCTCTCAAATGTATTCTTAAGAATTTAACAAAGACAGGACATTTGTGCAATAGAATTAGGCATGTTTTTGTAAATGAGTAGTTATTAATAAAAAATAATTATCTTTTAAGGTAGCAAAGATGCCTCATAAAAGACCTTTTGCTAGACCCAAATGAGGGGTACAACATGGGTACAACGCCAAATTAATTCAAATTTCTTGATATTTTATCCACCACCTCGTGTGGCTGCGTGCGCGGAAACATTTTGGTCACCCCCGACAAAATCTCACTTTTTTGAAAAGTTGGCAGCTCTGCAACTACAGACTTGTGTTCTTTTGGAGTCTGGTCTTGGAGTTCAGACTCCGGGAGACCGGGAGGACGGTCTTTCTGCGATTGGAACAGCAGCTGACTTGATGACGTCAACACATCAGCTGTTCTGGCTCCCGAGTTTACTCTAATTATTCACTGTAAATTATTTTTCTTACAGTCCACTAAACAAAACATCCTAAAATGACATTCCGTGACTCAACAGTATTTATAGTCAACTGTCAGTAGTTTATTTTCTCCTCCGTTGCTGGTGAAATGCATTCTGGGATATATGCTGGCCAGAGTACGCACAAGTCTCCTCTGATGCATCCTCCGGAAAGTGGGAGGATCAAGTCACATCCGGGCATTTTGACCGCGCTTTGCGAGAAGCGAACTTTGAATTGGAATATTTATCCGGGCTGAGACTGACGTTTCACGAGTCCACAAGAACACAAGTAGAGGAAAGGACGCACAAGTATGCTGATTGAGAAACGGCCAGGGATATCTGCTGGCCTAAGGATGCACAAGTCTCCTCTGATGCATCCTCCGGAAAGTGGGAGGATCAAGTCACATCCGGGCATTTTGACCGTGCTTTGCGAGAAGCGAACTTTGAATTGGAACATGTACCTGGGCTGGTCCGTATCTATATGTGCCCTGAGATGGACTGGCAATCTGTTCATCATTAGACAGCTTATAGAACAGTCATTCAGACAGTAGATCGGACTTTATTGAAATGCAACACAGTTTACAAGGGATTCAAATGATGGGACTAACTTTTCCTATCATTTGAATCCCTTATAAACTGCATTCCGGCACATATTAGAGAGAATGAAATGGCGGACCGCAAAAAATAGTTACACAAAAGTTGAAGTAGATAGGCAGAAAGTAACAGGAGAGAGGAAACGGTCATGGTAAAAATGCAGTTGGATGTAGTAGGTATTCTTTAAAATAACTTGAGTGCAATCAAGTACTGATAAAGTATCTGCGAATTACAATTAGTATTCAATATATGAGCCCTATGTCTATTTATTTATATCATTTTGGTGGTTTGTTGTGTTAATGTAAGTTCAATAGATTCACACTCTTGGTGGCGGTAATGCACAAAATAGTTGTTTGCCAACCGGCAATAAAACTGAAGAAGTGGGCAGGTGAAAATGATGGAGCTAACGAGGTAATACAGGACAGTGCAGTAGGGTGGGAAGTAAAACACGAGAGGCCGAGCAGAGGCAGTCTGAAGACGCAATAAAAGACATTATGTAATCACTGGTACTGCTAGCCATGTTGGTGCCCTATGCATAATTCCTTCATGAAAGTCTGCCCACCCGGGTGTGCACATCACAGTTGAGAGCGAGGCGCGCGCGGACACATCTCTCTTATCTTATTCTGCCTGTGTTGTGATATACATGCCTAAAAGGGGATTTTGTTTATCTGGCAACACTGAGATCAGTCGACCAATGACTGTTTAGGTGGAACGTAAGGGAGATACCATTTACAAACCTTGTAAGGCAGGGGTCGCCAACCTTTTTGAGTCTGAGGGCTACTTCAAGGGTACAAAATAATTCGAAGGGCTACTTTTTTAATATGAACCCCCCCCCCCCCCCCCCCGTCGAGCGTTGTCACCTCCGCACATAACAGCTGAGCGAGGCATGCCCTGGCTCTTTCATCCTGGCTCTTTGAGAGACGCTCCTTGCAGAGTGAAAAAGCCAGAGGAGCAGCCTCCCCCCAGGTCCTAGTGCCTGGGGATTATTGACTTTTTTTTTTGGACGGAGCTCAATGTTGACTATTTTTAGAACATGTTGTGCGGGCGACTTACCTGGTCCCTGCGGGCGACCAGGTGCCCGTGGGCACCGTGTTGGCGACCCCTGTTGTAAGGGGTAAAAAATAGTTTGTGAAAGACCCAGAGCAGGGTTGCTCACACTTTTTCAGCATGCGAGCTACTTATAATGTGACCAAGTCGAGACGATCGACCGAGGGGGGGGGGGGGGGGCGCTGGAGAGACTGCGTAGTTTTCTCTGTTATCACGTGGCTGCTATTTGCTTTTGTTTGCATAGTAGTTGTTGACTTATATGATTGACTTGATCTGTGTTGTTGGAATTTAATTAATTTGTGATTCAGGTTCCTTAGGGTTATAAAATATGAGCTTTAGATTGAGAGAGTTGGCTGATGCTGTGATTAAAAAACAGTAGTGAGGGGTTTTGATTTGAAAGCCAATGCAGTTCTCATTGATATGATATCCTGAGAGAATTTCGAACCATCAGGGTTTTTCCTGCATAGAGAAAATGTGGGCGAGCGCCGAAGCCTTTTTGCCGAGCGCCTATGAAAAATCCCGAAAAGTCTGCTCTGAAAAAAGAAGGTGCGCGGCCAGCTGTTGATGCGCGCACCGACACAGGAGCTCTGCACGCACGGGTGAGTTCATGCTCACCAGCAATATATATTATAATAGGAAATAGTAAGGAGATTATGACTTTTATGAATTTGTCACGACTCAAAAACAGGACCCAAGAGCACAACTCCAAAATCCAGGGCAATCAAGGGTTTATTTAAACATAGGAAGTCCCCAAAAATTCTAAAGAAACAAAGTACAACTTAAAGTCCTTCTGTATACATTACATCTATTGCATCTGTCCATCCTGGAGAGGGATCCTCCTCTGTTGCTCTCCTGAAAGTTTCTTCCCTTTTTTTTTCCCCTGAAGGGTTATTTGGGAGTTTTTCCTGGTCCGATGTGTGGTTTTGGGGCAGGGATGTCTGTGTACAGATTGTGAAGCACTCTGAGACTAATTTGTGAAACTGGGCTATACAAATAAACTGAATTGAAATAAAGTTTCTGCTGAGCAGGAAACTAAGATGAGGTTTAGAAAAACTGAAAATCACAGCTATGCTGGAAAAAAGACTTGATCAAAGTACAAACAAAATCACAACTATGTTGGAACTGAAAACCAGGACAAAAGACTACACTAACATGAACAACATTTACTTAGACTAGAAGGATCAGGACGAGACGATATGACACAAGACAGAAGTAGACACAGGCTTAAAATACATGAGGAAATGGGGAACAGGAGGACACAATCAGGGGTGGAGCAGACAATCACACCGGGGCAGGAAATAAAGTTTCTGAAACGAGAGAGGACAGTTGCTACAAAATAAAAGCGGACATTAAAAACAGGACTAAAACCTAAAACTTAACATAACCGACGAGACATGACAATTTATTGTGAAGCATTAGGGAAAGACACTGTTTACTGCATGTGATGATACAGTGTAATTGGCAAGAGGTACTTTTTATTTGTAAGTTGCATTGGAATGAATGTTTGTTAGTATTTCAGAAATGTTGAAGCCTGTGACGTTACCTTAATCCGGAAAGTAACATACTAGACTTTTATTGTGAAGGGACTATTTTAGTAGTCTGACCAGAAGTGACGTTGTGACGTTTGACCCCTCCATTTTGATAGCTGACTTCTAGCCAACAAGAAGGTGTTGCATGACTGAATAACAAAGGACTAACTTTTGGGAATAGGTGATTGGCTGCTGACGACTAATACCTCTGTGCTGGGAAAAATCGCTCTTTCGTTCTTGACCTGTGTTAGACAGCAACCCTTGCTTGCTTTAAGCTTGTACTTGTGGAGCCTAGAACACTACGAACCCAAGATTGTGAGCTTTTGACTTCTTGCTATTAAATAGTTTAACTTAGTCGATCGCATTCCTATGGAAGCCCATTTCTGCCAGTAAAACTTGAAAAGGCTGTGGATGATGGTGGTGTTTTGAGGGATGTACTGGCAGAATTTTGGAAATACTTTTATGAGCAGTGCACTCTGGGAAATGGCTTCAAAGTCTTCTCTGAAATCCCCTGAAGTTGTGTGAAGCTGACGGTGATGTTCTTTCCTGTGAACAAGTCTGATCCAGTGCAAAAATGAAAAGGGAGAGGTGCTGGTTGTCTGACTCTAAGGTATGCACTTACATACTTGACAATTAGTTTGTTCTGGGTAATGCAATCGATTTCATGATTTTTCGTGATGTGGGTTTTAGCTCTTCATAGACTGCTGCAATCCCTTTCAGCTCTGCTCTGATAGGTGCAAGCATGTTGCTCCACCGTTCAATCACAAAAGCAGGCTCTTGAATCAGTTTTTGGTGAGCAAGCTCTCTCAAGATTTGCTCAATGCTGTCTGCTGTTGGAAGCCTCCGGTAGTTGTGAATGTGAATCTAAATGAGATTCTAATACCACTCACTCAGACTCTGACACTTGAAAAAGCAGTCCACAAGATCGCTCTACACAAAACCAAAAATAGCTTGCTCCATAAGTACAGGTGCAAGTTACTTCTCTTTTTGCCAGCCAAATGTGATTAATCGTCCCACGCTTTCCCATTCTTCTTTACCAAAATCATATATATTTGCATCTACCACAGGCTGTAAATGTAATGTTGACAATTACTGTCAGAAGTCAAGTTTGCATTTCTCTCCTGGAATGAAACGGGAAACGCAAAACATTTCGGAAAAATGAAATATGACACACGGGCCCAGAAAAGTTAATGATCTAGTTCATTGTTTATGAGATGTCTAAGTTCGATATACAGGTTCACTGTTTCAAATACATAATTTGTTAATAATTTCAGATTATACTCTGACATTAGGTTCACACAGATATGGAACACATCTTCATCACATGGTAAATCCTTGAACACACACTCTTCAAGGCACACTTGAACCTTCTCCAGGTCCACAGGGCGCAAACAATCTCTGCCTCCGTACAGCTGAGGGACTGCATGCAGAATGGAGGGACGTCCATGAGGTGATCGTGAGTTGTGGACTTGACGAACTCTGGTTGTTCCAAGTCAATGCAACCTCATTAAGTTCTTCCTAGGATGCAAATCATATTTAGTCACAAAGGGTATATGACAAAAATGCCATTACAGAGATCGGTTGGTCTTCTCCTGCAATACCTGCAAAATCTAATTTGCTCCAGTAGCAGATGTTGCAATAATATTTAACAGCTATCAAAATGTGGTCGAAGAACCCACAAATAGTCTTTTCCATCATTATGTCATGCCATTTATTACACAATTCTCTGCAATTACTTGCTTACACAAGGCAATTTGTGGCTCTTAAAATTAGTATTGAGCAATCACCTTCATGTATGAGTGTCAATTACCTGTATCTTTTGAAGAAAACAAAACTGGATCAAGGACTTATCCAAAAAGTTGTCTGAGAAGTAGCCATCTTCTCTCAGTTTATCAAATAGGTCCATCCAAAACTGGACACACTCACTTCGCAAGGTTAGCCACTATTGCTCAATCCGTTGGTTTCCAGTGCTTGGACCAAAGGTTACGCTGTCTGTCTCAGCTTGGTTCTCTGACAAATGCAAAAGCCTCTGCATTTCAATTATCTGGTGATGTGATTTCTGTAGATGGCATTACTCTAGCATCCAACACCACTGTAAAGAATCTCGGCGTTATCTTTGATCGAGACTGCAACTCGATTACTGCAACTCCTTATTATCAGGCTGCACTAATAAATCTCTTAGGTCCCTCCAGTTGATCCAGAATGCTGCAGCTCGTATTCTCACTAAAACTAAGAAAAGAGATCACATTACTCCTGCACTAGCTGCTCTGCACTGGCTCCCTGTAAAATCAAGAATCACTTTTAAAATTCTTCTCTTAACTTACAAAGCCTTAATTGGTGATGCACCATCATATCTTAAAGAGCTTGTAGTACCGTATCGCCCCACCAGAGAGCTGCGCTCACTAAATGCGGGGCTACTTGTAGTTCCGAGAGTCTTAAAATGTAAAATGGGAGCCAGAGCCTTTAGTTATCAAGCTCCTCTTTTATGGAACCAGCTTCCACCTTCAGTCCGGGAGGCAGACACAGTCACCACATTCAAGAGTAGACTTAAGACTTTCCTCTTTGACAGAGCTTATAGTCAGGGCTGAATCAGGTTTGCCCTGGTCCAGACCCTGGATATGCTGGTATAGGCTTATAGCTGCTGGGGATGTTTAGGATGCACTGAGCACCTCTCTCCTCTTTTCTTTCTCCTATGGATGAATCTTCATCTCTCCATCACACATGACTAACTCTGCTTTCTCCCCGGAGTCCTTCTGACTTCACGTCTCATGGGGTCATCGGACCCTATGAGACGGCATAGATTCCATCTGCTGATGGACCTTCAATGGTTGGATCTGAGTTCCTGTCGCCAGCTGTGCCACTGCCCTGCTGAGACTCCGCCCACTCCTCCACTTGGGAGGTCTCCAAACTCTCCATCGTGGAATATGCCTAAATATGAACAATTGATAAACTCTGTCAGATTCCTTGAATGTATTTTAACTCTAAATATGTCCTTCTGTACACATTACATCTATTGCATCTGTCCATCCTGGAGAGGGATCCTCCTCTGTTGCTCTCCTGAAGGTTTCTTCCCTTTTTTTTCCCCCTGAAGTGTTATTTGGGAGTTTTTCCTGGTCCGATGTGAGGTTTTGGGTCAGGGATGTCTATGTGTACAGATTGTAAAACACTCTGAGACAAATTTGTAATTTGTGAAACTGGGCTATACAAATAAACTGAATTGAATTGAATTGAATTTGGGAAGTGGCTGAGGTCTATCCACTTTATCAGTGTGTTGATATGGGAATGATGTAATTTTGTTGTTCAAATACTGAGTGAAGTATTTCAGCCAGATCATCTCTTTAACACAAAGAGAAATCTCTATGGGAACAATACCTTCTAGAAGATCATGGAGTCTATCAGGAGGAAACCCTGTGATTGTATGGAAGTAATTCAGGGACTCACGCAAGAAACAACCACCTTAACACCAAAGTGGACGCGCAAAGTGTCACTTTCTTGAACAGTTTGCACATGGAGGTCATGGCTGGCTTTGGTTCTCTGAGGAAACTTCATCTCTCTGACTTCAGTTACTTGAAAATGGCCATACAGAACCTGCAAACATGGCCTGCTCTAAATGACTCTTCAAAGCCACCTAATCCATGAGCAGCCAAATTGTTAGCAGAGCCATTGGAGCAAGATACATATTGACCATATGTAGCATTTCTTTCAGTTATCTTGTTAAGGATGTCTGTTTTTAAACAACTCTTGAATCATTGAAAGATGGGAACATACACGCTGGTATGTCCAGGTGGCTCCAACTGATACTCCACTGGCATTACATAAGGATAGTTGTGCTCTATAAAAGGTTGTTCTATGCTTGGATGAACTCAATTCAGCACCTTTAGAAGTCGATGTAGAGAGAACATTGCAGTCCATGACGGCGGCAACAACTTCACTCAGTGTAGGTTCTGCAATACTGTGACCATTTCTTTGAAGTATGTCATTAACGGCCTCTTTGATCAATGGCTCAGACAAGGAGAAGATCTGATTCAAGTGGTCTACTATTTCCTGAGTAGCTGTGTTTGAGACATGGAGAAATGGAGAAGCTAAATTATTTTGAAGTTGATTTCTTAGACTGCCAATGTCACACTGTTCCCCACATTCTTCATGCAAATCACAAGTTTCCCTTGAAATACTGGCTTGAAGATTAAGGGGATCCTCACTGACAATATCGGTTTGAAAGTCAGATTCAAGACCTGCTTGGTGTTCTCTATTTTATGAGAATTTAACAAGGAGTACACATTTGTGATATAGCTACAATCCTTATATGGGCATGTCACCGTTTTGTGACTTTTCAAATGCTTACTGAGATGACTGAAAACGGCTGAATTAGAAAAGGGTTGCTGAAATGTGCATGAGGGGCATTTGAATAACACAGGCCCCTGACTCTGTTCTGTACAACTGCTAGGTTGTGCTGTATGATATCTTGATAAATGAGTACTCAGTGAATAAAGTGTCTGAAACGTGCAAATGCAATTAGTGTAGAGGCATGGAAGAGGGCTAATTCTGTCTAAATAACTGTATTCTGGAGGTGCAAGAAGCTGCGCACAATTTACACTACCAGATCATTTTTGAACCAGAAACCTAATAGGGAAAGAGAAAAATGACAAAATTTAGACCAACATCTAAAACTTAAAAAAAAAAGAATTTCTAATACTTACTAATATTACAAGTTAATGACTTAGCTTATGAAAATATGATCATGGACTACAGCTAACACTGCTTTAAAATTGCATGTTTTCAAAGTCAATATTTGATTTGAAAGAACACTGCCTAAAAAAAAGTACCGGTAACTGTTTCCCTATTCATCAGAGAGAAAACAAGAAAAGGAAAGACTCGGTTATGAATGCTATTACAAACACATTTTTTGCACAATTGTTCTCATTCTAAAATTATATAATGTATGGTTCTTAACCTTTTTAAATGCTGGTTGGCCACCTTTTCAGGAAGGCTTTTTTAGTGGAGATAGATTGATGCAAATGCTATGCCACATTACAATTACTAATCAGTTTTTTCAATTTATTTAGTGCTAGTTTGCTCACCTGTGTGCGCGGATGTGTCTGTCTTCCTCTGTCCAATGCCTGTGTTCTTTTGCCCATACCAATCTTTTCTTTTTATTGGCCCGTCTCAGATATGGCTTTTTCTTTGCCAGCATCCCGGAGTCGCCTCTTCACTGTCGATGTTAATGCTGGCGTTTTGCGGGTACCATTTAAAGAAGCTACCAGTTGAGGACCTATGAGGCGTCTATTTCTCAAACTAGAGACTCTCATGTACTTGTCTTCTTGCCGAGTTGTGCACCGGGGCTTCCCACTTCTTTCTGCTCTGGTTAGAGCCCCGTTTGAGCTGTTCTCTGAAGGGAGTAGTATTACCATTGTAGGACATTTTCAGTTTCTTTGCAATTTCTCGCATGGAATAGCCTTCATTTCTAAGAACAAGAATAGACCGGCGAGTTTCACATGCAGCCAAAAGCAATTACCCTTGTCCACAACAGCTTGCATGGACCTCGATGTCTGAGACAGGGAAGACATGGGTGCATATCGGGCATTGGAATTACATCAAATAACTAACATCAAAGATGGCTAATTTTAACTTTATTTTTTAAATACTCTACCTTATGAGGGCAGTGGTCTTCACTGGATGATGAAGCAGATATTGAAACGGGTCCAGATATCACTTCCTTAACAAACACCAAATCTTCATCCTGAATGTGAAATATACAGGCACGTTTATATTCTAGTTGTATTAAGTCTGATAAAACATTTTCAAAACTACTTTTATCAAGGACTAAAGTTATATTGATATTTAATCTTGTGGATCTCATTAAGATATCATTAAACACTGCACTTGCAGGAAGAGGTGTTAGCTCTAGTTCATCTTGAAGAGGAATAATATAAAGCATGTTTTTTCCTGCATTTGAGGAAGCTCTCAGTATGGACCCAATGTAGCACTCAGCTTTCAGAAGAACAGCAGAGAGCTTTCTCTTTCCATTTCCACCTGTGAAAACAAAACAAAAAATACATTTTGTGGATGACCCCAAATCATAATGTATTCCTGCTCTTTTGGTTTTATTAACGGGTACAATAATTTGAATTTAAGTACAGTAATTATGAACCTGCTGCTTTGTAAAGTAAACATCTGTTCTCAAGATGTGCCATCTTTGGAAAGTTGTTTTTTAGTAGACTGGACAACTACATTAAAATAAAAATTAATTTGGGACAGTTTTATCATGTGAAAGGCATTAGACAAAAGTCTTACTCTTGACGACACATTCGGCATTGTGCCTGCTTCAGCCTATAAAATACCTCTGCATGTGTAACGGCAGATGTCACGGACAAAGTCCTCTTTCCCAAGCCTGCCTGCATTAACATCAACTCATCCGCTGAAGATGGAGTAATTTCTTCTTTTGATGCCAGTGCAAAAAAAGTCAGGTCAAAAGACTTCCCCATTTTCAAAACCTTTGCAGGCATGTGACCTCTGGTTTGTAGTCGTTTCTTGCCCCTAAAGAATCCAGGGAAGGACCTGTATGATTTTACAAGACTAATATTGCTTTTGAGTCATTATAAGCATACTTCTCAACCAAGTCCACCACATGCAAGTATTCCAGAGTAAAGAAAACAACAGTTGTCCTTAACCAGAAAACTTTCTAAAAATCTTAAATATAGGCATAATTAATGTTATATGACAAGTTGTGTAATTGTACTGCTGCCATTATGGTAAAAAACAGACTAATGACACTGACTGGCTCATTGACATGAGTATATTTCTGTCTACCTGGCCATTTCAGTTTGCGCTGAGGATTTCTCCATAACCTGACTCTGGCCCTGGCTTTGTCCTTGAGGTTCTGAAAGTATGGCCCTTGAAATCAGGGACAGGAGATGTCGTGCAGCCTCCGTGGCTTCACGTGCATCATACTGGAAAGGGATTTTATGACAGATGTATGAACACTGTAAAAGGACGTTACAGTGTAATGCATTACTATCACACAGGCTGTATCCAAATAAATGAAGCAATTACCTGAGGTGTTTGTTGTTGGTTTCCATTCTGACATTAAAAAGAAAAAAAGTATTACCATGACAGTATAAATGTAATGTTTGAGTGTAATTATTTGATCAAAACCACCAAGCAAATTGTAAATAACTTGTGGCTCACCTTGGAGACAGGACCTTGCCTCTTTAAATTGACCCTAATGTTGGTATTTATTTATTTAAATATATATATATATATATATATATATATATATATATATATATATATATATATATATATATATATATATATATATACCAGTCAGAAAAAAAACTAACTCAATGGATTCATTTTAAATTGTGTCATACATGCGTAGCTAACATAGTCAAGCATACAGCTTACATGCACACAGAGAGTGGGGCTTCATGTCAACACAGCAGCCCCTCAATATCGTGCTTTAAAAAAAAGAGACTCCACGACACTAACATGGAAACAAAGCGAAGTGCTGCAATATTAAAAATAATGTTGACAAAACAGAGCAATATAATGTCAACTTACCTCCATGGCCTCCTCACCGTAACCTCCCGTTAGATCGCCAGGCACAAAGAGCCACGTCAAACCCACCAATAGAAACTCCTGGCTCATTCAGCAGTGTATAGCCCCGCCCACTACGTCCAAAACTCAAATTGCAACTTTTCATTCCGAGAGCAAAGCTTCTTTTTTTTCGAGAGCAAACTTTTTATATTTGCAGTCAAAAATTATAGTTTCATAAACAAAAACAAATCGTTTATATATTTTGACTTACAAACGAGAAATGTGCTCTCAATTTTGTTTTTGCTTGCATAATAAAGACACAAATCAACGTCATAGTCCTTCTCTTCCTAAAACCACTCTGAAAATTGCCATTCCTCTCTTCTCAATGAAAAACATTTCTGTTAACATCCTCTTCATTATCTTAAACATATTAGGTGTTAGTCCTATTGGTCTGTAGCTGGTGGGTTTAGATGGATCTTGGCCAGGTTTTTTTAATTGGAATCACTACTGCCTCCTTCCATATGCTTGGAACATTCCTTCCTCCCACATTCTCTTATAAAAAGGCACAGCAGCTTCAAAAGTACTGCTTTTCCAAAATGCCTTAGCGTGACGTAGCATACATGATCGTCCCCTGGTGATGTGGATCTTGATCCATTTATTGCGCTCACCATCTCTGCCAAAGTTTATCAATTTTAATGTTTTCTCCCTCCTATCCAATATATATTGATGCCGATTCATTTTTCTTTCCCTTCTTACTTCTTCCGACAACTTATCTGACCCAGGAATCTTCACAAATGCTTTGGCAATTATTCAAGCTTTTTCCCTATTGGAGAACGCCGTTTCCTTGTCAGAAGTCAAAACTGGATATTCCCATTCCCTTCTTTCTCCTCCCATTCTCTTCATCATTCACCATACCTCACACAGGAGTAGTTCTCTACATTTTGGGATTCCAACTCCTGATCCAACTTCCACTTGTTCTCCAAGCAAACATTATATTGGATAATTGTCAAGGTTTCTAGGTGTTTTTTTCAACTCTTGCCCAACTTGAAATGGCCTGGTACTGACGCACGGGTCAACTCTTTAAAAAAAAATATTTGTTAGTTGTCGGCTGGTTGGTTAAAAAAAAAATACTGGTTGCTTCAAGAAACCATAACACAAAAAGCAAAAGTTATACAAGAATTATATAAACGTTAAACAATTTCAATCCCCAAAATGTATTCAAACAAGCTCATAACAATGAAATTATTGTTATAGTACAAGTGGCTTCTTTGGTTGTACCATGAATTGAATTATTGCATTTCTCTCTCTGCTGAGAATACCTTTAATTTGCAGGTGTTCCAACTTAATGTAATTAGCAGCCTCTACTGGCCTGCTGGTGTTTAATTTGCAGTCTTTTAGCCAAAGTCAAGTGAGCTGATCTGATGAGGAACTGAAATGAAACTTGAACAATGGCAAAATTGGTGGAGAATTCCACCGTTTGGTCTCAACAATAATGATCCCTGCCTACTGTTGTAGCTCTCAAAACTTCCCATTTACTTACTACAGTCAATGCATTAGACACTAATTCAATTCAATTCAGTTTATTTGTATAGCCCAGTTTCACAAATTACAAATTTGTCTGAGTGCTTTACAATCTGTACACATAGACATCCCTGACCCAAAACCTCACATCGGACCAGGAAAAACTCCCAAATAACCCTTCAGGGGGAAAAAAAAAGGAAAGAAACCTTCAGGAGAGCAACAGAGGAGGATCCCTCTCCAGGATGGACAGATGCAATAGATGTAATGTGTACAGAAGGACATATTTAGAGTTAAAATACATTCAAGGAATCTGACAGAGTTTATCAATAGTTCATATTTAGGCATATTCCACGATGGAGAGTTTGGAGACCTCCCAAGTGGAGGAGTGGGCGGAGTCCCAGCAGGGCAGTGGCACAGCTGGCGACAGGAACTCACGATCCAACCATCGAAGGTCCATCAGCAGATGGAATCTATGCCGTCTCATAGGGTCCGATGACCCCATGAGACGTGAAGTCAGAAGGACTCGGGGAGAAAGCAGAGTTAGTCATGTGTGATGGAGAGATGAAGATTCATCCATAGGAGAAAGAAAAGAGGAGAGAGGTGCTCAGTGCATCCTAAACATCCCCAGCAGCTATAAGCCTATACCAGCATATCCAGGGGCTGGACCAGGGCAAACCTGATTCAGCCCTGACTATAAGCTCTGTCAAAGAGGAAAGTCTTAAGTCTACTCTTGAATGTGGTGACTGTGTCTGCCTCCCGGACTGAAGGTGGAAGCTGGTTCCATAAAAGAGGAGCTTGATAACTAAAGGCTCTGGCTCCCATTTTACATTTTAAGACTCTCGGAACTACAAGTAGCCCCGCATTTAGTGAGCGCAGCTCTCTGGTGGGGCGATACGGTACTACAAGCTCTTTAAGATATGATGGTGCATCACCAATTAACTCCTTAAACAAGGTAACCGTTTCTTTCCAAATTAGACAAACAATTGCCTCGATTTTCATTGAAGAAGTAGAGTAATTCCCACCGCTCCTGAAAGCGGCAGCCCTCAATGTCAACTTTTCTCTTTGGCTTTAATGTCACCTTGGCAAAAAGGTTTCGAGAAAAGTATAAGACAAGACGAGACATGACGATGGGAGCCAAGCAGGGAATGTCATGGGGAGGAGAGGGAGAGAAAAAAACGAGAATCTCTAGACATCTCTTTACATGGATTGTAATTAATTATAACCACCTGCTCAGCTTCTTCCCACACTATATTCTCTTGACTGTCTCCTTTTTCCAGTACCCTATATGCGATATCTTGTTTAAATGTAGCACAACCTCCACCTACTCCAGGATCTGTTTTTCCTTATTAGTGCATTACTTATCCATGCATTACAAAATTAAAGCATGTATCAGTAGGTTATAGTATTTATATGTAGGTTTCAACCAAGTCTCCAGAACACACATTACATACAGCTTTACATCCATTTCTTTAATAAAACGCCCGAATTCCTGGCCATTGGCCATTATTAGTGCCAACAAACCCATGCCGTTTCCTGGCTTGCCTGAGTAGTAAGGTTCTCCCTTACCTCTTCTCATGCCAGCCCCACTAAACCCAACTGTCTTTGACAATCAGCTAGATTTTTTTTTCTTTACTTTTACTGTGCTGTTAATAAATTCCTTTGTGTCCACATATTGACATATCCAAAATTCAGGGTAATCAAAAGAGTTTATTTTAACTAGGAAGTCCCCAAAAACTCAAAAAAACAAAGTACAACATAAAGTTGCTGCTGAGCAGGAAACTAAGATTAGCCCATAAGAACCCAGACCCATTTCTCCTTCAAGGAAAATTATGGGGGATATAAAACAGATTAAATAGAACACATATAACCCATTTCTGACATTGTTTTCAAAATACCACCCCCTACTGTCAAAGATCTCGATAAAAGATAAGATAAATCAACCTGACAGTCGCTTTCTGTTTGGTAAGAAAACTTGTCTTTTTATTTGCATTTCCACAAACTATAACTTCCCTTCTTAGGTTTGACAACAAAATATTGTTTTTTCAGATTTGCTTTACAACACAAAAAGTTGCAAACTGATTAAAGATAATTAAGACGCCCTCACATTTGAGGTCTTATCACAAAGCTACGGTAACTGTAGAAAACTGAGCAACAGACGTATGTAGTAAACTCGAAAAACATGTTTAAAAAAGATTTTAGAAACAAATACACTTTTGTGTTTCAACCGTTGATATCAGCAGGTGTGGCATTTAAGCCTAGGCCAAATGGAAATCTATGAAACAATTTCCTTCCTCAGTGAAACAAAGACGCACATCGCATTTCTCACAGAGGGTGGTGGTTGCATTGATTTTGCAGAATTTGCAACGCCCACGCTTGTCACATTTCGCTTGTCACATTTCACAGGCCAGTGTGCAACCTGGTCCATACGAACATCATTTGGAATTCCAACACAAACTCTCTTGGGAGGTGGTGGTGGAGATGTGGTGTCCCCCCCCCCCCGATTCCCTTCCCCCTCACTTCTACTCCACGGAACTGTAACTCCCTAATGTCATTTTTTAACACTAAAATAACTACCATCCATCAGCAACTGACCCCTCATCCGTCCAGTTGTCCTACTTTTAGACCCCAACATTTTCAATAACCTTCGTCCCATTTCCAACCTACCATTTCTCTCTAAAATCTTAGAAAAAAACAGTGGCATCTCAGATTCAGGCTCACCTCTCAAACAACAATCTCTATGAACAGTTTCAGTCTGGTTTTCGCCCCCGTCACAGCACAGAAACCGCCCTCATCAAGATCTCAAATGACCTCCTCATGGCAGCTGACTCCGGACTTTTATCCATCCTCATCGATCTGAGCGCCGCCTTCGACACAATCTCCCACACCATCCTCCTCGACTGTCTAGCCTCCATTGGAATTTCAGATACACCCCTTTCATGGTTTCACTCGTATCTCTCTGGCCGTACTCAGTTCATTCAGTTAAAATCATTCACGTCACATCCCTCCTCCGGTGTTCCCCAGGGATCTGTCCTTGGTCCTATCCCGTTTATTATCTACCTCCTCCCACTTGGACTCATTTTCCGCAAACACAATATTAAATTCCACTGTTACGCGGACGACACCCAACTCTATGTTTCCTCCAAACCCTCTTCCACTTCCCCCGCCCCCCTCCCTCTGTGCCTGTTTACAGGAAATAAAAAATGGTTCACCTCCAACTTCCTCAAATTGAACAGCAATAAAACTGAGGTCGTCCTCATCGGCTCCAAGTCCACTCTCACCAAGCATCCCAGTTTCGCCCTCACCATAGACAACTCCTCGGTCTCCCCCTCCCCTCAGGCTAAGAGTCTGGGTGTCGTCCTCGATAGCACACCGTCATTCCACACTTGCATCAACACCACCATCCGGTCTGCCTACTTCCACCTCCGAAACATCAACCGCTTCCGCCCTTCACTCACACCCAACAGCGCCGTAATCCTGGTCCACTCTCTTGTCACCTTCCGATTGGATTATTGTAATTACCTCCTATTTGGTTTCCCCCACAAACTCCTCCATAAACTCCAACTGGTCCAGAACGCTGCTGCCCGCATCATCACTAAGACCCCTTCCATCTCTCACATCACCCCTGTTGTACGTCAACTCCACTGGCTCCCCATCAAACACCGCATTGACTTTAAGATCCTGCTCCATGCATTCAAGGCCATCTATAACCTCGCCCCTCCATACCTGTCTCACCTCCTCCTGATCAACATCCCCACCCGGTCTCTCAGGTCTGCCTCCTCCATCAACCTGACTGTCCCCCCAGCTCGTCTGTCCACCAGGGGGTCAAGAGCCTTCAGCCGCTCTGCCCCTCGCCTCTGGAACTCCCTCCCCCCTGACATCAGAAACGTTGACTATCATTTTATTCAAAACACAACTTTTCAGGCAGGCCTATGCCTGACATGTTCCCCGCTTGTTTGCTCTGCTGCAGACTGCTCTGCTTTTAACTGTGCTGCTTTTTAACTGTTCTGCTTTTAACTGTCCGATTTTTTTAATATGTTGTACGGCAGCCTTGAGTGCCATGAAAGGCGCCTTATAAAACCAATGTATTATTATTATTACTCCTTCACAATGTGTGGCCTGTTGACTTCCACAAATGCTTTGTCTGATTTGCTCCAGCGTCAATCTTTATCTTGAGGTTCAACTGCACAGTAGATTAACAGATCTGTTGTCATACCACCTGACAATGGCCACAGATCCCCCTTTCTCTACCCTGGCATCCACAGATCCTCTTCCCCTCTTGTCAAGACTTTTCTCATCTTCAAGCTGACAACCAGCCAAGCGATTGCTGCGGAGTGTTCCTATAAAGTAGATATGTCGCTGAAGAATCTCAAGCACCAGTGGTGCTGAAGAAAACAGGTTGTCTGCAAATACTTTGAAGTTTTGGTTTGATGGGAGAGTTTCACACAGCTTGACCACAACGTCACCTCCCATGCCAAGTGAGGTTTTTTTTCCCAGTGCCACCTTCATAGATCTCAAAATCACAGAGGATTCCAGAGGAAGCGCAACGGGCCCAAATGTTCAATCCCCAAGGATGGGGCTTGCTCTTGACATACTGCCTTATTATTGTGTTCCTCTGAAAGACACCATTTGCTCATCGATAGAGTTGTGCTCTTCTGGGGTGATCTCAAGGCATTGTTTGCGAAACATATCCAGCCATGGACGGATCGTCCAGCACTTATCGTCTTTGTGCCTGTTTGACAAATGTGTGTTATCAGTGAAGTGTAGAGCTGCCAGCAGGGTCTGGAAACGGTTGCGTGACATGTTGTCAGCCACCATGGCACACGTCGAGTTATTTTCCCAGTAAGCACGATTTCCCGGCAGTTGGCAAAGACCCATGCGCAGGTAGATGCCGATCAATATTTCCAGCTCTTTAACAGTGGTGGTGGTGGTGGGGGAGGGGTTCCAAAATCCGTCCCCGCCCCCTAGATCACAGACAGGTAACAGGAAGTGGAGCGAACATTTACGAAAAAAAGGAGAAGCTGGCACAACGATCATCTCTAAATCTAAGTATAATATTGGTCAGTATTGATGCGTCCTAAAACGAGATGAAAGGCAATCACTATATTGAGCTAACTCATTACGTGAATCCACACAAAGTTGAAAGGAGAGCTCGGCAAAGTAAATAAAGCCGAGTTTGCACTAACGCAAGCTAACGCCGCTCCATTGACTTCTGTGTTAAGGAGCTAACGAGCTAGTAAAGAGGCTCGCGTCTGTACATCGCGGTCCACATTTTAATGCATTTAATGCATTGGGTGTAGATTTTAAAATGTGTTGTACATATCTCCGATATGAGGTCCTCGGACAGGGATGTCTATGTGTACAGTTTGTAAAGCACTTTGAGGCAAAATTGTAATTTGTGATAATGGGCTGTACAAAATTATCTCAATTAAATTGGATTTTTAGGAAACAGTTGTTAACAAAAGAGATACAACCTTAATATGTGTTCTCTTTAAAGATGTTTGTGAAAAGAGAAAACAGCCAGTTAACACAGAGCTTCTCCAAATGCCATAACCTTTTGAGCTTTGGCTATGAAAATTAAGTGTGTGCTGAATGCATGTTAATAAATACATTTGACTGACTTTCAACAAATACGTTGTATTTATTTTTTTACTTACATTTTTCACTGTTTTCTGAAAAAGAAAGGAACGTGCAAAGAAAATAAACATTTATCAAACAGCAGTTTAGCTATATCTGTATCAAACAATGAACTTTGGGAGCAGTAACACTTCGGCTGGTTCAACCTTTTCGTGTAATCTCCCTCAAATCCACCTCTGAGGTGGGATCAGGGTAATCATGATTTTTAGGATCAAACTGATCAGGATTTCCCACTAAAGTTTTGAAATACTCAACAGCAGTGTTTAATCCGGAAAAAGGATGGAGATTATTGATTACCAAATCCGAATCTGAATCTTCAGAGATTTTTTTTTGAAATACCATTTTTTTTTTAATCCAATCCAGGAGGATTAATCTTGGCGGATCTCAGACAGAATTCTTTTTTGCATTTATTATTATCTTAACTCATTTTATCACAAACTCTGCATATTAAGCTCATTTGCATGAGGTTATTTCCCTCTGGTGGAAGTTTACATATTACTATGGCAACCCCAATGCATTCTTAATGTGGTCTAAATCTGTGTCTCTTATTGGATCTTTAATTACATTTCAATTAACAATCTATTCAATGTACTCCTTAATTAACACTCAGAAAGAGTTTTCCTTGTCTTACACAGTGTTATTCGGGTCAATGTAATTAGACTAACAGGGGAAATATAACTGTTGCACAGTGCTGTTATTCATTCTGTTCCATCAAGAATTAAGCTCTTCACAATAGTACAATAACACATTTATGTTTTCCTACTTTAGTATAATGAACTTGATTTATTTTTCCCTAAAATGAGCAACATATTTAACATAATAATGTTTGATGCCACTGCTGACTGTCTTCATTACATCTATAGGCCTTTGCAATCAGTATTTATAAAGTTAGCAGCCTAATAATTGTTTTATTAACATTATTGTTCTTTTAATTGAACTTGTGGAGCTCCTCTCCTCAAAGCTACCAATTATGTCTGTGACAAAGGATATTCAGTTAGGAATCGTCATGATTCCAGCACGTATGAAAAAAAGCGACCAGTGCAAACAGCTCAAAAAAGACAAAGTTCCAGCAATGGCAACTGAAAATGCCATTGCCAGTGCTGACCCTAGTAGCCTGCTTTTTATGTAATATTATATTCTTAAATAGCAGCTTTTATTAGTATTTCCATTAATGCATTTTTTTTGCACTCCATTTCTCAAAATATTCCTCAAATGGTCAGTGAATCAAATCTTAAGATGAACAGCGGTACTATACTTACATTGTATGGCACACATTACACGGTTTCTCTCTCTTTTAAATACCTATATTCTGTTGTTGACTGTAGAGAGTAAAACATCTGGTTAGGAGTTGGGTTGTATCTCTTGAGCAGCTGTTTGAATACACAAGCTTCAGAGTTAATGGCCCTCGTGCAAAGACACTTCAAGAAGTCGTTTCTCGCACCGAAACAGCATTTTGCATGATTTACACAACCACAATGTAATCCAGAATGTTAAAGATGCAGAATTTATTTCATGCCAACAGCTCCATTCAAAGTACAGTGTGTGCTGTAAACAAATCCCCAGCCTCTGAACAAATTGAAAGTAAATAGTTTTGCTAGAGAAAGATGTAAATCATGTTGTTGACATTCACTGGTGCTTGTATTCCCTAAATATCTGTGCTTAGTGTGTAGATATTTTCTGATTTGGATTAAATATTAATTTATGCATGTGTTAGATGGTCCCAATTCCCAAGTTGGGAAGTCATTCTTCTGACTTTGGTATGTTTAGCTTAATATTTTTAATGTGGAAATAATGAGAATGTTACAAAGGGGATATGTTGTATTTTATTGCTTAAACATGTTTTGGAGCTTTGGATCACAATAATTTTCCAGTAAGGAACTCACGTAAAAATAAAAAAATATCCTCTGTGGAGGTTGCCATTTCTGTGTTGACCTAACATTAGCAGATGTATTTTTCTTGTGATGGTGGCTTGTTGCTGGATACTGTTTTTTTAGTGCTGCTGTCCTTCTCCACTCAGCCTTTTTCATGAGAATACCACTTTACTCATACTTTCATCCCGAAACATAAAAATGGAGGAATGACAGAACCAACTTCTTTTTCTTTGCCCTGAACAAGTCTTCAAGGACTTGGTCACTCTCCTGAGCCTTGAGTCTGTTCTACCAATCTGGCTGTCACAATACTAACATTATAACTTATATACGATACCTGGCATGAATATCATGATACCAGAATTCGATACAATACCATAAAAACGATATGATACCAAAAATACGATACTGGTATATGTATCTATAATAGCAATGAATATTGAATAGCCGATGACGGTCTCAAAAGCTCTGCATCTTAACGCCTCTCGCTGTTTGAGCGCTATGCAGCGCATTGCGTGCAGACAGCATGACACGGAGCGGTGCGTGCGCTTTGATCGCACACTCTTTTAATTAAGATTGATACTAAAATTATTAAAATCATATTGTTTTTAACGTACAAATACCTTCTTAGTATCGATACACTGTGCAGCATGACAGCAGTAGATGTAGTGGGCTGACATTCAAGCTAACCCGATACCCCCCAAACACTGTCGACATCTTAACGCTGATTGGCCAAGACTTGACACGTCCAACAAAGATGTTTTATTCCGAAGAGCACCACATCACAATTTATCCCTGTCTCACTCCAATCTGATAAATGCCGGCCGGCCAGTTCACGCCCCTACCCCAAAACAAAAACTCTACACTCTACGATTCACGTGGATGACGTATTTTTCTTTCAAAACGGTGAATTTTACCGAAAGGTGCCGAGTTTGGAGGTATGAATAACCAGCTACATCCACTAATGGTGCACTGTGAATTGTAATCATTTAATACTAAAGGCATCTCATGCTATTTCTTTGAGTAGGCAGTCCGCTGATGACCTTGACCATGAGTTTGTAAATAGTATGTGCATTATCTAGTTGGCTGGCTGTGTATGCATGCGTGTGTGATACAGATTGCTGGAGATAAGGTTTATACTGAATGCGTGTATATTTACAATAGTGAATTGGAGTGTTATGCGTGCTATCTGGTGGCCCACAGCTGGGGTAATTCTCACAGCTTCTGCGTGCGTTTGAGAGTGTGTGAGACAAGTGTTAAGTACTGCTGGAATAATGTCCTGCCTACTGTGAGTGTGATGATAACAGCTCATGTTAAACACTTGCCATGGATTAATTTTATTCTAAAAAGCATACCATCACACAAGGAGATGCAAGGAGATAATAGCAATTAATCAACCGTGAGCAAGTAACTATATCATTACACGTAACGAGCTCTCCACAACAGACACTTTCCATACATCAGGGTTCAGGTTATAGAGCATTCATTATACATACGAGATCAGATGAGAAGATCAATATCCAGTTCATCTCTCGGTGTCTGGTAGGGAAATAGGTCGTCAAGATTTTTCCTAAAAATGTCAGTGTGTCTTTAATTTGCAAATTTACATTAGGCTTTTCTTTCCCAACAGGTTTGGTCATTAAAAACACACTTCTGGGTTTTGTTTCAGAAGTGTTAAAACCTTATTCTACCTCATGCAACCCTGAAACAATTCATCAATTATATGTATCTGCTTATCTAATCCAGGATCTCTGAGTCAGACATGGGGCAAAAGCAGGGTACAACCATTCAAGCTCACACTCAAGGGCAATTTTGGGTTTTCTATTTATTGACTCCAAGTTCTTTCAATAATACAGGCTATTTATTGCTTTGCTTGTGAACACCTCATATTTCCAAAGCAGTCTCTTAGTCTTGCAGTGATTACTCCATCAGCTGATTGGGGGCATCTATGATGAATTAACCAATGAGAGGCGGCACATTTCTGTAAGCCAATAACAGCATTGTTGGCAAACATTTAAAATATGTTCTCTCTGCTGATTTGTCAGTTGTCATTTCAGCTCACACCGATGAGATCCTCCTCCACACCAGGTTAGTCCAATGAGCATCAATTCTGCTTATCATTAATTAAATTCAGTTTATTTTTATATCCCATTTTCACAAATTACACATTTGTCTCAAAGTGCTTTACATCTGTGTACATAGACATCCCTGTCCCAAAACCTCACATTGGATCAGGAAAAACTCCCAAATAACCCTTTACAGGGAATAAAGTAAAGAAACCTTCAGGAGAGCAACAGGAGGATCCCTCTCCATCATGGACAGATGCAATAGAGTAATGTGTACAGAGGGACAGATTTAGAGTTAGAACACATCAATGAATATGACAGTGAATATGACTATGAACAGCTCGTAGTAGGCATATTCCACGATGGAGACCACGATCCATCAGGCAGATGGAAGTAGAGAGGAGGAGTGTGCGGAGTCTCAACAGTAGGCAGAGTCTCAATAGGGCAATGGCATAGTTGGTAGTAGGCATATTCCACGATCCAGACCTCGATGGTCCATCAGGCACATAGGATCTAGGACTCCGGGAAGAAAGCAGAGTTAATAATGTGTGATTGAGAAATGAAAATTCATCCATAAGGAGAGAGAAAAGAGGAGATAGGTGCTCAGTGTATCCCCCAGCAGCCTAAGCCTATAGCAACATATCCAGGGGCTGGACCAGGGCAAACCTGATTTAGCCCTGACTTTAAACTCTGTCAAAAAGGAAAGTCTTAAGTCTACTCTTAAATGAGTTGACTGTGTCTGCCTCCCGGACTGAAATTGGAAGTTGGTTCCATAAAAGAGGAGCTTGATAATAAAGGCTCTGGCTCCCATTTTAAATTTTAAGACTCTAGTAGCCCCACATTTAGTGAGCGCAGCTCTCTGATGGGGCGATACGGTACTACAAGCTCTTTAAGATATGATGGTGCATCACCAATTAAGACTTTGTAGGTTAAGAGAATAATTTTAAAAGTGATTCTTAAGCATGAAGCTATGCTCACTCAAGGACACAAAAGCAACACAATAAAAATGACTTGACCACAATGTTGTGGGTAACAATTACCTAACGTTACTTTTCTAAAGGTTTTTTATTTTAAATTAAATTCAGTTTATTATTTAGAGCCCATTATCACAGATTACAAATGTGTCTCTTTACAATCTGTCAAATTGACATCCCTGTCCCAGGACCTCACATCGGAAGACATGTATATGTTCACATTGTCACAGAGGATATTGACTATCGTCTATTTCCACTCAGTCAAGGGGCTACCTACTGACGAAAGGAAATCAGCGTTACATGACACAAGATAAAAAGTCATAGCGGCAAGCATGCGTTGAGCAAGTAACCCCCGCCATGTGTGGAGAAACAAGGAACCGCACATCACTGCTTGCAGCTTTAATTATATTTATATTTACTGAAGAGATGATTGTCCATATTGGATAACACGGATCACCCTCTCCACCACCTGCTGCAGGGACAGCGGAGTACATTCTCCAACAGACTGCTTCAGCTCCGCTGTCACAAGGACAGATACAAGAAGAAATTCCTGCCAACTGCAATAACACTTTATAATAAATCAGCTCTGGCCAGATCCTCCTCAGATGTAATCAACATCAATATTCCTTGAATTGCTTTCACTGTATACAGTTTATATGCAGTGGGTATGGAACATATTCTGACCCCTTTACATTTTTCACTCTGTTTCATTGCAGCCATTTTCTATTTATATAATACAAATAATGACAGATTGGTCCTTAATTCAATTTATATTCCTTGTGCCACACTTCCCAGTAATTAACTCCACAACCAACATGGTCTGTAATTGAAGACACATAATCTGTAAAGCAGAAGCTAAATCAAGCAAGGTATTTTAATATGATCTCTTGGTTTAAATCAAACAATCCTTTCTCCTGTGGTTTGGGACACCTCTCAATCCACTGGCCGACAGACATACGACAAGGTTAGTTGGGATCAGGTGTGCGTAATTGCCCAGCTGGCACAATCTTGGCACAGTCTGTCTTCCAAACCATTTAAATGTCACCTACAGAATGATACTGACTTGCTCCGGCACCACCTGCTCAATGATTTACTCACTAGTGTGAACACCTGGCTGTAGTCAGTGTCCTAACCCACAACCCTGCACATAATTGATTAATTTTGATGTGTGTGACCCTAAGCACACAGCTAAATTAACAAAGGAGTGGCTTTGGAAAAACTCTGTGACCATTCTTGACTGGCCCAGTGAGAGCCCTGACCTAAACACAATTGAGCATCTCTTGAGAGACCTGAAAATGGATGTCCACCAACATTCACCATTCAACCTGACATAACTGGAGAGGATCTGCAAGGAAGAATGGCAAAGGATCCCCAAATCCAGGTGTGAAAAACATGTTGCATCATTCCCAAGAAGCCTTATGGCAGTACTAGCCAAAAAAGGGCTTCTACTCAATACTGAGCAAAGGGTCTGAATACTTATGATCATGTGATATTTCAGTTTTTCTTTTTCAATAAATTCGCCAAAAATTCAACATTTCTGTTTTTATCTGTCAAGATGGGGTGCCGAGTGTACATTACTGAGAAATAAAGTGATCTTTTTTGATTTTAACAAATGACTGCAATGAAACAAAGAGTGAACATTTTAAAGGGGTCTGAATACTTTACGTACCCACTGTATAAACACTTATGAACACATCCGAAGAAGGTCTGCAAACTACACATAGTCTACAGATAGAATCTGACAGGAAGTACCGGTTTCTGTAACTTACACTTTTGTCTTTCAAACATGTTGTACCAACTTGTTTTTTCCTACCCAGGGTAGGAATAAAGATGTAGCCTGTGTTAGGTTGTAATAGTTTATTTAGATTTCTTTTTACATGTACAGAGGAAGTCTTATGCTTTAAATTAATACATATAGAAAGATTTTATCATAGGATTGTAGATTGATTGATTGTATTATGTGATTTATTGTAGAGCATTAGGAAAATACACTGTATTGACTATATGTGATGTTCAAATGTCAATGGCAGGAAGTAATTGTATGTATCTGCATGGAATGAATGTTAGTTAGTATTTCAGAATTGTCGAAGCCGGTTGAAGCCTGTGAAGTGATTTTAATGCGGAGATTAACAGACGGGACTTTTATTGTGAAAATACTTGTTTAGTAACTTGACCGGAAGTGACGTTTCGACCCAGGGTTCATGACGTTTGACCCCTCTATTTTGATAGCGGACTTTCATCCAACAGGAAAGTGTTAAAGGCTGAAATAACCTTTTAGGTGATTGTCTGCAGTTTGCGACGAATACTACGTTGTACTGGGGAAACCGCTCTTCCATCTTGACCCGAGTTAGACAGCCACCCCTGATTGCTTCAAGCTTTGTACCTGTGGAGACTGGATCACCACGGAACACACAATCGTGAGCTTTTGGTTGTTTGTTCAACTTTTGTTTATACTTCTTGCCATTAAATATCGTTAAATTGATTCATCGCATGCTAGTCCTGGGGGGGAATTTGTGATAATTGAAAAATTACAACAAGAACATAAGAAGCTGTGGAATCAATACATTTTAGAAGCCCTGTAACTGTACTGACAAACACATTGCCTGCCTCTTTACAGAATTCATACACAGATTCACATGACATACATTGGAAAAGTAAAGATGCTGGGACAGTGTGTGAAATCAGTTTCCTCTCTTTTATTTATGTATATCTATATCCTAAGATATTTATGTTTTTAGACAATCAACAGAAATAACTCACACACATTTCATTGACAACAAAGCACCGATTTGAGATGTCATGATCAATGATGTTGAACACAGCACAAAGTGTCTAACAAAACAAGTACAGAGATCAAGTCCAATAGTGAGATAAATGCAGTACTAAGGCAATCTTTATCACCATCCACATGAATATTGAAATATCCTACAATATTAACCTTATCAGTTTTAAGGACTAAAACTGATTGAAACTGAAAATTCTGATATGAATTCTGGATATAGACCTGGGGGCCGGTATATTATAACAAATATAATTGCCTGTTATATATTACAGGTGGGATTTGAAAGACTAAGAACAAGCTTTCTAATGAGTTGAAGTTTAATTCAGATGTAGGATTAGGTAGAGAAATAGATATTCAAGGAGGGAGAGTGAAGTAATAAGCCATCACTAGATGCTAACTAAAGTATGGTAGCTAACATTGTAACATAACTAAAAAATGCAATAAGACTTTGATTTAAGTTTTTAGTTGTTAAAAGTAGATATTAGAGTTTTTTTATGTTTACGGCAACAGGTAAATCAGCCACTTGCACTAAAGAAAATAACACAATTAGCTTGGTTTAGCTGGAGCTGCGAAAATACGCTATCAGGAGGCACCACGTTTACTGGAAGTGATGTCTGATGTGCAGGTGAAAAATATATTGTATCTCATGATAGCTACCAAGCACCGGATCAAGCATTTACTGTCCTGCCGAAACTGCATGGAGAGCGGCACCTCTTAGGCTTGGGCCAAGTTTGTGTCCTAAAAACACAGGCCGGCAGATCCCTGTGCTTGACTCGCTTCTGCTACTGCGACAACCACTATCTCCGTCAATAACCATGGTCGCGCAGTGCTGTTGGCCGGCCAGAAGAATACCTCTTGGCCAACTCCCGACAATCCTTAATGCTGGTGTTGGCCAAAGTGGCCCGCACCTGCAAAGGTAGCTGCTGCAGAAATAGTTCAACAAACAGAAACTCTGGCTTACCAAGGAGAGCCTGCATTTCATCCATCAGATCCGACAGCATGTTGCCGAGGCAGCCGGCGTGTCAGCTCTTAATCCGACAGTCCAATAGCCGTCAACAGGTGGTGTTTTAGAGTAGGTTACTGAACGAGGGATTCTCAAGGGTGCTCACCACTCTGCCCGCTGTCGAACTG
This sequence comes from Liparis tanakae, assembly GCA_036178185.1. NCBI lineage: Eukaryota > Metazoa > Chordata > Actinopteri > Perciformes > Liparidae > Liparis > Liparis tanakae. The sequence continues at coordinate 16,695,152 of CM070095.1, read as the reverse complement.
CTGAGAACCGCTATGACATGTTTTGCGGTAATGTCTCTGCGTGCGTATATGCTCGTCTCTGGATCCGTCCACTAGGGGGGGGTAGTGAGCGTGAACTCACCCATGCGCGCAGCACGGCTGAGCTACTATGTCGGCGCGCGCATCGCCGTATCAACAGCTGGCCGCTCCGTCCATTCGCGCTCCTTTTTCCTTTTTTTTTGCCTTAGGCGCTCAAGATTTGTCATAGGCGCCGGCAAAAAGGCTTGGGCGCGCGCCCAAATTTTCTCTATGCAGGAAAAACTGATACCGTTTCCAGCACATTTAACAAAACGTTTTTTCTCTCACCTGATTTAACAAGGATACAGAGTTCCAGCTTCTTGGAATGTGTGCAGCGATTGTTTCATTGTTACAGGATTTTGTGGTTGGATCTGTCTTTGAACAATGAAGGGTTTCACTGCAGCATTTTTAAAGCCAATTGAATCTGACTCCATCTATGCACGTAAAGCCCTTTCTGTAAAATATCAAGAACTGTCTTGATAACTTGCCGTTTCATTCGATGCTATCAAATGACAAAGAAAAGGGCAGGGACAGACTAGTTGTTTTATTAGTTTAATTTATAACATAGCATGTATTACATTCCATGCATAGTGTAATGCTTAAACTATGACGAAACCAGTAAAAAAAACACAGCTAACTTTGCCAACTAACATTAGCCTAGGATAACATTCATGTATATTTTTAAGCTGTTAATAGCTTAAATAAAGTACTTGATTTGCACAATTGATTTTTAGAAAATGTATTAAAGCAAAAGGTCATAGTTAACTATGATTGCTATTCATGATGATTTATCAAATAATGTTTCATGCATACTCAGTTATTTTAACTGTTCTTTTTAGTTACCATGCTGTGAGCAGTGCCATTTAATGGGAGTAAGGCCATTTCAAGGATTGTAACCTGTGGTCCATTATTGCCATACCCAATAGGTACGAAATAAAAGTATAGCACTGTTCATGTTAATGTTTTCCGAGCACTTTCGCACGCTGCACTAAAGGTGCGTTCACTCCAAAAGTGAAGTAAAAAGTCAACGTACAGACACTTGTGGCTGTGATGGACGCGATATTTTTCCGGTCGTCGAGTTTGGGGCGACGCAATGTGGGCAACACTTTTACAGCGGCACAATCTTCGCCCCTAGTTGAAATATTTCAACTTTAAGGCGGTAATCTCACAACTCATGGCAATCAGCTCTTGAGTTTCTCCGCGTGTCATCGCTGTCCCGCCGCTGTTGAATCAGAACAAGACGGACAATAATGTTATGAACACAATAACATATTATATACAATATTGTTATGAACACAATAACATATTATAATGTTATGAACACAATAACAGTGTTTAGATGTTCCACTCTCAAGTGACTTAGCGCATACATTCGCCGAAGCCACTTCTTTGGTACCTTTTCATGACCTTGACCTTTAACCCGATCGATCCCAAAATCTAACAAATGGTCCCCGGATAATAATCAATCATCCCACTAAATGTCATGCGATTCGGTTTAATACTTTTTGATTAAGGCGAATAACCCACAAACACAAATATAAAAATAATGGTGGATGAAGGAAATGATAACGGCCCGCCCCTCGTGGAGCGTCTCAACGCTTATGGTGTGAACACTCAATGCTCGAGCGAGTAAACTCACGCGTCGCTTTTGGTGTGAACGCACCTTTATGGTATCCTTCCCGCGCCTCAATGAGCTCAGCAATCACATGGACTTCACACAGCCAATCAGCACAGATCACTCCACATCTCTGCCTTTGTGGCTTTGGACCAATCAGCAGAGACCAGGTGTAAATTTCATTTTCTCTTCTTTCTAAATCATAGAAAACACCATTTTGCAGCTTGACTCTTTACAATTTCGGTCTAAACAACTAAACTAACCATGATCAAATTAGTCAAATTACGGCAGGAAAAATTAGGGCACCATATTTGATCATATGCCTGGTTCTTGTATAATTTATGAAATTACCATTTCTGGACAAATGCCCTCTGCAGTAACAATACATACTTAGTGTATTTTCTCTAAAGATAAGGCAATACAGCTTAGGACTTTATGTGTGAATTACTGTATAGTGTTATACAACACTTTAACTATATAAGAGAATTTTAACCCATTTCTAGAAATAGTTTGCCATAAATAGTGAATAGGATGGATTTTTGTCAGATTACCTTATAACACTTGATTTATTGCATGTGTTTAATGTTTTAGGAAGTGCCAGCTGCTGCTTTTTACGGCAAAAGGAGGCAGCCTGCACAGTGGACGACAGTAACAGATGGGCACCCCCATGAAGTCCAAGAGGAGCCCTAAGGACCTAGATTCTGAAATCCTTCAGACACTGGCTTTTGACACCAGGAGTACATGGACTGTTTGCCTACTCCTGGTGTCAAAGGCCTGTGTTTGAAGGATTTCAGAATCAAGATCTTTAGGGCTGCCTGCAGCCATATGCCAGCCACATCTAGCTCCAGAAGGCAGGGTTTTTCCTGCAAAGACACAATTTGCTCATTATCCTCTTAAAGTGATGTTATAATATAATTAAATACATGTTCCTTTCACCTTCTATATGTATGTATTGTATTTTTTAATATATACACATAAACCCCCAAAATGTTTTTGACAGGCAAGGAACCAAATATAGGCACTTCGTTGATGTTAATTTTCCACCTAAAAATAATATATATTTGTTTATGTCACAACATTAAAACAGTATTGTTATGTACTCCAATAGCACTGTAATGTTGACATTTTGAATTTCAAAGTATTTCAATGAGTGCCCTATAACGGGTTAAACTTCGAAGGCAACATGGAAATAGACCTGCAAATGTGTGATAGAGGATCATCTAGATTAGATTTTTTCTTTTGGTTGAATGTTTTTTTTTGCCTTTTTAGATATTTTGATAAAGTATTGTTTTATTTGAAATGTGACAATAGCATTTCTGAAACCAGCAGGGATTCAACCGATAGAGTATTTTTTCCTATATAGAACAGAAACCAATGGAGACAATACCACTTTTAAACTAGGACAAAGGTGAGATTTTAAAGCTGCTGGAATAAGTTCTAATAGTTACTTTTTTGAGTACTTGAACTGGGGTTGGAAGAGAGAGCAAGTATCATAATTTATTCAGTTGAGGAATTGATAAAAGTACTCTACTTTTAATAGGGCCCAGGTTAACCCATTCTATTGAAGTATTGAAGAAGTACCATACATTTCAAAAGATGATATTGACATTACATTGTCACCAGATGTTGGTAAAAACCCAACTAATACATACAACTAATAAACAAAAGAAATTAGGTCCGAAATTAAGTGTCATAAAATGGAATGACAAATGAAAAAGTATTGAACTGAAAACAAATTGAATGAAACAAATGTAATACTTTGTTGGCTTCAATACACCTCCTGTTTGAGAAACTAGTCGCATGCATGCTCAGGTGTTATTTTGGCCCATTCCTCCACACACACTTCAAATCGTGAAGCTTCCTTGGGCCTCCTCTATGAACTCTGATCTTTAGTTAGTTCCATAGATTTTCTATTAGATTCATGTCAGCTGATTGTCTGGGCCATTGTAGCAACTTTATTTTCTTCCTTTGAAACCAATTGAGAGTTTTCTTGGCTTTCTGTTTGGGATTAATGTCTTGCTAAAATAACCACCCTCGTCTCATTTTCAACATCCTGGTGGATGCTGCAGATTTGTATCAAATGTCTTGGTACATTTGTCCATTAATTCTTCCTTCATTTATATGAAGTTTGCCATGATGTTCCCACCTCTAAACTTCACTGCTGATCTGTTGTTTTTGAGGTTATCTGCCATCATTTGATCTCGGTGTGTATTATGGCATCCAAAGAGTTCAATTGTAGTCTCATGTGACCAGACTATATTCTGCCAGTATTCCACAGGCTTGTCTAAATGTTATGTAACAAACTCCAAACGAGCATCAACATGCTTTTTCTTCAGCAGTGAAGTCTTGGTAGTGGGCGTGCATACAGGCCACAGAGTGCATGACATATTGTTTTCTTTAAACAATTGTACTTTCTAATTCCAGGTCTTTCTGAAGCTCTCCTAAAAGTGGTCCTCGACTTTTAGAAAATTCTTGCAAGGAGCATTTTATCATGGCTGGTTTATGGTTAAATTATGTTCTTTCCACTTCTGGAAAGCAAATCCATCATAAAATAGTCTGAGCCATATACCAGGAATATACAGTCGTATGCAAAAGTTTAGGCACCCCTCTGAGGCTGCATGATAATTTACTCTTTCTTCACCAAAAAAAGATCACAGTTGTGTAATATTCATTTTCTAGTTAACACTGAGTGCTGGGCTGTTTTCCAGACAAAGAAATTTAGTGTAGCAGTATTTAGTTGTGTGAAATTAAATCGAATGTGAAAAAAAGTCTGTGCAAAAGTTTGGGCACCCTTATCGTTTTGTTGATTTGAATACCTGTACCTACTAAATGCTGATTAACTGCAACACATAATTAGTCTGAATAACTCGTTAAGCCTTCAATTCCATAGAAAGGTGCATCCAGTCATTAGAAAAGGTATTTAAGGGAGCCAATGGCAAGTTGTGCTTCTCTTTGATTCTCCTCTGAACAGTGGCAACATGGGGGTATCAAAACAGCTATCGAATGATCTAAAGACAAAGATTGTCCAGCAGGATGATTTAGGGGAAGGCTACAACAAGTTATCCCGGAGGTTTCAGCTATCAGTTTCCACTGTGAGGAATGTTATTAAGAGATGGAAGGCAACAGGCACAGTCCTTGTTAAGCCAGAAGTGGCAGGCCAAGGAAAATATCGGAGAGGCAAAGGCGAAGAATGGTCAGACTGGTCCAGGACAACCCTCAGACCACCTCCAAAAAACCTGCAGGTCCTCTGGCTGCAGATGGAGTCACTGTGCATTGCTCGACCATTCAGCGCACACTGCACAGAGAACAGCTGGATGGGAGAGTGATGCGGAAGAAGCCTTTTCTTCGCTTGAGGTATGCAAAACTACATTTGAACAAGCCAGGCTCATTTTGGAACAAAGTGCTGTGGACTGATGAGACAAAGCTCGAACGATGTGGTCACAACAAGATGCGTTACGCATGGAGCAGAAGAACACAGCATTCCTAGAAAAACACTTGCTGCCCAAAGTGACGTGTGGTGGGGGGTCCATCATGCTGGGGGCTGTGTGGCTAGTGCAGGAACTGGGAATCTAGTTCAAGTTGAGGGTCGCATGGATTCAACTTAGTACCAGCAAATTATTGATAATAGTGTTCTAGAATCTGTACCAAAGCTGAAGTTAGGGTGGTGTTGGATGTTCCAGCAGGACAACGACCCGAAGCGTCGCTCCAAATCCACTAAGGCATTTATGCATAGGAACAACTACAATGTTCTGGAATGGCCTCCCAGTCGCCAGACTTGAATATAATTGAAAATCTATGGGGTGACTTGAAGCAGGCCGTCCACGCTCGGCACACATCACACCTGACTGAACTGGAGATGTATTGTAAGGAAGAATGGTCCAGAATCCAGACACTCATCAGAGGCCATAGGAGTGTCTAGAGCAGGGGTCGCCAACACGGTGCCCGCGGGCACCTGGTCGCCCGCAGGGACCAGGTGAGTCGCCCGCACGGCATGTTCTAAAAATAGTCAACATTGAGCTCCGTCAAAAAAAAAAAAAAAGCCATAATCTGCGGGCACTAGGACCTGGGGGGGAGGCTGCTGCGTGGCTTTCTCACTCTGCAAGCAGCGTCTCTCAAAGAGCCAGGATGACAGCCAATGAGTTGAACTTAAAGCAGTGTTTCCCCTACCATTATAACAGGGGGCGGTCCTCTCAGCTGTTATGCGCGCGGGTGAGCTCACTTTGCATAGGTTTACCCATGTTTGAATCTAGCTCACTGTGCTGCATCACTCCAGTTTCACCAATAATCTAAAAAACTGTGAAGTCTGGGAACTACTCACATAGTCAAGAATGAATGTGGATCCATCTGGCTATTTGTCTCCTCTCCTCTTATGTTGATTTTTCAAATGGGTATCTCTTCCTCTACACCCTCAGCTTCAACTTTTTTCTTTTCTCCATCTCTTCATGACTAGCCGCCCAATCAAATGAGGTAACATTGACACTGTGTCTTTTTTCTCTTTCCTTCTACAGCTGTGGTTGAAGAGAACCTCAGCCTTGTCTCTCTCAAGAAGATTTGCCTCATTACCTAGGTTGTATGGCCTAAGATTGGCATTCTCCTCACTTGCAGCAGCCCCCCCCCCTTCTGAGAATAGCCTGAGGAGGGCCCTGGGCATTCGGATTGTTTGCAAGAACCTCCTTGAGGCCAACCAAGAGTCCTTCTCCATGGCCCCCCATATGGAGACTGTCCGTCACACGGCCCCTTTTAGTCATGAAGAATGTCTTGCCTAAATGAATCAACTCGTCTACGTCATATTAACACTCACATTTCTCAAGGTACCGGCCAAGAAGGTGGAGTAGCAGCCATTTTTTATTCAAGCCTATTGATAAATCCAAAACATAAACTAAACTATGACTCATTTGAAAGATAGATCATTTTGTCGATTGTGGTACAGGCTGATGAATAATAGGCTGTGAATGACTTGATAGCCCCTCTGAGGAAGAAGACGGTGAGGCAAAATAGGTTTGCTCCCTGGTATAAACCTCAGAACCGCAAACTAAAGTAAACATCAAGAAAGCTTGAAACATTTGGCGTTCCACCACTTTCGAAGAGTGACTGGAAAGAGTCCTCTTAAGCCTTTTTGATATTGTGTTTGAAACTGTCTATAACATTATAATAAACATAAGCAAATATGTTGAAGTTGTACATCAAGTTAAAGAAGACAACTTGGGCTACATGTATCAGTGAGCCATTTCAACACAACTCAAACACTAACTGAAATAATAATAAAAATAGCATAATCGTAATTTTGTCAGGAGTCGGCCCATTCAGACAGTTTCCGGAGCTAGCAACATGTAAATTTATGCTATCGTAAGGATGTTAGACAGCAAGAGGATTTCACACAGATCTAAATATCTTTACATAATCCTTCCGCACCAAAGTCTCACAGAGATATGAGCCAAAGAACACATATTTATCGCTTCATAGCTGTACAGCCAGCAAATTCAACTTACTCTGTTCTTGAGAAGAACAAAAAACTATTTCCTCCCATGAATTCCACCTGGCATGGCTTCCGTGTGTGTGTATGTCCCTTTAAAATCCAGGCAGACTTTAGGGGAAGGATCATAGTCAGCTGCCAGGAAGTTCAATTTCAGTGAATCGGATTTCACATTTAAAATATAGTGACACCTTTCTGTTTAATCGATTCTATTGGCTCCAAGGATTCCAATGACTTGTCGTTCTTTAATTAATGTCCTTCCCCTGCGGAGATATCTGCGTGCGCAACAGCTGCACTGTTTCAGATCAAAAAACCACAGCACCACTTCCTTTGATGTTTTTTTAATATTTGGTTTACTATTTAAAAACCACATAATGATGTATTTGGATGTATTGAACACCAAAAGTAAAAGTGAAAATAAATGGTTTTGTACATGAGAAAAGTCAAAAGGTGCTCCGATGTGTCCAAATGCACATTTTACGTAGAGACCTCGCCTAAATTCTCTTTACTAAAAACTCTCCAACTATTGTTCTGCTTCATTTTTTCCGAGTCATACTTTGCAGAGGCTCTGTTCACAAGTTGTTATCTGGGTTATTTTAGACCTTTGCTGTGCATCCTTCCGGGAGATATATTCATCCTGAAAGTGCTTTTTTTTCTAATCAAACCTGAAACTTCTATTTTCAAAGAAGTTTCATCTTTATTTACTCTTAACCAGTAACATATGTACTAATAATTACACATCAACATAAGCTCACATGTGTTGCCTTTTTTATAACACCAACCAAATTCAAATAGCTTGTGTGGTTGCAGAGCTACACCCTTTTTAGTTTGGGTATGTCATTTTGAGCAGACACCTCAAAAATCGAGTGGGGCTTAGGAGGCTCATATAAGCCCTATTACTTATCAGTTAAATAGAAAATATGAACAACCCCAGGTTTCTCTTAGCACTGTAGCCAGGCTGACAGAGAGTCACAGCTCTGTGGAGCCGAGTATTCCCATAGACTTCAGTAGTAATGACTTCATGAACTTCTTTAAAGAAAATATTCCAACTATTAGAGGCAAGATTGATAATCTCTTGCCCTCAACCAGTGCTGATTGTGTCCTCAAGTGGAGTGGCCTTGGAAACCGCTGTATACCCTGATGTATTTTTTGATTGCTTTTCTCCCATCAACCTTGACCAACTGTCAACGGTTTCTACTAAACCATCTACCCGTCTCTTGGACCCCATCCCGACTAGGCTGCTTAAAGACGTTTTGCCTTTAATTGGCACCTCTGTTGGATATTGTCAATGTATCTTTGCTAATAGGCCATGTACCACTTTCCTTCAAAGTAGCTTTAATTTAACCTCTCGATCCGGAGGTGTTAGCTAATTACAGACTGATTTCTAACTTTACGTCATAATAGTTTATTGAGGGGGTTTCAGTCAGGATTTAGAAAACACCACAGTACAGACACAGCACTGGTGAAAATTAAAAAGAACCTCCTGATTGAAAATAACCCTGGACACAGCCTGTTTGAGTCCCTCCCCTCTGGTAGGAGGCTGCGGTCCATCAGAACGAAGACCTCCTGCCACAAAAACAGTTTTTTCATCAATGGAGCCCGGGTCACCCACTGACTGACTTTGCCACCCCCAGGACTAACTCCTCTTCTTGCTCCTTCCTCTCTCCTCCTCCTCCTCCTATCTCTTTCCTCCTCGGGTTCCTCCCTCCTCCTCCTCCTCCCTCTCATTCATCTCTCCTCCTCCTCACTTTAACACTTTAACATGCACTTTAACTTAAACACACGTCACATGTAACATACACTTTAACTTAAACACACGTCACATGTAACATACACTTTAACTTAAACACATGTCACTAGAAACATACACTTAGACACTTTAAATGTTCTCTGTTGCACTTTATCTTTATCTTATCTTGTATTGTACTTGAGTTTATGTTGATTGTTGTTTGTCATGTCAAATGTTACACCTTCCACCAAAAGAAATTCCTCGTTTCTGTAAACATTCCTGGCAATAAACGGTTTCTGATTCTGATTCTAATGAAGGACTCATCTCAGTACTTATTTTGTAAGACCTTAGAACGGGATTCAGCCCCACTGAACATGACATCCGATTACAAAGACTGTATCAGTTGATTGGCACTTCATATACCGCACTAAGTTGGTTTAAATCCTATTCATCAGATCGATCTCAATTTTTATTTGTAAACGATGAACCCTCCATGACCACCAATGTTCATTACAGAGTTTCACAATAATCTGTGCTTGGACCAATTTGATTTACCTTTTATATGTTTCCTTTGGGCAACATTATTAGGAAACAATCCATTTTATTGTTATGCAGATTATACTTAATTATATATATCGATCCAACCAGAAGGGACAAACCAGCTTGCTAAAATGTAAGCATGTCTTAAAGACATAAACACATGCACAACCTTCAACTTGCTGATGTTAAAATTAGAAAAAATGTAAGCAATTTTACTCAGCCCAGAACACCTCAGAGATCAATTATCTGGTGATTTGGTTTATGTAGAATCCAAAACCACTGTAAAGAATCTCAGGATTATCTTTGATCGGGACATTTTTACTGTGTTACTGCAAAGAGACACATCATAACAGTGGCGGACCGTCCGGGCCTTCTAAGCCTTCTCTGAAGGCCTAAACATAATTACAAAGTTAAAGCTATTTTATAATTAAAAAACAAAATTAAATAAACTTTTATATTCTTAATTTTTATTATCTTATTGCACTATTGTCTTCCTCTTTTGAGGTGCTTCCATCCGGCAGCTCTGCTTCCAGTCTAATTTATTTTAACTGGAGCTTCTATCCAATCAGATGTCACCTCCACAGTCTATGTAAGAAGACCAGCTTATCTCAGGCCTTCACACAGGCCGAGTACAGCCTGTACATGGAGACTTTATCGTTGATTGACATAATCTTCAACCAATCATATTGTTAGATTGACATGATCCTCAACCAATCATATCATTAGTTTGACATACTGGTTGTATTTTTTTAGGTCTTTGGCCTAAAACAGAGAGGAAAAGGAGATAGATTAGCAGTGGTCAAGAAGTCACCATAGTTTTAGTTTTTTGCCTTTAACTTTTAATGGCGGACGGAGGAGAAGCGAGCTTGGTGGCAGATTTAATCTTGAAGCAAGGAGGACGTTTCAGGAAAAGAAGGAAATTATAACCTACGGCCGCACCACGGCGAGCTAGCTTCATTGAGTCTCGTGTTGGCAAAGAGAGGAGGATGGACTTTAACTTGAAGTGGAGGGAATTGGTGAGTGAGCTGCTTGTTGTGTTCATTTGTCGCCGTTGTTTTTATTATATGGTTGTTTCTGGTTATATGGAGTTTGAGGTGTTTTAGTGCCCCTGTTCTGTCTGATTGTGTTGTCATGTTTTGTTATATATAAATGTGGCTGATTCTTGTAAATATGTTCTTGTCATTGTGTTTGTTACGGTGGTGTGAACTACAAGCATTGTCCGTTAATGACGCAGCATCCCGTCATGTGTGTATTTATGTATCTGCACTCTGCAGGTACTGTATGTATGTGTAGGTGTTGCGCTTCATATGCACCTTTACAATAAAAGCCCCGGACCGGAACACTGGTGAACTAATATCTTACATTGGGTTGTTCAGCTGTAGTAAGACGGCACTGAAGGCCTAGGTAGAAAATGCACAGCCCACACACACACACACACACACACGCACACCTCTGCTCAGCCAGATTTATTGTAAATATCACACACCAACATGATAATGACATAAATTGACTCTACAGTACTAAGACAATGAACACTGTGTGCACTGTCTCATTCAAACAAACTCAGTTCAACCAAGTCGACAAACAAAAATATAAGAATTTACAATAGCGTTTTTCTTTTACTATGCATGTTGCTTAGTGGCACTTCTGGCTTTCCTTGCCTTGAACAATCCTCTTAAAATCTGGCTTGTATTCTGTTGTTGGAACTCAAAGCTATTCTTTCCCATGAGTGTCCGTCAGAACAAATTGATACTTTGATTTCCCGTGTTACAGGGTAGAAAACACAAACTTGCAGACATATGTTGACCCAAACATTGACAGTATCTTAAGTGCAGCCTGTTTTTGGGCATTGGGGTATCTTTCCATTGTCAATTTGTTCAGAACTCAATGGTCCCTTGCAGTGACGTGCAGTGAGGTTCATGGTTGGTGAGGCACTGATTCCTTTAGTGTCAGATTTACAAATATATAAACCCAAAAGGGGCGTATTCAATTGGTACTGGTTATTTCATGTCTCATCAGCATTCTCCCCACAACACACGCGCAAGCACGCAAACGGTACATTAAAAGTTTGAAGCAAACCTTTTGGCTCCGGCGTTGGTCTACCTGTGTTAATCACGTCCACTATTGACTGAAAGTCCAGTTTTGAGACATTTGTAAGCTTATATATATATAAAATCCTCTTCCATGTTGGCGGTCTGGCGTAGCAAAATACAACAACAAACGGACTGGACTCGCCTGTTGCCTCTGCGTAGAAGAAGAAGCAAGAAGTTGGCTCAATAGCGCCCTCTGCAGTGAGGCAGAATATTACGTGCCTCACCCTGCGCCTTTTCACTGCGGCTTTATTTCCCATCAGCGAAACTAAATATGTCACTTACAAACATTAAACTGTAATGGTTAAAGACCTTAGCCAGACTGTGGAAAATCAGTCCAAATAAACTTATCTGTGAACATTATATCGGTGACATGCAGAAATACGGCAAACCACACGGGCCAATTGCATGCATCAACCCAGTTTGTGAAGGATTGCGCAATCAGAGGTGAGGCTCGCCTCGCTGCTGCCTCACCTCTCATAGTCATCCTGTGTTTGAACAGGAAATAGACAAATTCAGCGATTTTGACTATAAAATGTCCGAAATTAGTCATACATAAAGATCTTTGACTGTTATTATTATAAATGTTTTACTTTTTATTGTTTACTTGTTTTACTCATGATGACCTGCCTCCCCTGACCGCACGTCCCTGGTCCCTTGCCTTAAAGCAGGTTTCAGTTGGTCCTCCTCACAAAGATAGATCATCCCTAACTCAGCCGCGGCCTCATCTGTGACTAGTGGGGCTTTCAAACAGTCCGTCTCCGCAATAAATGGATCGATGAGGAACGTAATCTGTGGCCTTTTCAGTTGTAGATTACGGAAGCTTTCGTGCAGTATTTTCAATCAGTGTTGTACTCAAATGATCTTGGCACTACTGTGAAACTTGCGGTATTTTCATCCCCACACACTTGCGCGTTTGACGTAAATACCGTATTGAACTCAAGCAAACCGAATGTGCACATAACACAATTAAAAAACTATGATATGAACGGAATGTTGCGGGGTTGGCCAGGCCTGCTCCAGTTAATCCAAAATGCTTTAGCTTGTGTATTCACAAAAACTAAGAAAATAGATCGTATTACTTCTGTATTAGCTGCTCTGCACTGGCTCCCTGTAAAATCAAGAATCACATTTAAAATGTGTGGCTTATAGGGGGTGGCTTAATGCGATGAAAACTGCTGAGTAACTACTGCCCTAGACCAGTAGAGAACCACTGCCCCCCCCCCCAGACTAGTGGAGAACCACATCTGTGGGACACATTGTGTCAGTGAATGGAATCGCAACTACTCTTAAATCTTCTTTAGGATTCTGTGGATACTACCGCCGCTTCATAATTAACTAATCCATCATAGTCTGACCTCTTCACAAACTCTGCAAGGGGTATCCCTCTACCCAAAAGAAGAAAAATGCAACCAAGGTACCGGATAATCCCGACTACCAAGTGAGGGAAACTTTTGAGGACAAGTGGGATCAATCCTGCACAGGCATTCAAAAAGATAATGTAGGCTACTGCCTCACCAAAGCTTTATCTAATTATGAAAGTGTTAAGGATTCGTTTTGAAAGTCCTGGTTCTTAGTTTGGAGAAGTTTGTATGTGTTTGTAAATATTATTTGTCGGTAAACTCATTTCTGTTATTCTGTTAACAGAAAGCTGTTTTCTGTGGCCAGTCCTTTACCGCTAATGTGGTCACGCATTTAGACTATAGCAGTGACGTGCGGTGAGGTTCATGGTTGGTGAGGCACTAACTCCTTTAGTGTCAGATTTACAAATATATAAACCCAAAAGGGTAGCTTATTCAATTGGTACTGGTTATTTCATGTCTCATCAGCATTCTTCAGACAACACACACGCGCACACATGCACACCGTACATATTACAGATACGTAAGTAAAGTTAAGAACAAGTTTGAAGCAAACCTTTTAGCTCCGACGTTGGTCTGTGTTAATCACTTTTGACTGAAAGTCCAGTTTTGAGACATTTTTAAGCTTAGATATATAATCCTCTTTCATGTTGGCAGTCTGGCGTAGCAAAATACAAAAACAAATGAACTTGACTCGCCTGGCGCCTCTGGTAGAAGAAGCAGCAACAAGTCCCCGTTGGCTCACATGCTTCAGTGAGGCAGAGATCTGCCTCACCCTGCGCCTTTTCACTGCGGTTTTATTTCCCATAAGCAAAAATAAATATGTCACTTACAAACATTAAAATTTAATGGTTAAAGACCTTAGCCAGACTGTGGAAAATCAGGGCAAATAAACATATCTGCAAACATTATATTGGCGTCATAATAATAATAATAATAATTTATTTTATATAGCGCTTTTCTAGACACCCATAGTTCCTTTACAAAGTCCAGAGTCCAGTAGTCATCCACACACAGTCATCCCAGTGGTGGTAAGCTACATCAGTAGCCACAGCTGCCCTGGGGCAGACTGACAGAAGCGTGGCTGCCAATCATGCAGAGATACGGCAGCCCGCACGGGCCAATTACATGTCTCAACCCAGTTTGTGATGGATTGCGCAATCAGAGGTGAGGCTCGACTCGTCGCTGCCTCACCTCTCGTTTCATCCTGTATTTGAACAGGAACAATTCTGCGATTTTGACTATAACATCTTCGAAATTAGTCATACATAAAGATCGGTGGACAAATATTAAAATTAATTTGATCTTATCATTATTTATTTTTTCCTTTTTTTACTCATGACAGGTGAGGCCTACCCTGACCGCACGTCCCCGGACTATAGTGTGATGTAATTAAATAACACTATAGCTAAATTAGAAGAGTGCTTAGGAAACTATAGAAGAAATTCACTGCATGTTTATTATAACTTTAAAATAATTCAAGTATGAATGATAATATGGAGGCATTCTGTAGCGATCATAAAGAAGATCATAAAAAAGATGTTTACAGGTAGAAGTATTGTGTTGTGCAGTGGAAAAGAGACATAGGATAGTTCACTTTAGCAAAGTCTCCTCCCACACAACATCAACCGGCACAGCAGTTTGTTAGTTTGATTTTATGTAAAATAGGTAAAAGACTACCATTCAACCATAGGATTTATGACTAACAATGATAGGTCACAACCAGGGGAGAGAGCTTAAAGGTGATGTCGTACTGCCAATTACAGACAGAGGTGTTTCAAATTTTACTAAAACCGATAATGGGAATATCAGCCAATATGGATCGGCGCTGATCAGATCGGTGTATCCCTAGTAATTATGACATAATTTTCCTCAAATTATATTACTATACCGTTTCTATGACCTAACCGTAATTCATCTTAGACGATCTGTGACTCCACCTGCCTCAAAGCAAATGTTGAGGCCAAATGTCCAGGCTCTGTCGATGGCTCCAGAATATTGTATAAAATGATTAAGGTGGACTCATGAGAAGAATGGAGAGAATCACACAAAATGTCTTTTTACCGCTTCAATTGATTGAATTTCTTATTATGAATAATACAGACATACCCATACACAGATTTGCACACATATATACAAACTCATGGTTCTATATGGTCATGTCCAAATACATATTATCTACTTATTCTGAAAGAGTTGAGTTATTTTAAATCATTGAAAATGCATGCCAAGCCGACTGCCAGCAGGCACATTTAAAGAAATATAATTCAGATTGATTGGAGTGATGAGGCACTTAAAATTAGCCGACACATTTCCCCAACACTTACTGCATTCACACCAAAAGAGGTGCGAGTAGATTCCATCAACCCAGATACGAGGGCATCTGATGTTTCGACATTGTTGGAATTTAGGCTGGATTATAGGATTTTTTTTCTATTTATTTAACCACGTACAAGAAATAGGGCCCTGGTCGGATTCAAGATTGTTGTTGTATTTTGAGTGTGTAGAGCACATGTGTCAAACTCGCAGCCCGCGGGCCACATCCGGCCCACCACGTCTTTTTATACGGCCCGCGACGGCATGAAATAAAAATGATTCCATTTCTTAAAAAAGGGAAGATAATAAAATTCTGTGCTTTTACTTTGAAGGTAGTTTCTAATTCAATGGCATGACGTCAGGCGGAGCATTTCAACGGGCTCACGTACTTTTGCCAGAGTTTAAAAGATCAGCCCGAATGAGGCGCATTTTTCGCGTTGCGTCATACACACACGTGTGTGTGTTTGTTTGTGTAACCACATTACTTGACTTTGTATATACAAACATCCCCAGTTCCCCCATTATGAATTCCACCATCACCCTAACCACCATAACCCTAACCCTAACATCCCCAGTTCCCCCCTTATGAATTCCACCATCAGGTCTGTCAGTGGTCACTAAGGTTGAAGTGAGTGCTGCTTTATGTGTTTCAGTATTTATAATAAAATCAAAAGAAAAGTTAAAGTTGAATATGTGAATCTTTTTTAATTACACTTTGTTTGATTTATTTAGAGTTTGTGGAAAAGCTGCTTCTCAAGACTGACCTGTAGAGCAGCTTTATGTGTCATAGATTCAGTGAGTGAGACATAAATGTCATCTTTTGAGGCTTTTTAAAACTACTTCTCACCAGACTTTTTTATAAGTCTGAAGTTACTGAAAAGTTAATTATGTTGTATTACCTTGTGTCCTTAAAGCCCCACTATGTAACTTTTCCACCTTAAAATAACAGCTTGAAAAAATTGTGCCGCTACAATGACTTTTAATATGTTGATTTGCTCCTCCGCCACTGCCATCGGGGGTCTGTGGGCTGAATACTGCTGAATGTAAGATGTTGGGAGCCGCCCGGTACTTCCGGCGGAAATACGTCAACTTGCTGTCTGGCAGTGATTACGCAACATCATATAATGCCAGTACATGCTCGCAGGTGACTTTTTATTTGCTCCACTACGTGACGCGTACAGACAGAATAACATGCCGCGGCTGAACGGCTCGCGATCAGCTGGGAGCAGACGAGCCGGAAGAGCCATATATGGCTCGAGACCAGACGTTAAATACCTGAAGGGGACGCTACAAGGGAAAAGTTACATAGTGTCGCTTTAAGGTGCGTTCACACCAAAAGCGAATACATTTTTTTGCGCGACTGAATCCCATGAAAAGTCAACGTGCAGACGCTTGTGGCTGCGATAGACGCAATATTTTCCTGGGCGGCGCGATGTGGCGGACGCGTTTTCAACGGCACGTTTTCAGCGACACAATGTCCGCCCAGAGTTTAAATATTTCAACTTTGAGGCGGTCATCTCGCAACTCGGGCCCATCAGCTCGTGAGTTCTCTCTCGTAGCGCTGAAAGCGGAAGTCTTTCAGACGTAACAGTAACTTCATCGGTGAAAGTGACTGAGCTGAGTGAGCCTACAGGTGATGTCATGAACCAAAACACAAGGGCGTTAGTGTGTCAAATATGAAGCAGAACTAGTAGTTAGTTATTCTGGTGGACGAAGGAGATAATAACGGTCTTTACGGAGACGAGACACAGAGATAAGCCCCGCCCCTCGCACAGCGTCTTGACGCTCTTGGTTTGAACTAGGTGAATGGTCGAGCGGGTAAAGTTTTGGGCGACGCGAAAAATAGTTTTTCTTTTGGTGTGAATGCACCTTTACAGTTACGACCGGCCCTTTGAGGACAGCCATGAGGCTGATGTGGCCCACAGTGAAAATGAGTTTGACACCCCTGGTGTAGAGCATATTTTTACATTCTCTGAATTCAGGACTTATTTCAACCAGAAGAGGGTAGATATATTTACATACACCTTGCACACCTTCTCACTGTAAATATCACAGTAGAATACTTATCACACTGCAAAAATGTGTTAGTGGACCTTGGAATTACAATATCTATACATATTTTTCAAAGAAAATTAGTTGTTTGAAGAAAGTAGATTTAAAACTATTACACAATTCTATCACTTCTTACATCACACACATTCGTCAGTGCTTTGGCTCAGTGGAAGGGTCATAGAAGACTTTCTCCACATTTGAAATGTTGACAGCTGTCACTTATTATCCGCTGTCAACTGGGAGAAGAGCTTTAAGGTCAACGTGAAGACGCTTCTGGAAAGGTTAAATTTCAAGTTCAGCTTTGAAAATACAGGCAGGAGGAGTGAAAAAACGGGAACTGGCTTTACCATTGAGGTATAAAGGATGAACAGACTTAACCAATGCCAATATGTTAAGAGGTTTGTGCAAACAGAATTTACATTGATTAATCCAATTTGACAAGTCATACTGTGTGCTGTCTCAACTGGGTTCAAGCTTAATCTTTCCCTGGAAAAATTGCAAAAACAACATTTTGGCAGACATGAAGTCATGTTCCTCGGTAATGAAACCCATCGGAGACGATAGACATAAACTTCCTCACGCTGCTTTAATGCTCAGTTAGCGCAAAGTTATAAGGTGAGTGCCCTGATTTATACATGTAGAATTTCTTTTGAAAGGGTATTCTTACGTTTTTGTTATTTAGCCTTTGAGGGTTTTTTTTGACCTACAAGATAAAAGACATTGATTAAAATTGCAATTAGAAATTCAAAATATGTTTAATAGGCTGATCTGAATACCAAAATAGGCCAAATATAATTTTCTTGGTAGAAACCAAGCAATTCTATGTCAAATCAGACGTTAAGCATCTCAATATATTCCGAATGGAATGATCCCTCATTTCAAAATTATTATTTTCTTTGCGACTGTTGGGTCAAGCCAAAATGAATCAGGCTCCTTTTGTCCAAACAGTGCGTGCGTGTGCGCGCACACACACACACACACACGCACGCACGCACGGCGGCGCGCGGTGGTGCAGCGGCTTTTAGCTCTCCGACATGGTGCATTCTTTTAGTATTTTTTTTCAAGTTTATTTCTAAAATTCTGTTGGGCAAACGTCACTTCAAGTCGCCAGAACTTGATCGACCTCGGCCTGAGGTACAACTTGGCTGTTACCAACGAGTATCAGCAGGCACACAACATCCCGGAGGACATAGCGAGACCGCCCGGATCTCCCTGGATGGTCAACCCGCCTAGCAAGCGAAGGAGGCGGCGTAAGGAGAGGAAACAGAAGCTCGGATGCCAAGCTACGTAAACAACCACACAGGCCAGCATTACCAAGCCTTTTTCTGTCAAACGCCAGATCCTTAACCCACAAAATGGACGAGTTGGAATTACAGACAGCCACGATGAACTTTGTACGGAACTGTAGTGTTAGTTTCATCACGGAGACGTGGCTTCACCCGATGATTCCAGACGCTACAGTCCAGCTAGCTACACCGGCAGGACAGAAACGAAAACTCGGGTAAGAGCAGAGGAAGGGGGCTGTGTATTTACGTACATAATGAGTGGTGTGGCAGCAGCAGGATCATTGAAACATACTGTTCTCCTGATATAGAGGTTCTGGCAGTCTCGTGCAGACCTTTCTATCTCCCGAGGGAGTTCACTGTGGTCATTGTAGTAGTTGTTTACATCCCTCCGGATGCTAACGTTAGCTTAGCCCTCAGTCTTCTGCTTGATACCATCAACAAACAGCTGCTCGCACACCCTGATGGAGTCTTTGTCGTTGCTGTTGATTTCAACAAAGCGCGTCTAAAGACTGTGTTGCCCAAATTCGTCCAGTATGTGAAGTTTGCCACCAGAGGAGCTAGTAAATTGGACCATGTTTACTCCAACATAAAACATGTGTACAAAGCTACTCCCCTCCCCCACCTGGCTGGATCTGACCACCTATGCATGTCCCTCACCCCCCTGCTGAGGAAGACAAAGCCTCAAACAAAGACTATACAAATTTGGCCAGAGGGAGCCCTCTCTCAGCTACAGGACTGTTTCTCCACCACTCTATGGGATTTATTCTCAAGTCACAACCTCCAGGAGTACCCAGATACTGTACTCTGCTACATCAAAAACTGTGTTGACAACGTCACCGTCAACAAACGGGTCAGGGTTTTTCCAAATCAAAAACCCTGGATGAACAGCAAAGTGCAGTCCCTCTTAAAAAGCCGAAATGCCGCCTTCAAGTCAGGGGACAGGGCCCTGTACAGCAGTGCCAGGTCAGACCTGAAAAGAGGTATCAGGGAGGCCCAGGTGGCCTACAAGAGGAAAATAGAGGACCACTTTGCTGGAAATGATCCCAGAAGAATGTGGCAGGGAATAAATCACATCACAAATTACAGAAACAGCAACCAGATGACTGCTAGGACTGACGCCTCGCTGGCAGAGGAACTAAACGGCTTCTTTGCCCGCTTTGAGACCGACAGGTCCTCAGAAGCCACAGCACTCCCACACACCCCCAGTACTGGCACAATGTTGACACTTCAGGAGCACGAAGTGAGACATGTGCTGAGGACAGTGGACCCCAGGAAGGCGACCGGTCCCGATGGAGTACCTGGAAAGGTACTCAAAGCTTGCGCCGACCAACTGACTGGAGCAGGCCATCATCCTGCCTCAAAACATCAACACTAATACCCGTTCCCAAGAAGACCGCTGCGGACAACCTCAACGACTACAGACCTGTTGCACTTACGCCTGTAGTCATGAAGTGCTTTGAGAGACTGGTCTCACAGCACATCAAGGCCTATCTGCCTCCCACACTGGACCCTCACCAGTTTGCTTACAGGGCAAACCGATCCACGGAGGACGCTATCACCATAGCGCTGTGTCACCTGGAGAGCTATGTCAGAATGCTCTTCCTGGATTTCATATCAGCCTTCAACCACATCCTGCCGGAGATCCTGGTCCAGAAGCTTTCACACCTGGGTCTCTCTGACCCCATCTACCTTTGGATTAAGGACTTCCTGTCTGATCGTCCACAGTCGGTCAGACTCGGCCCACACCTATCCAGCACCATCACACTCAGCACCAGCTCGCCACAAGGATGTGTACTGAGTCCCCTCCTCTTCACTCTCTACACACACGACTGCTCCCAGACCCATCTCTCAAACAGCATCATAAAGTTTGCGGATGATACCACCGTAGTCGGGCTCATATCAGCTGGAGATGAGTCTGACTACAGAGATGAGGTCAACAGACTGACAGCATGGTGTTCATAACAACCTCAAACTGAACAGACAGAGGGTCATCAACACAGCCCAGAAGATCACCGGCTGCTCTCTGCCTAGCCTGGAGACTATTGCCAGCTCTCGCTACCGCTGCAGAGTTGGAAACATCATCAAGGACTCCTCCCACCCCGCAAATCACCTGTTTGACCTGTTACCCTCGGGCAGGCGGTACAGGTCACATAAAGCCAGGACAAGCAGACTCAGGACAGCTTCTTTCCCAGAGCCATCACAGAAACAAATAACACAAGACAAAAATAGGACTACCTGCACACTCACTGATATACTGGGACATATCCTGATCACATTGATCATAACAAACTGCCACATACTGTAAATATTTTACAATCATATTGACCATACAAACTGTTGTACACTGTGAACATTACATCTTTTTATCTTATTGTTTTACTGTTATAGTTTTATATTCATAGGGATATAAGTCTCTTATAGTATGTTATATTTAAATTGCATGGAGATTGCACCAGAGGAGTGGCACTCAAATCTTGTTGTACACCATACAATGACAATAAAGGCTATTCCACACACACACACACACACACACACACACACACACACACACGGCAGTTGTGTTAGTGCTAACGGATTCATGCCCTTCAGGGTGTGTGTATTTGTGTAGCGAGTGTGAAAGAAACAGAATGAAGAGAGGGATTGAAATGACAAATTTCATGGCAGACAAAAAGGATTCGAGTGTAAGTGAGCTGATGTAACGGACTTGGAACGGGCATCAAAGAAGTCCAGTCTGTACGTTTCTTTTCCGAACTTTATTCCTTTACAGACATAAAACTCGTATCAGAATATATATCAGCACAACCGATTACATTGTACGAGAAAAACGGCGGGACAGCCGGAAGTGTTTAGACCCAATGTCGCCAAAGTAACAACGAAACAAAAGATACCTGTTGTGTGTCTTTGAGATCGCCAAAAGACGCATCCGAGCCGTCTCCCGACGATCTCAAAAACACACAACAGGCAGACAACACGATAACACAAACGGCCACACGCGCCGAGAACACAGGAACACATTGGAAGACGATTTCAACCCTCGACTCACCTTTACAGACATAAAACTCGTATGAGGAAAAGGCGGGACCAAGGGACAGGAAGTGCGAACAAAATGTGACGCAACTTCCGCAAGGAACCGACTTCCAAAAACAATGCCAAACAAAAACAACTCATTAAAATAAAATTCACAAACTCTCAACAACATTGTTGAACAACAACAAAATAAATAAAATAAGTTAAAAATACATTTGGAAACAAGAATGCATTTTTAACTCCGTTACATTCACCCCCACTGAATTGTATCAAACATGAGCACTGACTATAGAGTGCATGTCAAAGAAAACCTTACAGGTTGACAACTTACAAAGGGCCAACATCAAGAAAACCAACATAAAATGTATCCCATAAGGATGAAGTGGTACGAGAGCGGCGCTTGCCTCTCAAACCAACGACTGGCAACGGGGTGCCTTGTACACCCCACAAGACCCAAACACAAAGTGCAGTGCAATACCGGCCCATGACATGAGAAAAACACAACAGTGGGACATTACACTAATACAACACTTCCCAGACCCATAAGGGCATAAGCTGCCGGCTTATGATTTTTAAAAAGTAACAATCTGGAATATGGAGTTGCAAACAGCCCTAACATTGAGCTACTCCTGAACCACATCCTGCCTGGACATGGTCTGTATGAGCCTGTTCACAGGATTAATTATGCGACCAAATCTTGACCTGACCTGTGCATTAACATTACTAGAGTGTGCGGGTGAGACCTCAACCACAGAAAGTGTCAGATGTGTTGTCTGTCTGTATCGTGGTGTCAAGATCAAAGTCTGACTGTCTCACATCAGCTGAGACATCTGCAGCAGTCAAAGGGCAAGAATCACGAGTCACAGACTGATCAGTTGTGTGGTCCTCATGTGAGATAGCTGTGTTCTGGAGGTCAGAAGTAACACTCGTCATGTCAGCAGTGTCCGCCTCAGCTAGACTCGACCCAGATAACTGAGTGATCCATTCAATGGTTCTCTTCTCCGAGTCCACAGGCACCGCATCAGTCAAGACGTTCTGTCCATCTCCCACAGTTACAGGGGGCTCTCTGTCACTTTCAGTGTCAAAGCTTTCACTAGCCACACTGCAAGGCTCACACCCTTTTTCAGACACCTCTTCTGCCTCACCACCATCATCTCCTGAAACTGAGGATTCTGTAACTAGCGGGGATGAAGCCAAGTCAGACATTTCACATGTGTCCCCCACAGGGAGGAAATTAACCTGCATCAGCAAGTTCCTGTGGATCACCTTCTCCCATCCAGAGAACTGTGTCGCGAATTCTGTATGTGTGTGTCTCCGTATTTAAATCCACCACAGTGTAGACGGTTGAGTCCCACCTGTCAGCCAGCTTCTTTTTACCTCTTTCCTTTCTGTTGGCCAGGAGCACCCTGTCACCGACCTTGATATTGGGTCCCTTTACTCTCCTGTTATACAACTGAGCATGTCGATTCTGCTCTTTTGTAGCATGAACCTGAGCAATATTCATTGCTTCTTTCAGGTCATCAGCAAGACTCGCCACATACTTCTCGTAACTCATCACGGCAGAGTCATGAAGAACAGTGCGAAAGAGGACATCAATAGGCAGGCGGGGAATCCGGCCAAACATGAAGTAGAAGGGAGAATAACCTGTCGTCTCATGTTCCGTGCAGTTATACATGAACGTCAGAGTCTGTAAGCGTCGTGGCCAGTCAGCCTTCTCTTCAGGGGGCAGTGCTCGAATCATGCCACCCAAGGTCCGATTAAAACATTCCACACTCCCATTCCCCATTGGGTGATAAGGGGTTGTGTGCGATTTCCTGACACCCGAGACCCTGAGAAGCTCACTAATCAGCACACTCTCAAAGTTAGCACCTTGATCACTATGGATCCTTTCCGGAAATCCATAGACACAGAAGTAACGGTCCCATAGAAACCTAGCCACCTGCTTAGCTGTTTGGTCTTTACATGGAAATGCTTGAGCCATCCTCGTGAAATGATCAGTTATCACCAAAACATTGACAGATCTGTTTCTAGAGTCCTCAGCCGACCAAAAGTCAATGCAGACCAGCTCCAGTGGTCGGGTTGTTTTTATGCTCTCCAGGGGGGCTCGACTGTCTTGCTTACGACGCATCGCTGACAATGATGAACATAGTCTCTTACATCCCTGTCGAGGTTTGGCCAGAAAAACCTTTGTCTCGCCAAGCTGAGGCTCCTGGACTGAGCTTGATGTCCGGCTTTATCGTGAATCCCCTGCAGAACCTCAGTCTTCAGTAAGTCAGGGACAACGTATTGGAACCGCTTCGCTTTGGTCTTCTGATCCTTTGAAATCCTGTACAACACTCCATCCTTCATGGTCAGCCTATCCCAGTGTTTCAGGTACCTCATGACCAAGACAGACTCATTAAATCGTTCTCCTAGAAGGCCTCCGATGCCTCTCGACATAGGACAGAACGCGAGAGAGGGTTCTATCCTCCAACTGCTTATCACAGAGGTCTTTCAGGGTGTAAGCAGGCAAGGCGTCTAGTCCGGGCGGAACCAACTGGGGTAAGTGCTGCAACACCTCAACAGCACGGGCTCTCGGACCAACATCCCACTCAATATGTGACTGTAGTACAGCGGACACGTCCTCCTTTGTAATAGACTGACTGTGCATGCGCAGCAGACTGGATGCAGACTGGCCATGGGCATCGTTACTCCGAGGGGAGGGCTCCCTGTCATGACTGGATGACCGAAAGGCATTTTGGACTGAGAAACTTGACATATCCTTGACTTCGGCAAGGAGACCCGCATAGGGCTCAGCTAGCAACCTGTGGCCAACACTCGCTTTGACAAATGGCAGACGGCTCAGGGCATCAGCTACAATGTTCTGTGGGCCCGGAACATACTTGATGTCAAAGTCGTAACTTGCCAACTTGGCCACCCAGCGTTGCTCACAGCAATCTAGCTTCGGCTTTGTCAAAATGTGAGTCAACGGGTTGTTATCGGTCCAGACAGTGAATTTGTGACCTTTCAGTCAGTGACTAACCATTTTAAGGCTAGAAACTCCAACCGATGAGCTGGGTAGTTCTTTTGGGACCGAGATAACAACTTGCCGGCAAAAGCAATGGGCCTGGCTCGTGATTCGCCCTCCTGAATTTGAGACAGAACCGCACTTTTGCCATCCAGGGATGCATCGGTTGACAACATGAAGGGACGGTTGAAAATCAGGGTGAGCCAAGACAACACTGTGGACCAGTGAAGCTTTCAGACCTACAAAAGCCTGTCCCTGCTCTGGTGTCCAATCAGTCGCATACAGCTTCCTGCTCGACAGTTTGTTTTTGTATTGTTTACCTTTTCTCTTCGCACCTTTCAATAGGTCAAACAACGGCTTGGCCATTGCAGAGTATCCGGGCATGAAGTGTTGATAGTAGTTTACCATCCCTAAGAAGGACTGTATGCGCTTTGGGGACAGAGTCACACCATCAGGCTCCATGAGATCAGTGCTCGTCATGTTGGTGATGCTCTCAACCTTGCTGGGGTCTATTGAAACACCATTCTCATCAACAATATGGCCAAGAAACTTTACAGACCTCCTGAGGAAGAAGCACTTTTTGGGGGCTAACTTCAAGTTGTGTCTTCGCAGCCTCTTAAATACCATCTCCAGGCGCAGTAAGGCGGTCTCCTCATCAGGTGCAAACACCAGCAAGTCATCCAAGTAGCATAAGAGACTCAAATCATTTTGGTCACCAAAAATGCTTGTTATCATGCGCATAAAGCTCCCGGGACTGTTACAGAGGCCCTGCGGCAGACGGTTGTATTCATACAGGCCCATGGGAGTGGTGAAGGCAGAATACTTTCTGTCGTCCTCGTGAAACGGCATATTGTAAAACCCGGAGGTCAGATCCATTGTGGTGAAAAGGCAGTTCCCCCCTAGTGCTGCCAAACAATCTGTCTGGTGGAGAAGGGGATGAGCATCCTTCAGTGTCCTTTTATTTAACCATCGAAAATTCGTACAGATGCGGAGATCTCAATTTTTCTTCCACACAAGCACCAATGGTGAAGCGTATTCACTGGTTGACTTTCTGATGATCTCTTTTTCCTCCATCTCGCTCAGCACCTGACGCAGCTTTTGGTACTGGCCCGGAGGTTCTCTCCTGATGGTGGCGTGAAAAGATGTCCTCATACTGCATGACAAGGTCAGCCATCCTCTTCTTACTATCGGCAGACACTTCACACGACTCAATGTCAACAGTACTAAGCCCAATGGAGCCAAGCATTTCTTTGGAAGAGTCTGCGTTAGCAGCAGGAGGCACGGCTGATTGGGTGCAGCTAGCCAGGGAGACCTCTGCCTGTTCAGCAACCTCCATGTCCTCAAGCACTGCACATGTATACACATCAGCCAACTTTGCATTTCGCCTCAAGAGCACAGGTCTGTCAGATGTATTGATGAGCTTCAGCGGAACCTGCCTGTCTCCATAAAGTGTAGTCACAATCATTGCGACCAGAACACCCCTAGGAGCTGAATGGGATGAAGTGGTCTCTGTCATGACGGTGCTATCTGGGGAAATAACAGTATTCTTGGGTAGTTTTCCCCAAATGAGATAATCACGACCAGGCTCGAGGCAGGTGGCTAAGTTACCAGAGCCTTTAGTTATCAAGCTCCTCTTTTATGGAACCAGCTTCCACCTTCAGTCCGGGAGGCAGACACAGTCACCACATTCAAGAGTAGACTGAAGACTTTCCTCCTCTTTGACAGAGCTATAGTCAGGGCTGAATCAGGTTTGCCTGGTCCCCCCCCCCCCCCTGGATATATATATAGCTGCTGGCTGGGGGGGGATGGGATGCACTGAGCACCTCTCTCCTCTTTTCTTTCTCCTATGGATGAATTTTCATCTCTCCATCACACATGACTAACTCTGCTTTCTCCCCGGAGTCCTTCTGACTTCACGTCTCATGGGGTCATCGGACCCTATGAGGCACGGCATAATAGATTCCATCTGCTGATGGACCTTCGATGGTTGGATCGTGAGTTCCTGTCGCCAGCTGTGCCACTGCCCTGCTGGGACTCCGCCCACTCCTCCACTTGGGAGGTCTCCAAACTCTCCATCGTGGAATATGCCTAAATATGAACTATTGATAAACTCTGTCAGATTCCTTGAATGTATTTTAACTCTAAATATGTCCTTCTGTACACATTACATCTATTGCATCTGTCCATCCTGGAGAGGGATCCTCCTCTGTTGCTCTCCTGAAGGTTTATTCCTTTTTTCCCCTGAAGGGTTATTTGGGAGTTTTTCCTGGTCCGATGTGAGGTTTTGGGTCAGGGATGTCTATGTGTACAGATTGTAAAGCACTCTGAGACAAATTTGTAATTTGTGAAACTGGGCTATACAAATAAACTGAATTGAATTGAATTGAAAGTTACATCTGACTGTACCGACCTTGTCAGGAACATCTCCACCTTTCCATGGGCTCAGACCTGAGAGCATGGACAGACAACTTTCAGTGTCCGAGTCTTTGTCTGGGCAAGGACCAGATACAGTTTTCCAATAGGACTTGCAGAGTTTAGACTGGCGTAAGATGTGTTTTATGACATTAGTCCCTATAATCAACTCATCATGTTGTCCAGGGACAACGAGTGTTGGAACAAACATCTTAGAACCATACACTTCCATCTCCACACCAAAAGCACACTTGGGCCTAACACGAAGTGCACCACATCCAACAAGAACTACATTAATATCAATTTGTTCTTGGTCAGTTATCACTCCAGCATCTCTCAGTTTCATCTCAGCTGTTTCACTAATGCTACACGCCATGGAGCCACTGTCCAACATGCCACCTATTGAAATAGTCCCACCCATTACCACAGGTGTGTAGAATAGACTGTCACTGCTGCCAACTCTGTGAATATTCTGATAAACAACCACCTCAGATTTATTACGCGAGTCTCTCACAGACGTGTACACAGTCTCATCGTCGGACATGTCGTCTGTTTGGGAGTTTGTTGCGCGACCTGTACTGCCTCCCTCTGAATACAAGTTGGCTAGTTTCCCTCCGTCTGGTATGGGGTTGAATCTTTGGCCGGGCAGTTCAGTTTGGTGTGGCCGGGGGCATGGCAGCCAAAACAAAGTCTCTCGGACATACAATGTGAAATGGTGGTGTGGCTCGAGTCATTGCAGACCTTACAAACTGCCTCTCTGGAACGCTTTTCATGAGAGGGACGCTGGAATCACCCACCTCGAGTTGGATGCACAGTATCGCGCGACTGCATTTTCTCCATCATCTCCTGGAACATGTCGACCATACGGGTGAGAAGTCTCTGCTCTGACTGTTGGAGATTTTGTGCCACGACTGGCACAGAGGGACGACTCGGAGCATGACAGAGTTCACCTGGAACCGGGACGGATGCTGGAGAAGAGCAAAGGGAATGACGCATGATGCTGGGTTTGGAGATGGGAAGGTGAGGGGCTCTGTGTAAGGCACTGCACTGCCTGGCCATTCGATGGCTGACTGGGCTGTTCAGAAGCGACTGCGGTGATGCAGCTCTTCAGTGCAGTACCCGCGGCACCGCCACTAGCCCTCAACTCGCGCTGATACCCATCAATCCTCTGCTGAACATCACGCAAAGTCCATTCGTGAAGTGGTTTAAACTTCAGAGTGCAGGCCAACTCTGGGTCAGGGCAGTGCTTGACAAACATAAGCGCCACTTCATCATTCATGGTCTCCGTCCGCTTCCCTTGTCTGTGTAAGCCTACGAGAGCGAGGTCAGCAGCTTTGTTCAGTCTTATCCAGTAGTCAACTGGGTTTTCTCTATGCCTCAGGTAAGGTAGCATAGAAGTCTGTGAGAGGAAGACATGAGGGAGTGACACTGAAGTAGTGGAGAAGAACATTATATATCAGTTCAGGTTCTTGTTTGACATTAAGCGCGGGGTCACTACGCAAGGCAATCTTCACAACATCTCTGGCCTTGCCCATCAAATGGCTCATAACTTGTTCAGCTGGGTCATTCAGAGGAATCTCTCGTTTTCGGAGATGTGTTTTAGTCATGTCAATCCAGTCCTGGACTGGGTATCTGTCAGTATTGTCACCTCTGAATGTCTGGAGTCCTTTATCAGAATTCACATGGACTGTCACATGTGGAGGGCGTTCATGTTGGTCAACCGTACATTGTGTGGTCTGGGTGGTAGTAGTCTGGGGATCACTGTTCATGTTTACAACACCAGCTGATATTAATTTATCTACAATAGACTCACCAATTTGAACACCTAACTTCTCTACCATGTCTGTGAGATGGTTTATGGCATCAACATCCCTGTCAGGAGTAGATGTAAGAGGACCCCTCATTAACCCACCAACAGGAGTACAATCTGGGCTCTGACCTAGCCCTGTATCACAATTATCCGGTGTTAGTTTAGAGTATCCCACATTCCTACTGTCAGCAATATGACTGAGCCAGGCACCCCTCCCCATTGGCATCTTAGGGCTAGCAAACTCATCCATTGTTGCTATAGCGATCGTTTTTACAACCAATAAATGTACTTGCATTGTGTATTTAGAACCAAAACATAGTAAAATTGGCTGTCGAAGTGGTGCCCAGCGAATAAGGTGGGCTACGTAGACAACTGGAAGACTTTCTGGGGAAAACCTGATCTGATGAGGAGGGACGGCGTCCATCCCACGTTGGAAGGAGCGAGTCTCATTTTTGCGAATATGACCACGTTGATCACCGGACCTAATCCATGACAATCCGGGTTTCAGATCAGGAACCGGGAGCAGAGTTGTAGTTTAACACCCTTCTCTGCTCTTCTTGTCGAGCAGTTACCGATCCACAACTCTAGAATAGAGACTGTGAAGACTGTGTCTGTCCCACGGCCACTTAAATTAAATAAATCTAAAGTAAACACAAGAGGTGTCGTACACAATAACCTTATACAAGTTAACACCATTATTTCAGCAGTGCAACAAAACAGGACTATTAAATGTGGTCTCCTAAATATTAGATCTCTGTCATCTAAAGCTGTGTTACTAAATGATTTAATAACAGATAATCACATTGATTTATGTTGTCTAACTGAAACCTGGCTGCGTCATGAAGAATATGTCTGCCTAAATGAGTCGACTCCTCCAGGTCATATTAATACTCACATTCCTCGAGGCAGCTGTCGAGGAGGTGGATTAGCAGCCATCTTCGACTCAAGCCTTTTAATAAATCCTAAACCTAAATTAAACTACGACTCATTTGAAAGCCTTGTTCTTAGTCTTTCACATCCAACTTGGAAAACATTACAGCCGATTCTATTAGTGATTCTGTACCGGCCACCAGGTCCATATTCAGAGTTTATATCAGAATTTTCAGAATTTATATCAAGTTTGGTTCTTAAAACTGATAAAGTTATTATTGTAAGAGATTTTAATATTCATGTGGATGTTGAAAATGATTGCCTAGGTACTGCATTCATCTCATTGTTGGACTCGATCGCCTTCTGTCAGAGTACAGAAACCCACTCACAGCTTTGGCCACACGCTTGATCTTGTTCTTACATATGGTGTTGACATTGAGCATTTGAAGGTCTTCCCACAGAATCCTCTTCTGTCAGACCACAACCTTTATAACTTTTGAGTTTATACTACCGGAGTGTTCACCGTAAGTCAAAAGTTTCTACACCAGATGTCTAACTGACAGTGCTGTAGCTAAATTTAAAGAAGCGATTCCTTCTGCACTTGATTCAATACCATGTCTCAATATAACAGAGGACTCCTGGTCTAACTTTAGTCTGTCCCAGATTGATCATCTTGTTGATAGTGCCACAGGCTCACTGAGAATGACACTGGACTCAATAGCCCCTCTGAAGAAGAAGACAGTGGGGAAGAGAAGGTTTGCTCCCTGGTATAACCCTCAGACCCGCACATTAAAGCAAACGTCACGAAAGCTTGAAAGCATTTGGCGTTCAACTAATCGGGAAGAATCCCGCTTAGTTTGGCGAGATAGTCTTAAAACTTATAAGAAGGCCCTCCGTAATGCCAGAGCAGAATATTACTCATCAGTAATAGAGAAGAATAAGAACAACCCTAGGTTTCTCTTTAGCACTGTAGCCAGGCTGACAGAGAATCACAGCTCTGTGGAGCCCAGTATTCCTATAGACCTCAGTAGTAATGACTTCATGAACTTCTTTAATGAGAAGATTGTAACTATTAGGGACAAGATTAATAATCTCTTGCCCTTAACCAGTGCCAATCTGTCCTCAAGTGGAATGGCTTTGGAAACCGCTGTATGTCCTGGTGTATATTTAGATGGCTTTTCTCCCATCAACCGTGACCAATTATCTTCAATGGTTTCTACTTCTAACACGTCTACCTGTCTCTTGGACCCCATCCCGACTAGGCTGCTTAAAGACGTTTTGCCTTTAATTGGCAGCTCTCTTTTGGATATTATCAATGTGTCTTTGTTAACAGGCCACGTACCACATTCCTTCAAAGTAGCTGTAATTAAACCTCTCCTGAAGAAGCCCACTCTGGATCCAGAGGTTTTGGCTAACTACAGACCGATCTCTAACCTCCCCTTCCTCTCTAAGATCCTTGAGAAAGTGGTCTCACATCAGTTGTGTGACTTTCTACATCAGAATAGTTTATTTGAAGAGTTTCAGTCAGGATTTGGAAAACGCCACAGCACAGAGTTAGCACTGGTGAAGATTACGAATGACCTCTTAATGGCAGCAGATAAAGGACTCATCTCTGTACTGGTCTTGTTAGACCTTAGTGCTGCATTCAACACCATTGATCATGACATCCTTTTACAGAGACTGGATCAGTCGATTGACATTTCATGTACTGCACTAAGTTGTTTAAATCCTATGTATCAGATCAATCTCAGTTTGTATATGTAAACGATGAAGCCTCGATAACCACCAACGTTAGTCACAGGGTTCCATAAGGTTCTGTGCTTGGACCAATATTATTTACCTTATACATGCTTCCTTTGGGCAATATTATCAGGAAACACTCCATAAATGTTCATTGTTATGCAGATGATACTCAATTATATCTATCGATCAAACCAGAGGAGTCAAACAAGCTCAGTAAAATTCAAGCACGTCTTAAAGACAAAAAAACATGGATGACCTGCAACTTCTTAATGTTAAACTCTGACAAAACTGAATTAATTCTAATCGACCCTGAGCACCTCAGATCAATTATCTGGTGATATGGTTTCTGTAGATGGCATTGCCCTGGCATCCAAAACCACTGAAAAGAATTTCGGCGTTATCTTTGATCGGAACTTGTCCTTTAACTCCCACGTAAAGCAAATCGCAAGGACTGCATTCTTTCATCTACGTAATATTTAAAAAAATCAGGCACATCTTGTCTCAAAAAATACAGACAGATTGGTTCACACGTTAGTTACTTCTCGACTGGATTACTGCAACTCCTTATTATCAGGCTGCGCTAATAAGATCCAGAATGCACCTCATTTAAGAGTAGACTCAAGACTTTCCTCTTTGACAGAGCTTATAATTAGGGCTGAATCAGGTTTGCCTGGTCCAGCCCCTTGATATTCTGCTATAGACTTAAAAGGTGGCTGGTGGACATTTAGGATACACTGAGCACCTCTCTCCTCTCCTCTCCCTCCTTGTGCAATAAAGAGATGAAAATTCATCCACATTACTAACTCTGATTTCTCCCCGGAGTCCTTTTGACTTCATGGCTCATAGAGTCATCGGACCCTATTAGACGTCATAGATCCCATCTGCTGATGGATCATCGAGGTCTTGATCGTGGAATATGACTACTACCAACTATGCATACACTGTTTTAATTTGTGTGTAATGATTCCTTCTGTACACATTACATATATTGCACTTGGCCATCCTGTAGAGCAGGAGCACTTGGCCCACCCACTGTTGGGCCGCGAAGGAACTGCAGGTGGGCCGCGAGAGGTCATTTATAATAAATAAATAAATAAAAATAAAAAATTCTTAATTTTTTTCAGAAAAGTTTGAAATTAATATAAAAATATTTATGATTTAAATTACGTGTTATTCTTTTATCGGACTTATTTTTGATCTGTGACGTGTCTTGTATCTCGTCAATAGCGGGAAATCGCTGGAGCGATGAAGGGAGAGACGGAAGTGACGTCACTTGACATTATTGTTATGTTGGTCGCCTTGTGATGAGACGCGCTGGGGAGCCGCTGGTCTCCGAGACAACACGACGGTTAACGTCACCGCAGGCCGCCCCGGACCGACGGCGCCCTCAGCACCAGCACCTTGCGTTGACCCAGTGTTTCACCCCTACTGGTTTAAAACCTCTTGGTTTCCCTGCGTTGTATTCTCTTCAGTCTGCAGCGGCTCTGTCTCGCTCGCCAGACCGTCACACATTCACAAACATACTGCTGGAAGTCTTCAAGCCACAGTTCATCTCCATGTAGGCGATTATGATTGTATAAGTGAGCAGAGCATATGAAGAAACACATTTTAGAAAAAATAAAAATAAAAAGATCGCCCGACCTGGTTTCGATCCCTTTCACGCAAAATGAGACCACACTCAAGACGCGCAATCTGTGCTCTGCACCACCAGTTAATAATATAAATTTGAGTAATTTATGTATTCATCCATTAAGTCAAACTTCTTATGTTTTCATGGGAACAGTTTGATTGAAGGGATCTGAAACAACTGATTTAAATTGAGCGGATATTTACACTTTGAAACATGTTTAGCGATGCTTGTTCGCAACGCTTTTGCCATACAATACCTTCTGTGTTGTAACTCTAATCTGTCCTTCTGTACACATGGCACCTATTGCACCTGCCCATTCTGGAGAGGAATCCTTCTCTGTTGCTCTCCTGAAGGTTTCGTCCCTTTTTTTTTCCCCGTGAAAGGGTTGTTTTGGGCATTTTTCCTGACCCAATGTAAGGTTCTGGGACAGGGATGTCGATGTGTACAGAATGTCAAACCCTCTTAGGTTAATTTAATTGAATATTTGGTGTACAATCTAAAGATCAAAGTAATTTACAATTATCATGAAACGACATAGACTCGGTGTTGCAGATTTTTTAAATGGTTTGCGATCCTATATCAAGTTGTCTTTTTCCGACAATACTTCGTTGAAAAAGAAGAATCAAGATGCTAATATTAACTCATCGTTATAGCGCCACCTACTGCAGGGTTCGTACGATCATGGAAAACCTGGAGAAGTCATGGAATTTTAAAATGGTAATTTCCAGGCCTGGAGAAGTCATGGAAAATACTTGAATCAAAAAAGTTTGGGAAAAGTCATGGAAATTTGTTATAATCACACGTTCATCTACGTTGAGTTTAAAATAATTCATGTTTTAGAAAGGAAGACTCTCACATTATAAGCCGGCGTACGCCGAGTCCAAGCAGATGGATTTGCACATATAGAATAATAGTTTGATTTAAAAGAATAAACCTTTATATAAGTGTTTCTAAGAATAAACATGTATAGTAATGTTTATTCTTTTAATCAAGCTATTGTCTCTCATTCATTTGTATCATTTGGTATATTGCATGCTTTGTTATTCTCATTGTTTGAATTTCATGTACACACCGAGATTTCAGTTTGGTCATGGAAATGTAGTTAAAAGTCATGGAAAAGTTATGGAATTCCACTGGGCAACATGTGTACAAACCCGGCTACTGGGAAACTATGGCTATAGGCAGGATTTCAGAATTACAGACGTGTAAACACTGAGCTCACTAGGTTACAAGCTGTTAACCTCCTGAAAAATCTAAGTGAGTTGTGTGCTAAAGGAGGATTCAAAATAAACAAAATGAGTTTGCAATAGGCGTGCAGTCCTGGCTGCTGTCCCAGATGAAACAAAGCCAAGCAGATTATATAACTGGACCTATACAGAGAAAAGCTTCCTGTGGGAAGGACTCTAGGGATGTTCTGGAAAATAGAAACGGATACATTTGGATTCCAGATAGCAATCAAAACCAGATCTCTTACGAGGCCTGCTGTACTCTCTACTGTCAGTTCAGAATATGACTTAAGGCAAAACAATTCTCCAAGACCTTTCTAGGCAAATTGTGGATGGGATATAACAATTCCTGAGGAATTATCCAAACCATATGAAAAATAGACAACTGAGCTAGATCAACTAAAACATTTTCAGACCAGAAGATGATTTGGCCAGGTGGAATTGACAGTTTCACCATTCTAGTGATGCCATTGAGCAAGGTTATGGCACTGCCGTTAACCACTTGTTAACAGTTTGGGTGGGAGTTCAATTTGCTTTAAATGGTGGGAAAGTCTATATTAATCCCCCTTAAAAAGACATCCAGACTCGAGCCACAGCGACCACTCTGGCTGTAGGAGTTGATAGTATTTCAAGAGCTGCAGCTGAACCTGCAGAAGTCCATTTACATCTGCAATAAGACAAAGAGATTCCACACTTGTGGCCAATATGTTTGCTGTTATTTATGACATGTCAAATGAGACTCAGTGGCAATATCTTCACTTCAAGAACAACCCTGCAGATGACTTTTCAAATGGATTAAACATTCAAGTGTTTATGAAGTCCAAAAGATGGCAACAAGGACGAAACATTAAAATGTTTTGGAATTAGCTGGCGACTTATGAATAACTACATCTATGTCACATATGCCACCAATCATAAAAGATCTTCTATGTGAAACCTACACTGATTTTTACAGGCTGTGGTTTAATGTATGGTCTCTTAAATCGAAATCCATCTGTAACACTTATACTGACTGCTGTTATCGGTAAAAGCAGGTGTTGTTTCCAGCTTCTTGTGGACTCAGATAAGATGTGTGCTTTTGATTAGAAACAAGCTACAGTATTTTAATCTGACTTCTGTCTACAAAACCCATTAGCGTCACATACACTTAGTTTTAGGATTTGCTAAACAGAAGGGATTACAATGCATTGCACCATTTACTTTCCAGTGACATACACAATAAAACTGTTAACATACCATCCCAAGCAACGTCAATTGAAACAAACATGTCAATATGCAGGCACGTGCACAGACATTTTGGGGGGCAGGTGCTCAAATCCCAAAAAGGCTCCCATTGCCAAAAATGTTTTGTGACAGAGTTGAAGCATAAGCAGCAATACACTAGTGAAGCTGTACTCAACCCACGTTTCCTCTGGGCAGAATTAGACAGCTAGCTTGCATGTTCTTTATGAATAAAGATGCATTATTATATGGCTAATGGGTTATCATGCCAGCCACTCTCGCCCTCCTCGTCTGAAACGGATCCGTGTTGCCCTATGACGTCATTTTCAAAATAAGTGATGTTGATAGACATCAACAGCCAAGAGGAAATTCAGAAGCAGAGAAAATTTGTTATTGAAAGTGATGAAGAGTAGAAACTGTAGTTTGCATCGTTTGCATCAGTTGTTACTTTACTGTAAATTAAAACTTTAGCTAAGCTGTGTTCTCCGTTTTCTACAAGATTGATCGTTGTAAGACTGAGCAGACCAAACAAAGAGATACCACGTAAGACAATGAGGCACAAAGATAGCACGACACAGAGAGCTAGCATTGTGTTGCTGCTATTTATTCTAGCTGTGAATTCTTGTGACATTCATAAACATACTTTCTAAATTATCTAAACAGCATTTATGCAACAAAAAGAAGATGCCTGGCTGTAGATCTCTCCCTCTCTCTTTTCATTAAATATGACGTCAGTGAACAGCTGGACAAAGCTTTGAAATCACCGATTTCATTTTTATTTGCTTCTGTTCAATGCAAGCTACAAGATTTAATTCAGACAGAGGATAGTAGATTCTAAATTTAGTAAGTGATTTCAATTGAAAAGCTTGAGCAGCATGGCTTTAATGTTGCATGTTTATTGCTCAGGGAAGAAAGGGGATTATTTAAAATTTGACCTAAACCAGACCTTTACCAATCCAAACAATGTACGGAATCAAAACATTAATCAGAACTTACATCTAGTAAGGGCAGACTCTTAAAGGCTATGCATTGATTAGGCACACGAGACAATCTTAAATGAGAAAAATACAATTATACCCAGGACAAATCATGTGCAAAAAAAGGATATTTGATTCATTAATGTAATATTTTAATATTTTTGTAATATTGAACAAAACAGTTGTTTTGTTCAATTCAGTTTATTTGTCTAGCCCAGTTTCACAAATTACAAATTTGTATCAGAGTGCTTTACAATCTGTACATATAGACATCCCTGCCCCAAAACCTCACATCGGATCAGGAAAAACTTCCAAATAACCCTTCAGGGGGAAAAAAGGGAAGAAACCTTCAGGAGAGCAACAGAGGAGGATCCATTTCCAGGATGGACAGATGCAATAGATGTAATGTGTACAGAAGGACAGATTTAGAGTTAAAATACATTCAATGAATTTGACAGATTGTATCAATAGTTCATATTTAGGCATATTCCACGATGGAGAGTTTGGAGACCTCCACCATCCATCAGGCAGATGGAGGCAGAGTGGAGGAGTGGGCGGAGTCCCAGCAGGGCAGTGGCACAGCTGGCGACAGGAACTCACGATCCAACCATCGAAGGTCCATCAGCAGATGGAATCTATGCCGTCTCATAGGGTCCGATGACCCCATGAGACGTGAAGTCAGAAGGACTCCGGGGAGAAAGCAGAGTTAGTCATGTGTGATGGAGAGATGAAGATTCATCCATAGGAGAAAGAAAAGAGGAGAGAGGTGCTCAGTGCATCCTAAACATCCCCAGCAGCTATAAGCCTATACCAGCATATCCAGGGGCTGGACCAGGGCAAACCTGATTCAGCCCTGACTATAAGCTCTGTCAAAGAGGAAAGTCTTAAGTCTACTCTTGAATGTGGTGACTGTGTCTGCCTCCCGGACTGAAGGTGGAAGCTGGTTCCATAAAAGAGGAGCTTGATAACTAAAGGCTCTGGCTCCCATTTTACATTTTAAGACTCTCGGAACTACAAGTAGCCCGCATTTAGTGAGCGCAGCTCTCTGGTGGGCGATACGGTACTACAAGCTCTTTAAGATATGATGGTGCATCACCAATTAAGGCTTTGTAAGTTAAGAGAAGAATTTTAAAAGTGATTCTTGATTTTACAGGGAGCCAGTGCAGAGCAGCTAGTGCAGGAGTAATGTGATCTCTTTTCTTAGTTTTAGTGAGAATACGAGCTGCAGCATTCTGGATCAACTGGAGGGACCTAAGAGATTTATTAGTGCAGCCTGATAATAAGGAGTTGCAGTAATCCAGTCTCGAAGTAACGAACGCGTGAACCAATTTCTCTGCATCTTTTTGAGACAAGATGTGCCTGATTTTTGAAATATTACGTAGATGGAAGAATGCAGTCCTTGAGATTTGCTTTATGTGGGAGTTAAAGGACAAGTCCCGATCAAAGATAACGCCGAGATTCTTTACAGTGGTGTTGGATGCTAGAGTAATGCCATCTACAGAAATCACATCACCAGATAATTGATCTCTGAGGTGCTCAGGGCCGAGTAGAATTACTTCGGTTTTGTCTGAGTTTAACATCAAGAAGTTGCCGGTCATCCATGTTTTTATGTCACTAAGACATGCTTGAATTTTAGTGAGTTGGTTAGTCTCCTCTGGTTTTATCGATAGATATAGTTGAGTATCATCTGCATAACAATGAAAGTTTATAGAGTGTTTCCTGATAATATTGCCCAAAGGAAGCATGTATAAGGTAAATAGAATTGGTCCAAGCACAGAACCTTGTGGAACTCCGTGACTAACGTTGGTGGTCATTGAGGCTTCATCGTTTACAAATACAAACTGAGATCGATCTGATAAATAGGATTTAAACCAACTTAGGGAGGTGCCTGAAATACCAATCGACTGCTCCAGTCTCTGTAATAGGATGTTATGGTCAATGGTGTCGAATGCAGCACTAAGGTCTAACAAGACCAGTACAGAGAGAAGTCCTTTATCTGCTGCCATTAAGAGGTCATTCATAATCTTCACTAGTGCTGTCTCTGTGCTGTGGTGTTTTCTAA
This sequence comes from Liparis tanakae, assembly GCA_036178185.1. Lineage (NCBI taxonomy): Eukaryota > Metazoa > Chordata > Actinopteri > Perciformes > Liparidae > Liparis > Liparis tanakae. Next base: position 16,656,669 of record CM070095.1, on the reverse strand, counting down.
ATCCTGACTGAAACTCTTCAAATAAACTATTCTGATGTAGAAAGTCACACAACTGATTTGCGACCACTTTCTCAAGGATCTTAGAGAGGAAGGGGAGGTTAGAGATCGGTCTGTAGTTAGCCAAAACCTCTGGATCCAGAGTGGGCTTCTTCAGGAGAGGTTTAATTACAGCTACTTTGAAGGAATGTGGTACGTGGCCTGTTAACAAAGACACATTAATAATATCCAAAAGAGAGCTGCCAATTAAAGGCAAAACATCTTTAAGCAGCCTAGTCGGGATAGGGTCCAAGAGACAGGTAGACGTGTTAGAAGTAGAAACCATTAAAGATAATTGGTCACGGTTGATGGGAGAAAAGCCATCTAAATATACACCAGGACATACAGCGGTTTCCAAAGCCATTCCACTTGAGGACAGATTGGCACTGGTTAAGGGCAAGAGATTATTAATCTTGTCCCTAATAGTTAAAATCTTCTCATTGAAGAAGTTCATAAAGTCATTACTCCTGAGGTCTATAGGAATACTGGGCTCCACAGAGCTGTGACTCTCTGTCAGCCTGGCTACAGTGCTAAAGAGAAACCTAGGGTTGTTCTTATTCTTCTCTATTACTGATGAGTAATATTCTGCTCTGGCATTACGGAGGGCCTTCTTATAAGTTTTAAGACTATCTCGCCAAACTAAGCGGGATTCTTCCCGATTAGTTGAACGCCAAATGCTTTCAAGCTTTCGTGACGTTTGCTTTAATGTGCGGGTCTGAGGGTTATACCAGGGAGCAAACCTTCTCTTCCTCGGTGTCTTCTTCTTCAGAGGGGCTATCGAGTCCAGTGTCATTCTCAGTGAGCCTGTGGCACTATCAACAAGATGATCAATCTGGGACGGACTAAAGTTTGACCAGGAGTCCTCTGTTATATTGAGACATGGTGTTGAATCAAGTGCAGAAGGAATCGCTTCTTTAAATTTAGCTACAGCACTGTCAGTTAGACATCTGATGTAGAAACTTTTGACTAACGGTGTACACTCCGGTATAATAAAAAAAGTTATATAGGTGTGGTCTGAGAAGAGAAGAGGATTCTGTGGAAGACCCTTCATCATGCTCAATGTCATATATGTATGTAAGAACAAGATCAAGCGTGTGGCCAAAGCTATGAGTGGGTTTCTGTACTCTCTGACAGAAGGCGATCGAGTCCAACAATGAGATGAATGCAGTACCTAGGCAATCATTTTCAACATCCATATGAATATTAAAATCTCCTACAATAATAACTATCAGTTTTAAGAACCAAACTTGATATAAACTCTGAATATGGACCGGGTGGCCGGTACAGAATAACAAATAGAATCGGCTGTAATGTTTTCCAGGTTGGATGTGAAAGACTAAGAACAAGGCTTTCAAATGAGTCGTAATTTAATTTAGGTTTAGGATTTATTAAAAGGCTTGAGTCGAAGATGGCTGCTAATCCACCTCCTCGACAGCTGCCTCGAGGAATGTGAGTATTAATATGACCTGGAGGAGTCGACTCATTTAGGCAGACATATTCTTCATGGCGCAGCCAGGTTTCAGTTAGACAACATAAATCAATGTGATTATCTGTTATTAAATCATTTAGTAACACAGCTTTAGATGACAGAGATCTAATATTTAGGAGACCACATTTAATAGTCCTGTTTTGTTGCACTGCTGAAATAATGGTGTTAACTTGTATAAGGTTATTGTGTACGACACCTCTTGTGTTTACTTTAGATTTATTTAATTTAAGTGGCCGTGGGACAGACACAGTCTTCACAGTCTCTATTCTAGAGTAATGGATGGGTAACTGCTTGACAAGAAGAGCAGAGAAGGGTGTTAAACTACAACTCTGCTCCCGGTTCCTGATCTGAACCCCGGATTGTCATGGATTAGGTCCGGTGATCAACGTGGTCATATTCGCAGAAATGAGACGCGCTCCTTCCAATGTGGGATGGACGCCGTCCCTCCTCATCAGATCAGGTTTTCCCCAGAAAGTCTTCCAGTTGTCTACGTAGCCCACCTTATTCGCTGGGCACCACTTCGACAGCCAGCGGTTGACAGACGACATACGGCTATATAATTCGTCAGTTTGCAAATTTGGGAGAGGGCCAGAGAAAATGACGGTGTCCGACAACGTCTTGGCATAAGCACACACCGATTCCACATTCATTTTACTGAATTCCGACCTACGGGCTCGGGCATCGTTACCACCGGCATGTATTACAATCTGACTGTACCTACGCCCTTAGCCAGCAGCTTCAAACAAGACTCCACGTCGCCCGCTCTGGCCCCCGGGAGGCACACTACCCTGGTCCGCGGCTTCGCTACACAGCGAGAATAAAAGTAAATGCACACATTCTAAACGTATCAGGTAGTCCCACGGCTTCTCCGACCTCCTAATCTTCATCTTTATCGCTACGGTTTCGGTAAGTAAAGAGTCGTGACATAAAGTTTGGGGTGCCCACGAACGGCGATAAGAATCTTTTCCTCCACTTTCTAAACCGGCCGGCAGAACGATGACAAGCGGAGCTTCTCAACGCTGATTGGCTGATGCAACTATGACTCACGCGTTTCCGCTGCTCGAGTTCAGAAATTTAAACTCGAGCGACAAGAAGCTACGACAGATCGCTCTGTCGCGCCTAACGCGCTGCTCGCAGGAAAAAAAACAGCGTCACAGCTTTGTCGAAGCTTTGCATTGACTTAACATGTAAACTTGTCGCGTCCGGTGTGAACATACCTTAAGAGCGGCTGATCATGTCTGGGAGCAGCGGCACATTAAAACATTAAAAAGCCGAGAGTTTTTTTTAAACGTGAGGAATACGATGTGTGGCGGGAGAGCGTGAGTCAAGATCGAAATGCGTGAGTCTCGAGATCGAAATGCGTGAGTCTCACGCTCAATGCGTGAGGCTTGAGAGCCCTGTGAATATATTACAACAGGCTAACAAAGGTGTCCTTCTCTAAAAGCTCTTCCAAATGTTCAAAAAAAGTAAATAAATAAATCCATTTTATTCCTGCCAAACATCATCATGTTAGCATTTTTACGAGGCATGTTGGTGTGCCAACTCCAGCATTTAGCAATTCTCTGAGGCGGATTTGTTTTACCTGAACATGCCGTTTTATATTAATCCACACATTTAAAGACATACGGTACTAGCCATTTCTCAATTCCAAGCACACCAAGTACAGAATTGTGTTCTTTTGGAGTTGGGAGTCCAGACTCAGAAGGACGGGTGAATGATCTTTCTGCGATTTCAATATCATTCGAACCTTAGTAATTTTCTAAGTGTTCATTGGTTATTTTACACAAAATATTGACGTACACACAGAATGCAAAAGGCTACTACCTCTAGTGCCAGAGTTAGTTTTTCTGCTTCCGTGGAAAGATGGTGGTAGATATCAAGGGATTTGGATTCTTAAGTTTAAGGTCATGAAATTGTAGTTATTTTTATCATATTCTGTTTCTGCAGATGCACTAACATTTTAGTAAAAAGGATGTGATTTTTTTTTTTTTTAATAAATAGAAAAATGTACATATCAGTATGTATGCCTAGTGTCTAGAGTGTTCTTATGAATAGTTAACTTCTTGTTATGTAATAATAGTACAGTGCTTTTTGCTTTACATTACACAAACAAACACATTCCCTTACTCTGAGCACTTCAATGGGAACAGATGCAGTGCCGTACAGAAAGCCTTTGTGACTCTACTGTCATCTTTTTATTAATACATGTGTGTGTGTTTGTGTGTATAATTCGAGTCATGTGCTCAACTGACTGCACTGTTTAGTTCCCTGAAACAAATAGCTGCCTTTAAAGCACGTTTGTACAAGCTGACATTTAGATGGAAGAGGTTTTCATCTTTGCTGATATTTCTGCCTCTCTGCTGTGACTTGTCATCTTCATCTAGCAAGGTTTTCAGACTGCACATCATGTTGTAGTGTGTCAGGGGACTTGGCACACCACATGGCAGATTCTTAGCCGTTGGCAACTTCTGCTGTGGCTGTCTTAACAGAACACAAAAACAAAGGAGTGATTTCTTTGTTTCATGAAATTCCTTGCAATAGGATTCCCCATTATGAGGCTTTTGGTGTGTCACGGATGTGACTACCTAAACTGCAGTTTAGAAGGGTTTCTGCTAAGCTGCAACTTAACGGGGTTTAAAACACAATTGCATGCTAGATTGGACCTGATTCTCACCTGGGCTACAGCTAAACTTCAGATAAACTGGAAGTTACCTTAGGCCGCAGGGCTTGATTTATAACCGTGTCCCCTTATTGCTGCTCTGTCTCTGCATGTGGTTGAGCCTTATATCCCAACGCGATACCAGTGAGCTTGTGAATGATTCCTTGTGCAATGTTCCCTGGTGTTCCAGCAGCAACCAGCCACCTACGCCCCAGATAAGTTGTGTGGAGGAGTTACTTACGGCCAACAGCTTTTGTGGAAGAAGGGGTCGCCTATTTGTAATTTACATACTCAACTGTTTCAGCTTTGCGTAAATCAACAATGTCCTCATCTTCTCCCAGGACATTCAATTCAGTGTATTCGGTATAGGCCATGATCACAAAATCCAAATTTGCCTCAGAGGGATTTACAATCTGTACACATAAGGCATCCCTGTCCCAGGATCTCACATCGGATCAGGAAGTACTCCCCGACGATGGAAAGAAAAAAAAATTCACAAAGAAAAAGGAAGAAACCTTCAGTAGAGCAACTGATAAGGATCCCTCTCCCCGGATGGACAGATGCAATAGATGTCATGTGTACAGAGGGAATTATTACAGAGCTTCAAATGGCCCCACCCCTTCTGGGGCAACTTTGGGTGAAATGAAAATCGCCCCAGACCTCTCCCATTGACTCCCAAGTTAAATCAATTTTTTTCACAAAACCGAGCTCTCAATGCATTCTTTGTGGCTTCCGGGAGGGCTCACCTCTCCAGGTCGTGTCATAAGTAATCAACGTAAAAAGCGTATAAGTACGTCATACAGCTTCGACAGAGGCATATTCAGTCGAGATGGCCAGTGCTCAGTGCAACAGCAGCAATTCAATTATTTCTTTGAAAGAGACTCCTTCCGGTCAGCGTAACAATGAAGCCAAATTGGCAACAATACAATTAGCACGGTGGCTCAGTGGTTAGTACTGTCGCCTCACAGCAAGAAGGCCCTGGGTTCGAATCCCGGTCCTTTGTGTGGAGTTTGCATGTTCTCCTCGTGCCTGCGTGGGTTTACACTGAGTACTCCGGTTTCCCCCACCATCGTAAAGACATGCACCGCAGCCTCACCCCGGTTCGTATGGATGTGAATGAATGTTGGTAGTGGTTGGAGGGGCCGTAGGCGCTGATTGGCTGCCACACTTCCGTCAGTCTGTCCCAGGTCTGTGACTCTGTAAAGCAGGGGTGCACAATATGTTGATCGCGATTGACGGGTCGATCGCATGACATTTAAAAAAATGGGCCCGCCCCCCTGAAACTCTCTATAGCGGGAGATTACAGCAGAAGCATGTCATCTCTGTCTTTACGTGTCGCGTTAACGGTCCACTAGCACATTCTGCCACTAGCTAACGTTGTGCCTCTCGCTAACGCTAGCTAATGTTAGCGAACGCTAACACGTCCGACATATTGACCATTATACGTTCTGCCACTAGCTAACGCTAGCGTTGAAAGAGAGATGGCCAGCATTGTTCTCAGTGGATAAGGTATGTGACTTTTTCAATCAATGTAATAAGTCAGTGGTGGCTTGTAAAGTAAACAATATGTTCTCCTATTATAAGAAACATACAAAAAAACAATGCAACATGTAATGTTTAATAACATTTGCTTTTTTATTACAGATCAACGCTGAATTCACGAGAATTACAACGGTGCCACTTCAACCACGCTTCCTTGGACAAGCACTACGACCAACTGATGGAGGTCATAAAAAAAAGGAGGAGTTATCAGAGAGAAAACCCGGAACATACTTAAAGTTCTTGATCATGTATGTACTTTCTTTGCTTACGACTTTGGAGTCAGAGATAACCTGTTGACAGATGCACTACAATAATCTTTTTAGTTTCAAAAGGTCTTTAAAATAGTTCTAAGCGTGTACATTGGAGCCTTGCAAAAGTTCAATATTGCTATTGACCATCCGACCGAATGTCAGTGAGTGCGGCACGTTTCATGTTTTTCTTTTCATTATCGAAAGTTGGAAAAAAAAAAAAAATCAAAGTCTGCATCTCATTTCCCTTCTCTGCATTTTATAATAATTAAGTATTTAATTACTACCTTGGGGAAGATGGGGAAAACATTATCAAGGACTATCTGGTAAGTAGTTTTGTTTTAATGACATGCGCTTTAGACGAAAGAAGACATTAAATTAGGGCTGGGCGGTATACCAGTTGAACTTTAAGTGTTTTGTCTTTTTATCAGGTTGCTCAGAAAGATGAAACTTGGACAGAGCTTGAGAGGTGCAAAATGGCAGTTTTTGTCACAAGGGAGGAGGAGGATTGCCTGCAGCCACCACACGACATTGGGATCGTTATTGATGGTGTGGAAGTCCTCAATGATTTTCCATCAGTAGCGCATGCATGTGCTATGTTATTTGGGCTCATTTATGCTCTAAAATTTGAGCTATTCAACTGAGCTCAAATACACATTTGATGCTCTGCAAAAAATAATCATGGAGATAGAACCGAAAAAGATGATGCACAGAGTGTGCATTCTGAGTTTTAAACTCTAAATATTGAACCAAGGAAAAGACATTTGGATACAGGATCATCATTTTGTATTTATGCTTTACACTGAAAGTGTGAAAAATGCTGAATTCAGTAGCACTGGTAATGCTTTTTTTGTCACAGTGGGTTATGCACAAAAGACCAAACCTTCAAAGATGGAACAACAGCAATTTCTTTTTTCCTCTTGATCTTACATTTGTAATGGTTAAAAATATTGTGACTTCCACACATTCTGGCCATTTCATCAAAGTTGACCAATTTTGTTTACATTTTTACTAGGGCTGGGCAACGATTAAAAAAATTTAATCGCATGATTTCCCCGATTAATCGCATTTGTATATGCAAAATCCAATAATTAATTCAAAAGTAGTGTATAGCGCACATCTATTTTAAATGTTGTGCCATATGAATGAAAGTACCATAACATGTGTTGTCCTGTTGGAGTGAGACACCAGAAAACACTTTCAGGGCAGTTTGTCAACTCCTAGAACTTGACACTTATTTTAAATGTTCTGCCATATGAACTAAAGTGCCATAAAACATGTTGTGCAAACAAACACTTAACATCAACATGTGTATATAGTAGGGCTGTCAATCGATTACATTTTTTTTACTAATTAATCGCACATTTTGAAATTCATTAATCGCGATTACTTGTTTCTTTTTCTTCTAAGAAAGAAGTAATCCCTTCAGACAGAGTGTATTTTAGACACTTGTTTAATTGTATTTGTTTTTAAAGACACCTTGACACAGAGCTGTGTTTTCAGAGAGGCTCCTACCTGTAAAGGGCCAGTGAGGTATTTAATATCCTGGATGATAAATAGTTTCTTCAGTGAATCATCCAGATTAGTAAACTAGGTGCATTAGAGACCCATTGGACCTTTCATCTTTAACATTGAACAGCAGAACCAGTGGCCTTGGTAACTGACTGATATTCAAATATGTCAATGGAGTCTGGGCTCATTTTATTAACAAAAAAAACCTTTTAAAGTCTTTTGCATATGACACACAACCCCACATGTTCTACATCAACCATTACAGAATAATCTCAGCTCTATATCATTAGGCTCATTGTCCTTGCGCACAATGAGCCTCACCTGTGAGGTGGGCGGGTCCTTTACTGAGCGTCCATTGGTTGTTTTTTTCGGTAAATGTTGACAGACAAACGGTATGACAAATCACAGTGAAGGGTTTCGCGTGATGAGTTCTTTCCGCGCAGCGTCAGACATGTTGCCCCTCTGTGTCTGTGGATCGGAGGAGCAGCCGGGAGGAGGAAACCCTCCGGATTCATCATGAGTTTAAACTCATTTCTGCTCCGTATTTTCCCGGAAAACTCATAGTTCTAAAAACGGTGTTGACCGCTCTGCCGTGATGTGACACTCGGAGGAGTGCAAAAACTTAAAAACGAACAAATAATTTAAGACTGGAAGTACTCCGATGAGAAGACGATTCCTCTCGGCAGTGGTTACAATACGACTTTGTTTCTGTCAACTCTGACGTCTTTAAGGACTTTAAAATCTCCGCACTCTTCTTCATGTCTGTTAAACCGCGAATGACTTTGTTTTCTGGTTGCGCAGCAATCAGTAGCAGACTTTTACAAAATAAAAGCCTGTGAGCAACACACTTTTACAATAATAAAATAAATAATAAAACCTGAGTTAACGCGCGATAAAATAATTTTCGGCATTAATTAAGTGATGCGTTAATGCACGATCAACGCGTTAACGTGCCCAGCCCTAATTTTTACACTTCTTAGGTATTCCGTTGTCTCAAATTTTAAATATATATGTTTACAATGTTAAACGGTCATGTTTTAAATGGAGATGTAACCATATTATTCATGTTTCTAAGTAAAACCGTTGCTTGTACGTAATAGAAAATATAAGATTTGAAAAATAAAGTTGCTTCAATGTAAAAATGAACATGGTTTATGGTCTCTATTGTTAATTAATTTACTTTGTGTAAATGTAATTTGTTGCCCTTTTAAAATTAATGTTTTATTTATAATTAATCAACCAAATCAAAAATACAATTTGAGAAACTAATACATTTACGTGTGATTTTATTTTTTTTAATTGCTTTAGTGTAAAGTAAAATAATAATGATTTCGATAGCACTTTTCTGAGTACCCAAAGTCGCTTACAGAGTCGAGAGTCTAGTCATCCACACACACGGTCATCCTGGTGGTGGTGAGCTACATCAGTAGCCACAGCTGCCCTGGGGCAGACTGACGGAAGCGTGGCAGCCAATCAGCGCCTACGGCCCCTCCGACCACCACCAACATTCATTCACATCCATACGGACCGGGGTGAAGCTGTGTGCATGTCTTTATGATGGTGGGGGAAACCGGAGTACCCGGAGGAAACCCACGCAGACACGAGGAGAACATGCAAACTCCACACAGAGAGGACCTGGGATGACTGGGAGGACCGGGATTCGAACCCAGGACCTTCTTGCTGTGAGGCAACAGCGCTAACCACTGAGCCACCGTGCTGCCCGCAAAATCTTTGCTTATGTAATGCAAAAGTTTTTTTCCAAATAAAATCAAGTTGTACTGAAGTGAAACTTGTCTTTATAATAAATAATTTTACTTTGTATGAATGTAAATCTTTTACTTTATATTTACTCAAAATTTCCAGTTTCAACCAAATAAAAATTGAGAAAAACTAATAAATTGAATAATTTGTTTTAGGTTAGCCCAAAGTATAATTTTTTTCAGTGTAAAATTAATTGTTATTATAATTAGGACCTGCTAGACCAGAATTTCGTATTCACTGATCAAGAAGAAACTACTACTTCAATGGATCTAGACCAACACATCTATTGGTTTTAAGCCTACACAAAAGGTAAAAAGGCTGCTACTTTTATAGCCATTAACTTTGGCAAGAAAATGTTGTTGACCCCTAAAGAGATACATTCTGAATTCCACTATTTTACTCTGAACTGTATACATCTGAAGTTCGCTTTGATAAAGCAAAATGTGATCACTTTGGACAAAAAGTAACACGGGGAAACGGGGGTCGTCAGCAGCTCCACCGGCTCCTGGACCTCGGGGTTCTGCAGCTCCGCCGACTCCTGGACCTCGGGGTTCTGCAGCTCTGCCGGCTCCTGGACCTCGGGGTTCTGCAGCTCTGCCGGCTCCTGGACCTCGGGGTTCTGCAGCTCTGCCGGCTCCTGGACCTCGGGGTTCTGCAGCTCTGCCGGCTCGAAGGTCGGCGTCGCCCGCAGCACCGGGCGGGCCTTTGAGGGACTCCAGGAACAGGCGTCCATCCTCCACCTGTGCCCACCCCACCTCCTCTATTCGGGCCAAAAATCTGGCCCAAGCTGTTCATCAGCTCCTCTTCTGGACCTGGTTGCCTCCCTTCCAGGTGCTGGGTTCCCGGGGGCCCCACGTTGGGCTCCAGTGTAGCACGACTCATGCCGCCACCACCCGTGGGTTTCCCCCCCCAGCACCAAGGACCAGCCATAATCGCAGAAGTTTTGTTTGTGAACATATTTATTGAGGCGCCACACTCCCTGAGCAGACTGCAACACGCGTTTGCTCACCTCCCGTTCTCCTCCAGCTCTGTCCCTTTTTATACCAGCCCCATCGGCTGCTGACTGATTGCCAATCAGTGAGAGCAGCTGACTGATTATCAACCAGCCAGCAGCCGAGGCCAAACTGGGGAGAGCTGCCACAGATGGTATTCCCTCTGAGTTTTACTGAATTTTTTGGGGATCTGTTAGGTCAGTTTCTACTTGAGATGATTAACAGTTCTATTGAAAGGTGTTGCTTCTTAGAAGACATTAACCTAGCCATAATCTCTGTATTACCTAAACCCGATAAAGATCTGACTCTATGCAGACCTATGTGTATTATCACTGAGATTAAAATGTTTACATAAATTGTGCCATCCCGTCTTGAACCACATGACTAAATTAGTTCACTGTGACAATACAGGTTTCATTAAGTCACGACTGGCCTCTGATAACATTCGCCACCTTTTGCATATTATTCATGGTACGAAAGATAGCACGTCTCCTAGTGCCTTTCTTAGTTTTGAAGCAGAGAAAGCCTTTGAGCGAGTCCATCGGACCCTATGAGATGTCAGAGATCCTATCTGCCTGATGGATCGTGGAATATTCCTACTACCAACTATGCCATGGCTCTGCCAACTCTGTGCTTGGACCCATTCTATTTACCTTATACATGCTTCCTTTGGGCAACATTATCAGGAAACACTCCATCAACTTTCATTGTTATGCAGATGATACTCAACTATATCTATCGATAAAACCAGAGGAGACCAACCAACTCACTAAAATACAAGCATGTATTAGTGACATAAAAACATGGATGACCGGCAACTTCTTGATGTTAAACTTAGACAAAACCGAAGTAATTCTACTCGGCCCTGAGCACCTCAGATCAATTATCTGGTGATGTGATTTCTGTAGATAGCATTACTCTAGCATCCAACACCACTGTAAAGAATCTCGGCGTTATCTTTGATCGGGACTTGTCCTTTAACTCTCACGTAAAGCAAATCTCAAGGACTGCTTTCTTCCATCTACGTAATATTTCAAAAATATGCAGAAAAGGAGATGGAGGCAGAGAGGAGGAGTGGGCGGAGTCCCAGCAGGGCAGCAGCAAAGCTGGCGGCAGGAACTCACGACCCAGACCATCGATGGTCCATCAGCAGATGGGATCTATGCCGTCTCATAGGGTCCAATGACCCCATGAGACGTGAAGTCAAAAGGACTCCGGGGAGAAAGCAGATGTGCTCTCATCACCTCAAACTTCCCATCGGCCAGTGTTGGAGACCCATTCGGAGGTGATGCTGTGATCAATCTGATAGTGTAGGGTACTAGGGGGTGTTAAAGAGCACCAGGAAGTAGAGGTAAACACAGGTGTTGGGAAAAGAAATAAACGGCCACGGCCAAAAGGAAATACTAGACTCCTCGTTCTTTTCGCACACCTGCATTGGTGACCCTGAAATCTCATGCACGATTCCGGAGAGAAGATGGCGACACACAGTTTCACTGAAACTACCAGAGTTTTGGGAGCTGCAGCATAGTTGTGCTTTGCGCAAACTGAAGCGCAGTTTGCCCTAAACGACATAACAGCGGATACCACCAAGTACTATTATGTCGTGGCAGCCCTCGGCAGTTCTACAGCGGGCAGAGTGACGAGCATCTTGGAAGATACGCTGGAGAGGGGCAAGTATGCTCTTTTGAAAGACCGGCTGCTGAAGATCTTCGGCTGTCTGACTGAGTGGGCTCGCCGCTTGCTCTCGCTGAACGGCCTTGAGGACAGCAAGCCGTCAGAACTAATGGACAAAAAACAAGCTCTGCTGGGAAGGCACAGACCGGACTATATATTTAAAGAACTTTCTCTGCAGCAGCTACTGCTGCAGGTGCGAGCCGCGTTGGCCAACACCGCGATCACCGACTGTCGGGAGTTGACCGAGGAGGCTGCCAATTTTTGGGGGGCTGGCCAACAGAGTTACGGTGGCGTTGAGGCCGGCTCAAGCCACGGCACGGCTGCCCGGGGAGACGGCAGTCGTTGCCACAGCGGCAGCAGTGAGCCAACGGCAGAGATCTACCGGCCTTTGCTATTATCATGCTAGGTTTGGGCCGAAGGCTACACGGTGCATTTCTCCATGCAGTTTAGCTAGATGGGAAATGACATGCTGGCTTAACAATTGTAACAAAACATACATGCTTTTGACTATAGTTTCAATCAGCAGCGAAACCGTCCACTAAGTGTGAAGTTGTTTGATGTAAGTAATGATTGAGTTGAATCCCATACAGTATTGGTGCTTATTGCGAAATATGCCTCTGATATTTAGTGATTTAACGTAAACGGGTGATAAACAATGGCATTTTGCATCTACAGGTAGTAAATATCATATTTTATTGTCTTAGGATATTTCCTTAATATTAGTAACAATTTACATGAAAGTATTGTCTAATAGAATAAGGAGGATTATTAGGGTCCGAGACGACCGACGGAGTCGGTCCGACGAGGACCTATTGTTATTCCTATGTTTATTAGGGTCCTCGTGACGACTTCGTCGTAGAGGAACCTATTGTTTTCCTAGTGATTATTATTATTCTTTGTCGTGATCAAACATCGTCTGGCCGCACACTGTACGCCCCAGCAGAATAAAAATTCCACATGCACAAGCAGACTGGCGAAAATTTTCAGATTATTGAGTTTTCGTATTAGTGTATGAAAATAATTGTCTCTAGTTATTATTATCTTATTTATGTCCTTTGCATGGAGATACGAGGGTCTTGGGCTCATATGACAACGTTCAAAATTCCCAAATATATCAGGATCGGCGAAAATACCGATCTGATTGGGGTCTCGGGAAAAAGTTGCGAAAATTAGCTCTCTAGCGCCCCCTTGAGTTAGAAAGCTAATACTTTTTTTCAACATTAACCGATTTCCTTGAAATTTGGTATACAGATTCACCTGGACCTGCTCTACATATAACATCGTGGTGGCCATGAAATGCGCCTACTTCGATTTTCCGCCATTTTGAATTTTGGAACTTTTTTCCAAAACTCTTTGTCCAATTCATCCGAAAATGTCTGAGGTCTATTATGGGTTCAATGTCATCATAAGTACTGAAGATCTTGTTGATATCCTATTTTGTTCAGAGGGTGTGGCGTCATATTTGAAGTCACAACTTCCAGATGTTTTGGCCTATCCTCACCAAATTGCTAGCATATGTCCATATCGCATCCCTTAAACCACTTTATTCTTTTCATAATATTTGAAAATTAGGGGGCGCTGCAATTAAACCCTAAATATCGGCATGTTTTGCCTTTTTTAACCATTTTGAGTGGTTGTAAAACCGTTAACTCTTCCTAGAGCATAAACCCGATTAATTTTAAATTGGGCCAGTATGGTCTTGACACTTTTGCCTTGAAAAATCTTTGAAAGATTTTCAAAATATAAAAAAAATGTGCGATTGGCGGACCTTCCAAGAAAAGCAATTTTTCATGAAAATGTACGTTGTTGTAACTTGGCCATACATTATGTAATCTGCTCCATTTTTCTCACATATCATGACATATTGACCCTGAAGAGATTCATATGCTATTTTTGTATTATGGTCAAAGTGCCACCTAGTGGCAATAGGAAGTAACATGTTTTCTTCTTTTATACCCTGCTCCTCATATTATTCAGATCCCACTCAAAATATTCCCAAATAGATATAAGACCTTGATGATGGTTCTCTGTGAAGCTCGTAGCGACACGTTGATGGCCTGAAGACCTCTGCAGTCTAATTTCTTATTTTAATCGTAGCGCCACCTACTGGTAATAGGAAGTACATATTGGTCATAATTTGGCTTGCTTCTCTTAGTCGCTTAATCAGATCAACTTCAAATGTGTACCACACAGTCCTAACATTGTCATGATGTCAGCACACAAAGCATTTTACGTTCGGTGTTACGGTGTTGCCATGGCAATCATTCTTCGCAAACAAACAATGAAGGGGCTTTTGAGGGACTAAACATGCTCCGTGTGTAACTAGAATTGGCACACACATTAAGAATCAAAGATTTAGTTACCAGATAGGATTTTTAGTCTTCAAAAAATTTAATTTGGCTCAATAGCGCCACCTACAAATATTCAATTATGCAGCCCCGGTGCTACGTTTGACCTACATGTAGAAAACTGGGCAGGTATATGTAACACATATAGACGAAAAGAAAAGTCTCTTGGCACTATGCTCTAAACCAGACCTGGGCGTTGTACGGCCCGCGGGCCACATCCGGCCCTTTGGTTGACTTTGAACGGCCCGTGTAAGGTTAATTGGAAATTACAAAATAAACATATTGTCTTATTTTACCTCATGCATGGACTGAAGCTGCGTTGCTTTTATTTTGAAGTTGTTTTTTATTCACGTACATGATGACGCAATACGTATATCAAGACGTGCACGTGCGCATGATTGGATCATTGTCGCTAGCAAGTCACAAGACGACTTTAGCCCTCAGAAATGTCCGCTGCTAAAAAAAGAGGTCGATGCCGACTGCAGGGTTTTCAACAAACATGTTTTTATGGTTGAGTTGTGCATGATTTTAATAGTGTGGTTATTTTTATGATTTTGTTTTAGTGATTTATTTATTTCATTACATGCTTTTCTTCAGAGATATTGATTACCTGATTGCCTGCATCAAAGTTTATTGGATAAATGTCAGATGTTTTGGGAAAATTTGATTGAATAAATGAAATTTTTTGCAAGGCAAACTCACTTTTTCATTGCTTAATTATGATATATTATCTTACCAGCTTGTCAAAACAATGCTATTTACTGCTTTTTCTAAAGAAATACAATTAATAACATGAAGAATTGAGTTCAGCCTTTTGGCCGGCCCTCCACAATATTTTCAGTTTCTCATGTGGCCCCATAGAAAAAATAATTGCCCACCCCTGCTCTAAACCGTACCGGAAGTCGCCAATATTGATTTCTGTGTCATTATGTTCATGCCTCAGTTCAGCCTTTTCCAGCTACACAGAGATCCTCCTGCGTTTCACCTCCAGGCCAAAAGGTGGCGGTAATGCACCAAATATATGGATGCAAACCGCTGTTAGTAATCAAGAAGAAGGAGACGAACAACATGAACACACTGGATCACGCCGTCTGACACAGTAAGAGTGTGTCTACTACCGCGCACTTTACGAAGTACACTACAATACAGTACACTGCGTCGCTGAGAAGTGCTGATATCAAATGGAACACTTACGTTAGCCACATAGCGGAAGTGACGCAAATCTGTTCACCGCACCCGCGAAAATAAAAGCCGGGAGTGAAGTACGCATTCGCGGCAGGAGCCTCCGCCTTCTGGCGGAAGTCGAGATGATATTTACATTTAATTGTGATTTTGCCTTACCTTTACAGCATAGCTTCATGTAGTAGTTGCAATTAAATTATTCTAGCTAGGTATGCTAAATCCTCAATTATCTTTGTCAGAAGTAGCCTTCTTTTTTGCAATCCATATGGAAATAAAACATGACATCTGTACATGTTTGTCCCTAGATTCCAATTAGTTTAAAGAATTATCCAGTGAAAAAATAGGCATCATCTGCTTGAATTCACACAATAATTGATAAAATGACTTGTATATTCATATAACCTTCCCTTCAACTCCACACACTCTTCAGCACCCACCCAGTCCCAGGCGGCGCTGCCGTATCAATGTTGCAATGCCACTACTGGCATTGTATGTTGATGGCCACAGTGACATGAGGGTGGACTTCAGGCTCATGGCTGTGCTGGGCACTGACTGTGACCACGGTTGGGGCCCCAAGATCTTCTGTCTAGTTTTTATTTTTTGGCTTGCCAGCGCCACCTCCTATCGTGTGATGGCCGCCCTGGCCATCACCCGATAGGAGGTGGTGCTGGGGGCAGGCGGCGGGCTCCAGGCGCTCGCTCCAATGGCCAGGCCGACGACAGATAGCTATGTCAGTCATCGGACAGTGTTAAACAATCAAAATAGCTATTTTAATAATGGATTAACAATGGAATATGCTCGGTTTAATAACGGGTTAACATGTCACCCTGCAAATGTTTGCCCACAAGCTTCCCGATCATTAATACCATTACGATAGCTATCTAAGCTTGTCCTTCTAGAAATAATTGCCCCTTCGACATGCCTCCGTTTACCGGCTGGTGCTGCCTGTCAAAGGCGAGGTGTGTTGTGGAGAGGTCCTTCGGGATACTGAAGACGCGATGGCGGTCCATCTTCTTAAGGCCCTGGAGGTGGATGTGAGGTTTGTCCCAGAGGTCATCGTCTGCTGCACTGTGCTCCACAACTGTGACCTGCTGGAGCCAGATGCAGATGTCGGGAGGGCAGCAGAGGACCAGCCAGAACAAGCACCAGCACCTCCAGGAAACATCTCTGGGGCAGAAAACAGAAATAGGATAGCCATTCAGTGCCATGTCCCAGACCACGATTACATTTAAATTAATACATTAAATATGTATAGGGGGTTCTGAACACCAGAATTCCCCTATAATTGGCAAACAATTTATGAGTTTGTAATATTTCACCATCACCATTTCACTTGTTATCCAAATTATGTTGTCAATATGCTTCTAAAATTCCACAAGAGACTACCCACAGAAACCTTGAACCCTTTACTTTTAAAATGTATGCAGTTTAAAACTAAAATATGAATAAGCATTTATTTATTAATTAATTAAGGCCCTCGTCTGTCCCTAGACATGTGAAATACCACATTAAAGCTACAATTATTTCTAGAAGGACACGCTTAGATAGCTATCGTAACGGTATTAATGATCGGAAAGCGTGTGGGCAAACGTTCGGTGTCATGTTAACCCGTTATTAAACTTAACATATCCATTGTTAATCCATTATTAAAATTACTATTTCAAATCGTTTAACAGAACAGCCGTTGTTTAACACAGTCTGATGACTGACAGCTATCTGTGGTCGGACTGGCCGTTGGAGCCCGCCGCCTGCCCCCGCTCGTCAAGCGAAAAGTGTCCGATAAAAGTGCACTTTCGTCGACTGGCAATAGGACCGGGTGCCAACTGTCGGTATATATCATATACATCGTTAACTCCACCAACTACTCATGTCGCTGGCTTTAATCTGAGAATGGCATGTTGGTAGTACATTTTAATATCAGTACAATGTTTAATTACCGCTGATACTTACATTTACGGGCAGTAGCTTCGTCTACCGCTTGAGTTACCGTAGCCATCTCGTCCGCCATTGTTTTGGAAATAAAATGAAAAGCTGGCGAAATGGCTCCTCCTCTTCCGCTACGTAGCCAAGATGGCCCCCGTTTGGGGCGAGTAGTGTCCATCGTTCTACACTACATTTTTTGCCTGTTTACAGTGCGCCATCCGGGTACTTTCAGTGCACTGAATTCTGCCGGTTTTATCAGTGTCGCGCCCTAAGCACTCAGTGCTCGAAGTGCGCGGTAGTAGACACACTAAGTCTTTCAAAAGTATTATAATGAACTACAATCCAACTATAATTAGTCATGGCTGTCTCTTCTTCATGTGACCGCTGTAAAGTTCGCCGTGTTTCTCCGGAGCTCTTTCTCTGTGTGTGACTTAACAGGTTGCTGATCCCGAGGAGTAGCTCCGTGCTACGTGACTCCATTCAAATAATGGAGAGCGGTTTCTATTGTAGCCTACGCCAGTCGGCATGAACACATAAACACTGTGGATATTACGTTACATAACCGCAGTGAAAGGACGGTAAACTCTGAACAGAGTCCCGGTGTGTCTTTATATTCAAGTCACATTAATAAAAGGTGCACGTCTTCGTTGCTTCACGTTACGGATGAAGCTTTACATTACGACGCAGTTTATAGTCGCGTATATTAACTGTTATCATACAACAGTGAGTAGTTATACTTGACGTTTGTTTTCATGCTTAAGTACTTCTATTTGAGTCATTTTGGGGCAGGTTTAGCTCAGTGGGGAGAGTGGTCGTCCCGTAACCGCAAGGTATCAGGTTTGATCCCCGCTCTCACCATTACACTCTAAAACAAAAAAAGTTGAGTCAACTTAAAAAAGTGAGGCAACCAGCTGCAAAGCCTTATTGAGTTCACTCAACTAAGGGCTAATGTGTTGTGTCAACTTATGATAAGAAGTTCACTCAAAATGATATCTTTAGTGTGTCTAACTTAAAATGATTTGTTGAGAGAACTTAATAATAAATAAATAAAAAATGTATCCTTTATTGATCACAACAGGGAAATACTTCTATGCATTTGACCCATCCTTTGTAAGGAGCAACTGGGGGTTCAGTGTCTTGCAACTTCAGCCTGCAACTAATGGGTAGAGCGGGGATCGAACCTGCTACCTTGCGCTTACCACTCTCCCCACTGAGCTAAACCTCCCCTTCAGCTCTGCATGTAACCCATGCTTATTTATTAAGGAACAGAGGGCTGCGCTGAGCTACAGCCACCCCAACTTACTTTTAACTTAAAATGTTTTGTTACTAAATTTCACTGGCCATTATTTGAGTACTCTCAACATTCTTTTCAACGTTACCTTCATTTAAATTAATTAAAAATTGTACACCGTTTTCTTTGGAAAAGTCAACAGTTAAAGAAAACAAACACAAAATGTTATCATTAACAAAAAAAAAAATTCTCTCTTTATTGAACATTTATTGTGAACATACAGCAGGTTAGGATTAAGATTTAGGTATAAAAAAAAGTAGATGTCAATCAAATGAAATCTGAAAAACTAAGGTATCTAAATATAATAAGCAAACAATGGTATCAAAAAAAATCAATGTATTTTAAACAGGGACTAAAGAAAGTATATATATATATATATATATATATATATATATATATATATATATATATATATGTGTGTGTGTGTGTGTGTGTGTGTGTGTGTGTGTGTGTGTGTGTGTGTGTGTGTGTGTTTACTGACATACACAGTGGCCGTAGTTACCTCAGCAGATGCCCAAACCACTATACTAAGTTTTCTCAACAACTTAACATTTTCAGTGGATTCCACTCCTAATTAATAAAATTGACATTTTGAGTTAGTTCAACTTTTTTCAAAAGGTATTTGTTGACTCAAATTAAAAAAATGTGTTAGGCCAACACATTTGAATTTGGGCTTTTTAGAGTGTAGTTGCAGCCCGAAGTGTCATTGAGCAAGGCACTGAACCCCCCCAGCTGCTCCCCGGGCGCGGTGCTTCACTGCAGCTCACTGCTCCTTCATAACGAAGGATGGGTCAAATGCAGACACGAATTTCCCCATTGTGGGATCAATAAAGTATACATTATTTAATGCAGGACTTTAATAATAATCAGTTAAATACTCTAACTTCTACTTGTTAAAGACCATTTATACCATGATGTGGTAATAATATGTATATTGTAAGATCTGTATACTTTAATCACCACTGATAAAGAATAGACCGTTGCATAAACATACTACTTTGCCACGACTCAGTATCTGAAAGTGGAAAGTGTGTTTTCACCCATAGAAGTGTGAGATAAGGCTTTTTCTTTCTGTTGGTCTGAATCAGTTATTGTACTCTTTGTCTTCATTGAACCATGTTGGCTGTCTCTGTCCCTGAAGACCTCACCACTACACCTGGATACCACAGGATAGTGAGGTGCCTATTCCCCGTGAAGGCAGTTAAAGAGGAAGAGGACTGAACTGAGAGGAATTCACATATTCCAAAAATACGTGTTAATATTTTCGTTACATTTACGGCGTTAACAGGTTACGCTTGTGCATGCTTGATCGCAACGTTTGGCAGGAGGGAAAAGACAATCCACCGCAGATGAAGAGAACCCAGCCTGTGTTTCATGTGTGAACACTCAGCAGAGGGTAGGAAGGCCAAGACCTTAAAAAGACACTCGGGAACATTACAGCCCTCACATCAACACGCCACATGAGTCTCTCAGAGGAAACATCCAGCACTAGCAGCAACACAGATCTTTAATATACTTTTTGGAGTTAAATTTATTAATTCAATTCTAATTATTAGGTCTGATGCTAAACACTGAAATTGGCCTATCTTAGTGACATATTTGGAAAGTTGAATTAATTAAATGTTGACCAGATGTGGGTCAGGACACCTGATCCAGAATATTGATTCCTTTGAGAATCTGAGTGACCCCTGACCTACAACTAGATATGGGTATCATTTGTTTTTTTTTCCATACCGGTTCTAAACCGGTACTTTTAAAATGATACTGGTGCCTAAACGGTGCCTGAATCGATGCTTAAAAAAAAAAAAAACGCACAATGAGGAGATTAAAAAACTCTTTGGCCATATTCCCTGTAAAAGCCGTTATCATGAAGCACCGACAAACAACGGATATCAGACTGTTAACAAACATAACACATGTTCTCCATTATGTGATGTGATATGTCATGTGCAGACCTTATGGCTAATCCTGTCACTGTGTTGATGGGCAAAGAGAACAACCAATCAGAGGTCCTGAAGATGACATGTGACACAAAGTTTTGCTTCTGACAGCGAGAGCTCCACTGAAACAAAGGGATGCCCCATGTCTTTATTCCTCCGTTATTATATTCCCGGTAACACCGGGGATACAGACGGGGCCGCTGTACACACACACCTGCTAGCAGACTGTCACGCACGTAGCTCGCGCTAGCTACGAGCTAGCTTAAACATGGTTATAATGGCTAATTTATTTATTGGCCTACTGTTATGAATGCAAGACTTGCAATCAACGTTCCGGTACTAATCTGAGTTAAGGCCGCTCTTTTATTCATCGGTCTCCCCATCGCGCCCAGCCTGACGCTGTTGTGCTCCGCACGTTCGCGTGGTCACACACGCCGCATGCCTCCGCTTTCAAATTGAAATGATTGGCTATCGTAACCTGCTGACAGGGCGGAGTCACCAGAGAAGTTCACAACAAAAGTTTTTTTCAATTTCCATCGGCTCAGGCACCGGAAACAAGCACCGGAATGTGCGTTGCGTTTCGATCCGGGTAATACCGGATGTATTGGAACCGGTGCCACATTAGCACCGGTTTCCGGTACCCAACCCTACCTACAAATACAATCACTTTCATGTAAACCAGATTGCTCCATCAGACAAGAAAAAAAAGCTAAACAATGAGGAACAGCAGAAAAGCCGGACTTACAATGGTAAGTACTGGCAAGTTGCCAAGAATCTCAGCTGTCGCGCATGCCCAGTCGTAACTTGTTAATGCCTTTACTGCCGTAATGTAAATATTTAAACTAAGGTACAGGCATTTCAACATTTATTTATTGATGACTAAGTTGTATGTCTGTGTACTTTGAACTTGTGTAATATGTGAAGTTATCAATAAAGGCCTTTCTGCATTTCATCTAAATTGTACCGGATGTCGGCCATTTGGACTTTTGTGCGATTTTCACGTCCATTTGTTTGCTCATTAAAATAACAATCTGCTCCTAGGTAAATCTTTGGATGGACTTTAATTTCGCCCAGACAATCAAAACACCTTAGTGATAAACAGTTGTAAGCATCACTCTATTAACAAATAAAACGTCTAACTCTTTGACGCTCAGTCTGAAGGTCGCAAACCTTCTCTGCCAAGTGAGCCGGCCTCCAGCTCAAAAAAACTAACTCGCACACGCGTGAACCGACGACCGGCAAGTACGCTCGACGTGCATGAATTTGTCGAGGGCCCGGTCAACGCTGCTCGCAGTTTTAATTGTCATTGAAATTCAGTTAGCAGGGGAACAAACAGAGTGACCGGGTGTGAGATGTCTTCTTGAGGCGACGTCCAGGTCAGGGACGATAACTCCCTCAATCCTCTGTGCTGTTCCAACATCACTCCCTTGTCATTCCCTCATTACCTTCACCTGGTCTTCATGTTCATTTCACCTGTTGCCCATTCCCTAATTAGTCCCCGTCTACTTAGGTTCCCTCACTTGCGCTTCTCCTCTGCCAGATTGTTTTGTGTTTTTCCGACCAAGCCCTCGAGCGTTCCACAGTTTGATTATTCTGTCTGTTTTGTTCCTGAATACGCTCTCAGTAAGTAATCTTTATTTGAATTATCCGTCTGAGTTGTGCATTTGGGTCCACCCTAATCCCGTCGTGACAGAAGTCTATGATTTCTTTGGTCTACATTATAGATTGCATACATTATAATGAGGCTTTATAAAACAACCGTTTATTTGTGATTCCTCGTAGGAATCAGTGGGCTTGAGGTTGAGTCCAATGGACCAGGGAGGGAATTCAGGATTAACATTACA
Source organism: Liparis tanakae (assembly GCA_036178185.1). Lineage (NCBI taxonomy): Eukaryota > Metazoa > Chordata > Actinopteri > Perciformes > Liparidae > Liparis > Liparis tanakae. Next base: position 16,634,228 of record CM070095.1, on the reverse strand, counting down.
TAGTTCTTGGCTTCAGTTCAGAGGATGGCTGAGAGGAAGTAGGATGGCTGCCTGACTGAATACGTCCCATTAAACCCACCTAAGAACCCCACATGGGGTGTTAGTACATCTTAAAGTGAGAGATAAAACTTGTTGGAGCTGAGAGAACCGGCGACTTAAGCAATATGACAACGAGAGTGTCCAAAAGAAAATGCCGGTGCGGGTGGTGCTAAGTGTACTGTTGGCTATGCAACAGTCCCTGGCTAAAGCCATGGAGGAGATGGCAAGTTGGAAAACGTTTGTTGGTGTTGCAAGCAGATATAGCGGAGATTAAAGAGACCAACGTGGGCCTGAGATCCGACACAGGTGGAATAACGTCACCTGGATGAAGCAGAACAGCGAATCTCTCAGCTGGAGGATGACGATCAGCAGCTTTTGCAAACCGCAGAGAGAAGCGCAAAAAAGTGCGATGAACTACATCGGGCAGTCGAAGATGCCACTAATAGAGACAGGCGCCACAATATACGGCTCATCGGCCTAAGGGAGAAGCTCAACAGCGTTAAGCCATCAGAATGTTTGAGGAAGATCATCTCGAGTCTCTGGGGGTCGAACTGGACGGAGCGCAACTGCAACGAGTGCAATGAACACCGGTCCCAATGCCCGAGGAAGGTCGGCCACCTAGGTCGATAATCATTAGATTTCTGAGCTTTCTGGGACGGGAGCGAATGTTGGCCTCTGCGAGGGAGAATTATAGAAGCAAGAAGGATATCATCTGGGAAGGCTGTAAACTGTCTTTCTTCCCCGACATGACCAAGGAGACGGCGGAGAAGAGAAGTTCAACGAAGTGAGAAGCCGGCTAAATCAGCTGGAGCTGCGCTTCTCATGGAGGGGGAACAGAATGAAATTCGCAGATCACCGAGAGGCAATGGACTTAATCACAGTAAGTATATGAGTGTGTAAGGTATCGATCACACCAGACGCGACTCTAAAAGACGCAGTCGCACCAAAAACGCCTAGGCAAAAATACGCCGGGCAAAACAGTGCGGCGCACCTGTGGAACGGACCTGCGTGCGCAACCAACCATTGATTTTGTTCAATGTATTTAAAAAAAGAAAGGAAAGAGTACAGCGAATACCACCATCTATTCCGCGAATTGTGTCTCGATGGTGAGCGCTTTCAGTTGCACTTCCGACCGAGCAGGAGTCAGTTTGAGTAGTGTCCTGATGGTGACCTCTTCAATGTGCCCATGGTCCATTTTTGTGGTGGATCTCTTCCGAGTGAGTGGGAGAGGGTGTGGGAATAAGTTGTGTTGTTTTTTGTTATGCGTTATTGTTTACGTGGGTTTTGACATACAGCTGGGTGAGTGGGTTTTGTCCTCTGTGCTTACTGCTCTCATGTGTCGGCCATCATCTCCACATAGAAAGTGCAAAACCATACGTTAATGGACTTGGATATTAACCCAGAAATACATTTTTAAATGTGACTAGTAATCGTCAGTACTACACTGACCAGTTTAACAATAAATGCGATCTAAAATATGGAGTATCTATCATACACTTAAATAGCAGTTTATGCCAACTTTCAAAATATAAAAGATTATCTAGATCAATTCACCTCACCCTTTAGTGATAGCCATCTCTGAAACCTGGCTTAGCCTGGAGAAAGGTGTGGATTTTGAAATGGAAGGGTATGATTTTTAAAAAGGGAGGGGGGACAGCCTTGTATGTAGATGACTCAAATATAAGATTCTTAACTGCATGACTGCTGCTATTGATGTGTGTGAATGTATTTCATGAAGAAAAAGAAAAATCAGATTGTTAGTTGTATTTACAGAGCTCGCAGCTCCAGTATAGAGAAGTTCAAGGAGGTATGTTTACACACACCGAGCAGAGTCACTTTCATTTGTGGTGATTACAATATTGATTTGTTAAATCCAAATAAACTACTGTTGATTGAATATACTGCATCATTACTAAACCCAGTAGAATAACAGCTCAATCAGCAAAAATTATAGATAATATATTTACTAATAAAATGGAAGATAATTTATCTAGTGAGTTACTTATACTTGATGTAAGTGACCACCTACCAGTGTTTGTCATCTATGATTGTGAACATAAAATGATGAAGGATGAAAATATCACAAGACAGAAGAGTAAGAACGGAAGTTACCCTTGATGCATAGAAGGGAATTGTTGGGGCAAGACTAGAGAATTGTTTATGAAGCAGTGGATGTAAACTCTGCATATGACTCTTTCTTGGATATTTTCTTATCAATATATGATAGAAGCTGTCCAATGCGAAAAAGCAATAAGAAAATCAATAGCTCTGATATACCATGGATCAAAGGGCTTTTTGAATGCCTGCAGAAAAAACAAAAGAATCTCTAAAAGATAGAACTAGAGAAAAATAATGAAAATGTAAGAAGGATACTACAATTTAATGTTAGAAAAGTATACAAATGAAATCAAGGGCACATGGTATACTAAACTCAGTCATTAGAAGAAGAAAAAAATAGCTCCAGCATTTCTGATTATTTTATAGATAACTATAGGACAATCAATGACAAGAAGGAGGTGGTGGAGGGCTTCAACAAGTTATTTGTGAATGTGGGGCCTAAACTGGCAAAAGAAATTATCCCTCCACAAGGAGGAGGTGCTGAAATATTATATGGAGAAAAAAAAAAAATCCAGATAATCTCTTTGAGAGGTACAAGTAAAAATGAAATTATTGACATTTATAAATTTAAGATCAAAACATCTCTGGATTGGAATGGTAGCGACATGACTTTAATAAAACAAGTAATTGATACTATAGTAGACCCTCTAACTTACATCTGCAATCTATCGTTCGACTTGGGATGCTTTCCCAGTAAAATGAAAACGGCTAAAGTGATCCCATTACACAAAGCTGGAGAAAAACAGATGTACTAATTACAGGCCAGTTTCACTGCTCTCCCAGTTCTCTAAAATGCTTTAAAAAGCTCTTTGTTGTGCGATTGGAAAGCTTGGTCGGCAAACAAGTTGCTTATGGACAGACGATATGGTTTTATAAAGAACAGATCAACTGCATTGGATTTAGTCGAAGAATTGACACGTAAGGTGGTGTTTTTGTCGATCAAAAGAAAGCGTTTGATACAATTGATAATAGTATTTTAATGGATAAACTGGAAAGGTATGGGATTAGAGGGGTAGGGCTGAATAGAAAACAGTTTGTACAGATGGGTGTAACTAGGTCTCCTCTCAGATATTATATGTGGTGTTCCGCAGGAGTCAATTCTTTGACCAAAATTTGTACTGTACATCAATGACATATGCAATGTTTCTATAATACTGAATTATGTTATTTTTGCTGGGGAGAACCTTCAGCAGCTGTTGACACACGCAGAATTAAGCAAGGTAAAGTTGTGGTTCGATGCCAATAAATTATCAGTAAACATAAAATTTATGGTTTTTGGTAATAGAAATATACATCCGAATACTCCGTTTGAATAGTGTTATGCTGGAAAGAGTGAGAAAATGTTTAGGTGTGATAATCGACCACAACTTTAGCCCTGCCTCAATTAGCTGTCCTAAACACCTGCATGAGTGGTGAGGCAGTCGGGGAGCTGTAGTTTCCGCCCGAGGGGCCATTTTGACATGTGGCCGCAGTACTTGAGTAGGAATGTAGCGTCCCTCCACTACCTGGCCACTTGTGATGCCACAATATGTATATCGTTCTCTGAAATAAGTTTTTGTGAAACCATAGGTTAGGGCACTCATAAGCTCGATAGCTTCAGCCTTGACCCTTTCGGTCAGCCACTTTCTTCTTTTGTTGACTTTATATTTTGCCGATCGAAATAAACTAAACCAGTAAAATGGCAAAATTGTCGTTGAAGCCTTCACAGACATATTGTCATCACAAGTTTATCTGGCTGCCATTTATTCATTTTAGAGATGGCTGGTTATATGCGATTTAGGCATTGTCCACAGTATGTGTGGGGTATTCGTCCCCTGTTAAATGATCCTCCTAAAATGGTATATATTCAAATCCTGTATATTTTTTATGTTTACAAAGATTGGACATATTTATTCAAACAGTCTCCCAAAAAGTGTGAATCTCATTTACCCTCATCCTTTTTGTTTGATTTACAGTAATGTCGTGTTGACATCATTCACATAACACCAGGTCAGAATCAAGAAAATATGCCTGGTACTGTTCTACTGCTGTCTCTCTACATACAATCACATAAAAAGAAATCTGACATGAACAAATTGACAAAAGGGACAGTCATCCCTTCAAGCGTGGAAAACAAATATTTTCGTCATTCTAAGAAAACGTTAGCATACCGGTCACAGTCTATTACAACATGTAACAATCACGGAGGACAAGAATGCCAAACTGGCAGGGAACAAAACAGTCAGCCTAATGTCAGCCTGCAGGACATGAACACACAAAGCAGTAGACACTCCATCCAGCCGAGTGCGGTACAGAATGTGCTCAACTTTTAAGGAAAATGTTGAGATTCCCTGTAGTCTCCAACTGAGTGCATACATGTAAAAGGAAAGTCATTAGCAATGTGTATTCAATTAATACTTCAACCATCATCCGTTTTATATAGGCTGACTGATATGGAACTTAACTACTGACCCAGAGCTAAGATATGGCCTCATAATTTGAACGAACGCCCTCCAGAAGTACTGTCGTCTCTGCTGTGGAAAAATTGCTTCCTTTGTTCTTATCCATGTTGTCTGAGAAAGCCTGATCACTAAGAAATGCCTTGATACCATGAAGCTAAATTGAAAGCAGGTGTGAAAGCACATGTCACAGACTTTACAACTGGGCTCGTTAAGGTCAACAACCTGTCTGCAACATGACATTCATTGTGCATGTTCTGCGGTACCGTCAGAGAAGATACAAGCCTCGTCAGTATGCCCAACGAGCTAATCTTATTGAGCAGTACTCAAATGATGAGCTTCATGCACGCTACAGATTTGGAAGAGAAGACCTTTTGTATATCTGTGATATTCTTCGCCCACATCTACAACGCCCTACCAGAAGGAGTCATGCATTAACCGTGGAGGAGCAGGTGCTTATTGCTCTACGTTTCTTTGCTTGTGGATCTTTCTATGAGGTTATTGCAGATGGCCTGGCTATGACAAAGTCTACAGTGGGAAATGTAATGCATTCAGTGGCAGCAGCCCTGGCTGGTCTAATCCATCAGTATGGGAGATTTCCAGATACTGGAGGAAGAAATAACTCAAACTAAGAGAAAATTATGCTCAATTGCCAGGATGCCCAATACTATTGGTGTCATTGACTGCACACATATCCACATTCAGGCACCCCATGAAAGACAATGGGAATTTGTGAACAGAAAGGGACACCCTAGTGTTAATGTGCAGCTCATAGGAAATGCAGATCTTGAAATAACTGTTGTGAGATGGCCTGGTTCTGTACATGATCCACAGAGTTTAAGAGAAAGTCATCTCTACAGGAGATTTCAACAAACTGCTCCTGATGGTATCATTCTTGGTGACAGTGGTTACCCACATCTAGGTTGGCTCATGACCCCCTTTGCTACGGTCACATGTGACTCAGAGCAGAGGTGCAACAATTGAGCGACTCAATGGTGTTCTAAAACGGAGATTTGCCTGTGTGGAGCCGAAGCAGGTCTGCAATATAATGGCTGTTTCTCAATATGCAAACTTGTGCGTCCTTTCCTCTACTTGTGTCCTCGTGGACTCGTGAAACGTCAATCTCAGCCCGGGTACACGTTCCAATTCAAAGTTCGCTTCTCTCAAAGCACGGTCAAAATGCCTGGATGTGACTTGATCCTCCCACTTTCCGGAGGATGCATCACAGGAGACTTGTGCGTACTCTGGCCAGCATATATCCCACAATGCATTTCACCAGCAACCGGAAACGATAAACAACTGACTTTTTATAAATACTGTTGTTGAGTCACGGAATGTCATTTTAGGTTGTTTTTGTTTATTCAACTGTAAAAAATAATTTACACTGAATAATTAGAATAAACTCAGGAGCAAGAACAGCTGATGTGGTGACATCAAATAAGCAGCCGTTCTAATCGCAGAAAGACAGTTCTCCGGAGTCTGGGCTCCCGAGACCAGAACACAAGTCTGCAGTCGTGTACTTTGAATTGAGAAACGGCCAGCCAATATCTGCCTGCATTGTTCTTCGCAACATTGCACAAATGAGTTCCACTCAACGAAGAAATCCTGGACAGACCGCCACTTGAGGCAGAAGTACCACCGCTGCAGCCTCCACATGGTCAATTTATTTCTCATGATGGGTTATAGCTCATACCATTTAACAGTTCACTAACACCGTTTCTGCACCAGCATTGATGATCAATGAACTTGTGCTTTTGTTTGACTGTGAATGTCTTTAAGTAACAGTTTTGTGTTAAGTTTTACCCACTGATAAAGAACAACTGAAAATGAGTCAAAGGTATTTATTGGGACGGATTTGGAAATCGCAATCTGCCGGTATCAGGATCACTCTGATCCAATCCCGCAATACCGGGATGAATCAGGTTGATCCTTGGCTGAGGAAAGGGAGATTTGATTATCCAGATCATTCCGATCTGGATTACAAATTTTGAAATACCGGCCCCAGAGCATCACACAGGGAACCAGAGTGATACGAGAGTGGCCCTACTGGTGTTTGTTATGCTGCAAAACCTTTAGAATTTCTGGCTTTCAAGCATTTTTAGCCCAGTATGCCATACTCATTTATTATTGACCAAAGATTTGTTCTGAAGTATCTTCATTTGGGTATTTGAGAATTGTAACATGTTTTGACAAAAAACATTAGCATCAACTGGCGATTAGCTAGCACATGAGAAATTAGGATACTTTGGGGATTTAGTTTGTGCTTCTGATAAATTGGACTACATTATAAACAGGCACATTTCTGTTATTTTGTTTAAAAGCATTATTATTAAACATCATTCCACAATATCTGAAAGAGTTAGGTGTAAAGACCACATTAGGCTATCTGCTGTATACGTAAGCAACATCTGCTCTAGGTTACTTTGTACTTTTGAAAAGCACCGGTTGTTTTATTGTTTTGTTTTTTCTACAGAGTTTGCAGCAGACCACCTAGTAGGAACTGTGCCTACCTGAACGCTGACAGCTACGCTGCTCGGCGAACATCTGCCCGTGGCCGTGGATCATGTGGAGCTACAAGCTTGCTGTGAGCGTTGTGCTCTTGTGGACTGTCATGTCCCTCCTAATACTCCCAGCATCACCCCTGACCCACTACCTGAAGTTTGGATTATTTAACATCCATTCCCTTTCAGGCAAGGGACTGCTCCTACAAGACCTCCTCGACCACAAGTTGGACTTTCTGCCTGACTGAGACGTGGCAAACCCCTGGCGACTTCTCTCATCTGAACGAGTCTGTTCCACCTGGCTTTGTTTACACCGCACATCCCCGTCTCACCGGAAGAGGAGGACGTCTCGCGATACTTCACCGTGAGACTTGGAAGGTCTCGTCATTATCCTTGCCAGTGTCCCAGTCATTCGAGTCTGTGGCTCTACAGCTGACTGGTCCGACTCAACCGTTTTACTCAACATCTACCGCCCACCCAAACCAAACAAGGACTTGATCAATGAATTCACCACACATCATTCTGTTGGGCGATCTGAATATTCACATGGACAACACTAATCATCCCCTCACTAAGGACTTCACTTTTAGCTTGGACAGTTTTGGTCTCCTTCAACATATTCACTTCCCCACCCACTCTAAAGGTCACATTTTGGACTTGGTCTGTTCCTCTGGTGTCACTCCCCTCAACTGCTCTGCTGTCAATCTCCCGATCTGACCACATGCTCATTTTATTTAAGGTTAACATTATCCAAATAAACAGTTACGTCATATCCTTCCGGAACATCACAAACATTAATCTGGCTGACCTCACAACAGGCATTGACAGTTTCCCCATCATCACCCCCCCACACACACCCCAGATCATCTGGTTAATCTTTACAATGATAGTCTCCGTACTCTGCTGAACTCACTTGCTCCCTTCAAAACCCGGACTCTCATTCCCCCACTCTGCCCCCTGGTTCACCCCTCAGCTCCGCCAGTTGAAAGCCAAGGGTTGTCAGTTGGAGAGGCTTTTCACCAAAACAGGACTTGTGATCCATAAACAGATGCACCGTGCCCACATCCTCCTCTACAAAGATGCCCTCTCCTCAGCCAAATCACAATTCTTTACCGACAAAATCACTGCTGGTGCTGGGAACACCAGGACCCTTTTCTGTGGTCAACAATTAATTTCCCCCCCCCCCCAGATTCCCTTCCCCCTCACGTCTACTCCACGGAAAACTGTAACTCCCTAATGTCATTTTTTAACACTAAAATAACTACTATCCATCAGCAACTGACCCCTCAGCGGTCCAGTTGTCCTACTTTTCAGATACACCCCTTTCATGTTTTCACTCTTTTCTCTCTGGTCGTACTCAGTTCATTCAGTTAAAATAATTCACATCACATCTCTCCTCCGGTGTTCCCCAGGGCTCTGTCCTGTTTATTATCTACCTCCTCCCACAAACACACTATTCAATTCCACTGTTACGCGGACAACACCCAACTCTATGTTTCCTCCAAACCCTCTTCCACTTCCCCGCCCCCTCCCTCTGTGCCTGTTTACAGGAAATAAAAAACTAGTTCACCTCAAACTTCCTCAAATTGAACAGCAATAAAACCAAGGTCGTCCTCATCGGCTCCAAGTCCACTCTCACCAAGCATTCCAGTTTCGCCCTCGGTCTCCCCCTCCCCTCAGGCTAAGAGTCTGTCCACCATGGGGTCAAGAGCCTTCAGCCGCTCTGCCCCTCGCCCCTGACATCAGAAACATTGACTCTAGCATTTTATTCAAAACCCACCTTTTCAGGCAGGCCTATGCCTGACGTGTTCCCCTCTTGTTTGCTCTGCTGCAGACTGCTCTGCCTTAACTGTTCTGCTTTTAACTTGTGTCCGATTTTTACATGTGTTGTATGGCGGCCTTGAGTGCCGTGAAAGGCGCCTTATAAAATAAATCTATTATTATTTCAAAAGGGAAGACTCTCACTACAGTCCATTTCATATATTTGCTGTCAAACTTCTAACTAGGTTCTCCGCTCTGCTGCTGTTATTTGTCACTTCAGCTCAAAACCAGATGTGACCCTAATCCACCTCTAAACACTTCCAAACAGCATTCAGTAATGCTCCTCATTCATCATCGGATTGCACCAACTCCCTTCTTCACCCACAGTTTAGACTCTGGGAATTCTGCTTTATCATAATTCAATATCAAAAGCACCATTCAAATTACACATATGTAATAAATTATTGTTAAAATCTAAACAAGTCTCTCCTGATTGAATTACTGTTGGACAGCTTTGACACCAAAAAAAAGAGTCGGAGGAAAAAAAATATCTGAAATGATAGTGGTTAATTCCATAATCTCAACTGTATCAAAGACACTGACATTAGCAAAGTGCTCATGTCAGCAACGGTGATTAATTGAAGCTGCATTCATGTGATCAAATGCAGCATATGAAGTATATTTCAAAGCAATATTCAGTGGAAACTGTGCCGATTCCCTAGCCGTCACCCAAGGGTTCCCCCAAAAAGCCCCAAGAAATACCAGACAACGAGGTTCCGTTAGACAACATACTTTATTTGTCACAGCAAACCACAAGACTGTGCCTCTGCTCACTCCTTTCCTCCCCTCCACGCTCAACTGAGAGCTTTTATTAGGGCGGCCTCGGCTGCTGACTGATTGCCAATCAACAGCAGCCGATGCCAAATTGGAGACAGCTGCCACAGAAACACATTGGAAATATGCTAATACCACTCATGTCTGTGCGTCAAATACAGAGTTGGGGTGCCTAACTTAGCCTAAACACTGGAGGTTCAGAAATACAAATAGCAACACCTACAAATGTAATAGCCATTGTAATGGTAACAATTAGTAATGTCATATTGTGTGAAAGTATAGCTTAGGTGATCAGTACTTTATTGGGAGAGTGATTTGGGGTAGCAGGAACATAAGGGTTTGACCAGCCTGCCGTCATAAAACTAATGGCTTTTCACAACTGGGGGTTACGGAAACAGTGTTAGGGGGAGCAGACATATGTTCTCGGGGACCTGATCAACATAAGGAGCTGACCTTTCAGCATGTAGAAGAGGGGACTTCTTCTTTGTAGTATCATATAATTTAGAATCAGCACTTGTGTTTGTTTGACCGGGGCCAAGAGGTATAAACTAAATCTGTATAAAGAAGCCTGGGACTATTGTTCGTTGAATCATGTGTCACAAAATTCCCTGAGAGCAGTGATGGACTTTTCCTCCTTGCAAGGAATGAAACAGATGAAGGCAATTTTGATTCAGAGACTTCATTCCTTCTTTCCAGATTAACAGAGAAAATATTTTACTACACCATTTTTCTATATCTTCTGTTTAATACATACCTAAGAACAAGTTATGAACAAACACGTTTGTGGTTATAGAATGTGTCGTACGTGTTTCTTGGTGTCTTGTTGTTACAGTGATGGTGCCAGGGAACCAGCACATTAACAGATATGCTCTGTTAAGAAGTATTGGGCAAATGGAGAAACTGTTCATCAAGAAAAAGATTTAATGATGTAATGTTGAATTGCATCATTTCAAAATCAAGGAAAGTTATTTCTGGCTGTTAGCTTGTGTTAAGGTAGGCTAATTACCTCCTGACTTTTCAAAACGGAAGGGAAAAAAAATCTAAAAATGTAATTGGAGTATTTTTCATGTATCATATCTCTGCTCAACTCTGAAATCAAGTCACTAAACCTACTTCCACTTCAACATTTCGGAAAATGTGTGCAATTGGAAAAAAAGATCTAATATCAGCATTGATCAAATATAATTAAGTCTATGCTTTGTCAGTAGAAAATAAATGTATAATATGAACACTAACAAAAAAAAGTATTACTCAATAAGTAGTAGATAAGTATATTAGAGAGGGACACAACTGGAGAAAGGACAGGACAGAATGAGAAGGATATGAAAAGCAAGAAAGAGGAGACCAGCTAATTAAAAGCAGCAAAAGATGAAAATTATTCAGCGTGAAGAGAGCAAGAGAAAGCTAGAGAGGAAGGGAATTGAGGTATTGGATGACAACCAGAGGAATCCAATGTTACAATATATTGCATGTCATTTTAGCTGACGCTTTTATCCAAGGCGACTTACAATCCTGTTACACTGATACGCCGTCATACCCAGGCACGTACACAGAGCCTGTAACAGTTCAGCTCCATATTTCCTTTTTTGTTGTTTTCATCCTGTCACTAACTATCCTGTCATTCCAGATTCTGCTCCCTTCACCTGCCTCTGATCACTCCCTCGTTAGTCCCTCATTCCCTTCACCTGGTCCTCACGTCCTTCTCTCCTGCAGCCCATCCCCTCATTAGTCCCTCACTATTTAGTTCCCTCACTTCCACTTGTCCTCTGCCACATTGCTTTGTGTTCTCCGTAACCAAGCTCTCCCGCGTTACCTTGTGTTCTTGTTTCCATCCTAATAAGAATTATAGTAAAACATCTTGATCAGCATTTCATGTCTCCTGAGTCGTGCATTTGGGTCCACCCTTAATCCAGCCGTGACAGAGCCGTAGTGGTGCTCAAGCACCAGCACCTTTTGCCCTGGATGAGTAAATTGCCCTTTTTTCAGGAGGCACTTTTTTCATTCATCAGTATTTCATGAATAAAAGTTACTCTCTCTGTTATCAAGTCCCCCCAAATGTGTTTTAATATCCGACGGGGCATTTATTTGAGTTGTGAGAATTTCGCCCCGCCGCTCCCCTCCCTCCTCCTCCTCCATCTAGTGCTCGCGCGCAGTGCTCCTCGCGCCACCAAACTGGTGCACCTACTTCTCCTCAGACCAACAGGTCATGACTGTGTTTTGTGATAATAAATCAGCCATAACATTTGCGCTGCTGAAAGCATGACGTCACAACTGGTCCGTTGTTTCCTAAAAAATTAAACAAACAACAACTCACGAAATCCGTGATTTTAAAGCCTTGTCCAGCTGTTTACTGACATGAGTTATATTTAGAGGATAGAGAGCGAGAGAGAGAAGAGAAAATGAATTCTATTTAACAGGCGCTAGTCTAGGATTTGCGTGGCCAGGCTGAAGAAAAAAAAAAGGCCATAAAACAGGCCGGGCCAAACTAAGGCCTGCGGGCTTAGTTTGAGGACCACTGCTCTTGGCTGTTGATGTCTATCAATATCACTCATTTTGAAAATGAGGGCAATAGGATCAGAATCAGACCAGCGAGGAGGGCAATACGTGACTTTGCATGACGACCCATTAGCCAATCAGAACGCTTGTACTATGGTTGCTATATAATAATTCATCTTTATTCATAAAGAAAATGTACGCTAGCGGTCTGATGCTGCCAGAGGAGACGCAGGCCGAGGATGTATTGCATCACCAGTGTATTGCTGCTTATGCTTCAACTCGGTCAGAATTTTTCTTTGATGCCCTTTTTTTTGTTTAAGCACCGGCCCCTCAAAATGTCTGTGCACGTGCCTGGTCATACCTGCAAACTCATGAGGGGTGAAAAAGGTGTGACACTGGGGATGAGGGGGGGGAGGGGATTTTTTGTTTTTTTTGTTTTCTTTTGTCACCACACCCCATCCATGTTGTCTGAAGCCTCAACACTTTTAGAATTACAACTACAGTCATGTTATTGTTCTGACCACAAATCTAATACATAATGACAATAAACAGTTTAAGAGCAAAAGGTCCTCCGCTCTGATGAAGCCATATAATGATAGTAGTAATAAATATACATTGTCATTATATATAATATGGTTAGTCATTCATAAACCAACTCTATTCTGCCTCTAACTGGTTGTCATGATACTAACATTATAACTTCTATACCATACATATCAGGATACCGGATACAATACTATAACAACAATATGATACCATGAATAAGAGACTGGTGTATGTATCTATAATAGTAATAAATACAATATCTGTATGGTTCACTTCTTACCAACTTGTTCCAACACATGTCAGTAATATTAGTTTTAGCCTACAGCAAGATATTAACGAAACTACATGGAGCCATCATACATTGATTATACACTATGAGGCCGTTAGTCTGTATCTGACCGGATGATACAGAGTTCATCAGGATCAGCAGCTGTAGAGTTACACAACTTTACAGACTGTCTGTATTGGAGACAAAGTAATGAAATATTTCACTTCTGGCATGTTTATTTTTTTTGTTGAGCCGAAGACGGTCTCAAAAGATCCGCCACGTTGCGCCCCTCGCTGTGAGCTGCGCTGCGCAGCGCGTGCAAACAGCATGAGGCAGAGCAGCGCGTGCGCGCTGATCACAGGCTCTTTTTAATGAAGTATCGATGCAAAAAAATATGCTAAATCACATCGCTCTTAACATACGGGTCCTTAGTTGGCATCGCTACACCGTGTAGTGTGACAGCAGCAGATACCCTACCCCAAAACAAAAACTCTTCGGATCTCCACAATTCACGTGGACGACCCATTTTGATTTAAAAACGGTGAATTTCACCGAAAGGTGACAAGTTGGCAGGTCTGCACCGTAGACGCAGCTACAGGGAGCAACTCAGGGTCAATTGTATTGCTCAAGAACACATCGACTAGGGCGGGGATTGAACCTCCAACCCCGTGATTGAAAGACGGACCTGCTACCCACTGACCCATAGTCTCCCACACAATGTTCACCTCATTCTGGCTTTATCAACCATCCAATGTTCTTAAAAGCACTGTTCTTACAATTCAATTGAAAAGTGACTTGGTTAGTACTTAAAATTGTTTCTTCAATTCAGTTTATTTGTATAGCCCAATTTCACAAATTACTAATTTGTCTCGGAGTGCTTTTCAATCTGTACACATAGACATCCCTGCCCCAAAACCTCACATCGGACCAGGAAAAACTGCCAAATAACCCTTCAGGGGGAAAAAAGGGAAGAAACCTTCAGGAGAGCAACAGAGGATCCCTTTCCAGGATGGACAGATGTAATGTGTAGAGAAGGATAGATATAAAGTTAAAATACATTCAATGAATTTGACAGAGTTTATGAACAGTTCATAGTAGCCCTATTCAGTCACTTCTGCCTTTTACAGAGTCCAAACCCTGAACTCTCAGGGACTTACTGAACTCGCCTGGTACATTCAGGATTCACCTGAACTCATCATCTTTCTCTAAGCGTAATGCATCACTTCCGGTTGCCAGTTTAGCAGCTAGCAATGGCTTCCTTCCCTTCCTCTCCCCCTCCCTTTTCCTCAGTGTGTCACATGTGTATTTATTCCTCTGCCTCCTTTTATGATAACTATACATGCAACAAGTGTAGTTTATTTGCTAGGTCGGAGGCAGGTCTAATCGGGTTAGATGCATAGCTCCGCACCATCGAAGCTCAGACGTTAGCTACGTTAGTTAGCCTGCCCCCTTCCATCCCCGGTGCGGAGCTAATAGATGTAGTTGCTAATAGATGTAGTTTCTGCTAGCTGTTCCCCGGCAGCCCCCGAGCAGCCGTAACGCTGGAAATTCGCCGTTTTGAAATCAAAATAGGTGACTTATGTAGATCCGAAGAGTTTTTGTTTTGGGGTAGGGGGGGTGGGGGGCTCAATTGGCCGGCCTGCGTTTGAGATTGTGAAGAAAATGTGGAGAGGTTCTCTTCGCAATAAAACATCTTTGATGGGACGTGTCGCGTCTCGGCCAACCAGCGTTTAGATGTCTTCAGCGTTTGGTGGTTTAGGTTAGCTTGAATGTTAGCCGCTACATCTGCTGCTGTCAGGCTGCACGGCGTAGCGATACCAACAATGGACCCGCACGTTAAGAGTGATGTGATTTAGCATATGTTTAGTATCGATACTTCATTAAAAGAGCGCACGCACTGCTCCGTGTCAGGGGCCGATCACACCAGACCCGCCTCTCAAAAGCGCGTCGCCCGCAAAACCATCAATTCCCTATGGTACGGCACGATTTAAAAGGCGCGTCTGAAAGTCGCGCGGTACGATAGGGAATCAATGGTTTTGCGGGCGACGTGTTTTTGAGAGGCGCGCCTGGTGTGATCGGCCCCTCAAGCTGTTTGCACGCGCTGCGCAGCGCTCACAGAGGGGCGTTACGTGGCAGATCTTTCGGCGTTAAAAATAAAAATAAAAAAGATGCCAGAAGTGAAATGTTTAAGTTCAGTCTGTAAAGTTGTGTAACTCTCCAGCTGTTCATCCTGATGAACTCTGTATTATCCGGTCAGATACAGACTAACAGTCTCATAGTGTATAATCAATGCTATGATGGCTCCATGTAGTTTCATTCATATCTTGTAGGCTAAAACTAATATCACTGCCATTTGTTAAGTGTTGAAAAAGTTGTTAAAAAGTGAACCATACAGATACATAAATGTATTACTATTTTAGATAAATATACCAGTATTGTATCATTATGATATTTATGGCAGGCATGGTATAGAAGATCATGACAACCAGAGGCAGAACAGACTCGAGGAACAGACTCGGGAACAGAAGAGCACCCAAGACTTGTTTATGCCAACAACAAAAAAAGGCAGTTGTTTCATGAATGACCATATCATACACAATATTACTATTACTATAGGGCACGATCACTGACTTGGTGTTAGAATGGAGGACCTATAGATTATAATACGTCCACCATCGATGTTCGTGGAAGTCACCAGCTTTATTTTCATTGGTTGCTGGATTTAATCTTACCCAGATACGTTTGTTTGCTGATGGGTTATTATGTAGCCCATTTCCTTTTTTTGATTGGCTGATAAGTGGCACCTCACAGCAGAACTCCAGGGGAGCGCTTGATTCCTTCATGGTGAGGGCAGCGCGGCCAGCTCATGTTTGCGTGCTGCAGGCACATTAAAACATTAAATAGCCGAGAGTTTTTTTTCAGCGTGAGAAATACGATGTGTGGCGGGAGTTAAGACCGAAATGGGTGAGTCTCACGCTCAATGTGTGACAATTGAGAGCCCTGTAAGTGCATCCCGGGAGCTAAAGTGGGCAACATTGAATGTAGTTTAAAACTGCTGGCTAAGGATAAGCGTAAATACAGTAAGATTTTTAATACACGTCGGTGGCAATGACTTACAACTACGCCGGTCGGAGTCACTAAAATTAATGTGTAAACGGTGTGTGCTTATGCTAAGACAATGTTTGATATCGTAGTTTTCTATGACCCTCTCCCCAATGTGATCAACAATAACATGTATAGCAGCATATTGTCATTCAACTACTGGCTGTCTAGGTGGTGCCCACTATATATTCTGATAACTGGAAGACTTTCTGGGGAACCCCATCTGAAGAGAGACGACATTCATCCCACTTTGGTTGGAGCGAGTCTCTTTTCAGAAACAAAGTAGTCCCCCCCCCCCCCCCCCCCCCCATAGCTCCATAGAGACTGTATCTGTCCCATGGCCACTTAAACTTATATTAATGAAATCTAAAATAACCAGAAGACGAGTCATCCAAACTAACCTCATAACAGTTAATGCCACTATTTCAGCAGGGCAACACAACAGAATAATTAAATGTGGACTCCTAAATATTAAATCTCAGTCATCTAAAGCTGTATTAGTAAATGATTTAATATCAGATAATCACATTGATTTATGTTGTCTTACTGAAACCTGGCTGAGTCATGAAGAATATGTCAGCCGAAATGAATCATCTCCTCCAAGTCATATTAATACTCGCATTCCTCAAGGCACCGGCCAAGGAGGTGGAGTAGCACCCATCTTTGACTCGAGCCTATTAATACATTCGAAACCCCAAATAAACTACAATTCAAAAGCTTAAAAGCCTTGTTCTTAGTCTTTCACATCCAACCTCGAAAACATTAGACGATTTTATTTGTGATACTGTACCGGCCACAAGGTCCATATTCCGTTTCTATCTGAATTTTCAGATATCAAGGGAGATTATTATATTCATGTGGATGTTGATGATGATTGCATTAGTGCTGCATTTATCTCATTGTTGGACTTGATTGGCTTCTGTCAGAGACCCACTCAATGCTTGGCCACACCCTCAAACTTGTTCTTACATGTGGCATTGACATTGAGCATTTGAAGGTCTTCTGACCGAACCCTCTTCTGTTGGACCATTACCTCAAACTTTTGAGTTTTATACTAAAAGTTTCTACACCAGATGTCTGATTGCTGTAGCTAAATTTAAAGAAGTGATTCCTTCTGCCTTTATTCTGCAGACGTCACGAAAGCTTGAAAGCGTTCAACTAATCTGGAAGAATCCCGCTTAGTTTGACGAGATAACCTCAATTTATAAGAAGACCCTCCATAATGCCAGAGCAGCCTATTATTCATTAGTTCTAGAAAAAAATAAGAACAACCCCAGGTTTCTCTTTAGCACTGTAGCCAGGCTAACAGAGTCACAGCTCTGTGGAGCCGAGTATTCCTTTAGACCTCAGTGGTAGTGACTTTATGAACTTCTTTAATGAAAAGATTTTAACTATTGGAGGCAATATTAATAATCTCTTGCCCTTAACCAGTGCCAATCTGTCCTAAAGTGGAGTGGCCTTGGAAAGAATGTGGTCGCAAATAAGTTGTGTGACTTTCTACATCATAATACTTTATTTGAGGAGTTTGTCAGGATTTAGAAAACACCACAGTACAGAGACAGCACTGGTGAAAATTACAAATGACCTAATGGCATCAGATAAAGGACTCGTCTCTGTACTGGTCTTGTTAGACCTTAGTGATGCATTCAACACCATTGACCATGACATCCTATTACAGAGACTGGATCAATCGATTAGCATTTCAGGCACTGCACTAAGTTGGTTTAAATCTTATTTCTCAGATCGATCTCAGTGACCGTGGTTACATGCATTCGAATAACTGGCTTAGTCGGACTGAAATCGAATTATCCGTTTCATGTCGTTTGTTCGACTATCTGCGGTCCGACTACGGTCCGATTAATACCCCTGGATTACTCGATCCGATGCGGTTGATAATCCGACCATCGCGGCATGTAGCTGTGAATTGGATTAGGGACCACATTTTGCGTCTATGCCCATGCGCACGCAAGCGCAACGAGTATCGCCACGAGCATCACAACGAGTTGCAGGGCTCTCAAGTGTCACACATTTCGATCTTAACTCCCGCACTCCCGCCACACATCGTATTTCTTCACGCTGAAAACAACTCTCGGCTATTTAATGTTTTAATGTGCCGCAGCGCCAACATGAGCTGGCCCCGCCGCTGTCCCCGTGGAGAAAACAAACGCTCCTCTGGAGGTCTGCTGTGAGGTGTCGCTTATCAGGCAATCAAAAAAAGGAAATGGGCTACACAACAGCCAATGAGAAAAAAATCAGTTGTATCTGGATAACATTTAATCCAGCAACCAATGAACCAATGTCTTCAAAACTTGAGCCCTGGAGTTGTAGTGAAAACAGCACCACCTATCGTATCGGAGGTGACATGCTTTCGGCCAATGATTCAAATTACTCACTGCCATGTATATTGGGATAATAGCAGATCCCCCACAAGATAGCATAGTCCGACTAAAGCAAGATTTGAATTATACCATCATGTAAATGGACTGAGTTTGTAAACGATGAAGCCTCGATAACCACCAAGGTTAGTCAGAGTTCCACAAGGTTATGTGCTCGGACCAATTCTATTTACCTTTTTATATATGCTTCCTTTGGGCAACATTATCAGGAAACACTCCATAAACTTTAAATTGTTATGCATAATACTCAATAATACTCAATTATATCTATCGATCAAACCAGAGGAGTTGGTTCACGTGTCCGTTACTTCTAGACTGGATTACTACAACTCCTGATTATCAGGCTGCTCTAATAAGTCTCTTAGGTCCCTCCAGTTGATCCATAAGGCTGCAGCTCGTATTCTCACTAAAACTAAGAAAAGAGATCACATTACTCCTGCAATAGCTGCTCTACACTGACTCCCTGTAAAATCACTTTTAAAATTCTTCTCTTAACCTGCAAAGCCTTAATTGGTGATCAGTTATCAAGCTCCTCTTTTATGGAACCAGTTTCCACCTTCAGACCGGGAGGCAGACACAGTCACCTCATTTAAGAGTAGACTTAAGACTTTCCTCTTTGACAGAGCTTATAGTCGGGGCTGAATCAGGTTTGCTCTGGTCCAGCCCCTTGATATGCTGCTTATCGGCTTCTGGGAGATGTTTTAGGATACACTGAGCACCTATCTCCTCTTTTCTCTCTCCTTATGGATGAATTATCATCTCTCTATTGCACATTACTAACTCTGCTTTCTCCCCGGAGTCCTTTTGACTTCATGTCTCATAGGGTCATCGGACACGAAAAGACCTTAGATTGTAGATCCTATCTGCCTGATGGATCATCGAGGTCTGGATTGTGGAATATGCCTACTACCAACTATGCCATTGCACTGTTGAGACTCCACCCACTCCTCCTCTCTACCTCCATCTGCCTGGTGGAGGTCTCCCTCATGGAATATGCCTACTACAAACTATTTATACACTGTCATATTCATTGAACGCGTGTTAACTCTAAATCTGTCTTTCTGTACACAATACATCTATTGCACCTGTCCATTTTGGAGAGGGATCCTCCTCTGTTGCTTTCCTGAAGGTCTCTTCCCTTTTTTTCCCCTTGAAGGGTTGTTTGGGAGTTTTTCCTGATCTGATGTAAGGTTTTGGGACAGGGATATCTATGTTTACAGATTGTAAAGCACTCAGACATATTTGTAATTTATGAAAATGGGCTATACAAATAAACTGAATTGTTTAGTGTGACTCGCTGTTAGAATACCAAACCGTGTGTCCGCTGCTGAGAGTTACGGCATTGAAATGATGGTATTAACAGCATCATTCACCGCCACTCACCTCTGCTTTACTCCTTTTCCCACAAAAAAAAGAAAAACTGTGCTCAGTTATCAAAGAAATTAATCAATGTGTTCTACGTCAAACACTAACTGTATAGTACTATTTATACTATACAAATTTAATTCAGTTTATTTTATATAGCCCAATATCACAAATTTGCCTCAGAGGGCTTTACAATGTGTACACATACGACCCCTGTCCCAGGACCTCACTTCGGATCAGAAAAAAAAAAAAAAATCCCACAAAATAGAAAGAAATGGGTGTTCTGTACACATGACATTTATTTGACTTCTGTCTATCCTGATAGAGGGATCCTCCTCTGTAGGTCCCCTCGAAGGTTTCTTCTCTTTTTCTCCCAGTTCTTTATTTGGGGGGAGTTTTCCTGATCCAATTCTAGAGGATGACATACTGTATGCCTACAGATTTTGAAACCCTCTAAGGCACATTTGTGATATTTGGCTGTACAAAATAAACTGAATTGAAATGATTGAAGGACAACCCTGCTCTACCACAGTCACTGACATTTTATATAGAAAATGTATTAGCCTCATTTTCTCAATCATTCCAAATCTATGATATACTTGGAACGATCCTTTTGAGGATTTCACCTATAATTTAAGTCAAATATACTCCGTTTTCTTTCCTCTTCCTAGATGAGGTACAAACTGTGAAAAATGAAACATTTACAAAAAAATAGAAATAGTTACCCAGTCAACCAAGAAGCCTTAATACACTTGTTGTAAATGTGAAGTGCATAATTTTTTTGTATCAGTTCTTTGAACAACTAGCATATTATGCATATGTGATGGTAATAAAAGGAACGTTTTAGATAATAAAAAGATTTAATAGATGCGCTTTAGGCCATTTAGTGAGTATGCATGAGTATAAGGTTGACCAGTTATATCTTTGATGGAGGGATGTGTCTGGACCTTAATTTTTATAGTCCTTAAAAACTGCTGTTATTAGTGTAGGATATTGAATATTTGTTTGTTTTAGCTGTATTCATCTCATTAATTCATTTCAATTCATTTTATACAACCAAGCTTCACAAATTACACATTTGTTTCAAGGGGCTTTACAATCTCTTTACATCCCTTCCCATTGGATCAAAAAAGAAATCCCAAGAAATAGAAAAAAAACCTTTTAACGAGAGGAAAAGGGAAGGAACCTTCAAGAGAGCAACAAAGGAGGATCCTTCTCCCCGGATGGACAGAAGCAATATGTCATGTGTAAAGAAGGAAGCATCACAGAGTTACAACACAGTCAATGAGTATGACAGTGTATATAAATACTTCGTAGTAGGCAGAGGTGTTGGATGCCAGGCCAATGCCATCTAGAGAAACCACATCATCAGATAATTGATCCCTGAGGTGTTCAGGGCCGAGTAAAATTACTTCAGGTTTTGTCAGAGTTTAACATCAGGAAGTTGCAGGTCATCCATGTTTTTATGTCACTAAGACATGCTTGAATTTTAGTAAGATGGTTGGTCTCCTCTGGTTTGATCGGCAGATATAATTGAGTATGGAGTATTTCCTGATAATATTGCCCAAAGGGAGCCTGTATAAGGTAAAGACAATTAGTCCAAGCACAGAACCTTGTGGAACGCCGTGACTAACGATGGTTTTCACCTATAGGCTGCTGGGGGACGTTTAAGGGTAAACTGAGCATCTATCTCCTCTTCTCTCCCTCCTTATAGATGAATGTTCATTTCTCCATCGCACAATATTACCTTTGCTTCCTCCATTAGACCCTATGAGACATAAAGTCTGGTTCTGATGCCATGGCCCTGCAAATGTGCTCCGACCACTCCTCTTCTCTACTTCCACTTTGGCGCCGTTTCTTTAGCTACTTCCGGTCACCCTGATGTATATTTTCCTTGCATAAATTGTGTTGTTTTGCGTGTTTAGGAAGTGGAAGTGCAGATAGAGATAGATCAGAAGGCAATGTGTGCATTTATATAATAAATAACTCAATTGAACAATGTTGAAAGCACGGTCAGAGTGGGGCAGACCAGCTAGTGGCTAACCCGCAAGGGATTCTGTTACGCCTCCATGCGGCTCAAAAGTGGAACGCAACATAAGGGCAGTGGGTTTGTTTAAGTGAGGACACAAACGTTATATAATTTATTAACCAGCAGAAACACAAGGACCAACAAGGACTGTCAGTGGCACCAAAGAAAATACCCCCCCCATACAGGTGCTGTGCACCCAAAAGTACAGTGGGTGGTGCTCACTCTAGCCTAGGGTATTAACAAGTAAACCTACATGTATATAGTATGTAAATCCCAGGGTATCTCACCTGTCCTTATTGAACCTGTGCACCCAACAAAAAGGAATTAAACAAGACACAACAAAAGTAGGCTGCTAAAAAAGGAAACGGTAGAGTTTACCAAAAACCTCCACAGCAACCAAAGCCGACCCACACTCTGACCAAACACAGGACTACTTAAAGGGGAATGGTTGATCAGGAACAGGTGTGATTATTTGATGACTGGAACCAGGTGTGCACATCTGTGAAGTATGAAAATGACAACAGGAGGGGCAACAACACAAAACATGAGAAAAACGGAACACAATACAATACATGTAGACCAGTGTACGCAACAGGTTCGCTGAGGATGACACAGCCGTCGAGACACAGGGGCAGGACGGAGTATCCCGTTTGCATCGCGCTTCCTTGGTGGACACAAGGCTTCTTTTGGGACTATCAATCCCCTTCTCTGGTGACCATGAGTACTAAACCCGGAGGGGGATTTACATGAGCTACAACAAGCGCATCAGCATAGGGTACTCTAGCACAGACTATTTTAGGATTTTGTTTTTAATGTGGGTTTCTTGTTAACCTCTGGGTTATTGTCTTGTGTTAGAAAACATTTTGATGCGTGGTACCGCTTGTGTCTGGGTGAAATTCCGGTGTTGGCATTCACCTAAGAAAACAAGGGGTTTGGGAAAGGGGGCTACAAGTATTTGTAAATAATGAAGAATTGATGACCACCAACGTAAATCAGAGTTCTATAAGATTATGTGCTTGGAAAGATTATATTTACCTTTATATATGCCTCCTTTGGGCAAAATTATCAGGAAACACTCCATAAATGTTATGCAGCTGATAATCAATTATATCTACCTATCAAGCCAGACAAGACCCACCAGCTCGCTAAAATTCAAGAGAACACCATGACACGCATAGATAACTCTGTCAAGCAGCCGTATTGAGCAAAGTGAATGTCACTACCAGCTGGACGATGGACACAGAATTGCGGTAAAGAAACACAATGAGGACGTGGATGAAAACAGGCACACCTTAACCCCAACAAGATTCATAGGGCATCTATGAAAAAATATTATATTTGTAGTGGCCATTTGTCCTTTAGAAATCAAATACAACTATAAATCAAATTGCCACTGATGCACCATGGGTTTCGGAGTTCACGCAGTCAAAAATAAAGTAATCTCCATTTCGCTATGTTATGATTCTGATAATTTATTTCCTAACAAAAACAAAAGAACAAACAAAACCCTGACATTTTTATATATATATATATATATAAATAAATTCCACCAGCCGTCATTGCCATTAAGTTATTTGACTTGACTTAAATGGTTTTATAGCTAGCTGTAACGAGGCGTGGGAAGTTCCCATATGCAGTATGACCGTATTCCAGTCAACTAAATACAAACAGTTTTGGATCTCCAGTCAAACAGGATCTGCTTCCGACAGGAACTGGAGGAAGCTGAGGCAAGCTCCTGTGGTTGGGGACAGAAGACTATGGTGGTGTTCCAGGACAGATACAAGGCAGCGAAGTCTAAACAGGCAGGGTCGGCAATGGGAGAGCAGTTGGTTGCTGGAGGGTCTGACGTTAATGCAGAGAACAATTTGGCAGTCAGTATGAGGCTTATATACCAGAGGGAGTAGGTGTAGCAGTGGACAGGTGAACGTGATAGAGCCGAGGAGTTGGGTGTAAACCAAATAAGCTGACGGGGTGACTGTAACTACCAGGTGCACTAAGAGAGCCGATTAGGTAAACGCAGCAGAGTGGGCAGGTGAGTGATAGCTGAACAGTAAAACAAGCGATGTTCGATAAACAGACCGAAGTACACATATTTTACAGCAAGAACACCAATTTAAAACATGATAAGATAATGTATCTATTGCAACCCTCCACCCACTCTTTCTCCCCATTGGCTTTTTTTCACCCACATTATCCTCCATCCATTTCACTTTCTCCCTCTCACTTCATGTCTCTCTCATCCTTCTTCACCTCCTATCCCTTGACGGCTGTGTCACATTTTCCCCATGACATGAATTTTGCATTATTGTTCATCCGTGCAGCTAGAAGACTCACTTTCCTCTCTCTCTCTCTCTCTCACTCAGGTCCCAGTGTGAACACTGGCCACATCTCACCAACCCTTCCTCCTAATTAAAGTTCTACGTTAAATTAATGTTTCATGGAGATCTTTTTGCCTAGTCCTGTACAGATGACATTACTTGCAGGCAAACAAATCCCTAGACTTTATCCACTCTAATATATATGGCCTCTTCATTCCACTCTCTAAAGACATGTGTAATGAATAACTAAAATAGAAGAAAGGCGAGGAAGAAGAAATCAAGTGGAAAGGGTTAAGATAGAGGACCAGTCTGGGAAATGAGGGGAAGACTGCATGTTAGAAAGAAGAAGCGGATACAATTCACTTCTCTTTCTGTCTGTGTTTCTGCAGAGGAAACTAGTCCCTTGTTACTGTTCAATTACCGATTCTTGCTCACAATTATATCTGCCAACGTTCATTGCCAGTGCAAAAAATCAATTCGATTTATTTTGTTCAGCCCAAAATTACATATTATTTTCACAATCCGTACATATACAACATCCTCAGTCTCGGAACCTCACGTGAGTTCAGGAAATAACCCCCACCTTCCAAAGAAAGCTTTAAGAAGAAAAAGAGAACTTCTGGAGAGCAACATAGGAGGATCCCTCTTTCAAGATGGACAGAAGTGATATGTCACATGTACAGAACGAACACAATAAGAGTTACAACACATTCAATGCATATGACTGAAATTATTCATACGAATAGTATGGCTAGGAGATCCGTCAACAAAATTAAGTTGATGGTTTCAGTTACAATATAATACAAAATACAAATGTAATAAAAAAGTACAGCAAACACAATTATAAATTGAATTAAGCTATGGACTACACAAAATACAGTATATCTCATGGGACAGAGATCCAGTGAGCGCTCGCAGGTAGACCAGCATAGAACCTGCCTGGCAGCCAGCACAAAGATCTCCAGGGGCCGGTATTTCAAAATGATCCACCAGGATTAATTCTCCTGGATTGGATTAAATCCTGATCAGATCCTAAAAACGGGTATTTCAAAGCAAATCTGATCCTAAAGATTCAAATTCGGATTTAGTAATCCAATCCTGCCTTTTATCCGGATTAAACACTGCTGTTGAGTATTTCAAAACTTTAGTGGGAAATCCGGATCAGTTTGATCCTAAAAATCAGGATTACCCTGATCCCACCTCAGGTGGATTTGAGGGAGATTACATGAAAAGGTTAGGCCAGCCGAAGTGTAACTGCTCCAAAGTTAATTGTTTGATACAGATATACTTAGACTGCTGTTTGATAAATGTTTACTTTCTTTGCACGTTCCTTTCTTTTTCAGAAAACAGTGAAAAATGGAAGTAAAAAAAATAAATACAACGTATTCGTTGAAAGTCAGTCAAATTTATTTATTAACATGCATTCAACACACACACTTAATTTTCATAGCCAAAGCTCAAAAGGTTATGGCATTTGGAGAAGCTCTGTGTTAACTGGTTGTTTTCTCTTTCCAGAAACATCTTTAAAAAGAACACATTAAGGTTTTATCTCTTTTGTTGACAACTGTTTCCTAAAAATGCAACTTAATTGAGTTTATTTTGTACAGCCCATTATCACAAATTACAATTTTGCCACAGAGGGCTTTACAAACTGTACACGGACATCCCTGTCCGAAGACCTCACTTCGGAGATATGTACAACACATTTTAAAATCTACACCCAATGCATTGCAAGTAAATGCATTAAAATGTGGAGCGCGACATACCGACGCTAGCCTCTTTACTAGCTTGTTAGCTCCTTAACACAGAAGTCAATGGAGCAGCGTTAGCTCCCGTTAGCTTTATTTTACTTCGCCGAGCTCTCCCTTCAACTTTGTGCGGATTCACGTAATGTGTTTGCTCAATATAGTGATTGACTCTCATCTCGTTTGAGGACGTATCAACACTGACCAATATTATACTTAGATTTAGAGACCATCGTTGTGCCAGCTTCTCCTTTTTCCGTAATTGTTCGCTCCACTTCCTGTTACCTGTCCGTGATCTATGGGGCGGGGCCGGATTTGGAAATCCCAACCTGCCGGTATGAGGATCACTCTGATCCAATCCCGCAAATTTTTTAAATACCGGGGTGGATCAGGTGATCCGTGGCTGAGGAAAGGGGGATTTGGTTATCCGGATCATTCTGATCTGGATTACACGTTTTGAAATACCGGCCCCTGGGTTTGCAGGTTTGCAGGCTTGATACGTCCACTCTCAATTCATGCTCAATGTTGAGCTAAGAGTTGTATTTTGTTTTGAGGGAGGCAACAGCAAAACGGCTTATCTCACGAAGACTGGCTTTTGGCAAAATGCGCAAGCGTACCTTGTTAACGCAATGTATTCATTAATGACTTGTGTGCCCATGTATTTTGTACTTTTGCAATATGAAATTGTCAAGAAAGGTATTTCTTCATTTCCCACTGCGCCCCACTAGAGGGGTACACCCCACAGTATCACATAGACAAATACAAATCTTGGTATTGTTATTAATTCTGGCCTTGCTTTTACTTAGCATTGGATTAATATCAGCTACCTCAGCCATTATCCTCCTGTTATGGTCCTGCTAGTGGCCACTTTTCCCTATCTCCTTCTGTATCAATTCATGCCCCATTAATGCACATTACTAACTTTGGTCCTTCTCCAGAGACTTTGTGCTTTCACTCCTCATAGGTTTACATGGATCTTGCTTTCATCTGGAACCTGTTCCTGCTGACACCTACTGCTACTATCCTTTTGGAAATCAAAAGGGGCCTCAAGGGTTTGGATATATGTATATGTTGAACATTATGAGTAACTGAGAAAAATCTAAATTTGCCAAAATGGCGTTTTGAAACATTTTAGTTTTTCTTTGTACTAAAACCTATTACTTTGTTCTGCTTCACTTTTTTTAAAGTCAAACTTTGCAGCGAGACGTTAACATATTTTAATATGATTTATGAAAGTTTTAAACCTTTCAACTACCTCATTCCAAACATGTAATCATCCTGGAAGTGCTTTTTTTAATTTCGGACCTGCCATTTTTATATTTGTTATGTGTGCCATCTTCATTTACTCTTACCCAGCAACATTTATACTGATATGTACACATCTGAACAAAAGAACACGTTTAAAAATGTAAGACCTATTTAAAAAGCCCTAGTAGTTGCAGAGATATAGCCTTTTTAGTTTGGGTATGCCATTTTCAGGGCCTAAAAAAAGCTTGGTGCTTAAAAGGTATATACACACTCAAAGCAAAGTGATTTGTTCACACGACCGAATCACATGAAAAGTCAATGTACAGACGCATGTGGCTGCGATAGAGGCAAAACAATTTTGGCGGCGTGTTTGGGGCATTTTGTGGATGCAGCGCTTTTGATATCAATACTGCAAATGGTCAGTCGAGTAAATATCCTATAAATATTTGGGTGATTCAAGCAGGACTTCTTACCTTTTTTAAGATAAACCTGGTCACCATATAACTATAAATCCTCTACATAACTTGGGCGTACCACAATATTCCATTTCAGTTCCAATGTTATTTTTAATATTCAGGCTCCCAGTTAGTTGAATAAATCAGTGTCACAAGGTCTCTTATATTTCTCTTCATAGCTATGTAAGCAACAGAGACATATATACACATACACACACACCCATATATATATATCCCCTGAGACCATGGTCCGAAAGCCGGCTATTTAAGATTATCAACAACTGTAGGATGGCATTTTCTTCAACTATACTTATCAGGAAATATACTTTTCAGTCCCACAAGTCCCATTAATCTCATTGAAGTGAGCTTGTTCTGTTATTGATTAATATGAAGTCCACCTGCCATAACTGTTTATATTTGGCTTATAGTTAGGCTTTCAATTAAAATCAATTCAGTACATTTTGTATAGTCCAAAATCAAAAAGTTGCTTCGGAGAGCTTTAAAATATGTACACATATGACATCCCTGTCCCAGGACCACACATCGGATAAGGAACAACTAAAATATCTTTAGGGATTCTAGGGAGCACAAGTAGCCCGCATTTAAGCCTAGTTTATGCGCCGCGTCGACGCTGAGCCTGACGCGCGCCTCCAAAAAATCCTAACTACGTGTTGAGCGCAAGCGCTGTGATTGGTCCGCTCAGAACGTGATTCCCGGCAGTAAGTATATTTTCCGGTCTGTCTTCCTACACTGCCATTTTTAAAAGTTATCGTGGACCGGTAGCAACAATGGAACAAACAGAAGACTGTGGCCGGAAGAAAAAGCACGGATTCGGCTATAATCCATGAAACCACACCGCCACACACCCCTGGCGATGTGGCGGTGAATCGCAGAGCAACGCGTCCCTCAACGCAGAACTTCGAATGCTCAAGGTCCGCGGCGCGACGCGCCGGAGAAGCATAGACTAGGCTTTAGTGAGCGCAGCTTTCTAGTGGGGCAATATGGTACTACAAGCTCCTTAAACTGTGTTGCATCACCAATCAAGGCTTTGTTGGGGAGGAGAAGGATTTTAAAGCTGATTCTTGATTTTAAAAGGGAGCCAGTTCAAAGCAGCTATTCTTTTTCCCCTTAAATTGTTTTCTATATTTTGGGGCAAATTTGTAATTTGTGATATTGGGCTGTAGAAAATAAACTGATTTGAACTGAATACAGGAGTAATAAGATCTATTTTCTTAGTTGTTGTGAGTACACAAGCTGCAGTATTCTGGATTAACTGGAGGGGCCAAATAGACTTATTAGAGCAGCCTGATAATAAGGAGTTTTAGAAGTAACACACACGTGAAACAGAGTCTGCATCTTTTGAGACAAGATGATCTGAGGTGTTCTGGGCTTAGAAAATAACTTCAGTTTTGTTGCAGGTGATCCCGATTGTTATGTCTTTAAGACATGCTTGAAGTGGTTGGTTTCATATGACTTGATCGATGTGACTCAGTGGTGAGCAGGGACATCCTTTAATCAGAGAATCTGCGGTTCAAGTTCCGGCTCTCCTGGACCACGTCGAGGTGTCTTTGGCAAGATACTTAACCCCAAAATTGCTTAGTGCGTTACCGTCAATGCCAATCAACTGATCTTGTCTCTGTAATAGGATGTCATGGTCAAATGCAGTACAAAGGTCTAACAAGATAAATACACAGACAAGTCCTTTATCTGATGAAATTAGGTCATAAGTCATTTGTTTTCTAAATCCAAAATAAAAGTCCTTCAATAAACTATTGTGTAGAAAGTCACAAAACTGATTTCCAACTTTCTCAAGGATCTTAGAGAGGAAGAGAAGGTTAGAGGTCGATCTGGATCAAGTGTGGACTTCTAAAGGAGAGCTTTAATTACAGCTACTTTGAAAGACTTTAGGACATGTTCTGTTAGTAAAGACACATTGATAATATATAATAGAGAGGTGCCAATTAAAAGGTAAAACTTCTTTAAGCAGCAGTGTTGGAGCCATTTAATGACATTTTTATTTAGGTTTTATTGTAAAGTAATATTGATTATTTAGGTTATATTTTGATACGTTAGTTGTTTCTTATGATAGTTGTTTAGTTTTAGGTTCACTGATTGGATAACACTGGGCACCTGTGGTTATATGTAAAGGTGGGTAGGCACAGGCCCAGCATGCACCAGGGTGGCAAATGTTTTTTTTTGTACACCAGAGCTGCCAACTCACGGTTTCGCCGTTTGACACACTCTTTTGCGTGTTTTCACACACTCTCACGCCACACAAGCAATTTCTCACGGCAAAAAACAGTCTGATTTGGGCCGAAGCGCGTTGGTTCCTTTTCAAACTCCGCGACGATAGATGGGGCTAAGGAGCGCATCTGTAAACCTGTTCGCTGCATACACATCCTATTCACCCCAGAGTCCCGAAGTTAGCAGCAGAAGAAGATTTTCAGACAGACAACGAGCAGAGAACCGGATACGTTAATGCGGGGCTCTCAAGTGTCACGCATTGAGAGTGACAGTCACGCATTTCAGTCTTGAGTCACGCACACCCGCCACACATCGTATTTCTCACGCTGAAAAAAAACTCGGCTATTTAATGTTTTAATGTGCCGCAGCGCGCAAACATGAGCTGGCCCCGCTGCCATCACCGTGGAGAAATCACGCGCTCCCTGGAGGTTTAGTACTGCAAGGTGCCATTTATCAGCCAATCAAAAAGAAGAGCTGGGCTACACAATAGCCAATCAGAAAATAACCTATCTGTTGTATGTGGGTAAGATTTATAATACAGCAACCAATGAAAATAAAGCATCGGTCACTCTTACCTGTGTTTAGAATCTGAGAGCTGTTAATGACATGTGGTTCAACTAAGTACTCACTCTCTTAAACTTTACATCTTAAATAATCATAAATAATGTGTTGTTTGTTTGTGTGATTGTGTGGTGATGTCAGCTGTCATAACAAGCAGGAGACCACTGTGTGGACCTCTCGGTATACTGCATGCTCTAAACATCAGAGCATTGTTTATTAAGCGCTGCCCACATAGCATTTATCTTTTTATTTGCAGGCCTAGGAAAAGGACCCTCAATTTTTTTCAAAACAATACTTTGAACAAGTAAGATGTATTCTAAATAATGTAACATAAAGACAGGACATTTTTGCAATAGAATTAGACATGTTTTTTGTAAATGAGAGTAGAGTTATTAAAAACATTTTAATTCTTTAAGGTAGCAAAGATGCCTCGTAAAATACCTTTGCCATGCCAGATCGAGGTACAACATGGGTTCAACGCCAAATTAATTCAAATTTCCTGATATTTGAGCCATCACCGCGTGTGGCTGCGTGCGCGTCATCATTTTGGTCACCCCCGACCTTGGTCATTTGTCGCCCAACTGCGCCCCCCCCCCCCCCCCCCAAAAAAAAAAAAAAAAAAAAAATTAATCAGCCGCCACTGGTCCTAACCATGTGCTCCAATGGCACTTAGATATGTTGCTATAGGCCTAGACTGTAGCGGGACATCTTAGGATACATTGAGCTCCTATCTCATCTCATTCTGTATGAATTCATGTCCCATTAATGCCCATTACTATCTCAACTACTTCTCCGGAGTCTTTAGGCTTTCTTGCTTCACAGGTTTACATGGATCCTGGTTTTATCTGGACCCCACTGCTTCTATCATTATTACTTGCATTGCTAGTACTATTTCCGATACGTTGGTGTTTTTATTATTTGTTCCTATGTTTTGCAGTCATAACGTTTTGATCATACTACTTCATATAAATGAAAATGGAATGTCTGTACACACGTATTGCATTTCTGTCCATCCTGATAGAGGGATCCTCCTTTGTTGCTCTCCAGAAGGTTTCTTTCACTCCTTTTAAAAGATGGTGTGGGTGGGTGAACAATGCTAACAAGACTCACTAAACTAACTTTTGGTTGTCAAAAAAACTACATTTGGGGGTTACAAGTGTGAATGACAGACTTTTTTTTACATTTTATTTTCTTAAGGGTAGCTTAATTGATAAGAATTTAGGACAGGCGTAAGAGTTCAAATCATTTAGCTAAGTACTTGCACGTACAACGAAGTTGACGAAGTGAAAAGTGGAAAACAATAACATGGAGATAAAATAATACAAATATTGTTTAAATCTACAAAGTGCAATAATAGATTGATATGGTTAGTAGTATATATTATAAAATGAATGTCAGCATTATATTTCTGCCTGTGCCTTTTCATTCATATTGGAAACCATATTGTATATTGACTACACTTAATGTATTGTGTATGTTGGCTTATGTGACAGCCGTCTTCAATTTGGCCTCGGCTGCTGGTGATTGGCAATCAGTCAGCAGCCGAGGCCGTCCTCATAAGAGCTCTCAGTGGAGAGGAGAGTGAGCAGAGGCGCAGTGTTGCGGTCTGCTCTGTGTTGTGTGGAACACAATAAAGAATGTTGTCGAACGGACCGTCTTTAGCTGATTCTTGGTGTTTTTGGGGGAATCCCACAGGTAACGGTGCGAGAGCTGGTACAGCTTAATAAAAATAATACTACTGCTTCCACATCATACCACATAAATAAAGACTACAGGGTCGTATACAACAACCTGCTCCAGAGCAGGTTAGGTCTTGAGCAAAACCATCTACCCTCGTAAGATGTGAACCTCCATCGTTAACCCTGAAGTTACATTATTACATTACATGTCATTTTAGCTGACGCTTTTATCCAAAGCGACTTACAATCCTGTTGCATTCATACACGGTAGATGCAGCTACAGGGAGCAATTCAGGGTCAAGTGTATTGCTAAAGGACAAATCAGCTAGGGCGGGAATTGAACCTCCAACCCCCTAATTGAAAGAAGGAGAGTGCTACAGTGTCTCCAGGTTCCAGCTAGCCCGTACACCAGGTCCACATGTCAGCTTTGTTCTGCATAATCAGGGGCGTTTTTTTCCTACAAGCGGCAGAGCGATGTGCGTGCCGGCATTGGAGCTCTGCCGTGCTGCGCGCACTCTCTCTCTCTCTCACTAACTTGACTTTTCATGACATTCGTTCGGTTGTTATTTCTCAAATGTTACAATCACAGCACTTGCTGCAAGGCCTTTTTAATGTCTAAATTGCAGGTATCATAGAAAAGGCCCACTGGCCGAATCCAGGCCTGCCACATCACTTCATGTGGCCCGCAACTTTGGAGGACTCAAAATGACCTAAGTATAAATATATAAATGCATGAATAAATATAGGAATAAATAAATAAATGTATAAATAAATACAGGAATGAATAAATATAAGTTATAACATCATTGAAGAAATATATATTTCTACATTTCTGTAATTCTTTTATTTATTTCTCTATTTATGTGTCCATACGTATTCCTTCATTTATTTGTGTGACATTTACGTGTCCGTATATTCAAATGAGCTGGGGTGGTTCGAACCTCTGTCTAAAGCCTGACTGGTCGAGTCGGGGAACAAGACGGTAGCATCGATCCCTCGCACTTGGATCTGTAGACAAACAGCGTTTATTATGCGTTCTTGTCTGTACATTCTAAACACTACTGTTGAGTCACGGAATGTAATTTAGGGATATTTTCAGCCGAGAAGTTCGTAGTTTAAGCATCAAATCTGTAGTCGGTTTATCGAGATTCAGCCTAATAAGGATATGCGACGGAGATTTGAGGTCCTGCTCGCGGGACACTGAGCTCCGGGCGCTCAGCGCGCTGTGTGCCGCCGACAGCAGCCTGATCTCGGCAGGACTTTTTGAAATGCTCCGCTGCCTCTGATGTATTCGTAGCGGCTAAACATGGGATATAATTAGGTTTTGGAGGATCTAAAGAGCACAAATAGTTTATTATTCATTACAAGTTAACGTTAATTTGACTGAGGGTTAAGATTCATAACTTCATATTGTAGCGACCCTGGGTCAGGAAAGCTACGAGACGTTATTACCGTTTATTCGTAGCCTACGCCAAACGACAGTGATCACCGCAACACATTCTACTCCACTGTAAAGTATTTTACAGTGAATCATTGGAGTAAATTCATGAGCGAGAACATTTGATGTGGTGACGTCACAAGACCAGAAAGACCGTCCTGCGTCCTCGAGTCTAGACTCCAAGACCAGACCCCCAAGCCCACAAGTCTGTTCTCAGTGTATTTTAAATTGATAAACGGCTGAAGTAAAAAAGCTGTCTCGGCTAACTTCTGCTAACGGTGAGCTGAGCGAGCCAACTTCAGCATCATGTGCCAGACAAGAGAGAGAGCACAACACACCAGGTGCATCACACTCTTGTGACCAATCAGGCTTTAGACAGAGGTTCGGACTGCCCCAGCTCATTGAATATACGGACACGTAATTGTCACACATAAATAAATGAAGAAATACGTGTGTAGAGAAATAAATGCATGAATAAATACAGATATGTGTATGTATATATATATATATATATATATGTATATATATATATATATATATATATATATATATATATATATATATATATATATTCTGTTGATTTATAACTTATTCATTCATTCCTGTATTTGATTATTTATTTATACATTTATTTAAGCATTTATTTATTTATACTTAAGTCATTTTGAGTCCTCCATATGCAAGCGCTTGAAAGAAATATGATCACCTTTTCTTAAAGAAATGTGAGAAACAATTCCTGCGTATTTATTTTTGAAGGACGATGTGAGGTACCACGACGTGGATGTCGTATGTGCACAGATTGTAAAGGCAAACCATTTTGGGCTGTACAAAATGAACTGACTTGAATTAAAGATTTTAAGCTACAGAATGATGGATGCTGTATCTTCACCAAAGAATAAATGTAGGATATTTTTTGTGGGGATTTTATTCAGATCTTTCATTTCTCCTGTTATATTTTTAGAGGCATAGCATATGGATTTCTCTGTTTTAAGTCCAATGTCATGTTTCGATTGGGGCAAGCTTTGCACTCTTACCAAGCTTTTTCATTAAGGTGAGCAGAAGTCAGCAATAAAAGATGCCTGAATCTCAGACAAAATGCAGTTATGTCTGAGAGAGCTGAGAAGAGCTTGTACACAGAGCGGGGCATTTTTTCCACAGCAAGCTCAATAAAAGTAAAAACCCTATTTGGAGAGTGCTTGTCCTATTGATTATGCGTCATCCAGGTAACATAGACTCTCTGTAGCATTTGAGTCATGCATACCTTAAGTCAGCATGTATAACAGTAGCAAGCCCATATTTTAGAACGCAGGGACTTGTGATGTTTTAGTCATTGGTTTCTCTGCATCTATTAGTGTCAACATGTTTGCAGCTGCTCTATATTTTTATGCAATTTAATGTGTCATACCAGAGCTCACGGTTTCAGTCAAGTTCCCTTACCAGCCCTGCTGTCTCCTCTTGTATCACGTATAAGTCATTCTTTTACAATTGGTTTTCATTAGCATCCCACATTTCAATGCACATGCATAAGGGCGTGTGCTCACATAGCACATTTTCTTGTAGAAAAGCATCCGCAATGCGCTGTGTAGTGCTTCAATTTAATTCAGTTCATTTTGGATAACCCCAAATTACAAATTTGACTCGTAAGGCTTTTCAATCTGTACACATGACATCCCTGTCCCAGGACCTCACATCGGATCAGGAAAAACTCCCAAAAAAGGTGGAAGGTGGAAGCTGGTTCCGTAAAAGAGGAGCTTGATAACTGAAGGCTCGGGCTCCTATCCTACTTTTTAACCTCCTGAGCCCCAACTTTTTGGACATTGAGGTTAAACTGTCTAAAACGGCCTCACAACAGATCAGGAAAAACTTTACACAAGGAAAAAAGGGAAGAAACCTTCGGAAGAGCAACAGAGCAGGATCCCTCTCCCGGGATGGACAAAAGCAAGAGATGTCATGTGTACAGATGAACAGAGTTAAAACACATTCAATGAATCTCTGAAAAATAAGAAGGAAGAGGGGCTGGTCCACCAGGCAGGAGGCATTGCGAAAGAGGCAGGACCAATGAGGCCAGTCCCTTCTGGCAGGAGGCACAAAGAAGGAGGCTGGGGGCTGGCTACAGGAATGAAGAGAGTTAAACTAGAGTAGGGGAGAAAGGAGCTCAGTGTATCCTAAAACGTCCCCCAGCAGCCTATAAGCCTATATAGCGGGGGCTGGACCAGGGCAACCCTGAGCCAGTCTTAACCATAAGCGCCATTAAAGAGGAAAGTCTTAAGTCTACTCCTAATTGTGGTGACCCCCGGTCTGAAAGTGGAAGCTAGTTCCTTAAAAGAGAAACTTCATAACTGAAGGTTCTGGCTCCCATCCTACTTTTTAAGACTAGGGACCAAAAGTAGCCCCGCATTTTAGTGAGCGTGGCCTATTAATGGGGCAATATGGTACACGTTCCTTAAGATATGATGATGCATCACCAATCAAGGCTTTGTAGGTGAGGAGAATAATTTTAAATGTGATTCTTGATTTCACAGAGTAGCAATGTAGACATATTCACTAAATGTAGCAGCTAATTATTGTAAAGCCGAAGTTAACTGCTTTAGTGTCAGTATAACCGAATTGTGTATCTTTATTTGTTGATGTCTATTTTTCTGAGCTCTTCATGGCGACTTGGTGGAAAAGGAAGCCTGATCTGCCCACCCATATAAGTTAATGATCATCACACTCGTCTCCTCTCCACACACTGTGTCCCATCTGTGTATCTAATTGGCTGGAATTAATTATGTCACACCAAATTAGCAAGCTGGTTAGTCACTCTATAAAAGAAGAAAAAAGGAAAATGGTTCAATGTATTTATCAACTTCAGCCTGAATCTTAATATATGTCTCTGATGGTGTGTGGGTAGGAACATTTGTGTTTCTTTGTTTGCATGTGTGGGTTCATTCTTTGTGTGTAAGTGTATGAGTTTTAGGATCTGGCTCTGGCACAGTAGAATCGTTGATTTGACAATTAGTTTAATGCAGAGTGAGCCGTTTGTTTTAGATTTAGGTTTAATGGAAATGATCAGAGCTCAGCGCCTGTCCTTTTTTTAATAAGCTTCAGCTAGTAGGTCTCTTTCCATAATTACTGTGGAGCTGAGAGAAAAAACGGCATGTGATTGTTGCATGAATTAAGATGTTAAAACAAGACAGTTTGTAAATTCGACAAATTAGCTTTCTGTTGTTTTAGTTTTCCTTTCCTTCTCTTAAATCGTCTTAAGTTTGTTTTAAGATTACAGTATCAATTAAAGCTGCAATCAGAATTGATTTGGCCCTCGCATCTTACTGAAGAATAAGCTGTTTGGCATTGGCAGAGAAGAGTGGCCACATTTTTCAAGGGTGCAACGCACATAATCGGCTGTGCTGCTTAGCCCACAAATGCATGTTCCTTACAAATGGGGCGCCATATAAAAAGGAATATAAACTAAAGCTTTTCAACGATTTAACATTTATTGCCACGAAGCATTGATAAAATAGAGAAATTATGCAAACTTCTTGTTTGTTTAGTAATACATGTTGGCAAGGGAGAAAAGTGAGGAGTCAAATAGAAAAGGACATGCATTGAATACAGAAGTTGAAAAATATTTTTTTATTTTAATTTGCTGTTAGTTGAACACTTAATTTAAACATTGAGCTTTCCTTTTCAACTGTTTCAGCCTCTTATTAGAATTTAGAATGTAATTGAGATGATTCAAAGCAACATCCAACCTGAGACCTTTTCAGGTCATTAAAATTAAGGCCTACTAACGTGGCTTTAATACTATTGTTAGCTAATTTGAGCTCTCCAAACTTTGTTACTCCCCTATTACGCTCAGTGTTTAGAAATTTCTGTATTCCCTGCAAACCATGTAAAATGGCCGCCACACCTCGTTCACGCCATTCTATTAAACCTCAAGCGTTTTATCATTTCTGATCACAAAGGTCTTCAAATTATGTTGACCACATTTTAAGCTGTTTTCCGTGCCTGCACTGCAGCCCTTCCCCCGCTGCTCACGTCATCACACACCCCTAGCTGCGTTCACCGCTGGCTCTGCCAGAACACCAGCGATCTTTGAATAAAATCTGTTCCTTCAGTTGCCTTGTGTCTGCACTTTAGGTCCTGCCTAAAACCAACCCTAACAACATGTAGGACGTTAAATGTGTGTGGTAAGGTTAGTTATATTATGAACTTTCTCTAGCCCCTGAAAAGCCCATTTGTTTTTCACAGAGAAGAGTACTTTGCCATGTTAACGGTGTTTCATGAAACATCAAAAGCTTTGTGGGCTGTTAAAATTCTGTCTAACTGATTTGAACTTTCTAATAGAAGCAAGCCAAAGTATAATTACTTTAATGTCCTGTTACCAGTAGGTGACGCTATGACTCATTCCAAATTAGATGCAGATGTATTCAGGCCTGGAGTGTCATCAATGTGAAATTACATCAACTTCCTGTTTCACGTAAATGTGTTTTTTTTTTTTTTTTTTTTTTTTTATCGCCACGGATACATAGTTTGATAACTTTTTGATCTTTTGATAACTTTTCGCTACAAATGTCTCAAGATAATTTTGACCTAATTTGAAGTCAGTTTTGTTAATATACGGCGCCTTGAAACGGTCAAAAAACATAAATAAATGCAAAATCACAAACTTCCTTTTAGGTCTAAGGCATAACTTCGAGATGATTTTGTTGTACTTCCCATCGATGATAATAGCAGTAGGTGTTGTGCAGAGGACCACAGTCCAGATATAACCACGGTCCATGTAAAACCAGAGGGATCCTGTTAATGTTATATATCGCAGACCCAGTTTGTTTTGTTCATCCATGACTAGCGAACTACCTTGTGAAAGGCTCTTCCAGTTCTGTATTTATTTAGTTTTTAAAAATCTAACGGATCCAAGACAAACTAACAAATTGATGGGACTCCCAATTAAAAATCTGTTGGCTACCTTTAGCATTATGTACATCGGCATGAATTCATCAATACACAGCACATTAAGGATATTTCAGAGCCATGGTCGAGTCAATGTACATCAATTTTCACAAGCCTAAGTCTGATAAACAATCAATTAGTCACACACATTATTCAACTAAACAAGCCCTCTGGCCCTGCACTTTCTGCTACTAGCAAATGGACAGGGGGGGCTGGCAGGATACAGATTAACAAGGAGCTTGATTTTGGTCATTTGTTCTATGCATGGGTGATACCCTTGCATAGTTTTGTTGAGGGATATTACCATTACCTATAAACACAAGCAGATGTAATCAACAGTGGCTGGTGCATTTTGTGGTGAAAATCCACCTTTTTAATTTACTTTATAGAAACAAACGTGATGTAAAAACTCTTTAATATCATAAGTAGAGACACTTTGAATACTTCATCTGTATAGATGGAGCTCTTTCCCCACAGATGGTGCAGAGGTCTGACCAAAAGAAATACAGCATATGGGGTGTAGGTCATATATAGCCCAAAACCACACAATTACAAATTTGCCTCAGAGGGCTTTAGAATCTGTACACATAGACATCCCTGTCCCAGAACCTCACAACGGATCAGGAAAAACTCCCAGGGAAGGGAAGAAACCTTCTGGTGACTGTCTGCCTCCTAGACTGAAGGTGGAAGCTGGTTCCATAAAAGAGGAGCTTGATAACTAAAGGCTCTGGCTCCCATCCTACTTTTTAAGGCTCTATAGGAACTACAAGTAGCCCCGCATTTAGTGAGCGCAGCTCTCTAGTGGGGCAATATGGTTCTCCAAGCTCCTTAAGATTTGATGGAGCACCACCAATCAAGGCTTTGTAGGTTAAGAGAATAATTTTAAAAGTGATTCTTTATTTTACAGGGAGCCAGTGCAGAGCAGCTTGTGCATGAGTAATGTGATCTCTTTTCTTAGTGTTAGTGAGAACACGAGCTGCAGCATTCTGGATCAACTGGAGGGACCTAAGAGACTTATTAGAGCAGCCTGATAATAAAGTGGTTGCAGCAGGCATGTGCACAGATATTTGCGGGGCAGGTGCTCAAACTCCCAAAAAGGGCACCCATTGCCAAAAGAAATTCTGACAGTTGAAGCATTAGCAGCAATACACTGACGATGCCGTCCTCGACCTGCGTTTCCTCTGGGCAGGATTAGACTGCTAGCTTACATTTTCCTTATGAATAAAGATTAATTAGTATATGGCAACAACAGTACAAGTGTTCTGATTGGCTAATGGGTCGTCATGCCAGCCACATATTGCCTTCTGACGTCATTTTCAAAATGAGCGCTATTGATTGTCATCAACAGCCAAGAGGAAATTCAGAGGAAGCAAAAATGTGTTATTGAAAGTGATGACGGGAAAATATAGTTTGAATCACTTGCTGTAAATTAAAATGTGTTTTAGCTGAGGTGTGTTGTCCGTTTTCTACAAGATTGATCGTTGTAAGACTGGAACAGACCAAACAAAGAGATACTACATAAAACAATGAGCATTGTTACTAGTCTAGCTGCTAGTTTCTAGCTGTGAATTCTCGTGACATTTATAAACATACTTTCAATGTACTTTCAAAATTGTCTTAACGACATTCATACAACACAAAGAAAATTCTCTCTCTCTCTCTTCATTAAACATGACGTCAGTAAACAGCTGGACAAGGCTTGGGAATTTCGTGAGCGCCGCGGAGCACGTCGGGGCGAAATTCTCACAAGAACTCAAATAAATAGCCCGTCGGACATCAAATCACATTTGTGGGGAATTGATGACAGAGAGTAACTTTTATTCTTAAATATGGATGAATGAAAAAATTATGGCTCCAGCAGAAAGGGCACTTTTCTCATCCAGGGCAAAAGGGCTGGTTTTTGAGCACCACTAGAGGTCTATTTGTGCATGTGCCTGGATTGCAGTAATCTAGTCTGGAAGTAACAAACGCACAAACCAGCTTTTCGGCATCTTTTTGAGATAAGATGTGCCTGATTTTTGAAATATTACATATATGGAAAAATGCAGTCCGTGAGATTTGCTTTACATGGGAGTTAAGGGACAAGTCCCATCTACAGAAACCACTATGGATCACTTGTTTTTAATTCTAATTAGCAAAGCTCTCTTCCCACGTCTTGATGCGTTTCTTTGTATTTAGAGTCGTGCCTTCTCTGTTAGTAGTTGTTTTTTCCTTAGTAGTCCCATGGAGTTATACTCTATTGTTACCTGCCTGCGGTTTGGACACTCTGATTTGTATGTTTATCATTTCTTTAAATCAAGTTATAATGAATGTAAACAAAAACATGGTTATTGTTAGTACTTACAGCTGTCAAGCTAGCAGCTTGTGAAAGACTCCGTTGACGGGTTGAAAAGTGCATTCAGGGATTCAAACCAACACATACGATAAGCCAATGTAAATACAAAGGGTGTACATGTATGGAGAGAAATACACAAACATTAGATACAGATGATACACTATATACATTTAATGCAAAATGGTTGAATATAAATGTCTTTATCATTTCAGCGAAATGTTCACTGTAGGGCCCCATGAACTGGAGCAAAAATAAATATGCAGAATTCCCAGTGGTTTAACTTGGCTCCAAGGGATTAAGGATCTCCTTCCAGCAGCAGTCTAACCATGTCACAGATGAAATGCAGGAGCAAGATACTAGGAATTAAGGTTAACTATCATAACATGATTTTGGATTTTTTCTCTACCGATCCATCAGGCAGATGGAGGTAGAGAGGAGGAGTGGGTGGGGCATCAGCAGCACCATGGCATCAGACCCAGCCAGGTCCAATGGACCCTATGAGACGTGAAGTCACAAGGACTCCGGAGAGAAAGCAGAGTTAGTAATGTGCAATAGAGATGAAAAATCATCCATAAGCAAAGAGAGAAGAAGATTCAGGTGCTCAGTGTTTCCTAAAACGTCCCCCAGCAGCTTATAAGCCTATGGCAGCATATCTAGGGGCGGAATCAGTGCAAACCCGATTCAGCCACACCAACGAGAAGAAGGGAGGCAGCAAAAAGCGTTGCCATCACATCGTGAGGCAGAACATATGCTCCCTCTCATCATCCTTTCTGGGATGTAGGTCAGCTCTAAGCAAGATGATTTTGCTAATGAGGAGCACTCTGGGCTCAGGTGAATCCACTGCCTGATGTCTGGTAGAAGGGGTCAGACAAAAGCCATCTGTGCTGGGTGGACCCGGCAGTAAAAACCATGGTAGCGATTATCACTCCCTCCAGGAAATACACGACACCATAGTTCTTCGGTTACTGATTATTCAACACCACCGTCATCATTCCACCAACGAACTGTATAAATATATCAACCTACGTTGGCGTTCACATTAAACATAAACTGTTTGCACGTACATATGCGCAACAAAAATTTACATAAAGAGCATACCTCGCTGTCTGAACACAACCGAAAGGGAAATGGGTCCACTTAGAGAACAATAATCGTTGAGGAAACAACACTTTGTTGCACTTAAACTTCTTTCACTTAAATCTTTTAGCGGAGTACAAAACTTCCGCCGCTGCACGTCTTCAAGAGCTGGTCGCAACTAAATGCATCCCAGCAAGACGTAATAAGACGTACAACAACATTTCCTAAGTGTAAATACAAATCAATATTCAAGAAACGCGTTTGACCATAAATAAGTAAAAAAGCCTATTAAATAATGCCATAAATAATATGCATGGCAGCTAAAGAGATGGCTCAGGGAGTTAGATAAGCGAACGGCCTCAACAACAAATTATATGTTAGCAGATCATAAAACCAATTGTTGTCTTACAGATGTATAATACAATAAACTTATGAGTTAATTATAAATATAGGCCTGCTTTTCTCTGCAGCTACAGTGAACAATGAAGTATGGGTTTTTGGACAACATTTTGAATGTTGTAGAAATTCCTGCCTTACAGCCAGCTGACTGTTAAACCCCAGCACAATAAATCATAACTAAATTAAACCATGCCTATCCACTGCCGTAAGATACACACCTCAACACCTCTTCTTACTATCTCTCATCCTCCTCAAAGTAATATCAATCATCCCTCTCCCTCTTTTCATTGTTATTTTTGTCATGCATCATCTCCTGTCTTTAGCTAGTCTCTTTCCAAATGTCAATCAATCATCAGCTCCCATTCTTTCTCAATCTCCCTTGGTCTCTCATTTTCATACTCGCTTATGCATTATCAATAACCACAGCACGCATCCCACTTTCTAGTCTCACACTTTTGATCAATCAATCAATCAGCCTAAAATGGAAAATCACTTTATACCTACCTCTCCTATAGTGATATGTTTTGTATACATATCCACACACTTACTAGATATTACATAAAGATGTGTTTTAAGTAACATTTAAATGGATATTGAGTCACTTGTTACATACAACTGTAAACATCCTTCTGTAAACACAAATCCTTCTCTCACCCTCCTCCAGACCTGTGT
The DNA here is from genome assembly GCA_036178185.1 of Liparis tanakae. Classification (NCBI taxonomy): domain Eukaryota; kingdom Metazoa; phylum Chordata; class Actinopteri; order Perciformes; family Liparidae; genus Liparis; species Liparis tanakae. Next base: position 16,591,229 of record CM070095.1, on the reverse strand, counting down.
AAAGTGTAAGTACATTTTTAGTGGGGCTTTTAGTGATGCTTTGATGATTGGATGTCTTTGAATGCAGTTTTCTACTAGAGATAGTCCCTTGTACACACAATGTTTTGCTTCACCCTTACTTAATGTAAGCTAAATTAAAATAGCTGTCTGCTGCTTATAAACTGTACACTACCTGCTCAGCAGCAAACGGCAGACGGACACAGTAGGACACTACCTGGTAAACAGAGGAGCATTTAGCTGCTAAAGAGACCAATATTTCAACGTGACCTCATTCCATAAGTGTCAAAAACTACTTTTTTCACAGCACTGGGCTTTCGGGTAACTGCAATGTAAACCAACAATCTTTGTGATCAAAGCAAAGTAGACATGGAGATATTAAATTGCATAATGTATAACATTGACCTTCTGGTCTTCATTACCAGTCAGAAGGCTTTATTCTTTCTATTGGCAGTCAATTCAGTAGAGGTTGAGATAAGTCTTAGACAAAGTAGTGGACCAAATGGCAATCATTGGCTAATTGTATAATTCAATTAGTTTATTTTGTACAGCCCATTCTCACAAATTACAAATTTGCCTCAGAGGGCTTTACAATCTGTACACATAGACATCTCTATCCCAGGACCTCACATCGGATCAGGAAAAACTCCCAAAAAGGTGGAAGGTGAAAGTTGGTTCCATAAAAGAGGAGCTTGATAACTGAAGGCTCTGGCTCTCAACATACTTTTTAACCTCCTGAGCCCTAACTTTTTTTAACATTGTGGTTAAACTATCTAAAACATTATAATAAACATGAGCAAATACATTAATATTGTACATCAAATTAAAGAAGACAACTTGGGCTATAAGAATCAGTAAGCCATTTCAACACAACTAAAACAGCAACTGAAATAATAATTAAAATTAGGGCTGTGAAACGATTAAAAATTTTCATCAAATTAATGACAGGTTTCTGTGGATTAATCATGATTAATCACATATCACCGATATTCTGTCTATTTTTGTGAGAACAAAGATTTGACAAAAGACGGATATATACAGTTATACATTCTGCCGGACGCATTTTTAAGGTCTCAAAAAGAAGACATGTCCGGGGAAAACCGGACGTCTGGTCACCCTACATTAACTACTCCATGATACAATCTCAAGGCCCTCCTAGCTAGTCTTCCTTTAGCAGCTGCTGAGGCAAACTGACTGGGTTTTCTTCATGAACTGGGGCCATGATTAAAGGGAAGGCCGGGGACATTCGGATTGTGCGCTAGAGGTGAAATTCTTGGCCCGGCGCGAGACGGACAAAGCGAAAGCATTTATCAAGAATGTTTTCATTAATCAAGAAGGAAAGTCGGAGGTTCGAAGACGATCAGATACCGTCGTAGTTCCGACCTGTGCACACACACAGCTCTGTCTTCTATTGGCTCACAGTGCTGTCAATCATGTCTTGCTTGGAACCAATCGATTCTATTGGAAATCCGCTCCCCAGCGGAGGGCCACAGAAGCAGGAGGCCAGCCCACCAGGTAGGAAGAATCACGAAAGTGTCCGGACTCTGGACCAGTGAGGTCGGTCTTTGAGGCAGGAGGTACAGAGAAGGAGGCCAGGTCCAATGAACCCTGTGAGGCGAGAAGTCACAAAGACTCCGGGGAAGTAGTAGAGTTAGTAATGTGCACTGAAGAGACGGAGAGAGAGAGAAGAGGAGTGTCTGTTCATCAAGTCATCCTTCCTCTCAAGGAATGCTATTGAAGCAATAGGAACTACAGTTATGCGTTTTGAGATAGTTCAATAGGTCTTTCTCAGCTTTAACTCCATGATAAGTCTATGGAACTGTAGTCTCTTTGAAGTTTTCACTATGGTAACCTTTGATGTTGGCAGCACACAGGTGTTCTCATTAGTGCAGTTTGACAGACCACATACACACATAGACAGACAGACAGACACACACACATACAAATATACACATAGACAGACAGAACCATACACACATAGACAGACAAACCATACACACTGAGATGTCATGAGAGAAAGTGTCATCAATCAGAGATTCATCCCCCTCCCATTGGTTGCAGCAGAGACTACAACCCATCATGGCAGCTGGTTAATGAACACCAGTTCCCATGACTACATGGCCATGGCTGCTGCTCAGCTGAAAGGTAGTGGGCTGATTAACCTGGAGTAGCTGGAATGAGGGAGAATCAAGGACAGAAGAAGAGATGAAAGGGTATTTGTTACGTTGAAGACAATGAATCAGAGATACTTGTGTTTGTTTTGTGTAGCAGCTTTCATGCCGGAGTTAAATGTATCTATTGCTAAATACAGAATTTGTTTGAAACCACTGCTTGTCGTCCTGATTTGTTCACCCACGCCTCCCAAGCCGACCCCGACCTCTCAAGACATCACAACACATACAGACAAATAAACACATACACAGATGACTTCTCTGTCTCTCTCCCCTTGCTCTCTTTCTCTTACCCATCTTCTCTCTCTCCCTCTATTTATCTCCCATTTCTGTCTGTCTTTTTCTCTTCTATTTCTCTTTCTCCGTCTCTCTTACAGTGTCTCTCTCTTCTGTTTCCTTCCCTCTCAATATATGTCACCTTCTTATTCTCTCTATATATCTCTATACCACTTCTGTCTGTCTGTTTCTCTTTCTCTTAATTTATTGTAATCCATCTCTTGAACTATTTAGATGTTTCAGTTTTGCTTCCAACTTTTCCAGTTATACATTTAAACAACAAGGATTTTGCTTTAGGGCTTTACTTTTCAGCATGTAGTTTCCCTTTTCTGTATTTTAAGCAAATTTTTTCATTTGTTCCAGCTTTAAGCTTTTGAATGCATTATAAGCAGGCAACGCATGTTCTAGTGTTTTGTATAATTCTAAAGTTGTGATCTTGTTTGTCTTTTCCCAAAGTCTTAGTGGTACAGAGGATGCCTTAATCTTTTTCCAACTGACTAAAGTGTTGGGCCAGCATTCAGAATAAGTGACTTAAAATTGCTGTTGCGTATATATCTGAGCTGCAACGATTAGTCAATTTGATAAGGATTTTTTTTTTTAAATTTAAATAAATTTCGAATATGAAATTGTCTTGGTCTTAAATTATAGAAAATGTAATACTTCTGTGTTTAAGGGGTTTGGATGTCCAAAATAAGACATTTAATGAGAATATTGGGTTGACAATTATCCTAACTTTTAATTAAAATTATCAATCATGAAAATTATCCACCGATTAATTGATTATTATTAAAAATTAAAATTATTATTAGTTGCAACCCCGATAGACCAAGTTAGTGCTCGATCTCGGAGACATTCCCTGTCGCTCTCCAAAATAAAATAAAATATTAATCAGAAACACATTGTTCCTCATCCTAGAAAGTGTCTTCTGAAATGTTTTCTTCCTGACTGGAAGATCGACGTCATAAAAGATCTTCGCCTGATTTTAATGAACCCCTGAAAACGGGTTATCTTAGATCACACCAGACGCGCCTCTCAAAAACGCGTCGCCCGCAAAACCATTGATTCCCTATGGTACGGCGCGACTTCAAAAGCGCATCTGAAAGTCGTGCCGTACCATAGGGAATCAATGGTTTTGCGGGCGACGCGTTATTGAGAGGTGCGTCTAGTGTGATCGGGCCCTTACACAGCCGTGTTCTCAGCTGTGCACCCCGAAAGAAAGGAACGTGGGACTACAGGTGAGGCGCAGAAAGACCTTTATTGATAACTTCACATAGTGCACAAGGTCAAAGAACACCGACATAAAACTAAGTCATGAATAAATACATGTTGAACTACCTGTACCTTCGTGTAAATGTTTACATTAAGGCATTAACAAGTAATGCCTGCGCGACAGCCGAGATTCTTGGCCTTGCCAGGTACTACCTCTGTGAGTTCGGCTTTTCTGCTGTTGTACTTCAAAACAAAAGCTCAACATTGAGCTTTTGTTTTGAAGTACAACAGCAGACTGGTGGAGCAATCTGGTTTACTTGAAAGTGATTGCAATTGTATTCATTCTATTATTTGAAAAATTACAGATGCAGGAGTCACAAATGGTGATCTCATATTTATTATTATTATAATTATTTAAATCTCAGGATGTCTGTAGATTTGATGTGAATGTAATCAGCAACGGCCTGAGTTCAGAACAAATCCCAGATGACAAAACTTTCATGAATACCAAATGTGCCCCTCATTGGAGTTAAAACATCACCAAATCAAAGACCAGGAGCTGGATTACTGACAGACAGCTCACAAACTGCCTGTCTGTGCTCATGAACTAACTACAAGCTCACAGACAGAGTTCAGTCACAGCCATAACACTGATTGGAGTCACATGACTTGATGGCATGGGATCACAGAGCTGCATTTACATGAGTTGCACTGACTGATCAGTGTTGTGCTGTAATGTCAGTTGATAAACAACAATTATATTGGTAGTTCATTCAGCTGCTCATTGCAAATGTTTATGTTCTTGTTTATATTGTGTGCGGTTACAAATAATTAACTTTTTATATTCCACTTCAATTCTGTGTTCCTGGTCTCATCAATTTGAAAGTTGGACCAAAGTGTTTTGATTTCATTCATTTTGAATTAGGCCAAATAAAAATCCTCAAGCTGTAAGTCCAGTCTGGACAGTTTTCTCTCAACGCCTCAATAGGGAGATCTTGCCTGTTACGAAGGCGGAGGTCAGGGATATTGGGCTCAAAAAGGTTGGTGACCACTGCCCTAGTGGGTAACGTTAATAAACCTATCACCCCCCATTAATTACACTTGTAGAGCACCATTTTAGCTTCACAGTTTGATTGGGTGCAAGTTTATGTGCCTGAAGAGTATTACTATATAAAACGATCTCTGTGTTCACTGTTTATTACTGCCTTTTACTAGATGTTGATATGGTGAGTTTGCTGTGAGCCTCATCTACAGCCCATATGTTCCTTCCTCCTTTGCCTGCCAGTGATTCATTTCATAAAAAAGCTACGTATATAATGTTATCCAGGCTATTCCAAGACAAGTCTATCAGCTGTGAGGAGAGTGCAGTAGGGTGAATCAACTGTTAACCACTACTCCAATGATTACACTGCCAGGCCTCCATCTGTCTCACCCCCTCTGACTCTCCCCTCCCCTTCCCGGATGCACGTCTCTCTCTTTCTCTCGAAGGAATACTTATGAATGCTACATAGGCATAGGTTTTGGCAAGATAGGAGTGAGTTTTATTATAGTTTAGGCAATTGTGATATTCATTAGATTTCTACAGCTATTTATCTACTCCACTTAACAACCCTTGTCACACCCAAGGACAAACCCTTCAGAAATTGACCTGCACTCATTGATTTGTCTCGTGTTGCAGCAGTTGTCTTGTTGCTGGAAGGAAGGGGGTGGTTGTTCGCTGACAGGATGACATGGTCCCATGTCAAGCTGCTTTTGGTAATTGGCTTGTTTCTATTTAGACACTGTAGGGACATCTGGCAAGACACATCTCAAGGGATGGATTAAAGGCAAAAGAGCCATATTTAGTTGTTAGACTTAGGTGTGAAAGTGCATAAAACCCAAAACATTGAGTTTTAAAATTGACCAAAATGTCAGTGACATTTCAGTATGTTGTTTTGTTTTTTGTGTCATTTAATTCAATTCAGTTTATTTAGTATTGCCCAAAATCACAAAATACAAATTTGCCTCTGAGGGATTTACAATCTGTACACATACAATATACCTGTTTTATGTGTACAAATTAAAAAACTTTCAGGAGCGCAACAGATGAGGATCCCTCTCTACAGATGGACATAAGCAATATTGCTTATGTTATGTGTACAGATGAATAGTGTTACAGAGTTATAACACATTCAATTAATATTATAGGAATGTATGTATGTAGGAGGTAGGGACACAGAGGCAGGAGTCAGAGAAGAAGGGAGGCAGAGCCATTGAGAAGGAGGCCAGGTCCAGGCCATGAATGAGGGAAGCAGGTGCAAGGACCCAAGACCAGTTTCAGACACAGCCTGGTCCATTGGACCCTGTGAGGTAAGAAGGCACACAGGAGGAAGTAGAGTTAGTAATGTGCAATGAAGAGACGTACATTCATCCATAAAGAGAGAGAAGAGGTGCTCACTGTACCCTAAAACATCTCCCAGAAGACTATAAGTGTAATGGTTACAGATACTGGAACCCAACAGCACGACACAAACACATGAATGCAGGAGGAGGCTCTTTACTTAGTGGTTCAGGCAGGGTCCAAACAGGGTGGTCCATCAAACAAGCCAACAAGTCCAAAAAGGGGCAGACAACAATTTTAAGTCGGGTTAACAGGTAAACAGGATCGTAACAGAAAGATCAGAACTTGTACTTAAGAATTTGCCGGAGAGTTTGGCAGTGACACTCAAGACAATTTGGTGGGGACAAGTGGAAGTGAGGGAGCTAAATAGTGAGGGACTAATGAGGGGATGGGCTGCAGGTGAGAAGGGCGTGAGGACCAGGTGAACGGAATGAGGGACAATCAGGTGAGGATGGCAGGATCTGGAAAAACAGGAGAGTTAATTAAGAATGCAGGCAGGATGAATATAACTATGAAGGTGAGGAAGTCATGACAATAAGCCTATAGCAGCATATCTAAGGGCTGTACCAGAGTAAACCTAGGACAGCCCTAACTATAAGCACTATTAAAGAGGACAGTTTTAAGACTGCTCTTACATGTTGTAGACTGAAAGTGAAAGCTAGTTCCATAAAAGAGGAGCTTGATAACTGAAGGCCCTGACTCCCATCTTACTTTTTAGGATTCTCGGAACCACGAGTAGCACCGCATTTAGTGAGCGCAGCTCTCTAGTGGGGCAATATGGTATTACAAACTCCTTAAGATATGATGGTGTGTCACCAATCAAGGCTTTGTGGGCAAGGAGAAACAAATGTAATGTAATTTTTGATTTAAATGAAGCCAGTATTGAGCAGCTAATACAGGAGTAATGTGGTCTTTTTTTATTTTAGTACACAAGCTGCAGCATTCTGGATTAACTGGAGGGATTTAAGAGAGTTATTAGAGAAGCCTGATAATAATCTAGTCTAGAAGTAACAAACGCGTGAACCATGTGCATTATACTGAAACTTATGTTCATGTATATTTCAATGTATCCTCATACATATTCATATGAATATGTTGCTGTGGCAACGAAAGTACAGGAAATGTACAGGCTGCGGCCGGTAGCTCTTTTTTCGGGTTTATCACAAATGGCATATGACAGAATACATTCATCAACATCTGAAGCGTGGGGATTGGATTAAGTGCAGCAGACTTTGAGACGATCACTGCTCATGGCCGACCAACATGCCATACTTGCTGAACCAAACGTCATGAAACTGCCCCAGGGAGTAGAGCCGAGATGGAAGCTAAACTAACCTAGGGACCTGAGGCTGCCACTACCCAGCCTACTGGTTGTCTGGTGTTCTGTATAGCAGAAGAATAAGGTGGATGAATTCAGACTTTAGGCAAACTCATCAGCGGGAAGTCGGTGATTGTTGTGTCCTCATCTTTAAAGAGACCTGGCTCCATCATTTATCCCGGATCTGTAAACAGGAAGTTGTGAGCCATACATAAGATATTCCTGTATTATTACCGCAGTGAGGAAATTTACAGGATTACAGTAGCAAATGGGATGAAGTGCAAAAGACAGTAAGACATTTTTATAAAATTGGAAAAATAAACAGTAACACAGTAATACAAACAGTAAGGTAGCCACAATAACTGAATACATTGTCTGATCTGCTCCAAATGTGTCAAACGTTATAACATTCTGACCCTGAAGACATCTATAGGATCATTTAGAATATCAATAGTAAAATAACAGAACATAACAGGTGTAGTTTGACATGCTCATCCTCAGATTAATCAGATCCCTCTCAAATGTAATCAGAAAAGCCTTAAGACCTTGAAAATGCTTAATTGTGAAGATTGCATTGTATTTCGTTGGCGGTTTTGTGATCAAATTCACAGCATACCACATCGAATCCTGTAATGTACAGAAGGCAGTTGATCCTTCTGCATTTTTTATCATCTTCAAGCATTGTACTTTAACAAATTCTAAATGTTGTCAAAATGTTCTGAAGACCTCCATGATGAAAATGTATTAAAATGGTGAGTTTTCATTGAACGGCCTTGAAGTGGCTTCCAAGGTATATCCTCCAATCTTGCCCAAATTTCTCATTCATGACACTAGTTGGTAACACTTTATAATAACTACTAGCAATTTAGCATTTGTTAAGTGAACACTTAATTCATAATTTATAAAGCATTGTTTGAACATTAATACTCATTAGTATGCAATCCATAAAACGTTATAAATTATTTATTCTTGATTAATAAGCTTTACAATTCTTGATTGGGATTTGATACTTTATAAATGATGGATTCCCCATTTGTAAATTGAGTAATATATATTACAAACCAATTATTAGGGATTTATAGATTATTAATAAGATAATGTATAAAGTATTAGTAAATGATACAAAAAATAGTTAAATGTAAATTAGTCATGCATTTATTTATACGTATAATGATTTAGATATGCACTAATGGTTAGGGACTATGTTTAACATCCATCCATTGTCAGCCGCTTATCCGGGGTCAGGTTGCAGTGGCAGAAGATATAATCCCTCCAGCCCAGGTTCTTCCCTGAGGTCTCCTACCAGATGGACATATCTGGAAACCCTCTACTGGGAGGCGTCCAGGAGGCATCTGAATTAGATGCTTGAACCACCTCAAAAGTAGAGCCTCAACTCCAAGTTCCCTCCTGATATCCGAGCTACCTACCTTATCTCTAAAAGGTGCGTTCACACCAAAAGCAACGCGATTTTTCACGTCGCTTAAAACGTGCAAGTTTACTCGCTCGACCATTCACCGTGTTCTCGCCATAAGCGTCGAGAGGGGCGGGGCTTATCTCTGTGTCTCGTCTCCGTAAAGACCGTTATCATTTCCTTCATCCACCACGGAATAACTAACCAGTAGTTCTGCTTTATATTTGTTGTGGACATCCCACATACTAACGCCCTTGTGTTTGGGTTGATGACATCACCCGTAGGCTCACTCAGCTCGGTCACTTTCACCAATGAAGTTACTGTTACGTCTGAAAGACTTCCTCTTCCAGCACTACGAGAGCGGAACATCTAAACTGAATATTTATTAAATAACAATTTTTAAAGGATTTTTTAATGGATGCTAATTTTAAATAGATTTAAAAGAAATCTCACGTACCCCCTGGAGTGCCTTCACGTACCCCCAGGGGTACGCGGACCCCCATTTGAGAACCACTGTCCTATTCAGATCATTCATATGTGGAGATGCTCAGTGATGTTTAAAGCTACGTGTTTGATTTGAAAATGACCTATGTTGGCACCCTCTGTGCAAACTTTATATACAGGGAGGACGAGCAAAGGGATGGTTCTTATGACCGTCATGATGAACTACATAATTAAAGCTCACCTCGAAAAACACATGCAGGTAGTTGCATCAGCAGACAGATGGACCTTTCTAGACGCCTGCTTGAATCCATTTTCCCCCGTTAATTACGTTTCATCGCCTGGTTGGGCACAAACCCCTGTTCCACAGGCTCATCAGCTGTTTTTCCTGAAGCGTCTCGGTGTGATCAGCCTCTATGGTTTAATCTGCCAGTGGGCTTCATGAGAACTGCATGCCGGTTGGTTAAATAACTCCGGAGCCCCATTGCGCCCGCAAATGTTCCAAGTTCCAACATTCAAATAGGCTTTTCTTAAACTGTCAATCCAATGTTCACTCTGATTTCTCGCTGTGATTGGTCAGTTGCATGAGTTTTGAAGGGAGCCAGGATTTGAATTCCTCTTTCTAGATCTCCATACATATTCTGGTCCCTTTTCATGTGTTTAATAAAATGAAACATTATAAATGACTTCCAAGACAGACTGAAAATGCATGCTCGACATGATCAAACAATATTGTGTCTCCTTGTTCTCTTTGGCGGCCAACTTTTCTCCTCGCTGACGAGAAGATGAAAGATATTTTAGCCATTACTCTCACATTTCTGCAAAATGTTCTCCAACTACAGCCACATTGTGTTCTACAATAGTCTGCAGCTGGTTTGTGGCTTTAAACTGGTTTGTTGCATTAAACTGACAAGCCAGAACAATACTTCTCTTTTCCAATTTGTCAGTGTATAAGAAACGCACCACAAGGTTGCAGCCCAAGAAATGTTATCTTAACCTCATCATGCTCCTGCATAGCAAAAACTACTTGCCAACTCCGTCTTTTAGCTTGTGTCACTTTCAAAGACTATGCTTTGATTGCTACCAGTGAGTAGGTGTTTACACAGAAGAGTGTGACACAGTTTGATATTTTTAAACCAACATCCTCTAAAATGATCTCAGATGTTTTCCAACCTGGAGAATCTCATTAGTAACAAAAACAAGCTAAGACATCTGCACACACACTTGAACACACATGAAGATAAGCATACCTGTGGAGAGGTACAGATGTTCATATTTGCATGTTTGCAGACTTTCACCTTCAGGAGCACATACACAAATGCATGAATAGATATACAGAAATTAATTCTGGCAATGTATCCAAGTATTCATGTACATGTGTTTGTCGACATACATAACATACCTTTTTGCCTTTTTAAATGTGCAAATACAGAAAATCTTTGATAGCACAAATTAACATAATGATTATTTCCAGATGTATATCCCAGCACCAGAAGGCAATATGAGTGGGTAAAAGCAGGTATATATATATATATATATATATATATATATATATATATATATATATATATATATATAGCCTTTTATTCTTTTAATATTGCTGATTATGGCTTACAGCTTAAGAAAACTCAAATATCCTATCTTTAAATATTAGTACTAGTAGGGTATTCAACTAATCACTTGAATCGTCTAATTAACTCGAAACACCTGCAAGGGGAAAAGAAGCACCGGACAGTTGCAGAGTGGTCCAAAGTCCTCTTTTCAGACGAAAGCAAGTGTTGTATTTCATTTGGAAGTCAAGGCGCCAGAGTCTGGAGAAAGGCTGGAGAGGAGCAAAATCCAAGTTGCTTGAAATCCAGTGTGAAGTTCCCACAGTCAGTGATGGTTTGGGGAGCCATGTCAGCTGCTGGTGTTGGTCCACTGTGTTTCATCAAGTCCAGAGTAAATGCAGCTGTGTACCAAGAGATTTTAGAGCACTTCCGTCTGCTGAAAAGCTCTATGGAGATGAGGATTTCATTTTCCAGCATGATCTGGCACCTGCCCACAGTGCCAGAACCACCAGTAACTGGTGTACTGACCATGGCATTACTGTCCTCGATTGGCCTGCCAATTCCCCTGACCTGAACCCCATAGAGAATTTGTGGGGTATTGTGAAGAGGAAGCTGAAAGACACCAGAAGCACCAGAAGCTATTGAAGCATCCTGGGCATCCATAACACCTCAGCAATGCCACAGGCTGATTGCCTCCATGACACGCCGCATTGATGCAGTAATCCGTGCAAAAGGATTCCCAACCAAGTACTGGGTGAATAATCTTTGATTTTGTTTTGCTGTTTTAAATCTTTTTTTTTACTTGGTCTGAGGAAATATTCTAATATTTAGAGATAGTATATTTGAGTTTTCTTAAGCTGTAAGACATAATCAGCAATATTAAAAGAATAAAAGGCTTGCAATATTTCACTTGATTTGTAATGAATCCAGAATGCATGACATTTTTGTTTTTTTAATTGCATTACAGAAAATAAAGAACTTTATCACAATATTATTATATATAATTTTCTGAGACAGTCCTGTATATATATACAATTATATATATATATATATATATATATATATAGCTGATGAAAGAGGCCAGCAGTGTGTTGGGGTGTCCTCTGGATACTGTTGAGGCGGTGAGGCACAGCAGGATGAACCACACTTCCCACCCCAAGCATGAAACTCTAGCACAATGGTTCTCAACTGGTCTGGCTCCGGACCCACCATCTCCCCTTAATGACAATTATCCTAAAAACCCAAAGTCTCTCCCATGTCCGGATGGTTCAATCCAACCCGGCACACACTGCTGAAAACATGGAGGGACGAGCCGGCAAAAAACCCGAAAAATAAATAAATAATAATAATTCAAATTCTTATTTGACCAGAAAAAGGCCCGCGACCCACTAACAGTTGAGAATCACTACTCTAGCTGTAAAGCTCCTTCAGCCACCGGCTGATTCATCCCCGGTGTCTGAAGCAGAGGTACCGGAAGTCCTTTCTTCCCACTGCTGTTAGGTTGCACAACAAACTTACAGTAGACCACAAGACCACTAGACCACTAAAACACTTGATCGCTTTATCCCTTGGACACTTTAATCCAGGGGTGCTCAATACGTCGATCGCGATCGACCGGTCGATCGCGGCGGCCTGCCAGTCGATCGCGGCGTAGTGTTGGTAGATCGCATCACAGAAAAATAAATGTGCCCGCCCCCGAGTAACTTCCTCTATAGCGCCAGATTACAGCAGAAGCGTGTCATTTCTGTCACTCCGTGTCGCGTTAACAGTCCTCCGCTCGCGGTCTCGCGCGCCGCAAAGCTTCGCTGGCTTGCACGCGCATCGTCGGGGCGGAGCAAAGAAAAAGTCACTAGCACCCCCCCCTCCCCCCTGTCGGTCGATCGTCTTGACTTGGTCACATTATAAAGTAGCTCGCATGCTGAAAAAGTGTGACCACCCCTGCTTTAATCTGTTTGCTGTTCAATACACTTTAATTACTACATTGTATAGATATGTTTATTCCTCTGTATATTTAATATTGTTATTGTATTTTGTAATATGAATTCATGTAACTTTTACTACTGTGCTGTTAATCTTGCAATTTCCCCTCTGAGGGACTAAGAAATATCTTATCTTATCTCTTATCATATTAGTATTTTTGACTCATAATATGTACAGTAAAAGACAAGGATATAAATACACAAAAAAATAGTCGGACACCAAGACACAGGTCTAGAGGGCGGTCAGGTGGAAGAAGTAAAAGGTAGCCTGATAACACTCATACAACACAGGTGATCACAGAGAAAAGGAGGGGAAACCACAAAGGCAGAAACGGAAACAAACACAGGATACAAGAGGCAGATAACTAAACCTCAGCCACATTTCACCAGCTGTCAATTCTTCCTCAAATTCCAATATTGAAACCTGGTATATTCTGCAACTGTGCAGTTGATGGAAAGTGTTGAGGTAAAGTTAGGGACCCTTTCAAGAGTGCATGCAAAAGGGCCAAGAAAGCTTTTCAGATTTGTATTCATAGCTTTCTTGGTCTTAAAGACATATCTCTTTAATAGTGCTTACAGTTAGGGTTAAATTAGGTTTGCCCATGTCCAGCCCCTAGGTAGCTGGAGACATTCCGTCGCTCTCCAAAATAAAATGAAAATAAAATCAGAAACACATTGTTCCTCATTCTCGAAAATGTTCTAAAGTGTCTTCTGAAACGTGTTCTTCCTACAGCACACATTTGAGAGACTGCCTTTTGAAGATTGAACACCAGCTGCAGGTTATTGCTAGAAAGCAAACCGTTGTTTTCCAAGAAAGGTTGGATAGCTCGTCCGAAAAGACGCCTTTTCGCTTCCCCTTTGTGTTATTTGGAGGGGATGATAACTGGTCAAGAACAAGCTTATGGGAGCAACAGCATCTTTCTGAGGATTTATCAAACATTAAAAAGTTTTAGTATGAGATGGTCAAAATGTGCCAAAACATGTACACAAAATAACAGTACATAGGAATTGCAAGTTGAGTTAAGTTATGTGCCCAGTCAGATTTTCACTTTTTTTAAATTGTTATATATTTTTTCATTTTTATAATGATATAAAATAGAGCATCACGGCGAAATGTCAGATTGTGTAATTTTATGATTTTGCATCTGTGCAAAGTTGTTTTTTCTACTAAGAAAGATCCATTTATAAACACAAACCACCAACTAAACAGTATGAACATGTTGCAGGTACTTTGAGGTGAGCCAGAACTGGAGGCTTCAGGTATGGTCACTTCACCTCAGAAACCCCACTACCATGGCACACTCGAATGCCAGTCTATCTTGCTGTTCAGTCTGACTTTGACAACAAAGTGTTATGACTCAGCTATTACCCTGGTGTGTCTGTGTTTGTGTGTGTGTGTGTGTGTGTGTGTGTGTGTGTGTGTGATCCTCCCAGACCCCCCACTCTCTCCCTCCCTCTGTTTGTGTGAGGTTACATTACTTCATTGTGCAATAAACTGCCACTGTAGATCAGGAGGATTTAGACAAGAGAAAACAGTAGACAAGGGAAGTGTGTCGAAATAAGGAATATGAATAGAACAGAGTCCAAACAAATAGGGAAGGAAGGGTGGGTTATGATTTTTTTAACAAGATTTATTAAGGTTTTGGCATTTTATGCACAAAAACAGGATTTATCAATATATTTTAAAACTTGGCTACAATTATAGCATCAGCTGTGGCTGCTAAGCAGGGTACCACCCATCTGCTGAATATGTCAATCACCACCAACACATATTGCTTCCTGTTTACCGGTCTGATCATATCAATGAAATTCAATTTTCAATTCAATTCAATTCAGTTTATTTGTATAGCCCAGTTAGTTTCACAAATTACAAATTTGTCTCAGAGTGCTTTACAATCTGTACACATAGACATCCCTGCCCCAAAACCTCACATCGGACCAGGAAAAACTCCCAAATAACCCTTCAGGGGGAAAAAAGGGGAAGAAACCTTCAGGAGAGCAACAGAGGAGGATCCCTCTCCAGGATGGACGGATACAATAGATGTAATGTGTACAGAAGGACAGATTTAGAGTTAAAATACATTCAAGGAATCTGACAGAGTTTATCAATAGTTAATATTTAGGCATATTCCACGATGGAGAGTTTGGAGACCTCCCAAGTGGAGGAGTGGGCGGAGTCCCAGCAGGGCAGTGGCACAGCTGGTGACAGGAACTCACGATCCAACCATCGAAGGTCCATCAGCAGATGGATCTATGCCGTCTCATAGGGTCCGATGACCCCATGAGACGTGAAGTCAGAAGGACTCCGGGGAGAAGCAGAGTTAGTCATGTGTGATGGAGAGATGAAGATTCATCCATAGGAGAAAGAAAAGAGGAGAGAGGTGCTCAGTGCATCCTAAACATCCCCAGCAGCTATAAGCCTATACCAGCATATCCAGGGGCTGGACCAGGGCAAACCTGATTCAGCCCTGACTATAAGCTCTGTCAAAGAGGAAAGTCTTAAGTCTACTCTTGAATGTGGTGACTGTGTCTGCCTCCCGGACTGAAATTGGAAGTTGGTTCCATAAAAGAGGAGCTTGATAACTAAAGGCTCTGGGTCCCATTTTACATTTTAAGACTCTAGGAACTACAAGTAGCCCCGCATTTAGTGAGCGCAGCTCTCTGGTGGGGCGATACGGTACTACAAGCTCTTTAAGATATGATGGTGCATCACCAATTAAGGCTTTGTAAGTTAAGAGAAGAATTTTAAAAGTGATTCTTGATTTTACAGGGAGCCAGTGCAGAGCAGCTAGTGCAGGAGTAATGTGATCTCTTTTCTTAGTTTTAGTGAGAATACGAGCTGCAGCATTCTGGATCAACTGGAGGGACCTAAGAGACTTATTAGTGCAGCCTGATAATAAGGAGTTGCAGTAATCCAGTCCAGAAATCACAGATGCGTCAATGGGACGTCTGAAGCTGGAATATGGCATATTGGTGCAATGTTAGACTTTCTGATGTTGTGTTCTGCTCAAATTACACAACTGCAAAAAATGTGCCACCAAAAACAACTGAGGAAGGAGTGAAAACAGGTGCAACCAACAAACCAGTACACTGTAAAATGTAATAGTAAACCTTACTTAAAATAAATAGTGAGCTTAACTAATTTCTGCTTACTTTGTTGACCTTACTTAAGAAAAAGAACACTTTTTGGTGAGTAAAGTTATTAAACTTATTATCTCAAGTAATATTTAATTTAAAAAAACGAGTATGGTGAATTTGTCGCGATTTAACCAATGTGCGCCTCATTGGAGCACAGGGTGTAGTCCAACCCTCTTGGCCCCACCCAGGTCTTCCTTCTCCAGCCATCAGTAGTGTATACATTTTGTTTCTCATTTCAGTGAATATATTGGGTTAATTGATTCTGCTTGAAGAGTTCATGTGCGGGATAAAGATATGATTCACTTGTTGCTTTTTGAAGATTCTCTACCGGGCTAAGGAGTCTTTTAAGATAGTCTTATCTCTTTCGGGATGGGCTAGAAGGTCGTTCCCAGGATATTTACGAAGGGCCATTGTAGGTGTGTGTGTGGGAGTGGCAGAGAGGGAGAGAGAGAGAATGTGTGTGTGTGTGTGTGTGTGTGTGTGTGAGGGGTCAGAGACGGCCTGTGAGTGAGGCCAACCAGGGCCAATGTGCTAAGTCTTCCACTATAATTCTAAGGTGTGTATATACAACCTATTTTCTATTAATCTATTTCTACGGACTCATTTGCAAAGCTCGGAGAAACTTAGCCGCACTTGGCAGCGCTTGGATGCGCTCATCTCTTGACCACTGAAGACGTTTTTTTCTCCCGAGACGGAATGACGAAAGCGGGAAGGCAGCGCCGGTATGTGAGTTATTTTAAGGTAAGTTTCAGCGTCATAATAACATTTTGACATTCATCTCTTTAATAAACGTAGTCGTATCTTCGCTATATTCGTAGTTAAATGTTACTTTATGTCTTCTATTTCAAAAGCAAATGTTAACTAGCGTTTAATGTAAGCTAGTTAGCTAGACCATCAAGTACACCACGTGTCGCCCCTCGAGAAGGGCGTCAGTGTAAATATTCCGTTCCAGCAAATTTAGTGTGCTTATTAGCGGGTGCAACGATGATGTTCAGCTTTTGCCGGTGGAACATAGGAGTCACGGGAGAGATGAGGGGGGAAACGAGTCACAATTTTAATGACGGACATTAGCGTGGCTGTCTCACTCATGTGCAATTAACACAGCACATTACGGGAGTCACACAACGTTACTGTCATTGAGTTGAGATCAAATGTAATGTTAGGTTAAATTTAACAAGGAATAATTCAACCAAAACCTTATGGTGGAGAACTTCTCGGTTTCAGCGAATGGCACAGTGGTATAAATCCGTGTTAGTTTTTTTTACTTAAAAATAGTATTTAATGGAAACGACATGCATTATAACCAATAGCTATAATCTTCCATCTTCCATCTTCCATCTTTCATTGAACTGATGGCTATCTAGCCGTAAAAATGCATCTTGTAGAGGAGTTATTTGCAGTTTGACCAACTGCTTTTGTCGTTTCTTTTGTAGGCTTTGTAGAAACCTGGCAATGAATTGTAAGTATTGTTTATCTTCTTCTATACACTGTGACTACTGCATAAAACATGGAAGCTTTGCCAGATTGAGTCCAGGTCCATGTCTTTACACAGATTGCCTGTGTTCATTCATTTAACGCCCTCAAAGTACATTTGATAAGAATTCGCTCCTGTGACGATCATGAAGGGCAGATGAGGGTAGCTGATGAAATCTGTTCAATCTAGAAGCCACTAGTTCTCTTCCCAGTGTGATGTAGTATTTTGTAATATGTTTACTGTAGGTCTAATATGACTAAATCTCAATTTATCATACTATTTCCATTAGATTCTGGCTGAGTTCTGTCGCTAACCCAGCAAATATAAGAGTTGCAAGCAGAGTTCTCCAAAGATCTCGACAAATACACTCCTCGCTTCCTAGAGATTTTCAAGTCCCAAGTGTCGAAAGTGTCGGACAGAAACTTGATGAATATCTGCGACAAGTCACACCAGGGGTAAGTTTCTCAAGCAAAGTAATTTTTCTTTATGTGGTTACTAAATTAGTGCTGCAGCATTGCATGCAGAGCTGTCAATGTATTGTTCTTTAACACTTATAAATTGATATATGATATGATATGATATTCCTTTATTCGTCCCATAGTGGGGAAATTTGCCGCACAACAGAGCATCAATGTAAAATTAATATAAAACACAAAACAAAATACTAAGACTAAATATACAGAGGGGGAAATAAAGTAAAGTACTGAGTAAAGTAAAGTGCAGAGAGGCCAGGATCTCCTGCGATCAACTGCAGTGCGTTGTGCAGCCTGACAGCAGCAGGAAGGAATTGTGGTACCTCTCCCTCAGACACCGGGGATGTGTGTGTGTTTGAGTACAGATGTGACTGGGAAGTGAACAGTAGTCCTCCGTGGCCTTCCTTTCATCTTTGAACATGACAAAGCAGACTTCTTCAAGACTTTGTAAGTAGACTTTAGTCAAAACTATTTAATTCCACAACATAGGAGGCCCAATCTATCTAGTCTCTCTGTTAATTTTTTGCTATTGGCTACTTCTCTTCCAATCAGTGCTTCTATACCTTTTGATTCACTTATCCCTGATTGGGGCCCTTTTAGTGGGGTCTCCCGTCTTTCCAGTCGGGTCCAGTTGGAACTCTCTAGTCGCCCTATTCAAAACCCAAATGCCTTCAAGAATAAAAAATTACGAATCATATCACACCTAAATGGATATCTGTACACCTTCACATGTCTACATGATAGTAGAGGGGTGTGGCAACAAGGGGTGTTTAGGTTCGGCTGCAGAGTGGGTGCTAAAACAATAAACGATTTACGGAATATCACTCTGGCTGCTCATTCTTTGGTGCTTAGAGGGGGAACCTACTGGTGAAGGCTAGAAACCTGTCACAAGGGGTTCTACTAATATCTCCTGTTACCAATTTAACATTATCGCCATTTCTTTGTTTCTTATGCTTTTGGGCTGAGTCGGAGAGGATTGTTAAGGTTAGACATGGACACAGGTTGGGTATGCCAAAAAAAGACTTGAGTCAGAATATGGTTGGTTAACCACATATTAAACTTTGATTGATCAGAGGAGATACTTGACGTTTGTAAGGACATCTCACAAACGTCAGAACATCTAACGCTTTAATTGGGTTCATAACATCACCAGTAGACTCACACAGCTCGGTGACTTTTACTGATAAAGTTAATATAAATACAATTGCAATCACTTTCAAGTAAACCAGATTGCTCCACCAGACAAGAAAAAAGCTCAATGTTGAACTTTTGTTCTGAAGGCAATAGCAGAAAAGCCGAACTCAGGGAGGTAGGACCTGGCAAGTTGGAAAGAATCTCGTCTGTCGCGCATGCACAGACGTGACCTGTTATTGATGTAACGTAAACATTTACACAAAGGTACAGGCAGTTCCACATTTATTTATTCATGACTTAGTTTTACGTCGGTGTACTTTGACCTTGTGTAATATGTGAAGTTATCTTTCTGCATTTCCCCTGTGCCTCACCTGTAGGACCACTGTGTGCTGTTCCCCTCTTTCAGAGAACCCGTTTTCAGGCGCTTATTAAAATCAGACGGAGATCTTTTCTGACGTTGATCTTCCAGATTAGTCCCCAACCAGTGGACCGGTATATGGGTCCCTTGGTACAGGTCCGCACAGAAAAGAATTATGAAATAATATTTGATTATCAAGGTCTGAAAGATGTTTTATTTTGAAAAATGACCGGATAAATCCGTCATCTTGGTCACGTGATACCAGAGGTGTGGACTCGAGTCACATGACTTGGACTCGAGTCAGACTCGAGTCATGAATTTGATGACTTGCGACTCGACTTGACAAAATGTGAAGAGACTTGCAACTCGACTTGGACTTCAACATGAATGACTCGTGACTTCACTTGGACTTGAGCCTTTTGACTTGATAAGACTTGCTCCACGCACCCCGAGCTGCACCAACAGGTGCCGGTCACCAGCAGCTCGTTGCCGCCTCCGTCGCTCTCTTTTAAATAGACTCATATCCGGGGTTTTAAGTGCATTTCTCCCCAAAAATTGCAGCAGTTAGTCTCCAAAGCTGTAGCCCCTCCACGATCCCTTTGTCTGTGTGTATGTTCGGGATGGGCATAATCAATCGTTGAATTGATTATTAAGAATTTCGTCGATGACATTGATATCCGAGTTACCCTGAACGTAGCACAGCGATGTTGTTAGCAGCTGAACGAAGCAGGCCGGAGCTAAGCCCCCGCTGCTCGGCTTCATGCCCGCACACAGACCGTCAGTCCACGCGGAGGGGAACCCTGACAGACCGGGTCTGGGTGAGGGGTTCCGGCAGGGCGTGACAACAACCGGACTGAGACGTCGAGAGCTGTGCCTGCCTCCAGTGCTCCAGTGGAGCGAGTTTTCAGCCATGGTGGAATCATATGGTGGTCCCCATCGTGCACAAATGACCGACAGACTTTTGGCCAATCTGGTCTTTTGCAAATGCAATGCAGCATAGGGCCCTGACATATAAAAAGCACAACCCTGTTTATTGTTATGTTCATGTATTTGTTACGTTTCTCCCATGTACACACACAATAAGAGGTGCGATAAATGAGATGAGATAAATGCAGGACAGAAACTGCTGTGGAACTAGTTAAAATGCTAAATACAATGTTAGCACTTTTGTACAAATAATTACAGTTGCACTTGTTTTTTTCAAATGTGTTCATTCTGTAAAGGAGTGGTTTAAAATGAAGAATATTCTTTCAAAATATGAGTTAAATGTTAAAAATGAATGGTTAATAGTGCAATGTTAGCACAATTTTTTCCCCTGCAATTTCAATTGCCTTATACAAGTTATACTTGTACTTATAATAAATAAATACAGATTTTAAAAGCATACATGATCTGTGTAAATATATTATTACTCTGTGATCAAAAGGACTCGAAAGGACTCGAAACTCAAACTGCAGGACTTGGACTTGACTTGAGACTTGTCAGTCATGACTTTGGACTCGACTCGGGACTTGCCTGTCTTGACTTGGGACTTGACTCGGGACTTGAGGGCAAAGACTTGAGACTTACTTGGGACTTGCAAAAAAATGACTTGGTCACACCTCTGCGTGATACGTTACGTCAAAAATGTACAAGCCATTAAAAATGAGTAAAAGACAAACCTTTTTGCTAAGTTTCTTTGGAAACAGGAAAGGTCCAATGAGGAGACTGACGAAGAGCCTATGACTTCCAAGAAAAAGATAGCTGCATTTAAAAGACAATAGTACTACTTAGAATAGAGAATTATTGAAAGCCGGTCCGTAAAAATAATGTCTTCCACAAAACCGGTCCATGGTGAAAAAAAGACTGGAGTGCGCTGCTGCAGACGACAATCCATACTATTAGTGGACACATTACCTTGCAAACAGCCAATCAAACTTTACTGGCAATCAGCCCCACTCCGCATAACATGTGTGTGTTTTCATGCCAAAGGCTTTGGACGCATGGCTCAGTTGTCATTGCAACTGTGGAAAATAGAAGCTTTTT
Source organism: Liparis tanakae (assembly GCA_036178185.1). Taxonomy (NCBI): domain Eukaryota; kingdom Metazoa; phylum Chordata; class Actinopteri; order Perciformes; family Liparidae; genus Liparis; species Liparis tanakae. The sequence goes on along the minus strand of CM070095.1, from coordinate 16,569,895 downwards.
AAACTAATTGCAATTACAAATGTTATGTCAATTAACTTAAATTGTACAATATTGACAACAGTAGCAGCCAGGTATGTTTTATGCCACAGTTTAATCCCGAATTATCTGAATTTCAAATATACACAGTACAAATAAAACTACAGTTCTTCTCTTGTTTAGATAATAACTGTGTATAATAATCTCAATCAAGTCTCACATCAAAATGTATAATAGCTACGGTGGTCCACAGCTTGCAAGGCAACCCTAAAATAAATGTCACACGTTTTATCCAGTTATTCTTTTCTCCTGGCCACGCATTACGTTTTATCAAATTTCTCATAATAAATGTACATTTTACTTGCATAATCGTTCAGTGAATATGTGTATGATATAGAAATTGTTTCACTTCTTTTCAGAAAAGTGTTTGTATGCTATGTTTATAATCGTAGATGTAACAGTTGCTGGATGCAGCTATTGCGGAAACCATATATTGTCTTTGCTCTATGATTTCATTTAATGCAACTGTTTGAAGGGAAATTAGATTTTGGAGCAAACACGGTGTATTTGCAGAGAGAACATTTCTCACGATGATGACCTTCAGGCTGTTAATTGGTGTTACTTCTTGACATTGCTTACTGAATTGCCAGCACACGAGCATTGCTGCTTTTTATTTTCATTTAAGAAAAGTAGTTCCCTCGTAGTGTTTCACTGTTTTATAGAAAGGCAATCATGTCTTTAGAAATTGATTCAAATATTCCTCATCTACTAAATGAAAAATCCTGTTGTGCCTCTAATGCTGTGTTCACACCGGAAGCAACGCGATTTTCTCGCGCGACGAGATGCCTTGCAAAGTCAACGTATAGACGCGAGTGGCTTCGATATACGCAACATTTTTCGGGGTGGCGCGTTTGGTGCGATGCGATTTTGCCGATGCGTTTTCAGCGGCGCGTTTTGAGTGGCGAGATTTTTTCGCCGCTAGTTAAAATATTTAAACTTCGAGCTGATGATTTCACAATTCGAGTGAACGATGTGGGCTATGTAGATAACTGGAAGACTTTCTGTGGAAAACCTGATCTGATGAGGAGAGACGGCATTCATCTCACTTTGGAAGGAGCGCGTCTCATTTCTGCGAACATGACCAAGTTGAAGGGTTGTTTGGGAGTTTTTCCTGATCCGATGTGAGGTTTTGTGACAGGGATGTCTATGTGTACAGATTGTAAAGCACTCTGAGACAAATTTGTAATTTGGGAAAATGGGCTACACAAATAAACTGAATTGAATTGAATTAATGTGACGGAGGACTCAATGTCAATGCCATATGCAAGATCAATGTCATGGGAGTGGCCAAAGCATGCAGTGAGTGGGTTTCTGTACTCTCTGACAGAAGCCAATGAAGTCCAACAATGAGATGAATCACAAAGGCAATCACTATCAACATCTAGATGAACATTAAAATCTCCAACAATAATAACCTTATCAGATTTAAGGACTAAACTAGAAACTCTGAAAATTCATATAGAAATGTTGAATATGGACCTAGTGGCCTGTACAATATAACAAATAGAACTGTCTTTAATCTTTTTCAGGATGGATGTGAAAGACTAAGAACAAGGCTTTAAAATGAGTTGTAGTTTAATTTATGTTTAGGATTTATTAATAGTCTTGAGTCAAAGATGGCTGCTACTCCACCTCCTCGACCGGTGCCTCGAGGAATGTGAGTATTAATGACTTGGAGGAGTTGATTCATTTAGGCTGACATATTCTTCATGACTCAGCCAGGTTTCAGTAAGACAACATAAATCAATGTAATTGTCTGATTTTAAATCAGTTACTAATACAGCTTTAGATGACAGATATCTAATATTTAGGAGTCCACATTTAATTATCCTGTTTTGTTGCACTGCTAAAATAGTGGTGTTAATCTTGACAAGGTTATTTTGCTAATCTTGACTCATCTTCTGGTTACTTTTGATTTAATTAATTATAGTTACCATGGGACAGACACAATCTCTATAGTGACTAACATCCCGAATGGGTAACAGCTCGAATGGAAGTGCAGAGAAGGGTGTAAGACGACACCTCTACTTCTTGCTTCTGATCTGAACTCTGGGGAATAAGTCCGTTAATCAACTTGGTCATGTTTGCCGAAATGAGACCCGCTCCTTTCAAAATGTGATGAATGCCGTCTCTCCTTATCAGATCAGGTTTCCCCCAGAAAGTCTCCCAGTTATCTATGTAGCCCACATCGTTTGCTGGGCACCACTTCGACAGCCAGCGGTTGAATGACGACATGCGGCATATGACGACTATAAGCATGATATGGTACTATACACTCTCTAGTGGGGTAAAATGGTACTATGAGGCCTTTAGTAGGGTAAACTGGTACTGTGAGCCCTCTAGTGGGGTAATATGGTACTATAAACCCTCTAGTGGGTTAATATGATACTATGAGCCCTCTAGTGGGGTAATATGGTACTATAAGCTCCAGATCCAATGTATTCGTCATTGGACATACATTTGATTAATCAATCATAACAAATAGCCTCTAGGTTTATCGCCTCCCAAATATTGTTACTCAAAATTGTATCAATTTCAACAGAAATCAGCCTGTACATCATGCAGTCTCTTCTCCAGCAGCTGTATTTTGTCAGACATGACTCTAGCTCCTGAAGCAGTCATCTTAGTTGCTCCTCAGCAACAAGGATTGTTTTTTGCTGAACTCAAGTCTCCATTTTAGCATGGGTATCTCCCGGTAGGCTTGAACAATGCTTGTGAAAGAAGAAATATTCTTATAAGCAATGTCAAAGCAACACAAATATTATGCGGGTACGGCTCCTCTCCATCTTTGCAGGGCTTGTTAAGTTGACTTCAAAAACTTGGTTATGGATGTCTCACTTCCCTATTATTTGACTTTCATCTCCAGCCTGTTCCGTCTCTGTTGTGATCCACATATAACCGAACAGAACATTTCAATTAAAAACATTTCATTTGAATGATTGAAAACGTATGGTGCCTGGTTTACTGAAATTGTCATAAGTTGTTAAATTCTTAGTGAAGTGCTAAGTTGATTCACACATTACATACAACATTTGACACTTTCTTTTTTTTGTAAATAAAGCCCCAAAAAACCTCAGAATACCAAAACCCTTCATTTTCTTGATGGCACTCTCGTGATGGCTAATGGAACATCATCTGACCACATGTAGGGTTTAGGAAGCGCTGGCCGCACAACTCCAATTTGTAATCAAAGGGGATACACAATGTGATGGTTGTGAAAGTTTGGTGTATTTGTAGAGGACTTCTATCTTTCAAAGGCTGATGCAGCATGAGACAGCTGTTTACTGCGTTCAGATTAATGTTCTCTACAGGTGAAGTTTGGCTGAGGGGGAACAGCCACTTTATTACATCATGTGGGCGATTGAAAAACTACAGCTCGCTCTGATTCTACAAACTGTTTCTCCGATGGACTTCACAGTTCTGATTTTTATTCAAAATGACAGTTTTTGTGACCATAGATTTTTTTTCTTCAGCAAAATAAATTGAAAAAAAATGCTTTCACTTCAGTGCTGCCTCATTGCTTCTTTCATATGTAGAGCACCCTGGATCCCTTTTCAGGCAGGCAGGTGGCACCAATCACATTACTCAGCAACACCACTGCTACTGGAGGGGAATGACGCAGGAATGTACAGCCCGTTCTGGTTTATTGCATTAACTCTTCCTCCGGTTCAGTCTGGCATGAGATGACATCCTGTGTTGGGATACGCCACAATCCAGACTCTAAGATCTAAGACGTACATTATTATTAACAAGCCCCTTTAAAAAAAAAAAAAAAAAAAAAAAAAAAATGTTTTCAGAACAAAAAAATGGGATCATACATAATTCTTCTTTGCTGCAGGTGCATTTATACAGAACTATAAAAAAAGTAACACAATGACAACAAAACCACCTCATTACCACGGTTCTGCATGGGTGAAGAACTCTTTAAAAGAAATCAAGACAACCGAGACCTGTCAAGTTTCTGATAGTTGTTGCGAGTGGACTATTAAAACAGAATAGGTAGAGTGAGTTAGATCACTCAGCATTATGAAGCAGGGCTGTCTGCTGTGTACAAGCGGTTGAACTCTGAACTATTTTTTTGTTTCTACGAGTCGAGCTGAGCCATTAACAGCTTAACCGCTTCAGAAGACGCAGCCGAAGAACATTACACCTACATGATGTCTTAGAGACAAAAAGAACCTTTACTACCTCAGAATGTAAATGAACAACTTTGTAAAAATAACATACATTACATTTTTTTGAGACAATTAAATTACCGACAGGATAGTAGAGGACATGGAGCATAATACATTGACACATCTTTTTACTCAAGAATTTTACTGCAAAAACACAGTAGTAGAATATATTACGGCGAGAATGACTAAGATTCAGCTTGTCACTCTAGACTGTTGCCCCCCCACTCAGTCCATCGGCGAGCCAGACAGTCTTCCAATGTCATGGAAACCCAGTGACGAGTACAAAGGTTTACTGCTGGCCTTCCTTCTTCTCTCCCTCTGAGCTTGAGCTGCCGCTGCCAGTGCTGCCACTGCTGCTGTCCCGATCTGCCGCCATCTGCAGAAGGAATTCATGCGTTAGTGTTAAGGACATGCATGTCAGATGGAAGCTGGTACATTGTTTTACAGGTCTGCCACCATTTACTTCTTTTCTTTTATTAGGGTTTCTGTCAGTAACAACTATATAACTTGATACATGTGTTCATGTGGCAGACCTGCCAAATATTAAATCAATAGACAACAACAACAAAAAAAACAAAAAAAAAAACACTTATTTTCCTGTATAAAGCTCAAATATGCCACACATTCCAAAGTTACATATTACATGCGAAGATTAGCTGCTTTTCTTTGAGTCTATAATTTTGGGTTTTAGGAAGCATGTCTCAAAGTAATACATCCAAAAGATTAATAGTTTATTCTGAAAGAAATCCTCATAAATTACTGACCTTTAAAATGAAATGTTACTGTTGGAGATGACGATGACAAAGTGCCAAAATAAGTTAGTGTCAGTCATATTCCTACCTTCTTGTATGCCATTTCGAAGAGTTTAAGTGACGCCTGCTGCAGGTTGGTGGCCGCCTGTTTGATGTTCTCTCCTGTTTCAGAGTCCTTGTTGGCCAGAAGATCACGGACCTTTGAGATCTCCTCCTTCAGCTTGGTGCACTGAGGATGGAAACCAAAAGGAAAGATTAATGAATAAAACCGGGCCATGTGTAAAAGACAAGGAGTACAAAGTGGTGGATTGCCCATTACGTGTACAATCAATAGTTACTTGCTTTAGACCAACAATATGTGGACTAAAAAGAATATTTTTGTTTTCATTGTGGCAAACATACAATGTTTACTAAAGAATAGAGACAGGTGCAAGATTAAAGCTGGGAGCCCTCTCTACTGGTAGATTACAATAAACAATTACTCAACCCCCTTTACGGAGCAATAGCAATTTGTAGTTTCATGTCCCCTTCTCCCATTGAAAATGACTAAGCCTGTTGCCGTGTCGTTGTCCCATTAGAAATGATTTTGGTTAGTGGATGTCGTGAGCAGACGCACGCAGAGAGGCTTACGATTACTTCTGATATTTTAACTTCCAAGACCTACTTCGTTTATACTTTAACACCACACACAAGCCTAATGTGTACATCTAGGCTACTGAAAGTCAGCCTCCACTGAATACCCAAAGAAACTATTGCATAATACTTCTGCATTTTGGGATGGGAGAAATCCAGCTCCCCGACATGCCACTGCACTCTAGCCCTGATCCCTTGATGGTCTGATCTGGTGCCACCACGATTATACAGCCCCCCTCCCCATCTAAAAAAATATATAAGTTTAACCTCATCAGCTGGAAGCTGGTCCTTGAACTCCTCCATCTTGGATTCGGTGTCATGGACGATGCCCTCAGCCATGTTAACTGCCTCCACTTGGTCCTGTAAACAATACAATGAGGCTTGTAAGGAGACAACACCATACAACAAAAAGCATTAAACATATCAGTGAATGACTATCAATATGTAACAGGAATACAGACCAATTGTCTGGTAGAAAAATGAGTAGGAACTGAGAAAGTTGGTACTTGTACCTGGTTGATACCTGCAAGTGTTCAAGTGCATGTCAGATGGAAAATGTGTAATATGGGTGGAAGCTAAAAGTAGGTCATGGACCAGTTTTCAGTCTTTGCGTGGGCAAAAATAAATAAAAACGGTCAAACCGCCACCTACTGGCAAAGTAAATTAGCGTTATGTGACAAACGCTTCACAGAGCGATACATGAAGCATGTTGCAAGTGTGTCTTTTAACGCTACACTGAATACAGGAACTAGTGAAGTATTTGCAAAGCATAATTTCTTCCCTTGCACTCAACAAGGGGAAAAATGTTTGACTACAAGGCGGACGTTCTCGGCTGGCGGCACCCCCTCTACGAGCGCAAATGAGAGGACCAGGAGTTTAAAAAAAACAAAGTCTCTCTAGCACCCGTTCAAAGTAACTACTCTCACCCAGAATGTCCTTTTGAAATATGTCAATCTCCTCCAGCTCTACAAAAAAAAGCGGCTCAGACCCCTCAGATTTTGCACCATTTTGAATTTTGGGAAAAACATCTAATTGGGCACTTGTCCATGCCGGGTCCAATTCATACCTAACATTGCGTTAAGGCAGTGGTTCTCAAACGGTTTGTCACGCCCCACTTCGGAAATAATATTTTGTGACTCCTCCATCTCTGCTTTTTTTTATTATTACAATTATTTAGCAATCCTTTTCTATTAAACCAGATTGCTCCATCAGACACAAAACTAATACAGGTTTTCAATCACTGTATTAGAATATAAATACAGTTCTGTGCCAAAAATAACTAATAATTGGCAATAAAGAATTTTACTGAGTTTTAGACTGCATATCTTTAAAAAAACTAAAACAATAACGTGCCACCTTTGCAAAACAAAACGAGTGGATACATTTGATCATTATAGGTTGCAATAAGCTTTCCATTACACCTCCTAAACGGGGTTGCAGGCTTGATACGGCCACTCTCAAGTCATGATCAATGTTAAGCTCTTGTTTTGAAGGGCAACAGCAGGAACGCCCATCTCAGAGGTAGGACGTTGCAAGTCGCCAAGAATCCCGGCCTGCGCAGCGTAACACGTTAGATCCGTAATGTAAACATTTACCCTAAAGTACTGGCATTTTGCTCTTTATTAATGACTTAGTTTGATGTCATATTGTGTACTTTGTATTATGTGAAGTTCTCAATAAATGTCTTAAAATAACAAAATCTGCATTTCCCCTTGCACCCCACCTTTAATGCCTTGGCGCACCAGAGTGAGAACCACTGTGTTGAGGCGTTACGGAGCAATGAAGCCCTTAGGGGTAGTCTTGTTTTTCAATGCTCATAACGTTAACAGTATTTAGACTAATTACTCAATACTTGCAGTATATGTGCACATTGCATTTTACACACAAAAACAATCCTGTGCCACATAAACACTAGGGGAGGCTACAGTAATATGCCCAATTTGTCCGTCTGTCATTTTTCGCTGATTTACTTTTACACACTCACAAAATGTATCTGATCTACTTAAATTTTCATTTAAATGGTGAGTTTTCACCCAAATACACTGCAGTGTGTAAAGACAGTTTCTGCAACATCAACCAATCCTGCCAAAAATAATGATGCCGGTGCAATCCCGAGTACATTTACATGACGAAACGTTAAAATTTATCAGAGAAACAACTACTGGGAAAATAAAACGAAATTGTTATACTAATGAGTATTAAACCTAGTCTAGTAGTAACATTTTTCCTTCACTGTTGGTTGTCATAGATTCAGTGTATTACATCATTTGGGTCTTTTTTTAAACTGCTTCTCAGTACATTTTTGCATTAAAGCACTGTTGAGTGGCTGAAGTTACTGAATTGTTGTTGTTGAAATGTTTTACCGTGTGTCCTGAAGATGCACTTTTGTTTTTTTAATTAAAAAAAGCTAATCGAGTGCAACAGGGAACATTTATAACTAGTTGTGTTGGTATACTATGATATTGTGTACTCGGCTTCAAATTGCACCATCTTCTCATTTAATCGGTTTGAGAAGTTTAAAATCTTCTTAGATTTTGGCTTTTCATTCAGGGGTGATGGTGGGTCCTAAAGCCAGACACTTGGTATTAAAAAGTAGGTAGAGTAGTTCTCCCTTCAGTATGAAGTGTACTCATTATACTGTGTCTAAAGTTTTAGAACATCTTAACTTGCGGCATTCTTTCTACAATGGAAATCAAATATTGTTCAGAAAGTTCTTCCAACATGTTGCAGAACAGCTGCAAGTTGTTAACCCATTACTTGTTCCCTGAAAAGGGCGTTTTTGTATAACTCTGAAACGTACATTATTTTTCAGTTTTTGGTAACCTAAACTTTTTTGTTTAACTTCCGGCAGTTTCTTTTCAGTTTATTTACTGGACATAAACTTCTTACATTTCAATAAAAACTGGAACAATGGGGGTGTTCTTAAACTGTGGACAGTGAGTGAGTGAGTGAGTGAGTGAGTGAGTGAAGCCCGCACCAGCAAACGTGAGCCAGAAGGGACAAAGCCCATGCCTCATTATTGTGTTAATCCACTATACTCTTTTTCCAGTCATTACCTTTCTCCTCCTGTCCTCCTCCGCATACTTTTCAGCATTTTTTATCATGTTCTCGATGTCATCTTTACTGAGACCTCCTGATGACTGGATCACAACTGAGCAGAGTGCAGAGAAACAAGAATATGCTGACACAACACCATTTGAAATGTATATCTGCCTATTAAACTGAATGAAAACAAAGTTAAAAGACGACAAGGAAATCAGGCTCTGAAAATGCCGTTTCATTATTAGACCATGAAGCCAGGTTAGTGGAACAATATTTTGTTGCCAATATTCTAAAGACATTACCATTTAGTCCTTATGAATTACTACAACATGCGTGTCAACATTAGCATTGAGACTTGAGAAATGCTTGTTAATGTATATTCAAATCAATAAATGACTAACCTTGCTGTTCTCGGCCTGTTCCCTTGTCCTTGGCGGAGACGTGGACGATGCCATTGGCATCAATGTCAAAAGTAACCTCAACCTGTGGAACACCGCGAGGTGCGGGGGGGATTCCCACCAGTGTGAACTGACCCAGGACCTTGTTGTCTGCTGCCATCTCTCTTTCTCCCTGACACACCTTGATCTCTACCTGAGTTTGTCCATCAGCTGCAGTGGAGAACACCTGGAGGAGAGCAGATAGTTACTTTAAAACATGTTTTCATTTACAGACCCGGTTAACGGGTGTCATTGTTTAAACCAGAGACAATTAAAAGGCTCATTCTGGGCAAAATCAATTTGGACACCTTGCACAACTGGTTTCAGTACCTGGCTCTTCTTGGTGGGAATTGTAGTGTTCCTGTTGATGAGTTTGGTGAACACCCCGCCCAGGGTCTCAATACCCAGAGACAACGGTGTCACATCCAACAGCAGCACATCAGTGACATCACCAGCCAAAACACCACCTTGGATGGCTGCTCCTATGGCAACGGCCTCATCAGGGTTGACCGACTTGCTGGGAGCGCGGCCGAACAGATCCTGAACCGTTTGTTGAACCTGCAGAGACAAACACCTAATGTTAAAACAGAACAGAAATGTTCAGTTATTAAGCTCCTTTTTTATGGAACCAGCTTCCACTTTCAGTCCGGGAAGCAGAGAGTTACCACATTTAAGAGTAGACTTAATTGTTTATCCTTATTAGAGTCTGAGCCGAGAGGACCCTATTGAAATTCTACATATTTAATAATTTCTCAGATTTTTTATTTTCCAACATTGGGCACATGACTGGCCAAAACTCACTTAGGCACGTTGAAAATGTGATACAAGTGTTGTGTGTGTATAAAAATGCTCCTAGCACCGACTACTAGTTGGACAGCTGACGCCCCTCAGCCGGTATGATAGATGACTTGAAATTTGACACATGTCCACCTGCCCCAAAAAATGTTGTTGCAAAAGTTGCCATTTGGAATTTTGTGACAAACTTTCTTTTTGCAAACTCCTACATACAAAACATTTGCTGTGGCTGCTGTTATTTTAATAATAGTCAAACACTATGGGCCGCTGCAATTAATCCCCCAATTTCTGCACTTTTCATTGTTTTCAGGCATTTTACATGAACAAACTCACCGATTAGTCTTGCAATGTAAAAAAATTACTCTTCAAATAAAGATATCAGAAGAGACTCTAAATTTCCTAAACCCATACACTTACCTTTTGTTGGAAAATGCAAGAGGTATTCTTTTTATTTTCTATCAAGGCACCAGAAATTGTCACAACACACCTGCTCTGCGTTACAGCAGCGCATTCGTTCGGCACCCAGTCTTCCTCAAGGCCATAGCGTAAGGAGCTGCTGCACTCATCCACTCTCAACTAACCAACAAACCAGTTTGTTTGTTTATTTATTTATTTATTTTTGCTGGCAGGCGAGCCATGGGAGCTCTGTGAACTGAGGCATGAAAGAAGACCGGGTGCCAATCTGCCAATTTCTATTATTGATGTTGATGCAGTTTTTGCATCAATAACAAGCTGAGGGCAAATTATTGCCACAGTCCTACTTGGACTAGTCTCGGTCTGGACCTTTTTTGTAGCTGCATGCTGAATGTCCTTCTCTTCATGTCAAATAAACTTCCCTAAAATGTCTTTGTTAGGACCTGTGGTATCAGGTCATACTGTGATAAGTACCTTGGGCATACGACTCATTCCTCCAACCAGCAGCACCTCGCCTATGTCTCCCTTGGACACCTCGGCATCCTGCATAGCCTTCTGACAGGGAGCCACAGTGCGTCGGATCAAGTCACCCACAATGCCTTCAAACTGAGTACGAGTCAGCTTTATGTTGAGATGTTTGGGACCTGAAGCATCCATTGTCAGGTAGGGAAGGTTTATGTCAGTCTGAAAGAGATAATAAACATGTGATTACTCAGTGAAAGTGTATAAATCATATGCTACCAACTATAACGAAGCTGCCATATTAAGGCTTTATTTATAGTGTTGATGGAGTTGCTGCAATGTTAGCCAAATCTAGCACCAATTGATCCAAGATCCACTCGTCGTCTTGTGGAGAACATGAAAACAAAGTAAATCAGACTTTACAAATCTGGATCAGTCTGTGGTTATTTAGGAATCCCTTGCATCTGTTTATTGCAATTAAATAACAGCAACATAATATATTTTGGGTTAATACAACTGTAATAAACAAGCCAATATGTAGTTTGTTATATGCATCAAAGCTCTTTAACACTAGATTGCATCATTTACACAAATTCATACATTAATGGCAGGAGCTAAGGTTCCACCTGCACATCAGCAGTAACTAAGATTCATACATTTTAGGCAGTTAGGGGAGCAATTTATATTGAGTGACATGCTCAAGGAGACTTTTACCCGGGCTAGTGGAGACGGCGATCGGACAATTCAATTGTCAAATTCTCGATTCGCAATAACATCTAAAACAGGATATATTAAAATAACCTGTAAATATTGACAGTCGGAATAGAGTGCATTTAAATGGCGTCAACAATGATGAGGTTTCTCATCTGTGTACCTGTAGTGCGGAGGACAGCTCACACTTGGCCTTCTCAGCCGCTTCTCGGACTCGCTGAAGCCCCATGTTGTCTTTCATCAGATCTACACCAGACTGAAGTGACAAGCCAAAACAAACATGAAGGCTTTAAAATACTGACTGGACTACAGGTAAAATAAAAAAAAAGAATAAAAAAGGTAGAAACATAAATGATTACCTCTTTCTTGAACTCCTTGACAATGTGTTTGAGGAGGTGCTGGTCGAAGTCCTCTCCCCCCAGGAAAGTGTCACCGTTGGTGGACTTCACCTCAAAAACTCCCTTCTGGATCTCCAGGACTGAGATATCAAATGTACCTCCACCCAGATCATACACAGCAATTCTGGAAACAGCCACAAGTCAAACAACTGAATAAAATACTAACCACGCTCAGGGTTTCCCTATGCAAACTATTTATCCGTTTCTGTGTTTGTCAAAACTGATACTACTGGTTGTCGTAGTCAACACCAGTAGGTGAAGTGAATGTTCTCTACTTACACTTTATCCTCGGTTTTTTCCAGACCGTAAGCAAGAGCAGCGGCTGTTGGCTCATTGATTACACGCAGGACGTTTAAACCAGCGATCTGACCAGCATCTTTGGTAGCCTAAACAAATCAAATGGGAATGTTGTGCATTTAGTCCACACTTCCGTTAAAGGAACAATCTAACAAATATCTCATCCAGGTTCTCGTCTCATCTAATCTTGTTCTTACATATGGCATTGACATTGAAGGTCTTACCACAGAATCCTCTGTCAGACCACAACCGTATGCCTCTATACGATTATACTACCGGAGTGTACCGTTGGTCAAAAGTTTCTACACCAGATGTCTAAGTGACAGTGCTGTAGCTAAATTAAAAGAAGCGATTCCTTCTGCACTTGATTCAATACCACGTCTCAATATAACAGAGGACTCCTGGTCTAACTTTAGTCTGTCCCAGATTGATCATCTTGTTGATAGTGCCACAGGCTCACTGAGAATGACACTGGACACATGGATTTATGCCATGAATGACAAATAATGGACAGCTGGATGTCACGCACTTCGGCGAGAGTAGATTACTGTTACGCTTCCTCCAGGCGAAGTGTGTCATCTAGCCCCAAATTATTCGGCGGGCACAGTGTAAATGCAGGGTTCGATTTTCAAACTTTCATCGTATTGAAATCCGTGAAATGTCACCGGAGAACAGCCGTTCAATGCGTACCCCATCTGAATGTCAAGCACTTTATTCGGCTAAAGTGGTTTACTGGTGCGTGTTTGAGTACTTTTTCAAGCCGAAGTATGAGACATCCAGCTTCCCTTATTGCAGCGTTCATGGCGAGTGCAGCATTTGATTTTCGGGCACTTTCAGTGGATTTAAGTCTGCGACACCTGCTCCATTGAATGGCCGGTCCTGAGCTGTGATCCCTAATGGCTCATGGACGTCACACAAGAGCTAAATATACTGAACAAGAAGTTTCAGGGCTGCTTTTCAGTGCTTCTATGATAACGTCAGAGCATTCTCCACACAACTTGTGTTATGGAAAGCCCTCTCAAGACACTGCCATTTCCCAGCATGCAAGGCACTAATAATAATAATAATAATAATAATAATAATAATAAATCCTTTATTGATCCTTGTGGGAAATTTCTTCTCTGCATTGACCCATCCTTTGTTATTGCTGTGGGCTGTAGTGAAGCGCCAAGGAGCAACTCGAGGTGCAGCTTATTCCTCAAGGACAGTTCAACATGAACTATAGGGAGAGCGGGGATCGAACAGGGGACCTTGTGGTTACGGGACTTGGCCTAGCCACACCCAGACTCTACCTCCAGCGGCCCCCAAGCAAGTTGAGTTTGAGACCTCTGTTCTGGACCTTAGCTTGAGGAAATTCTCTCTAAAAAGGACTTTGCTGAACTTAAATTGAATGCCCCTGGCCTAGAGTTCTCAACAAAATCCATCTTATGGTTGAGGGGTGACTTTAGTGTCGACACTTTTACACTGTTCTTTCTGAAACATAGTGCCTTGTCTGACTATTGTAGTGCTCATGTAAATACTTTTATAGGAATGGTCAATCAGACAGATTCTACTCAGAATGGATAACTACATGCTCAAACTGAAATGTGCGTACCTGTCTCTGAGAGTCGTTAAAGTAAGCTGGTACAGTGACCACGGCATTCTTGACTTTGGTTCCCAGATAGTTCTCTGAAACACAAATTCCAAATTATCAACCAAACGAAGTCACATGGTCAATTAAATAGAAACATCTATTCAGTGCCATTTTAGTAATACCGGCAGTCTCCTTCATCTTCATCAGGACGAAGGCTCCACCTTGGCTGGGAGAGTACATTTTCCCACGAACCTCCACCCAAGCATCACCATTAGATGCACGCACAATCTTAAAGGGGACGTTCTTTCTGTTGACATAAAATAAAAAATAAAACTTTAAAAAGAGACTTGTGATTTTAGTTAATATTAATTTTGTCTAAAATGTTCAACATTTACTGAACACTAATTAATCTGGGTATACATTTATTTGTAGTGTATCTCATGAAAAATTGTTTATTTTGGAGGAAAACATTTCTTTAAATGATTTTGGGATCTTTGAATCCATTCAGATTCTTACATGATTTAATGTCCCCCCCCCCCCCACACACACACACACACACACACCTACATGAAACTTACATGTCTTTCTGGACCTCGGCATCGTCAAAGCGACGTCCAATCAGTCTCTTGGTGGCATACAGTGTGTTTTGAGGGTTGGTGACGGACTGGCGTTTAGCAGGCATGCCCACCAGACGCTCTCCGTCTGCTGTGAAAGCGACAACCGAAGGAGTCGTTCTGGCACCCTCTGCATTCTCCAACACCTGAGAGGCCAAGAGAAAACCTTTAGTTGCTTCATGAAACTTCAGACTTATCGGAAAGCCTTACTTGACCAGTCAGTTTTGAAAATTATACAAATCCGTTTTCAAGCCAACGTTTATTAAAAATCTATTCCATTGACAAGGTTTATTCTCCTTCCAACAAACACTGACTAATATTATTCAATGTTATGCATGATGCACTGTTTCAACACAATTTATAAAAACGCCTCCTTTCATGGACCATAATGCTTCAAACAAAAATAGTCTCTTTAAATAAGCGTTTCCATCTTAATAATACACTAAAAAAGGCATGGTGTGCCTGGATGTTGCCACTTCTCAGATGTAAAGCTACATTTAAAGTGCAGAGATTCCCAACCACACTCAAGTCACGATAAGAAGGTCAAATCTCATTCAGAGAGAAGCTATCCAAAAACACGTTGAAAGTCTTACGATCTCTGCTGATGGAGTATACTGGCCAATAAACATTTAATGTTAAATTTTAACACAAACTGTTGAGGAAAAAAGCTCACATGTTGACATACTTTACCATCTGACAGACATGTGTTGCATTTGTTCATCCTCACCTTGGCCTGCTTCCCCTCCATGACAGCAACACACGAGTTTGTGGTTCCCAAGTCAATTCCAATGACTGAGCCCTTGATGGCCTCTGACCTACAGTGAAGAAATACACAACGATTAGGATTTGTTTAAGGAACAGTGCAACATTTAGGGGGAATGGAATATCAGATTTATATCTAATATTTAATCAGTTTCTAATTAATTTAAATTAAGAATCGTAATGTGTTTGTTAGCTTAGATTAGTCCTTTATATCTACATAGGTCGCGTGTCGTCTTCTTTCTCATTCTCTTGCCCTGCAATGTTTCTACAGCAGCCCATTTGGACACTGGCTATGGCTAGATCCATTGGTGTTTCATGTTCTCTGAATGCAAGGATGTGTTATGCAAACCAATATTAAATGGGCCCTGGTGCTAATTTATTAAATTAGCCCTGACATAACTTGTAATTTTATTAGTACTTTTTAAAGTTCCGATTTATCATCAGGCTAAAGCGTGCTTTTTCTGTGCTCTGTTGGGCTGAGCTCCAACTACAGACAGACAAAGCATGAGCAGAGAAGCTGCTGTGCAGAAGTGAACCAGATGAAGAGAAGATTACTCATGCAGATGGCAACATACACTATAGTTGCATTACAATACGAGTAAAAAGACAATACTTTATCAATAAATAAACAAGCAGACGCGTAAACGATAGTGAAACTATATTCAATCAGCTCAATACAGTCTCATCCACTGCTCCTATTTTACACAACCATAGAATGTACAATCAGTCAAAATGATGTTTTTTTGTAAATTTCTCTGCTGGCTGAAACAAAGCAGCCAAGCATGATTACTATATATGATAACTAAGCTCTGCATGCTAAGGTGTAAGGGCCTTTAATTACCAATATTGTATTATTATCAGCATGATCATTATAGAAGTTTAACCACAACGTCTAAACCATCAAGAGCAGTGATAAGACATCTTAGCTTTTGTGCTGGTACTCACGCATAGTCTCTTCTGGACAGAGTTCTGAAAGCATCTGGTTGGAAGCCACCCGTCCAACATGCCTGTGTGTACAGAAAATAAGTTACATGTACCATTGTTCTCTAATCTTTATTTAAAAACATAACAATAAGGATACTTTCCTTTGAAAACATTTTCCGAGTAGCCCAGTAGACTATGAAATATCAAAAAACTAATAACCAACATACATATTCCACAAACCATGACATCTGTACAAGGTCAAATATTGAAGGACAGCTGAAAAGCGTACGTCTATTCTATTCGCTCATGTAAACAACTGACTTCCTAAAATTATATTAAAAAGCAGTACAACCAATACATGAGCGGATCAATAAGTGATGAATTGAGGGAATCATAAAAAAAATGTGGGGACCTAATGATGGATACAAAGTATTATATTAATTCATCCACTTATATTCTACTTCTACAGTGGGACAATCATGATCCCCAACAGTTATAAAACGACATTGCTTTCATTCAGTTCAAATATGAGAACATTCTTAATTATATATTGTCATTTTATCTAAATTTCGTTTTAATTTTCTTAAACCGTACAATAAGACATGACATTTGACAGACATTGTCGAGCCTTTTTTTTTTTTTAAGTACAATGGAGCAGCTTCATTATATTATTTAATTATAATGTGTACAACATGTTTCACATATATCAAACTGGACAAATGATTGCTTAAATGTATATTGTTGTGCTTTTTGGGCTATCCCAGCACCACGCGTTACATTTCAAGCGCCGGCTGGCTTGATGGACGTTCCGCATATGACTGCTCATTTACAAGGACTCATGTTGGGGAGGGGACACGTCATTGAAGGTCACCTCTCAGAAAGAGTGAGCCACTTTAATTCTACACACATGCGTAATTAAAGCTAGAGCATAAGATACTTAATACAGTATCAAAAAACATGTATTGCGTGGTGAAAACCAGATAGCTAAACAGGTAAGACATCACCTTAGCTCCACACATCCGACATCAGCTTAGCTTACACTTCAAAAAAGGAATTAATGTATTGTAAGTGCCAATACATATACAGTGATAACGTTATTAAGCACCACACATACTTATATATATATATATATATATATATTATATACTAATTGAATAATACAACTCGCTTCTATTAAGCCACATGCAATGTACATAGTATCGTTAGTAACGTTAGCTTAAGTAAGCTGGCCTCCTGCTAACACTGTTAGCATGCTATGCTAGCCGAGGGCTGTCAAATGTTCCAACTATGGTCAATATTAGCGTAGCTAAATACGTACAATATATTACAAGATAATCTTTGGAACTCACCTTTTTAACTAAAGAGGACACATTTCTTGTACCGTTCCTGGTCGGGAGAGTCCTTGAAACGCATTTGGCGACACTCAACATTTTGACTACTCGGCTAACAGGCCAATTTAATCAAATATAACGTTCAAACAAACTCCCTGAGATGTTGAACTATTAACAGCTTAAATATGTATCTCCGGATGTATATCGGCTTCCAGGCGGCGTGTCCAGGCTGGTGCTAACAGTAAAGCGCAGGTCCGGCAGAACTACAACTGGAAAAGAACTGCGAATGATCTTCTAGAAGGAATTATCCAACACATGTTGCACCATACACCGCTGAAGGACCCCAACTTGGGTTTCTTATGAACTGCCTGTTTGTTTTTTAACAGATAAGAACACATTTTAGAGCTGTGAATTAAATAAAGGTGCGCATGTTTTTACAAATATGACACACATGACGTAGGAATGGTGTTTGAGATATAATATGAATAAATGACTGCTAATTTTGCGAATTTGTGATCGTGAGCAGTACAGGGCAGGTGACGTTTTAAATAGTGGGCATGTGAAGGTCATGATGTAACCGGAAAAGGGGTACGGCGATGTCACGTGTATTACATCAGGTATACTGAGTAAACCCAGTGGGCTAGAAGAGTGGTCACATAAATGGGGTTTTACATTTTCAGCAGATAAAACAAAAACAATATTCTTTACAAGAGACTAATTGTTAGTGCTGTAAAACTAAAACTATATAATCACGAATTGGAAAGAGTAAAACATTTAAAATGCCTGGGTTTGTTGTTCGACGAAAGAGTCACATGGGCTGTACATATTTTAAAAGTAGAGGATAAATGTAAGAAAGTGCTAAGTATAATGAGGTGTTTGCTTTGGATGGACAGCAGTACCGAAAACAAAAGAAATGAACATTGATAAATTAAACTTCAGTCCAACAGTGCCATTGCCAGCAATAGCACCGTGCTTACTCCCGGAGGCAACAGTAGACTTTGCATTACTAAAACACAAGAGCAGGGAGAGAGGAGGTACAGGTAATGGCCAGACAATTCAAGCATTTATTAACAAATACAACAGTTCGATATCTATACGCATCAAAGACTCTCAGGGACAAGGTAAGGAATAGTAGTCATAGTTCCAGAATTTAACATAACAATAGGGGAAATGATTACAGAGGGAGTTTCAGTGTACACAGGGGAAATGCTGGCAATGATGTTTGCACTTGATTGGGGATACAAGACCAGTGAGGGCAATCATCTGTTCGGACTCCAGTTCATAATTAGATAGCATACAGAACAGCCAGCAGTAGACCGGACATCCTCATTGAATTACAACAAACATATACAGAATTCAAATGATGGGTATGCACATGGTGTTTTTTATGGATTCCTGCTCATGTTGGTGTCATGTTGAAATCGCAGATAAAGTGGCATAAGAAGCAGCAAGAAATTGGAAGAGGATGGAAAAGGGCGATCTACCTGCTTCAACAAGCTCCTGGATGAAACTGGTGGCTCTGTGGGGATCACTTTCTTTGATTTCTCCAGTGCATTCAACACCATCCATGCTGAGTGAGAAGCTGCAGGTGGTGGGGGTCAATTCGTCCACCGACCACAGTATGGTGTTAGGGACTGTGGTCAATGATATTGGAGTCCCACAAGGAACTGTTCCGTCTCCCTTCCTGTTCACTCTGTATACCACTGACTTTCAGTACAACTCGGGCTCATTCCATCTGCAGAAGTTCTCATATGACTCTGCAGTGGTCGGGTGTATAGAGGATGGACGGGAAGTGGAGTACAGGGCACTAGTGGAGGACTTTGTGGAGTGGGCTGGCAGAAATCACCTGCTTCAGACTGTGGCCAAGACCAGAGAGATGGTGGTGGACTTCAGGAGGAAGACAGCGGCTTCACAATCGCTGCGATCTGATTATCCATATTGGATAACCCGGACCACCACCTACTGCAGGGACATTGTACATATATATGTACAACAGTTATAAAAACGACATTGCTTTCATTCAGTTCAAATATGAGAACATTCTTAATTATATATTGTAATTTTATCTAAATTTCGTTTTAATTTTCTTAAACCGTACAATAAGACATGACATTTGCATTTAAATTGTTATTGGATGGCCCTTCCAAAAAAAAAAAGATTCAACCAGCCACCACCACATCTATACATATATCTATCTTTACATCTATCTACACATCTACCGTACATATATCTAAACATTCTCATCTAAAGCATCGTGATCCTGATCCTCGTCCAGACCAGTTGGTGGCAGTAATGCGCCGTAACGTGAAAGATGGCAAAGAAGAAGAATGTTACATATTTATCTCGCGAGAGAAAACACTTTCCTGGACAACGAGGCATTTGTTTACTGTAATAAATATGCTGTAAGTATATTGACAATATCTACACGTCGATTAAATGGTGTGCCTTATTCACGTATTTTGACAAAGAGCGGTCCTTCAGCTTGTCATAGTGCCGCAGCCGCAGAGAAGGCTGTCGCTCGGATATGGCGCAGAGTGGGTCGTCGGTTAATATTTCTGGCTCTCTGACGAGCTCGACTCTTCCTCCGCCGAGGACCCGCATATTCAAAATCATCGTGATCGGGGACTCCGGTGTCGGGAAGACCTGCCTCACCTACCGATTCTGTGCTGGGAAGTTCCCCGAGAAGACCGAGGCCACGATCGGGGTGGACTTCAGGGAGAGGCTGGTCGACTTTGACTGCGAGAAGATCAAGGTGTGCTTCTTCGATCAACAGTCTGATTTGTGGGCCACGAGCAGGGCAAATAACAGCGTACCCCTCTTATAGACAACAAGGGGTAACATAATGTAGTATTGCCCTCCCAATAAGCATGGAGGCATGTAAGGTGAACATATTTGAAAAATAAGTCAAAACGGCAAGCTTGAGATGCTGAGGATTTTAGAAATTGTATTTGAATTGCTACATTTTTGTGTGGGGATTGGTGTTAAGTCGTAGTTAGTTTTTCTAGATGGTTCTTATTGTTAACACATCGCATGGAAAAAGATCCAAACCAACAATGTGTTTTAATAGTAATGGCAATTATTGTTTTCAATAATAAATAACAATTCAGTATACTCAACATATCCATTTATTAATGTATTAATCTGTTTTACAAAGTTAAAAAAGGAAGAGGATCTGTTCTATATGTCACACGATACCCTAAACCCAGGTATCATGATTGTAAAAGATGTATTGGTGCATCCCTTAATATAGGATTAAACTGCTTATCCATTTCCAAACTGTCCCCCCACAGATCCAGCTGTGGGACACTGCAGGTCAGGAACGCTTCAGGAAATCTATGGTGCAGCACTATTACCGCAACGTGCATGCCGTAGTCTTTGTCTATGATGTGACCAATGCTGCCAGCTTCCGCAGCCTCCCAGCATGGATTGAGGAGTGCAAGCAGCACGCGCTGGGCACCGAAGTACCTAGAATCCTAGTTGGAAACAAGTGTGACCTTCAAGACTCCGTTCAAGTGGGCACGGACGTGGCGCAACAGTTCGCTGACGCCCATTCCATGCCCCTGTTTGAGACATCTGCAAAGAATCCAAACAGCCAGGGAGATGGAAGCTATGGTGGAGGAAACAGTGACCATGTTGAGGCTATTTTTATGACGGTGGCCCACAAGCTGAAGTCTCAAAAGCCTTTGGTTTTGAGCCAGCCTCCCGAGGGATCAGTGGGTCCCATCAACCTGAGCAAGGGGAGGGATGATGGCGGAGATGGAGCCAGGAGCTGGGGCTGCAGCTGCTGAGGAAGACAACTTCAGCCTGAAGCTGCACAAGACGGAGGGGAGTGAAGGCAAGGAGTTAAGGAAAGTGTGGAGGTCTTGAAAAGAGGAATTGTTCTTGCAAAATGGCTTTACAATCAGAACAAACAGAGATATTTTCTCCATTAGAAGAGTATACTGTTTTCCCAATGTTATGCTTAACTTTCTAAATTACGTTGACTGGTTTTGAGTTAATATTTACAGTATGGACGCTGTTTTGGACTGCCAAAAGCTATCATTAGTCAATGATGAACTGAAATTAACAAGTGGCTAAATAAGAGATTTTAATTCAGTTTCAATTCACCTATTTTCATGTTTCTCATCAAAACACATTACATAATAAAAACCTGTTGAATGCATTGCCTTCCAAAAATATGCTCAACGTATTGCATGCTAACACCAGCAACTGCCAATCAAGGGAATATTCTCGATGAGTATTGCATCACCATCATGTTCACGCTAGCAGAGCATTCACATGTGGGACCCACTCTTCAAAACATTTAGGTTATATCAGTGGTCATAAACTCTAATTTCTCCAAGCCTTGATTATGCTTTACATAAAAAACATGCTTAGCAAGCTCACTGAAGTTATGTAGTCGATTGAGTAGTGGTAAAACAGATTTATACTACTGTAGAACAACATTGGGAAATGGCCAAATCACATCCGGAATACTTATTAAGACTGTGAAGGGAATACTCAATCATATTGCTTCCATTTCTAATTCCAGTTGGAAGCTTCTCACTGCTTGTCAGACACTGGTCACGGTTTTGTTCACCGCTTGCTCCAGCTGCTCTCAAGTGGTCAGGAACAAATACTTACCACTGATTCAAGACACCTACTTTTGATAGAAAGTACCTTTTTGTTAAGCTCAAGTTTGTTTCTGACGTTTCTTCCTTTTTTTCTAAATTCTGCAGTGGGTGGCTACCGCTTTTCCAGCCTCATGGAACAGGTTGTTTTCGCAGCACTTTCACCAACAAACTAAATATTCCATGAAGTTAGAACCATGATGAAATACGTTGGTGGCAGTATATTATATTCTACAGATTGAAATCAAATGTAAAATTGTCTCATTACCAGTCATTATTGTTTTTTGGATAAAAAACAAACATCTGTGATAATGGAAGAGCTTGCTTGTAATCTATGTCATCCGCCATCTTGCTACTAACGTTTACTTCTATTGTGCATTGTGCAATGCCCTCTGTTAAGGTAATGATTACAACGGTTGTGTTGATCCGATTGCCAGCACCAAGAATTCCTGAATCCTGAATGGAAGATAATTTGGTGGAAATCGTCTGTAAATGTTATGATTAAGGACGTGAATGGTATTTACTATTTTATCTTTGCTAGTTGTATGTTTCTATTTCCTTCTATGAAAGACAACCAAATAGCCAGATGTGTCAACGAGTAGAGATTTGACCTGTGTAGGCTAAATAGAACAGGAAAAGCACATATCTCCCACAGCCTATACGGCTTTGTAGTGTGCACCTCTACATGTACACCATTACTTATCCTGTATGTAAGCTTGTAAAACAACATTTAGCATGTGGCGGACACCATTGTATGATAAAAGCTGACAGCGATTAACCCTCGATATGCCATGATGTCGTTAACACCAGAGGTTGCATCTTTGCTTAGTGCTTTTATGTGTGCAGTGGCCACAGCTGGTCCTGTGGTTTCTCTGCTGATCATGCTGCACACAACTATATCAAACCAAATGGCCTCGACTCAGGACTCAGTGTTCAGATACACACAGATGAAATATTAAGAGACAGGCTGTGCTTGCTACATCTCTGAGGAAATTAGTTTGAGTCATTTCCTGCTGTCTCTGTTCTTAAAGTGTCGTGTCACACCAGGGCCGACTATAATGTTGTTTGCCTTTCCTTCACTGAAGCCATTAACGCATAATGCTAAACGTGTTGCTTATTACAAATGCCCAGAAAGAAAATCAAAATGTACAGAACGGTATCAATTCACAAATGAATGAAACTTCTAAGGATAAGTAGTTGCAATGGTTTTGTGATGCACTAAACTACCTTGAACATTTCAAAATGTTGTCATCTCTTGAAATTTCTGTTTATTTTAAATACAGAATATATTGGATTCATATATTGTGAACATAGCTAACTTGCACTTAGCATTCAATGAATTAGGCATTCAATTAATTTATAAACATGTATTCCACTCTGGCAAGGTTTAAATGATTTTGGATACAGAAAGCTTTGGTCAAGAAGAAACCAAAGCCCAAAGTGTTCGGACTAATCAAGAATACAAACAACTCGAATCACAATATTCACTCCATCCAAAGATTAAGAAAGGCAAAGCTATAAGGAAACATAATCCACCCCCTCCTCTCTGGAATGGAGAAAACAAATAACAAATCTGCACACATGATATCTATTGCTTCTGTACATCTGGGGAGATGGATCCTCCTCTGTTGCTATCCTAAATGTTTCTTCCTTTTCTTTTCCGGTGAAAGTTTTCTTTCAGTTTTTTTGAGTTTTCCTGATCTCATCTGAGGTCCTGGGACAGGGATGTCGTATGTGTTCAGATTGTAAAGCTTTCTGAAAATAAATTGAATTGAATTGAAAAAAACTAAAATAAGAATGTGTCAGACAAGTTTCTCTGTGGATGTGTGCCAGGTCATTCTGCTATCTCGAAGCAGTTTGGAGGGACCCTCCTCTTCCTCCTTGATGCCCTGGTCAGTGGGCTGAGCAGGACCGTTGAAAAGACTGTTTTCACCTCCTGCTGGATATAGGAAATCTGGATCACTCGACTGTTGGAGAACAACACTGCCAAACACAGCAGCAGCAACTAGGCGCAAGGATTAGTTTGGGAAATGGTGATGGTTGGTAAATGGACTTGCATTTATATAGCGCCTTTCTAGTCTTGCGACTACACAAAGCGCTGTATGTCAACATCCACTCATTCATACAGTCATACACTGGCAGCATCAGGATCTAAATTAATTATTGACATACACTCACACACCGATGGTCAGTATGTTGTGTTTAGAAACCTGGCCAATGACACTTAACCATCAGACTGGAGGAGCCGGGGATTGAACCACCACTGAGCTCTGGAGGAGTCTGGGATTGAACGGCGGATCTTCCAATCACAGCCAGCTACAGCTGACCCACGAAACATTAAAGACAACATTTAAAATGAGTTACCTTGCCATTTGCAAACCATCTCGGTGTCACCTGGATCACACTCAGGAACAAGGGTCTCCTGTAAAATATCAAAGAAAATAATATAATAACAAAACAATCACAGTTATGGAGATATAATGTATTTTCTACAAAGAGGAAAAAAGCCTTGCATTCAGTGTAATCAACAAGATTTTCTTTGTCAAGTGGAAGCAAAACATTAACAAAACATAAAAGAGGTTGCACAATTCTCACAGCATGTCCAGAATAAGAGCATCTTTGTGATTATGGTGTTCAAAGCATACGGTTCTCTTTTAATCATACAATGACTTTTTTTCTATCTGGCCGAACGCTAAAGTTGTGTTGCTTCCAAGAGCATATCATCAGCTAATCACTTCTTCTTTTGTTACATTGTTTCTATTTTAGAGATAATGGTGAGGTTTGGCAGCTCTGTCTTCTTAGATTTGGTGGTTTCCCTGAGATGATATCTGTTAAGCGTGATTTACTAACTAGCTATGCATCTCAATAAATGAACATTGTTTGTATAGAAAACATTTTATCTGAGATGATCACATTTAGCGTTTTACCATGATAACGTGTGCATATAATGAAAACGATTCAGCTGGAAATGGAGTTTATCCAACTCCTGGAGCTAGCATTAGCTCAATCAGCTAGCTAGCTACAGCTGATACAACCCCTGTGACAGAGGACGCTTTTTTCTACAGTTATTCTAAATAACCACTTGACAATTGCGTTTGAGCAGTGGAGAACAGACAGCAACAGTAACGTTCTGTTATACCAATCCGGTTCGGGCATCATAGCAGCCACAGCATGGAAGACTACGGCAGCCCACGTAGGCCACGAGAGAGGAGAGAGCCAGGCTGATGGTGCAGGTCAGCAGTATGGTGGCGTTGGCCCCCTTCACCATCCGATGAAGCACCAACGTCTGAGCAAATGACAAAGAATGTAGACATCCTTTTTCAAGTAGCCCAGTTGTAGATCTGACGATCTGTGAGTGTACACATATATCACATACAGTAACAGTCAAAAGTTTTGACACACCTGGTATGTTGATATTTTTTCATTCCTTTTAATGATGACTATTTTAGAGAAAGCAATAGTATAATTTACACACAAAGTGTATTTTTTACATTTGTAATAGTTCTGGCCACAAAAGATGAAGAATTACTTTAATAAACTGTATGTTTTGTCATAGTCCCCACAGTGTTACATGCCAGGGGAGAATACTGTAACATTCTATAACAACATTTAGTTGAGTGGACCCCAATAACATGTGTGCGAGCGTGCGTGTGTTACCACTTGAGGACTATCGTGGTGATGGAAGACCTCTTTATCCTCCTCCCCGTAGGTCAGTGTCAGACAGGAGTAACCTGATACAAACACTGCGGCCACACAGGAGAGTCCGGCTGCTACCACCATCACACTCACCTGCAGGGACAGGAAGACAACTTTGGCAAAAGAAAAGGAACTCTGTACATGATAGTAAGCAAGAGCGAATTTTCTGCAATTCTTTTTCTAACTAATTATTTTTTTTAATTTCTTATTATATTGTTTAAAGAATGTAATTCAATTAGAATATGTTAGGTTCAATTTACAAATATGCAGAGGAGTCGTGCCTTCCTCTATGTAAGTTCAAAGTCTTACTGCTGTAGGACACTATGATAATGCAGAGAAAATATCAAAGATGATGCAAAATGTATTTGTAACTTTTTTTTATTAAATTCACTTTATTTTTTAAAGCCTAAAATCACAATTTTAATTTTTACAATCTAACTTGTGTCTAAAAGTCCAGACAAATAACAAATACAACTAATAAAACTGTCTTTAAACTAGAAATGGCTCATTCGAAAATTACAAAAACAAAACAATTAATTTTTTCTCAGTAATATAAGCTTTTTAAAAATATAATTTGATTTTTCATTTCTGCCAATAGAGCCCTGTAATTGCCACACAATGTTCCTTGAAAAAAACGCTGAACAATCTCCGTAAAGAGTATGATTAAGTTCCGTATCAAGATAGTTAAGAGAAATTACTATTGTTGAATTGTTAAATTCTGGGTTAGAACTAACGTTCCTCCAAGCTTGGACTCCATGGTTGGTGTTAGGCTTAATTTGGGTTACCGTTTCCAACAATAGTATTTTGTGAATGTATGCCCTAAGAACAGAGGTAGGAGATCATAATCCTAAAACCAATTCTTGAAAATAAATTAGGAGTGCTATGATATTATTAACACAGTGTTTGTTCTCGCATATTTACTAAGTGTCTGTATCAATAGAATGCTTTCTACTTTTGTGAAAAACAAAAATAACTTTAATTACTGAGGAAATTATTCCAAAACGTGTTGGAGAACTCCACTTGCCTGGAGAAAAAGTCCTCATACAGGTTGAGGAAACATCACACTTACCAGTATGGAGTTTTTCCGTTGGGAGGCAAACAGCGCCAGTACACCTGGAGAGGCCATGACCTAAAAGGAAGTGAGAGAAATGACAAGCAGATTGTTATTACTACAACATACATGTGACAGGTAAGTCCCTTTATATTGCATCTCTTCCATGAGTTTCCCACCCAACCACATGCAATATTCAGGACATTTACTGTTGCCTTTCTCAATTATTAATTAATTGTGTGTGTGTGTGTGTGTGTGTGTGTGTGTGTGTGTGTGTGTGTGTGTGTGTGTGTGTGTATATAAAGAGAGAAGTGCCAGAGTTGAAATGCTGAAATACAGATCTTCGACATAAGAAATTATATTACTATTAATAATATAGACAATCATTATTTTTGTATACATGATTTACACCCAGAATTGGCTAAAGTAGCCTACGTTAACCCGTATGTTATTCGCCACAGAACACGGGCACTTCCGGTGGTCATAATGGTCAGTCCCGTTGTGCTCCAAGAGGCCGAATGGATCCACTGAATGGATACTGAAGACTTCTGATACAGGATCGACAGCTCACCAGTCCTCCCCACACCGGTGTCCTGGTGGTACTCAGCGGGGTGTCGATGCGGAAAACAGCGTCTATGAACCCACACACCACACAAAGACCCGCACAAGCCAGCTGGAGGATACCGAGGCCGAGCACGCTCTTCTGGTTGAAAATGAAATACCTGTATCGGTCCATCGCCGCTCTGCCGCTACCAATCTCTCCACGGTCAGGGGAGACGGTTTGAGCTCGAGGGGAGACTCGCTTTGATACTTGTCGGGCTTTGCGCCTGTTTCTGAAACACTTTCTCTCTCCAGCTGTGTGTAACTTCCGGGCCGCAGGTAGAGGTTTATCCATTAACTTGCTGACCGGCAGCAGATGGAAACGGGGTTAGAGCCCAGAGTTGAACTCTCAGGCAGTGATGCCCCGCCCCCTACTCCCGCTTTAGGATTTACAGATGTAAAACATTTAAATATAGTTTTGATAGTTATCATTTATGCATCTAAACCTATAATAGTTATTCCTTTGAACTGTTGAATGGGGAACATTACACTTGCCTGCTGAAAAATGTTAACTCCAGATACATGAACCTGGCAAAATACATAATACAGTTGCAGCAGATGTATGAACAAATATTTATGAAACTTAAAATGATCTTAACTGGATTTGAGCTTAGCTGCCTATCTTTCTGAATTTCATTCATAATACCCTCAGAGGTCTTAATCTTGATCCTCTCAAAATATAAAAGTGCCATTCTGTCTTCAGCAAAATGACACCATATACTATGTTTATTGGATAACTATTAGTAGCAGATATACACCAAAGAAATTGAATTTAGTTTTATTTTGTAGCATATGAACAGATTCATGACTGAAAAGTGGAACAAGCTTAGTGTCGGCTTTTGCTGCCATGGTTTTGCTGCCATCCATTATTTTCTACCAGAGTCCTTACATTACAAATAAGCCTGAAATACAGTTCTTAACCAATTGCAGATATTCTGAATGAATTTGTCTATGTGATATACTCTCATACATGGATCGGGTCCGCTGAATTAGTTCAAATGGGGTGTGAGCTACAGTTTGACAAAAGATAAATGTTATCCTAATAAAGTCTGTCAAACTTTACACCTTGATGGGAGCCCTAAGTAAACTGCAGGTGCTGCGTTAAAATAATTATAAATAAGTACAGAGAAAGTTGAGTGTCATTTTTATTTCCAGTAATATGTGATAAAGACAATACTGATAAAATCGGACAGATAATCACCTTCAGCCAGAGGCATGTCTCCTCTATCAATATTTGGTCTCTTGCAGAACTCTTCTCTTGCTTAGACCTCCAGGCTCCTATTCCTACCGAGTTGCTCAAGAAGTATTACATTTGAATACCATATAGTGCATGACAACTTCTCAAACGCATATGGTGTGGTTAGCTGCAGGTGATATTGAGTGCCATAATACTGCAGGAGTCTTGTAAGATAGTACAGTAGAGGGCTGATTTATTGTCAACAGTAATTCATCTGTATTTTCACAGCTTCGTGGGAGCTGTCGGTCTTTGCTGGAACTCTTTCAGCCCCTGTTTGTACCAATCAGGGGCCTCAGGGCCATTATTCCCAGGCGTCTCGTGATCATAACCATAAGCAACCGTTAGCTCTTCATCTTTCTGCACAGCCCTCAAGGTTCGGACACACTTGATGGGCCCAAAACGAGGGTGGACAAACCTAGACAAAACAAACACACAAAAACCATAATGACTTCACTTTGCTTTTAGAATGACACATAATGCTGGACAATAATTCACTATTACCATGAATCAACTTTTCTAATTATTTTGGAGCATATTGTGCCTTTAGAGATTTGACAGTAAAGAGAAAACAGGATTTATTACAGTTCAATATTTGTATTGCCACAGAAGACAATCCATTAATGTGTACCATAATCCCCAAATATTTCACATGTATTATTTTATTTGTAATGCCTAGAGTCTGTATTGTTCTTACTTCTACAAAACATGTACATGGTCAGTACTAGACCAGACAATTCGTGAGTTTTCAGACCTTTTGTCTAGTTTTTTTGGGGGGTGGGAATCGGGGGTGGGAATCAGGAGATGAGTTCCATTTAGTTGAGTTTCTGTAAATTGGCTTGAATTGGTTTGGTTTAATTACATCTAGTTAAATATAAATATGATTAAACTTATTTATTTGAGTTGATTGTATAATGCTAATATAGCTTTGAAAGACCTACCCAGCTTCAAAGGAACACTGTTGTTCCCTTTCATTGTCTTCTGTTTGAAGCGCCAGATGAATTATATATCAGTCATATCGTGATATAAACACTTTGGCTTTTATCTTTATGTTTTACAACTTGATTTTGCTGCTGAATCAAGTTGACATCCTGGATATATCCTTTAAATGCAAATTGTCAAACCTTCTGTCTGCTAGGTATCAATTATCAATTCACTTTCAAATCGAAAAATGGTAATTTTGTTTGGAAAATGCATGACTCTCTTCCCCTCCCTGCGCTAGACTTCTGACCGCTTGTACTCACGGGTCATATTTGCAATTAGGGATGAAGGAGTGGTTTGCCTTGTGACCAAGAGAGGCACAGTAGTGCTCCGTCTGATCCAATGGCTGAGGGACGTCAATCACTGTATCCTCGTCCAATGAGATTGTGTTCCCGTTCAGTGCCCAGTCTCTGCTGTCCACCTGAGAAGTCCATTTGTTTAATTAAAAAAAACAAAGACAAATAGTTTATTATAGTACAATTACTGCAAAAATAATTGGTTTCTAACCGATCCAATACTTTTAGCTAAATATTTCAAACGTGGAGTAATTATATACATTTCACAATCCATAAAAAAAAGTCAGTCACAGACACACCCCCACACCCACTATAACATGATGAACTAAATACTGTAACCTGCTCATGTATGCGAATACAATGAGGAAGCATCATCACAATATAAATATACATGCTATCACTTTCTGAATCTAATTTACATTAATAACAAACAGGCAATAACTAATCATAGGTATCACATATTATGTTTTGGTAGCTTGCTTGTTAGATCGTAAAATAACGTTAACTATAGAAGACAGTTTCCCTGCCTTATAATTATTTGTTCTTAACATAAAATATATTCAGAAAGTAAAAGCATGTTTATCGATAATGGAAATGTTATTGAAATTCTATACTTCATTTATATTGCAACGTGCGAACGTGCAGGCAGTTAAGAGTTTACCGTGGTGACGCCACCTCCTGCTTTCCCAGCAAGTCCTCAGCTCGGCCTTACTCTACAACATCTTAATATTGCATTAAGTTCATATATTGCTCAACTTACCCATTTAACTGCTTATTTATTACCATAAGCTATTTCAAATGTTATTACCTAAGCTAAAGATTTCGATCATGTATGCATTGTATTTTATGTTAATCATGTAGTCATTACTTTAAGCCATCTATCTTAACCACCGTTAACTTTTGCATTTACAATTTTACAAACTATTAAAATGTTTATGCTTCCCTGTTAACTACATTATTTAAATGTAATATGGAGGATTACAATTTTGTATTATAGACATTGTAGATACAGATATTCAAATCTGCCAATTCAATTTTCAAAATGAGTTCAGCTACTCCACAAGCCTAGCAGGTCTTTACACAAGCTCTACATATCATACCTCAGAGTGCGTGATGCGAACTCCATTATAAAAAGCCATCACAGTGTCAGTGCCAATGTCCATCTTGGCAAACAGGCCCTCTCCTGCTCCTCTGATCAGAGAGTCTGCCACAAACACCCTGACACAAGGATACAATATGAAGCACAGTTCTGATGTGCTGAGTGTCCACATTCCAATTCTGACGGTGAATTCAGGGAGAGAGATGTCCATTTTCAGATTTGCAGCATGTGCAGTATGAAGCTTACTTACCTTTGACTCTCATAAGGGTCAGGAAGCAAAGCGTGGGTGGTGATACAAGTGGATGTGGACTTGTCGTACGAGTACACAGGACCTTAAAAACAGAGGATGTCATGCTGGTGTCAAGATGTCTACCTACACTGTGATTCAAAGTTGAACAATATTAAGCAAGGGGTCTCATTTATAAAACAGTGAGTGAAATCCACACTTAATAATTGCTTATGTACAAATGAAGAAATGGTCGTACAACACAATATATTCTGATTCATGAAACCTTGCGTACACTTTAATTTCCTTTTATAAATCTCAAATCAACCTATAAATGTGCACAGCTGGTTCTTCTACATGCCCACAGGCGCTGCAGGAACTGCAGCCATTTAAATCACAAAACGTTCTGAAAAGCAATATTGTACTTGTTGTTATATGCACAGTAAGAGAAGATTATTGAAAACTAAACGCAGTGTTATGCAGTTCTTTAACACTACTTAACGGTCCTTGAATATTGATATACTTAGCCGCTCCACATCTGACCACAAGTGTCGGGAGTTCAGCCCTCTCTTCTTTGATAATATTTGACAACCAAAATGTGTCAAGTGTACCGTTTATACTGGGCCAAATATCCCTTTAAAATAAATGAACAGTTTGTAATATTTAGGTGGCTGTATTGGCAGAAATGGAATATAGTATTCAGAACTATGTTTTTGTGGATGTATAATGAATTAAAACCAAGAATCGTTATGTTTTCGTTAGCTTTGACAAATTATTCATTTTCTTTATAATAAAATGTATTATAAAGAAATTGGAATCCTGTTCTGAATTGATTTGTTTAAAAACATTATTTAGTCATTAATAAACTGAACCCAGTATTGATAAGTAGTTCCTAATAAAATGCTGAAGATAACTCCCTAGCTCGAGGCCACCGTAGTTCTCAGACATGCTTGGAAAGGGAGGGGCGAGCAGAGGGGTATTGAATTGGTTGCAATCTGCAGAACACCACTAAATCTTACACACTGGGCCTTTAATATCTCAAGACCATTCACGGCAAACCGTAATATTGCATCTATATGATGAAGTACATTGATATTTTTAAGGAATTTAAAAATAGATAAACATATATTTGCTTGTTTTACATTTCATAAAAGTTCTTATCTCTTACACCTCAATATCATAACATGAAATAACAAGCCTACACATTATTTGTACCCATTTCTAGAAAGAAGATTTGCATCTCGACAAACAAATGTGGACAATTTCAGGAGAGGACTCTGAATGGATCCATTAAGTCCTTACTGTTTGGTGTGATTTCGAAGCGCGGCCTTCCACTTTCGTTGGTGATCAGGGTGGCAAGGCGAGCCTTAATTATGTCTCCATCAACAAAGCTCCCGCAGAAAGCCGTGTGTCCGTCAGGGTAGATGTATCCTATAGATTCACCAGTCATCTCCCCATCCACATTCACCTCCCCAAACACACAGCCTCCATCCTAGACGCACCACAGTACACACCAACATGCATAATACAGACAGTTAACAAAGACCACTCATTTACTTTACTTCAACTATATCATATTCCTGCCTAACAAGGCTTTTGAGGACATTCATTGCCATATAAATAAGGTATTCATCTTCAGAAGGGCTTGAAGTCATGTGAGAGTGAATTCTCCATATAGGTACTGTGTTGCAGTGAGCACAGCGCTGACTCACAGGGTAGTAGATCCAGCATTCCCCACAGCGGTTGTTGTCTTTGTATTGGCCCTTAAAGACCAGCCGGCCCTCTGCATCGCACTCCTGAGCTGGTCCATTGAGCTCTCCATCCAAATATGTCCCATGGAGGACTGCTCCATCTTCGTATGTATACAGGCCCTGGCCCTGCAGACCATCCTCTACATAGAAACCTTCCAGTGTACTATGCATAGACAGAAGGAAAGAAGAATTACATTTACTAAAGTCAATCACCTTAAGACAAGTAGGGTCAACATGGAATTATTAATATACATGTAAACACACACAGTGCGGATAATATGTTAGTCTATAAACTAACCTTTCTAAGTAATACAATATTACACATATCGCTGAATGTATACTATTACAACGAAATACATACAACAAAGTATTAGGGCCATTGTTGAGATTTGTTTGAGTATATACAGGACTGTCTCAGTAAATTAGAATATTGTGATGAAGTTCTTTATTTTCTGTAATGCAATTAAAAAAAAAAAAAATGTCATGCATTCTGGATTCATTACAAATCAACTGAAATATTGCAAGGCTTTTATTAATATTGCTGATTATGGCTTACAGCTTAAGAAAACTCAAACTCTAAATATTAGAATATCATGAAAAAGTATACTAGTAGGGTATTCAACTAATCACTTGAATCGTCTAATTTACTCGAAACACCTGCAAGGGTTTCCTGAGCCTTGGAAAACACCGGACAGTTGCAGAGTGGTCCAAAGTCCTCTTTTCAGACGAAAGCAAGTGTTGTATTTCATTTGGAAGTCAAGGCGCCAGAGTCTGGAGAAAGGCTGGAGAGGAGCAAAATCCAAGTTGCTTGAAATCCAGTGTGAAGTTCCCACAGTCAGTGATGGTTTGGGGAGCCATGTCAGCTGCTGGTGTTGGTCCACTGTGTTTCATCAAGTCCAGAGTAAATGCAGCTGTGTACCAAGAGATTATAGAGCACTATATGCTTCCGTCTGCTGAAAAGCTCTATGGAGATGAGGATTTCATTTTCCAGCATGATCTGGCACCTGCCCACAGTGCCAGAACCACCAGTAACTGGTGTACTGACCATGGCATTACTGTCCTCGATTGGCCTACCAATTCCCCTGACCTGAACCCCATAGAGAATTTGTGGGGTATTGTGAAGAGGAAGCTGAAAGACACCAGACCCAACAATGCAAATGAGCTAAAGGCCGCTATTGAAGCATCCTGGGCATCCATAACACCTCAGCAATGCCACAGGCTGATTGCCTCCATGCCACGCCGCATTGATGCAGTAATCCATGCAAAAGGATTCCCAACCAAGTACTGGGTGAATTAATGGACATTTTCAAATGTTTGATTTTGTTTTGCTGTTATAAATCTTTTTTTTTATTTGGTCTGAGGAAATATTCTAATATTTAGAGATAGGATATTTGAGTTTTCTTAAGCTGTAAGCCATAATCAGCAATATCAAAAGAATAAAAGGCTTACAATATTTCAGTTGATTTGTAATGAATCCAAAATGCATGACATTTTAGTTTTTTAAATTGCATTACAGAAAATAAAGAACTTTATCACAATATTCTAATTTTCTGAGACAGTCCTGTAGTTTATTAGATCACAAAATGTTTTGATAATGAGAACATTTTGAGAAAAAGAGGTGTTACTATTAAAACAAGTTGCAATTATTTAAGATTAATAAAAGTGGAAAAATTCACAAAGAGTTAAAAAGATTAACCAGGATAATCCAAGTTTCAAAAAGTATTATTGATAGGATGCCATTTTCAGAATAAAGTCGGAAAATTATGAGAAAACAGCTGCTTCAAGAACATCACATGCCAATGTACAGTACAGTCACTAATGGTCTCTGTCATGTGACCAGCAAACAGCTGTGTTATGTGCTGGCAGACTTCTGTTACTTCTGGTTTCCCTTATCTGGCAAGACGCTCGACTGATCCACTGCATCCATTGAAAAGCAAGTTCATATTGTTAACTTTCTAACATCCAATGAATTCCGATGCACAGGAACTTTTGCATAAAAAGCCGACAAACACATACAATCTTACAGACTGCTCTCATTTCTTTACTGAAAAGTAGTATCATAATCAACTTTTTTTTTTAAACATTGTGGATCTTATCTTTAGAGTACCTTCCATCAAAGAAGAAGAACTTTCCCTTGCCATTCTTCTCTCCGTGTTTGAAGTGTCCTTCAAAACGATCACTGGATGAATAGGTTACTGTGCAGAACCCGTGGAGCTGATCATCTTCATCCACTGGACCTAAACACACACATGCACACACACACACAAACACACACATCTCAGTAACCCAAACTCTATTTCTT
The DNA here is from genome assembly GCA_036178185.1 of Liparis tanakae. Classification (NCBI taxonomy): domain Eukaryota; kingdom Metazoa; phylum Chordata; class Actinopteri; order Perciformes; family Liparidae; genus Liparis; species Liparis tanakae. The sequence continues at coordinate 16,534,693 of CM070095.1, read as the reverse complement.
GAAGAAACTGAACAGAATGTGTTATTTAGTAGCTGGTTCGAAAGTATGACACAGTCAAGGACCAGTCAAGGGCTCTAATGCTGTATGCCTAGTTGAAGGATCTAGCCAGGAGGCCCCATGACGGTCATGTTGCAAGATCAGCTCAACTCAAGTTGAAGTCGCTGCATCTAATAATTAAATTCCGAAAGGTATCAGAGAAAGTATGTTGGGCATTGTGAATTTACTTTGGACGGAAATAAACTAACTATCAAGTAAAGCATGCACATGTTTTATAAGAGGTGCTTGGATGCCCTCATAATTAGTGTCTCAGTCATATTGTAAGTCAGACTAAACCTTAAGTAATCAGAGATTCATTAAAAAACTCTCCATTGTTGCATTCTTTCATTTAGGTTCATCCCCAATATAGTGAGTGCTACATATAAAAAAAAATGACATTATAGGACTAGGTGGTGCACATCGCAAATACCACCTGACATATGCATGTCTAATATTGATTATTTTAGCTCTGGTTTAACTCTGGATATGAGGGCATTTCCAGTCCAGTGAATGTTCAAAACGAGGTCCATCTTTACTTCGAGAGCAGCTTTGATCTTTTCAATTTGTCAGGAATAGTATTGTTAAAAATAAAAAAGGTAAACAAGGAGCCATATACTCTCAAGCGTCCCTCATCTTAGCATTTCTAAAAATATTTTTTAGAACCCTCTGACTTGTCATGCCAATTAGACATGAAGAGAGTAACGTCATGGGCTTCATGCATTGGATACATAATAGAAACAAACCCAAATAATAGCAGTGTTTAAGCTCTTTGTTTTAGAGCTGGATTTAGAGTGTCAGTTTAGGCAGGAATGACTTTTGTTAATCAATAGTTGTCTTTTATAAAAAAACTATTGATTATATTGGTGGTCACAGGATTACCCAACGTACTAGTTGACCCTAACGATTCATAAAAACTAACAACAAAGAGAGCAAACGTTTGACCATGTTTGCACCTGTGTCCGGTTTTTCGTGGAGGTGACATAACGCTCGTTTCAATCATTCACTTCTTCCAACTCAACAGCTCAGGTAAGCTACACGCTACAGAGTATCCAAAGCACACGTCTTCAATGGTAAGAACCACCATAACCCGGGCCAAGGGAACCGGCAGCGGGATTCTGATATTACCCAGGCCGCCCTCAAAGCCCGTCAAATGGGGTTCCTGTATAAATAAAGTCCCCGGCGCTGGGAAGTTAACCGCGGGCCCAGCGTCAGACTGACTCGTGGAGAATTACGGAAAACTCCGAAACTCAAATCAGCCGAGAAACACCGTGCAAAGGCTACGGTGTCGTCTAACGAGGTATACAAAAGAATATGTTGCTTACCTTCAACAACCTCTTCTATATTTTCATCCTCGCTGTCCATGCCGCAGGAAGCTGCTGAGACCCACCACGCCACTGTAAGGACTGCTTCTCATGCCCCCCATGTGGCTAATTTTGGACATGACGGGACAACAGGTCCCTCTTTCAGTCAGAAGTTCTCCTCTTCATCCTCAAAGTGTCTCTGAAGACGGAAACACTCCGATCAAACGCACATCATGCTGTATTGTTAAATTTGAAATCAGTCAAATGAGACATGATTCATCTTGCAGGTTTATCTGGTTTGAGAGCAAACTAGAGTTAACCACGTGGTGTCTCCTCATTTTGTGTGGAGACGGGAGAGATTGATATTAGTCTGGTAAATGTAAAACTTTCTCTGAGGACTCATGAGAATAAAGAGATGTGATAGTCCAACAATCACAAGGGGGATGTGTTCCTTCTAGAATCTAGATGGAAAATAAGCTACACAGTGGACAGTTTGGTGACTGCATATTTCTTGTCTTGCTTAAAGCGGCACTATGTAACCTTTCCTGTGTAGCGCCCCCTTCAGGTATTTAACGTCTGGTCTCGAGCCATATATGGCTCTTCCGGCTCGTCTGCTCCCAGCTGATCGCGACCGGGCTGCCGCTGAGCGCAACTCGCTGCCGCTGATCAGCCGCGGCCCGGTGTTCAACACAGCAGCATGTCACTCCGTCTCTACGAGTCGTGTAGCGGAGCAAATAAAAAGTCACCTGCGAGCGTGGACTGACACTATATGACGTTGCGTAAAGCTGCCAGACAGCAAGTTGAACTACTTCCGCCGGAAGTACCGGGTCGGTCCCCAACATCTTACATTCAGCAGTATTCAGCCCACAGACCCCCGATGGCAGTGGCGGAGGCGCAAATCAACATATTAAAAGTCATTGTAGCGGCACAATTTTTTTCAAGCTGTTATTTTAAGGTGGAAAAGTTACATAATGGGGCTTTAATGTCTTATTTCATTAGTATTGACAATTTTATAAATCCTCATAAATCCACAATTTTCAACAATATACATAGTCCACAGTGAAAAACAGACACAAAACAGTTTAAAGAATAAGAATAACAACCCTTATTTCATGACATTACACACAATAAAATATATAAATATATATGTACAAAGGTACATTATCACATACATAACATTCTTCCAATTATTTATTTTTAATTTTATTATGAGTCTTTATTTTTTCACGTTTTAAGATTTCATTAATTTCTCTATATTTCCATATTTTCACTACTTATTTTCAGTTTAGTTTCAGTCACAGTTTACTATAACAACCCTAATCTGAACAGAAATCGTAGGGTTGTTTGGGAGTTTCTCCTGAGCCGTTGTGATCGTCTGGGACAGGAATGTCTATATGTATAGATTGTAAAACACTCCGAGACAGATTTGTAATTTGCAAAAAATGGGTTATACAAATAAACTGAATTGAATTGAATTAAAGCATGACATGAAATCATTTGTATAATCAATATCAATCCTGCTGGCAATGTTTCATCACAATACACGTGTAAAACTGTTAGTTCCAAACAAAATGTGACCTTGAATCAAAGACAGTTTGTCCAAACATTACCACACCTGCTGGTTATTTTTAATAAAGCTGTTAAAAAATGCCCTCAAATGCCAAGAAATATGAATGCATTGCATCATGATCAAACAAGCGTGTGATTGGTTCAACTGAAACTAACTAAAATGGCTTTGCTCCTCTGTGTTAAAATTGCTGCTTGCGGCTTTATTTTACTATTATATTATATAGGACTATTAATATTATATTCGCAAACATATCTTGCAAATGGGTCTCCATGCTGTGTAGCTATTTAAGATTCATGCACCAAAGATTCTGTCAAATTGAGCTTTCAGAATAAAGCTTTCAAATGTCTGTTGTAATATATAATACAATTTCTTTGATTTACACCTCTGGCCAATCTGTTAAACAGTATATGGTGGAGAGGACATAGTGGTTTCACTTTTTCAAGCTTGGCAGCGGACACACCACATCCACTGCCAGCCTTTCCGTTTCTTCAATGAAAACTTTTGTTGTGGAGCTTGGGAACAACCGGTGGGTCTTATAGGTGTCGCAGCAACGGAAAAAGTCCTCAACGTCCCTCATGCACTAATCTCAGTAAATGACATATTAATTAAAGGGCAAGTTGGGGTTGGCTTGTGCAAGCACCTTCTGTAGCAGCTGAAACTAGGCACAGCAGTGGAAGCAGAACCCGATACAAACTTCCTGTAGTTCAAAGCTAGGCCTACCAAAACTCTTCAGCTGCTTCTGGTCGGTGGGGGTGGGTCAGTCTGTAACTGCCTGCACTTTCTCTTGCATGATGCCAATGTATTCACCACACACCCAGTGCACCAAAAGTGCTACATCTCTCTGCATAAAGAGGCAATTCTTAAGGTCAGCTGCCCGGACCTTTTAAGCACCAACAAAGGAAAATAAATATATTGTTTTAACAAATATTTAAATGCATGTTTTTAATATAATATGACATGACAGAATATAAGTATTTGATGAGTAACTTTCCACAATGTGAGGCTAATTGTGTGCTTTCTGGTTTGTGGGTTACCTGAGAATTACTGGACTCTGTCTCTTCCAGAGTTTCATTGGAATACTGCATGCATGGAATACCACACAAGTAGTTTCACACCCATCTCTGAAGATTTCATCTGAGTCACCTACTTCCATACTTCAATTAGGTCTATGAAATTAAATAGGATTTATCACAGGATAGTCATCTGTTTGCAACTCTAATGTTGTTGATCACATATACTATCCTATATTACTCTCCTGCACAGTACGTTTTATAACAACAAAAAAGACGGTTAATTCATCAAAAAATACAATGTGTATTTTTATTCATTTCATGAGCTTCATTTTGTGTAATTTTCACCTATATTAAACACACAGGGGTGTTTTATATTGATTGTAATACTGTATGTAAACTATACATTCATAGATACGTTCTATATAATGTAGACAACGCTACTAACTATTTGGATGATGGCAATATATTCTCTCCTTGACCTTCCTAGCTGAATGTGATTGACAGCAGCGTGTTGCTTTCTTTTCCTGCTGGTATTATTCCGCTCCCTGGAGGCTATTTGCAGTACTGGACTGACCCACTGCGTCACTGTGGAAGCAGAGCACTTCCGCTTCCCCCCTGTGAGCGCTCTTGCTGTGGTTTACATTTTTATTTCTTGAAATATATTTTATATTCATCAAGTGTGCATTATGCTAATCCGTAAACAAGTGGCGGATTAAAATACGCCATGAGCAGAGCTTTGTTGTGGGTTCCCTCATACCAAGTAAATATGTATTTCTTCCGATAAAAGCTTTTTTGTGCTCGTTCCTGCTACTCAACTCTGAATAACTATTAAAACCGGTGTAAACAATACATACAACTCTATTTGTCGTGGTTGTCTTCTTTGTCACCATCTTTTAATAAACAAATACATGTCCAGACTTCTATCCAGGGGATGTAGCTCAGTGGTAGAGCGCATGCTTTGCATGTATGAGGCCCCGGGTTCAATCCCCGGCATCTCCACGGTTTCTTTTAATTGTATTTATGTTATGCTCTTTTAGGCCGCATGCCGATAATGGATGCAATAGTTCAACAAAAAAACACCCGGGAACAACCATACATCGTCTACATTCTGCTAATGATAGCAGTCAATCTAAGAAACGAGATGTCTTTATGGTTTCAGCCAATCGGTAACACAGGGGCACAGCCTGGATAACCAGTAGGCTACTATAGGACTGCGCGGAGCAGACTGTCAAACTGTCAGCAGTAAAGTGAGAGGTTTTCTAAAGCTCTGGTGCAAGGAAACATTACCACTTTTGTCCACAGGGATAATCGAAATCAACACAAAGTCAAAGTTACCTGATAGCATCAATCGGTCAAAATACTTGGTTTAATGGTTAAATATATAACACATAAATAATATTGTGATTTGAACTGTAGTTAGCCTATAAATATACAACAAAAACAGCAAATCTGTATAATAATGGAAATAGAAAATTAACAGAATTATTATAGCAAATATATTAGGGAAACAGTGTAAGGACAGTTCTAAAACAAGTGCATGACATTGACTTTCTGAAAGAGTGATCTGATCCTTCTGTTACGAGTTAAAGAGTTGGATAAGAGACATATATATGTTCCTATAATGTAAATGTTTCAAGGTTAACGGACAAGGAAAAATAAGTGTTTCATTGTTTCCCTTAAATAACATCAAAATACTTCTGGGAATGGCATCCACTACATTCACAAATTCCTTTGTGGTGACAAAGATATTATAAATAGAGACAGAGCTATTACAAACCACTGTTAGTCATACTATGCAGATGTGTATAGTATAGATGTGTACCCTATATGAGAAGTTACTCAGAAGTTAACAGACACCATGCAGACAAAACAGGAACTTTCTGTTGCTATGGACAACAGCAAGAGGAACCCCACACAGCCTCAGACACAAAGCTCCATTCACATATTAACCATGACCCCCACCCACCCAGCATCCATCACCCATTACCAACAAGTAACCTTTGACCTGTCCCAGCAGCAGCATTTATAAGGGAGTAGCCTGTTGTCATGGTAAACATTTTATCTCCATTTACCCCAGAAACTTTGATTTTATGTTTTCACGTGAAACTATTTTATTTAAAAGAAGCATATAGATGGTTTGTGATAGATAATGCATCTGCTTTCATGTCATCATCTATTCTATACGATAGATCCATGAGGTCCATGAAGTTTTCTTGCGTTCACATACGTTACTCACCAAAAACATAGTATGTGTCACGGTCTGGGTTTCTGAGTATTGTTTCTTGTTTTATTTTGAAGTCCTTGTCTTTCATGTCCTCTGTTTCCCCTCACTTCCTGTCTCTGTGATTGTTTGCCCTGTCCCTGATTGTTTCCTCCTGTGTCTAATGACCTGCACCTTCCCTTAAACCCTGTTTGTCTCCCGCCTTGGTTGGTTTGTACTCTTTGCGATTCCTCTGTTTTTACCGAAGGAAAAAAGTTTATTTTTGCAACGTTTTTGGCATTTGGGTGCTCTCTCTTTCTGGCTAGAACAGTCATGACAGTATGTGTTGTATCCTTGGTGTTTTTGTCATGTAACTTGGGTATTTCAGTCATTTTGTGTTATCTTCTTGCTAAGGATACATTTCTTCATTAAAAGAATGTAAGAAAGAGAATGTCGTTTTACTTAAAAAAAGAAAGAGGTCCTAACAGTGAGACCAATGGCTAAACACAAAGAAACACCAGAAAAAAAAGGAAACAGAGTGAAAAATCTGTTTGCCTTCATTTTAGATTGTAATCCTTGCGTTAAGAGGATTGTGTGTAACATGTTAATGCCATCATGAGAGATGATAGACTACACATGAACATACAGATGTTCAGAGGGAGACACGCACGCACACAATCTAAACCCATCTTTGCTGTGTGACACTCACTAATCCTCTCTGGGTCAAAACGCAGGATTCTAGACTCTCTTGCAGAGAGACAGAGAGTTTGATTTGTTGTCAAATCAAAGCACTTATTTTCATACTTTTAAAATATTATTTTGGATATGGAGCTGATGACAGAAAAGAGTTAGCAAACTGAGGCAGAATCTTCTGAAGTTAAAAATAAGAGACGGCTTTTGTAAATGTGCAAACTTACATTTGTCTCGGCAGTGGGCGGGGTAGAGGTTGGGGAGTGGGGGCTTAGGAGCTTCGAGAGATGGAGCAAAGGGAAGAGAAAGGACCCATCTGTTCCTATAGTGGCAGATGAAGAGAGAGAGGGAGAAGGAGGACGGATGCAGAGGAGAAGGAAGGTAGGCATTGTCTCAATAAATTACATGGGAGGTCTATTTGCTGGACACGATTTTGAGTTTTAATATTCTAAGTGAGTTTATCTGATGCATGTGTTGTTTTTGCATTAGATGTTGAAAGCCAGTGGCAGATGATGACGATTTTGTCACAGGGTAATTTGAATTATTAGTACATATATACCTCTATGTACCTATTTATTCTCAATTATGTGTACTGTAGGTTCTTATATAGCTTTTAGAATTAATTTTTTTTTTTTTTGTAAAGCGTCTTTGAGTACTATGAAAAGCGCTGTAGAAATTGTATGTATTTATTATTATTATTATTATTATTATTATTATTATTATTATTATTAGGGAAAACAAGAGGTGTATATGTTTTAGAATTGGTGCTGGTAAGTATCCAGAATTTTTAAAAATAATATGATTTTCTTTTAAACTTAATCTTTAAGCGCAAAGAATCAAATGAGATATGCTGATTTTAATATATATATATATATATATATATATATATATATATATATATATATATATATATATATATATATATATATATGCACTGTTTTGTTTCTAAGTCAAAAACATTTCCGACACATTGACTTAAAGTGTTCTGAATATTATAAAAGTATACTCGGGGAAAGCTGAATATTGCACATATTGTATAGGTAGGAAATTGTAATGCATGCTGTATTCTTCATTTGGATCTCCATTTACTTTCAAAGAGAGATGAAATCCAAATTAGCAATTGATGAAACAATATGACCTCCATTTGGGATTTATTAGTTTCCTGGGCCTACTTGATGGTTGTTCCGAAAAGACGAAAAATATGTGTATATTCTGAAAAATAATTAATAATACCTTCAATTTAAGAGTGACTATCTCTTGATTTTTAACAGTCTGTGTACTCCTTTCGACTCTTGCCCTCTCTCTTTGCTACTTTAATTTAATTGCTACTTTAACACTCTCCTCCTTCTCCTTTCACCCCTCCCTTTCATCCTTTTTTTGCTGTGCCCCATGCTTTAACTGAACTGGTATACCCTCTAACTTAATTAAATGAAGCATCTGACTGACACAGATACACACACTCAAATCCATCAGTGTCCTCACAGCGGTGCCCTCCCTTCCAGTCAGTGGTGCCCTCCCTTTGATGTTTTAAGGTAATTTCAATCCATCTTCTGATTGCATCTGGTATATTACCTCCCCGCTGGGAATACAGTATGGATGTTTCCCGTCAACGTCATTCGCTGACTGCTTTAACTCATTCAGGCTATGGTGTCACTGAATGTCAAGGCTGACTTTGCTGTGGGAGAATAGAGAGCTGTTCAGAACTAAAAGTTAAAGATGCTACATTCAAAATATTAGGCATTAATGTAGCAGCAAAAAACGTGTTAGGCATTAATGTTGCAGCAAAAAAACATATATATATATATATATATATATATATATGTATACTGTATATATGTATACATATACATATATAGAGAGAGGGTGAGAGAGAGAGAGAGAGAAAGAGAGAGACTATGGTTAGCAGGTCCGTCTTTCAATCAGGGGGTTGGAGGTTCAATTCCCGCCCTAGTCGATGTGTCCTTGAGCAAGACACTTAACCCTGAATTGTTCCCTGTAGCTGCGTCTTCAGTGTATGAATGCAACAGGATTGTAAGTCGCTTTGGATAAAAGCGTCAGCTAAATGACATGTAATGTAAAGAGAGCGAGAGATACAGTATAGGGGATGTCCCCCTGAGCCGAGAAGGAAGTCACCCTCTTTGTTTCTGTGTTCCCTCTCCCCAGCCAGATGTGCAGCTCCCCTTCAGTTCAGTTTATTTTGTATAGTCCTATGGTGGATAAACTTCAGGTAAAACAGCTGGGCACAGAGGAACCAGAACTCACAAGAAGACAACAGACTTGCTGAAAGGGACACAGGAAGCTTATGTAGAGCCAGTGCTCCCGGAGGTTTTGGAAGCTTCTGTAGAGACCGGGAAGGTTTGGCTAGCTGCATGCTGTCTTGCGAATGCTGTATTGTGCTTTATAAAACAACAGGGACAGATCCAGCATGGACAGTTACGTAAGTAAGGGACATGAAGCACTTGTCGTAAAAATTAAGAAAACATGAGAAAACTAGAGGGCACTCGGTAGAGGGCATACCTACGCATATCACAAGATTGAGCATTGAATTATGAAAATGTTGACATTGGTTGCATGCCAATTGGATATAAATTGACCGTGCTATGGTAAAAAGAAGATGTTGACCTTTTCATGACCTTGATATTGACCTTTGACCCGATCGATCCCAAAATCTAATCAAATGGTCCCTGGATAACAATCATCCCACCAAATTGCATGCGATTCGGTTTAATACTTTTTTACTTATGCGAATAACACTCATGCAAGCACACACGCACGCATACAAATACGCATAATATATATTATACACTATTTATATTTTATTATAATATAGTTATAATATTTATATTTATATTATATGGTATTTATATATCATACTGAATATTATTAAATGAGATATATATGTTTTAATGTACTGAATTTTATGGATAAGATCTCCTTATTATGCCAGTGTTGTATGATAGTACACTCATCATATGTTTGCGTTGCTACGTCCCTATGCCGCTAGAGGGAGCTCTAACTCCTGGCCTGACAGCCCTCAGTCTCCGAGAACAGCAAACTGCTCAGAGTGCACCAGCTCAGATTGGATTATGAGAACATAGGCTATAATTCGATTTTATTTGTGTTGAATTACAATGCTTCTGCGGCTGTTCTGCATCTGGGGTTTTAGACAAAGCTGTAGAAATGTAATCTTAAGTCATAAACAGACTAGGGCAAGAGTTTGAGAACAGGTTTTGTGACTTTGATTAACTTGAGCCATGTGTGTCATTTGTTTGAAATCCTTTCTTGCAAATGGACATGAGCAACTGAGTGCTGCATGGGTTCAACTTGGATGCTGGAGAGGTGGATATGAAAATTGCAACGTTTCAAAATGACCTCCACCTCAAAACCCATCAGTCTGCACCAAACCAGTGGTGCCTTGTGAACAAAGAGTTGCCTGCCTTTTTGGCTCAACCTATCTCTGTGATCCAGCCTTTTCCCACTCAATCTTCACCAAGAACAAACACAGAACACGCCTTACTGATGCACATCTACTTGCAGTGTCAAATTATAATCCAGAGTACAGTACATTGGTGAACAGTATTCAATGCCAGGCTTCCCACTAACAGACATTTAAAAAAAGATACGATAGGTTTTCATTGAAGACAGCATGACAACAATAACACCAAAAATTCGAAAATATTGTGTTCAAAAAGTGTAACAGGTGTTTTGATTTATTTAAAATGCTATAGATTTGGTGATTAGTACTAATGTAATATCTTTCATTAAAAAATTTCAAAGATTCATAATTGATAGTTTTTACAGATAGAGTACATGATTTGGTAGATGTTACAAAGGAAGTGTTTAGATATGACAGTTAATGATTTCCCCAAAAACGTTAGAAGTGATAAATTGTTAATAATTATTGGGAGGAATAATTACCATGAATATATGATGATTTTTTTATTATTAAAAGGTAAATTGTGCAACTTTGTTATTCAGGAAGTTTGTATCAAACAAGTAGCTCTTTGAACTACTTTGTACACTTGAAGTAGCTCTGTTTCAAAAAGGTTGGTGACCCCTGGTCTAGAGCAACAGACATGTTCTGTCCCTGAAGGCCACCCATGTGCCGGGAATGCTGAACTGATCTGAACCAGATTTCTGTCCAGGGGAACCCCCTTTATGCAGTATGGAGACTTCACCCAGGCAGTGAGCCTAATTTGGAAGGGTTACAGACCACCGTCCCTGGACCTGTTTGCAACGTGGGAGAACAGTGCACCTTTGGTTGTATGCGCTGGCTCACCAGTGGCTTCATGCTCTATTGTATGCATTCCCCCTAAAAGCTTTGATTTTGCCGACCCTAGCCACCTAGCGGTCTAACGGGGATTCTCATAACTCCTTACTAGCTATCGAAGCACTGGCTGGCAGAGATAACACCAATCCTTTACCGGCAGCCATGGCCTCTCCAAATAGGCAGGAGCTGCTGTCTCAGGCATGCAAATAAATATTTAATAAAATATGAGTTATTGAGAAATGATGCTTAAATGTTCAGGCGGTTCCGTGGCTGTTGTCTTGGCCTTTTTCCAAACAAGTTGGTCAAAGGGAAAGCTTTCTCCCCCATCGAAGTGTACTTTGGTGTAAGTCATATTGGTTTTAAAGGGATGGTTGTGGGCCAAGCATCCCTTGGTTCTTCACTTCCTGACCCTGCCTTTATGCCTATGGTATTAGGGTCCTACTCCCCAATTTATCTGGTGTCCTTCTATGATAATGTGATTACACTTATTACAGGTTTAATCCTTAATCGCCATGCCTTCTTTAAGATAATATTCTTTTCTTTACTATATTCTGACAGTGTTAGCATCTGCAATTGCAATTTGTCTCAACATTTTCTTTTTTCTTTTACTCTAGGGAATGGAAAATCATCTCACACCAATTTACAAGTGGTGTTGACGATTTCTCTACAAAAATTATTCAAGCGAAAGATTATGCAGCGGAGATGAAAATGTGGATTCTTGTTCTGTACCTGAGCAATGGATGGATGCAACATGCTTCCTGTGCAGATAAACCCCCACACCCTCCCCTGCACCAGTGACACCCACTGAAGATGAGGGCACTCGACTTGTGGTAAAAGAACATTTGTGCATGAACATAGGGGGCAAGAACTGCAATGTTGAAATACATCATTTACAGTGACATGTGAATCACCTCAAGAAATTAGGAGACTATTTGCCTCATATGATTGGACCATGAGGCTGGAATTTGATTTAGAATCTTATGGAGTTAAGTATTCTAACTCCACAATCCATGAAACAGAAGTAGGAAGAGAGGAAGGGGAGGGGCATCAGCAGGGCCATGGAGGGGGGTGGGGGCAGGACCCAGGAGCCAGTACCGACTTCAGTCACAGCCAGGTCCAATGGACCCTATGAGGCGAGAAGGCACAAAGACTCGGGGAAGAAGCAGAATTAGTAATGTGCAATGAAGAGCCGTGAATGTGTCAATAAGGAGAGAAAGAAAAGAGGAGAGAGGAGCTCAGTGTATCTTAATAATAATAATTATTAATAACTGAAGGCTGTGGTGCCCGTCCTACTTATTAGGACTCTAGGACGCCTAAGTAACCCCACATTTAGTGAGTGTGGGGTCGGTATGATGATTGTGTGTTTGCTGTGAGCAGTTTGTAGAATCTTTCCATGTATGTTTCCTAAGGTTCACCACATGACACTGCATTTATATGACTCCTGGCTTTGTCTCTACTCATAGGATTGGTTGATGAAGTATGGATACCTCCCACCCCCAGACTCCTCCACTGGTCAGCTGCAGGCGTGGACAGCTGTTACTAATGCCGTCAAGGCCATGCAGGGGTTTGCAGGCCTCCAAGAGACTGGAGTTGTAGGTAGGGGTTACAGACAGGGGCTGTAAAAAGCTGTATGCTTTGCTTTTAATATCAAACATGCTAATATTAAGGCTACTCCTTCTTGATTGTATAGTTTCTCTGGTTTCTTTGTGCTTTGGTGTATTCAGATGAAGAGACAATGGTGTTGATGAGCAGTCCACGCTGCTCCCTACCTGACCAGGTCAACGCATCCAAACCAACGGCCAACCAGGAAGGGAGCAACATGGGAAGAAGGAATAGGGCCATCTCCATGTGGACACGCAAGAATATTAACTGGAGGTTGGATGAGATTAAATTCTTGTAATTAACACACAATTACAATCTGGTAAAATAGAATAAAGTATTGTTTAAAAACTGAGAATATAATGTCATTACCAGTACCGTTTAAAGTGATACCATACCAATAGAAAAGGCTACTTTATTTGATATTTTTTTAACCCTACCTTATTCAATACCCATCATGTGAAGGGAAGCGTTCAGTTTTGTAAATTACCTCAAATACTGCGTGTGGAGCAGCCAGTCTCGAACATTTTGGTGGGATCGCTATACGCTGAACTGCCAACTGTGTCAAATACACACACTTTACTTAATCAAAGCACATACTGTATGGGTTGTAGCTGTTGTATATATTTACTAGATCTAGGTAAAAGAAAAACGAATGCAGGTATAGGTTTGACTGTAAAGTTGTATTACTACTTGGTATTGGGGTATTTCATTCAAAACCTTTAATTCAATTCAATTCATTTCAGTTTATTTGTATAGCCCAATTTGACAAATTACAAATTTGTCTCGGAGTGCTTTACAATCTGTACACCTAGAAATCCCTGCCCCAAAACCTCACATTGGACAAGGAAAAACTCCCAAATAACCCTTCAGGGGGAAAAAAGGGAAGAAACCTTTAGAGCAGGGTTGTCCAATTAATTTCTACCCTGAGCAACATCATTAAATTCATGAGAAGGACACAACACAAATCATTTTGAGATGCTAAGAACATGTGTAACAGATGTGGTCTTGGGCACACCTGCTCACTTACCTGTGGTCTGGGGCTTGTTTCCTTGAAGCACAGACATTTATTCACTTTCCCATCTTCTTTAAATGGCCTCCTCTCTGCATCAATTTAATCACGTGTCTTTAGTTAAATGCCGATATGGAAACACTGCTTTCTCGCGGTAGAATGCTGTTAATTTGCTGATCACAAAATCATCTTGCATTGTGGGAGATGTAGTCTATGGTCACGTACACTATAACGGAGCATATGCTTTAATTGTAAGACGATCATATGCCTTTCAAACTTTTACTGGCCGCGTAAAAAATGACAAGGCGGTCCTTGCGTTTGACGCCTATTCTTTAGGGCTATCGAGTACCGATACCCAGTCCTATCGTTTTATGGACCCACATTCACTTGCTTCAAGTCATCTTTCCCTCTGTCTCTCTCATACACACACAAACTCACACTGTTAAATTCTTAGGTTGGGTTCATACCCCTCCTCCTCTCATCTGTCCCAGGAAACAATCCGCTCGCTGGTCTTTTATGCTTTAAGAGTGTGGGCAGAGCCAACCTCCTTGGAGTTCCACGAAGTTAGTACCATTGACTGATGTTGCATCATTCATATATGGAAAGACGATCAATATTAGTCCCCTATTGAGGGATCAATATAGAGTCTGGATAACTGTCAGACATGCTATCTATTGCCCACTCTCGTCAGGTGAGAAGCCCAGAGGTAGCTGACCTACAGGTAGACTTCCTCCATGGTTACCATGGTGATGGCTATCCCTTTGATGGGGCAGGGGGTGCAGTCGGCCATGCCTTCTTCCCATCAGACACGGCCCGGGCAGGAGGAGTTCATCTGGATGCAGAGGAGAAGTGGACCTTCAGACAGCCAGGTAAGAACAATGTTAAGAAATATTCTGTATCTTTTAATATTATTACATGGTTACATTATTCTAGACTCTAATCAGACTCTGCTGGTAGTTGTTGCTACATTTGATATGACATAATGTACTGTGATATTCAGTATATTCATATTCTATCAATTTGTATGTTTTATGTAAGTTAAAGAGTACATGCTTTATGGACATGGTGCAATGGTGACTAAAGAATGCCCATTAAAGTTGCTAATAATATTCCAGACAATTGTCATCCTTACATTTATGTTTTACTTGCACAATATGCTTGTTGATGTAATAGACCAGTTGCCATGACATTTGCGCAGTACATTCAGGTAACTCTAACCTGTTGGGTAGTTGGACCTTTAGGTCAAACTTTATATTTGCTGCCTTTACTGCAAGATTCTGAGAAATGAAACACTGTCATTATGTCTTTTCGTTCTCCCTTTCTCTTCCTCTCCAGCCACTGAGGGTACTGACCTGTTCACAGTGATGGTCCATGAGTTTGGCCATTCACTGGGCCTTGCTCACTCCTCCTCTCGCCACTCAGTGATGAGGCCATACTATCAGGGTCCTGCAGGAGACCCTCTCTACTACAACCTGGGGCCTCATGATCTGGAGCACATAACCCAGCTCTATGGTAAAGCATTTAGTCACAGAACAAATTTACCTTTCCTACAACTGTGTTTAAAAAGACAGAATTTCCACAATGAGAATTTAGGGTGTAAAAATGTTTGACAACATGATTATGGTAGGCATGTGAGGAGGCATGTATCGTAAGAACCAAATTGTATTCCAACATTGTATTCCAACAGAGAAAGAAGACCTAATTACTTTATTATTATGACTAATAATAGGTAAAACCGACCAGAATAAGCTGGATTTGGACCCAGCTCAGTGTGGCCAACTCTTTTCCTATTCAAGTAGCAAGCAGCACTAGCTCTCTGAATCTTGCGAGAAATTGTTACCCATCCTAGCTTTAACATCTACAGAAAGAAGTAAAGAACCAAACAATGCATACAGTTGGAGCTTTTAAGGATACAATTAGGACAGCTGTCAACCAATTGCGTGGACTGACCTCTGTTGTGTAATTGAGTTAGTTCAGACAGACATAGTCTTTTATTGTTGGTTCTCCGACCCCGCAACAAGGCAGAGACCCTTTCATTGGTAAACATTTTAATGGTTCGTGAATTTTGACAAGGTTGGTGCACAAAAA
This sequence comes from Liparis tanakae, assembly GCA_036178185.1. Classification (NCBI taxonomy): domain Eukaryota; kingdom Metazoa; phylum Chordata; class Actinopteri; order Perciformes; family Liparidae; genus Liparis; species Liparis tanakae. The sequence goes on along the minus strand of CM070095.1, from coordinate 16,518,914 downwards.
CAATCCAGGAGCAGAGGAGAAATAATCTCAGCAGAGAGTAGATGTATGAGCAGATGCACACAGAAGAAGCACAAGTGTGAGAAGGGCTGAAGCACAGGAAATCTACGTAAGCAATAATATATCTGAGTGTAAGTATTCAGTTTGAACAGAAATACAAGCTGGGCTATCGGAGTCTGAGGACAGGGTTACAAAGTAAAATCATTAAAACATCACACTCTTAATTAAATATGGGAAAAACGCTCCTAATTTGACTCAACTCTCTTATTGATAATCATTAGACATATCAGATGGTTTCTGCCATGTAGTTTGGATTCAACAATATAGCTGATAAGAGTTCATAAGGCTAATAGACCAACGCAAATGTCCCTCCAAATCTCTGTAGCATTCATATAGGGATTAATAGCATGTCTGTGATTTTCAACAGTAATACTATAATCAGCAATAGTGACATTGTTTTATTTCTGATTACAGCGTGATAAAGATAACTGTATATTCATTTCTATGATAGTTGCTCAGATGCGAATGAAGTATAGAATTCGGATGAAAATACCAGGAGATGTTGGTGATCTTCCGCTACCCAAAGGCCCAAAGAGCAAGCACACAAGCCTTTACTTTAAATCCGACACCCGGCCGATTGGTCTAGCCTTGTTCCCGGTCTCATCCACATGAATGGAGCAGTGAACACTCTGCATTCAGCTATGGCACTCTTTCTGGAAGCTTGTATTATGGATCTTTACGACATCATCTTACAGCTTTTAATCGATTGATCACTTAGAAACAGTTTGGGATATTTAGAGAAATCATGAAATTATTATTAGCAGAAAATACAACACATGTTGTTTGGTCATTACAGCAAAGACTAGTTATTGCTTCATGAATACTGTCAAAAGTGTATAGCTTAGCCTTTTATTGCCATTAGATGACACTATATTTTGATTTAGGTGAACGAAACCAGCTGCTGGCCACTGATCCTCCTCCCCTTGCCCCAGAGCCTCAGCTGCCCTACAAAGGCCGCCGCCATCATCATAGATATGGGTATGACTTACAAGACCAGATAGATTACAATATATTTTCAAAGCAACTTTTAAAATATCTTCAAAATCAACAGAATTACAATTCAAGTGTAAAACTTTTTTAATGCAGCACCAAATTGGGCAAAACCTAGACAGGAATTTTAATTCCAGTATTATATTTGTAGAGTATATACAAAATGAATTCAATACAATGACAACAAATATGTGATGGTTTCAGCTTCTCTTTACCCACTAGTGGAAATAACAACAAATAAAACAAGATTTCACTTTATATTCTAGTCTGTATAGTCATTTATGTCACAATATTGTATAGATTTAGTCAAAGTTATTGTTTTGTCTTGTCATGAAATAAGAAAGTTGTTGACAAATTGAAAATCTGCACAAAATAAGCGAGTCTTCATTTTTAAGTATTGACTATGTATTTATCTTTCCCAATGACAGCATCAAGCTCATTTAGTAAGTGTCGCTGTATATTTTCTCCCATAAGCTCCGTCATTGACCGCTGTAACACCAGTTTTGATGCTGTGGCTAGGATCCGAGGAGAAACTTTCTTCTTCAAAGGTCTGAATACATCACAAAGGCACTTGTTAGGCATGTCAAATTAGAAAAAAGACATTATCAAGTAGTGTGTGAAAGCTGTCTCTTACACTCTGTCGTCCTGCAGGTCTAACGATGTGGCGAGTCAATGCTGGGGGCTTGGTATCGGGTCATGGGGCTTCAGTTAGAAGGCTGTGGAAGGGTCTACCTCCTGACCTCTCTCGGCTTCACGCTGTTATGGAGAGACAGTCTGATCATGCGATCATCTTCATAAGTGGTATATTCCAATAACGTTGTTAGACTATGAATGTTACACATGAATGAATACATTAATCATTTACTGAACCAATTAAAAAAAGACTGAATAAAGACGAGAAGATCATTAATTACCCTGACTCAAAATAAGAAATGATACAGCAACACACATTGAAAGCTACCCGAAGTTTGAGCTTAAAACCATCTGAATCAATTCAATACATTTTCCAAAGCAATATTATTGGCCATTCACCCACAGATATAATACTATGTTATAATTGTCGAGTGAATCAGCAAACTAACCCACTAACCTCTCCAGATCATGTCTTGCTGCAGGTTCACAGTTATGGCTGTTCAGGGACCTGTCCCTGCAGGAAGGCTACCCTCAGCCTCTGTCTGCCCTCATGATGGGGGTGAGTTTAGCTGCAGCCTATGAGGATGCGGAGGAAACAGCAGGGAGGTGGGGTCTAATCTGGGACCCAGAGCAGGGCCCCATGTGGGGTCACATGGGGGACGCTGAGGGCGAGAGTCAAGGAGATAAATGGACTCAGCTTCTCAGAGAGGGTGTCAGTGGCATAACCAAAGACAACGATGGTGAGGACAGCAATCATGCTTTACTTTGGATAAATGTTAGTTAATTCTTGTGTGAGTTTACTCTCGTGTGAGTTTAAGTGCCAATCTATTCGCTTCATTCACGCTAAATGTGCCACAGGAGGCGTGGCTTATCTTCATGATGTTGTAGAAAGCTGTTCTGACATTTGGGGGACTTCCACAATATGTAGAAAGCTAAAATATTGGTTATTTCTTCCATGGTGAACGGCGGTAATGAACTGTTATCATGAAGATAAGCCATGCCTCCTGTGGCACATTTAGCGTGAATGAAGCGAATAGATTGTGTCTGGGTTCATAACATTAATATATTTTATGTATTAGATTATCCATAGCGACTATATCCACACAGCCCTCGATCAACATACACTCCATATTTTCTAAATCAGCAGGACATCAGTGATGACAGGCGGAGCATCTTGATGCTCATAGGCTTTCGTGACACAACGTCAAACACATTTTTCGTCCGAGTTGAAAAATGTAAAGTGTTGCGAATAAAGCTTTTTTGCTTGGCTTCATTCTCTTAATATTCCCCGCCCAACAGCAATGTGTGTTACTCGCATCCGTTTGCATCTTTGCATTGACTTGGCATGTAATCTACTCACACAAAACATTTGCTTCACTTTTGGTGTTAACGCAGTATTACACAGAATCAATTTACATTGTTTACAGAGTGCTGCAAAACAGTAAAAAACATGCAGGAATTTGTTTGTGAAAAAATCTACCCCTCTTCTTCAGGCTTTGTCTACCTCTTCAAAGGCGGCTCCTACTGGAAGTTCACGTTTCCAGGCTTCTCGTTGCAAGACGGATACCCACGATCCTCTTCTGCAGACTGGCTTGACTGCCCTGACTCTTCCTCATCCACACCTGTGGTGGGCGACCTCTCCTTGCCTCAGTCTCCGCCTGCAGGAAGACAAGAGTTCAGGGAGAGATGGACAGAGGAGAGACAGAAGGAGGAAGGAGGAGGAGGGAGGGGGGAACATAGGAAGGACATTCATGGATATAAACATAAAGACATACAGGACAAAGGTACACACATCTGGACAAGATGCAGCTGCCAAAATGGAGCTCTCGGTGTCAGAACAACGTATGTTATTGCTGCCTCCCTGCTGAGTGCATGGACACTGTTGGCTATTTAAAGCTGCACAATACAATGAAGGAAATACATGTATGTAGATGTATTTATTTTCTTTCTCTTTTATTCTTCTTTATACCTATTTAATTATCTGATTTAATCGCTAAGAGTTTAGGATAGGAATATATGAGCGTTTATACTTCTGCCTATACTTTTTCAGTTATTTCTTTTTTGTATACTATATTGGGGCACCTCCTCTAGATCATGGTAAGTGGGGGGGAATAACATAAGGTCTGAAGCCTCAATAGTGGGAGCGTCAGAAGATTCAATGGGAGCTGGGGTCGACTAGAGACAGTGAAAGTCGCAGAAAGTGCTCCAACTAGTTTGGATCCTGCAGACCAATCAATGAGGGGTTTGTGCAGTTCAAGCCAAGGTTGTCCTTAAACCACTGGGGCATGAGGTGAGGGCATGACCAGTAACCTCATCTACTCCTGGTGGCTACCTGAAATCACCAGTCAAGCGCAAAACCATCTTTCGGAGGGGTATGCTAGAGAAAGAGCTTCACCGTCACTTGAATAATAATAATTCACACTTCCTGTGGAAGGAAGACAGCATGGCCACAGAACAGTGAGTCAGAAGCTAATGTCATGGTCAACGGAGCCGGTAAGGAAAAGTGCATTTAAAATGGATGACGTAAAGGAACAGATACATAAGTTACAAATGGAAATTAAAGAAAGTAAAGCCTGAAGAAAATTGAATGCAGGAAAAACACCTAGCTGAGCTTCAACTTGAAATGGAGCTCACCGCATAGGAGACTAATAATGCAAGCAAAAAGAATGCAAGAAAAAAGAAAGCAAAAGGCTATTGGCATGTCCTTTCCAGCCCAAGCAATCAAATACATCATAACAGTAAACAGACTCTTAATTTCTCGAATCACAAATTGTTCGGAAAATATTATTTAATTTAAATGCAAAACAGAGTAAGCGTAGAGGTATTACCGAAGAGGCACACTGTTAGTTTAAGTTGTCATAAGTTTAATAAGTGTAATAACTGTATGTTCTAAGGATCTGTTACGAGTTCCCCTTAATATTAGTTGTTTTCATTCTGTTTGCTGATTTAATTAACTTTCATTTAATTTCAGACCCGGCAATTCACACCTGATCATCCCTCATTCCCTTCACCTGGTACTCACGCCCATCTCTCCTGCAGCCCATCCCTTCATTAGTCCGTCAGGAATTAGGTCCCCTGACTTGCACTTGTCCAGATTGTCTTGTGTTTTTGTTCTCTCTCATTATATTAGTGTGTATTCCTGATCTGCCTGCCCTTTTTTGGACTGGTTGGCCTCACAGACTAATCTGAGGCTAGACTACCGACTAGTGATGGCGCTGATGAAGCCTCCTGAAGCTTTGAAGCTTTCCATCCAATTAATTCACTCAAGGGCCGAAGCTTTAAGATGCTTAATTTGCTCTACTGCGCCATCAAGTGGAAATCAAATGTAAAACAGGCAGTGATTATAACACCATGGCTTTAGTGCGTGTGAGGCTTTGAATTGAATACATGAACCAATGATGTTTGTGATGCCAATACATGCATTTTTTACTCATTAATATGGTGTCTGTCTTTATGGTACACTGGTGGGATCAAAAGTGAAAGTAGAAACACATTGGGGAGACTGTGCTTATGTTACATTGAACATCATTTTATTCTTTAAATTAGTTTTATCTGCTAAGGTACTATAGTATTTGTTGTTTTGAAGCTGCTAGATTGTTAGTCCGTACTGTCTTAGGGCATGATCACACCAGACGCGCCTCTCAAAAATGCGTCGCTGGCAAAACCATTGATTCCCTATGGGGTTTCTTTTCCCTTTCAGACGCACCTTTTAAATGCAGCGCGGCGCGTTTTTCTTGCGTTTTTTAGGGGCTCTTAAAAGTTAGAATATTCTCAACTTCAAGCGTGATGTGTGGGGGTGCACCGCTTAACAATGTCACGCTCGGTCAAGGCAGCCAATCGGATCAAGCAAGAGGCGGGCTTTCCTTCCTGTTTTCCCAACGAGACAGCGGTATTTAATTACAACATTTATTTATAATTCTATATCGAAACACTACTCCAACTGACTCCTGCTCGATCGGAAGTAGGGTTGGGTACCGGAAACCGGTGCTAATGTGGCACCAGTTCCAACACATCCGGTATTACCCGGATCGAAACGCAACGCACATTTCGGTGCTTCTTTTCGGTGCCTGAGCCGATTGAAATTGAAAAAAACTATTGTTTTGATCTTCTCTGGTGACTCCGCCCTGTCAGCAGGTTACGATAGCCAATCATTTAACTTTGACAGTGGAGGCGTGGCTGTGTGTGACTACGTGAACCCGCCGAGCAGAACAGCATCCGGCTGGATGGGGAGACCGTCACCGGTACCCCTGAACACGAGGAGAATAAAAGAGCAGCCAGAAGTCAGATTAGTACCGTAACGTTGATTGCAAGTCTTGCATTCATAAAAATAGGCCATGAAATAATAAATTAGCCATTATAATCATGTTTAAGCGCTAGCTCGTAGCTAGCGCAAGCTACGAGCTACGTGCGTGACAGTCTGATAGCAGGTATGTTGGTGTACAGCGTGGCTGTATACCCGGTGTTACCGGGAACAAGTGCTCATGATAACGGCTTCTACAGGGAATATGCCCAAAGAGAATTTGAATGTCCTTATTGTGCGTTTAAAAAAAAAAAGTATCGGTTCAGGCACCGTTATCGTTTTAAAAGTACCGGTTTAGCACCGGTATCGGAAAAAACCCAAACGATACCCATCCCTAGTCGGAAGTGCAACTGAAGGCACTCGTCATCGAAACGCAATTCACGTAATAGATGGTGGTATTCGCCGTAATCTTTCCTTTCTTTTTTAAATATCGTGAACGTTGGTTGCGCACGCAGGTCCACTCCACAGGCGCATCGTGCTGTTTGCCCGGCGCGTTTTTGCAGGCTGTGCTTTTAAATGTTGCATCTGGTGTGATCGTGCCCTTAGGAATCATCTTTGGCAGAGAGTTGTTTCTTGTACACCTGAATCTCCAGTGATAAGGGTTTGGCCAGCTGTTGTGAGGCCACCTGGTTTCAATTGGCGGCCATTTGAATACCGACGGGCTTGGGGAGTGTCCTAACACTGCTGGAGCTAATTATTGTCAACTCAGGTTCATCACCGGATAGGGTCTTTAGCATCAGCTGTAGCGTCAGCCGAAGACTCGGAGGATAAAGACATAGGAGTCTTTTGTTGAAGTCTTCGGGGGTGGCTAAGTATAACACAGCTTTGTGAATATGTGTTTGCTTTCCATACCTGTGAGTATTTCAACTCGTAGATACTATAGGCCTCGGACTCGTTCATTCATGTACCGAAATCTGTTATCTTTCCTACCTGTTCTACACACACCCACCCCCTTTCACAGAAGGCCTCTGGAATTGTTAGTTAGCAAACCCGCAAGGCAGACTTCATTTTTGGCTTTGCTATTGAGCAGTGATTTGACTTCCTGGCTCTCACTGAGACCTGGATCACACCAGACAACACGTCTACCCCGGCTTCTCTCTCTGCTGCCTTCTCCTTCAGCCACACATCAAGACCCTCTGGTCGGGGGTGTGTGTGTGTGTGTGTGTGGGGGGGGGGGTAAAGGTTTACTCATCTCACCCAATTGGTGTTTCTCGCTCAATTGACGACCCGCCGACATTAACAGACTTCCCACCTGTTCGTCGCAAGATTCACACCCTTTCTCTCTCCTCTCTTGCCTCCTATGTTCTATCTGCCCTTCCTTCAACTGACTCCTTCTTCAAACCGGACTTTCAACAAGAAGACTGACTTTCGACAGCAAGTTGTAATTTTGGTTGCCTAACCTAACTCTACATAGTCATTTTACAGCCAACCAGGATGTTTATTCTTAACCTATTTGGTTTTGTTGACTTTTTAACATAATGTGTAAAAAAAAAATCGCGCCAAGAGACATGAACAAAAAAAAAGAAGATAATTCCTCTCCCTGTGTATGAAACCAAGCATTTCAGAACTATTTCACCAACTGTTGGGAGACTATGTTGTGAGTCGTGTCAACACATGTCAACTCTGACAGTGAATGTGATAAATAGCTACTTTTCAAGGTGCGTGCTATCGGCATTATTTGAAAACGGTCTCGGGCGTACTATGGTATCATCTCTGACCATCATCAAGCCTCGGGTTGAAAGATGAAAACAGCTTATAATTTATATCTAGAATTGTAAAACTTAAATGTATTATAACAATGTTCCCGACAATAAAATAAGCAGCACGTATCATATTATTTTGTTAATGATTTATCTCACCATTGTGACGACACTGGAACTCCCCCAGCTGGATGACTTAATCATTGAGAAGGGGAATCCTCAGATTCCACATCATCTAGGTGATTTACAGCAAGCGCAGCTGAGAGCCCCATTACTCATTGAAAGACCTTAAGTAAGATAAGCTGTATTCTGTCATGCTCATTTCTACTTTAGTAGTTTCAGATAACATTATAGAACAGATAATTAGTAGATCCAAACATGGAATATTTACCTCATAATTTAGCAATTTAAATCAAAGCTCTATTAATGGAAATGAGAATGAAACACTCCTTGCAATATTCAGTTTATCTATCAATGCATATAACATTATTATTATTATTATGTTAGAAACTACACAACATGAATAATAAACCACCTAAGAAATATACAAGTCCAATCTCTGTATGTGTTTTCATAAAAAAATAGAATGTAGTGTTCTGGAGGTACGGCCTTCATTTTCCCTTTCATAAACAGTGGGTGGGAAAGTGTGAGCAGTTGGGTTCAGACCTACAGTATTTGTCACAGCAGAGATAAGAGAAGCCAGCTGCTTTTCACAATATGATGGCTATCTCAACCATCATATTGTTGGTGGCCACATCAATCCTTTTCAACCCTTAGGTTAGTCAGCCTTTCAGAGTTGAGAGTTTTCAATTTTCAGATTGAATGTTTTAAAAACTGAGTTTTACATTGATTACATTCTTTTTTAAATTAGCCATTTAGCTATTATGCAACCAAGGAGGCATATACAAATTGTCAGACTTAAAACTTTAATTTCTTTACAAACTAAATGTTAAAGTTTTAACATCTACATATTAGAGGACATTACATTTATTGGATTCCAATACTCCAATAAAAATATTGTACTAAGGAAGCTAAAGTTGATAATGTAAATATACTTTCAATTTGAATGTTCTGAGCTTTTTGTTTGTTTGTATTCTTTTGTTATGACCTTTTCAATCAATATAAATGATTTCATAATCTTGTTTTCTGTTTCTGTATTAATTAGCACATCATTTTGGACTGTTGCTCATTAGTCCAAAGAATCTTTTTAGATGAAAATACATTTTGCATTTCGTTTGGAAATCAAGGTCCAGAGTCTAGAGACAACTCTGTATAACGAAAATGACGTTCCCCCAGCACTAAAACGTAATTTGCAATTATATTTGACAAAAACGTATTTCTCTTCCTATTGTATTAGACGTATTACAAATATGTCTCTAATCAACGTAACTTTGTCATTTATTGTCTTGCTTTTGGACAATGCTGTTATTAATTGGAAAAAGCTTACTCTAGTCTAATTTATTATTATTTTATATTTTGTATCACCTGCGTATTATGACAGTAATAGGCGTGTTTTCTATTTCATAAAACAAAAAAGCACATAGGCCTATCCTGTAAAAAGGCAAACAATTGGGGAAATAATTTGGTCATTGATAATAAAACATGATTTAAAAAGAAATAATGGAGCTATGACATTACAAAGGACTGTGGTGTCATTTTAAACCAAAGCAGACAATGCAGTATAATTATTGAAATATTTTTTTAGTGAGGCTAAGAGATTTTTTTTCTGTAGTGTGGTTGTTGATCAGCACCAGGGTTTCATGGATAGCTTTCCCATCAGCCCAAATCAACCAGACTGTATGTCGACTGTTGACTAATAATATCTGCAGACCTGCCACAAACAGACTCAGAGTTCTGTGGGTTAAAGTGAAGGACCCTCAAAAGATCAGCTGAGGCAGAGAACAATTGCAGGCTGCTAAAACCTTCTGCGGCAGAGCACCTCGAACCCCACGAGCCACCTTGACATGATTTGAAAAGGGACATGCACTCCATCTTCAACAGTTCTCAGCCCTCGTTGGCTATACACAGACGTTGATACATTTTTTCTTCAGTAAAGTTAATTCTGATGTTTTCAGATCGCTCAGGTTTCATGTTGAAGTCTGTACTGGATCAGTAGCTTGCTCGAGAGTACTTCAGTACAAGTTGGTGAGTATATAGTACTTTTCACTTTACCCACCCACATTTTCCAAGTGGATGGAATGAAGATGGATGAGGTGATATACCCAATGGGTTTGGTTCTATTTATAGATCGAGACAGCAGAGGAGGTGAAACCCATTCTCTCAAACCCCTTCTTTGGACTGAAGGCAGGCATAAAGGAGTCTGTCTCCGACAGCTCGTTTGGGATGATCATTCAAACCAGATGGACATATTCAACCAAACAGCGTGGATGGGATCATCTTTGCCGGACAGGGGCCTCAGGACTCTGAAATGATTAACAGAAATCTTCTGACATTAACAAGAGGCTATTTTTTTATTCACAAAATCGTTGGCAACTTCGATCTTTAAGAGGGAAATGTATATTGTTTTGCTTCTCATCTGGCTTACTTTTAACAATCATCAAGGTGCAAGGTTTATGAGGGATCTTCTCCAGGATCTTAAAAGCTTGTGAATCTTTTGGCCTCACCAACCCGAAAAAAAGTTAAAGGAGACTCTGCCTCTGAACTGCAAACCAAGCAACGAATCAGCATCAATATTGTTGCTTCATAGCTTCATTTTCTTGTTATAGACTACCAATTTGAAAGAACCAAGACACGTGACCGAATTGTGAGAAATAGCTTATTTCAGGCTCAGAAATTCAGCCAATTGAAGACTCCCCAGAAGGAACTCATCATGGGTCTTTGCACAAGCAAGTCCAGCGTCACCCTGGATCCTAGCGCTCACACCTTAAGTGCAGACCGAGCCAGCCGTGAAGTGGGGAAGGGAGTCAGCCCTAAAGGGACCCCTATTTTGGAGGATGGCATCCTGATGGTTCAGCCCGTCAAAGTCAAAGTTGAGGTAGGAGGTGGGACAAAGAGTGGCGAGGCGGTCAATGAAACGGCCAAGGGCTACCTAGAGCTGGGGGGAAAGGGAGGCGGAGAGGTGCAGACATCCCAGGCTGAGGAGGAAGATGAGGATGAAGAGGGTGATGAGGTGGAGGAGCTCATCAACTTCTCAGACAGCGAGGGGAGTCTGAGGAGTGAGTTCCTGGAGTAGAGAGGAAGAAGATTGGCGGTGAGAGGAGATAAAGACAGAAAGATCAAGACAGATGTTTTTTTTATATGTTGATCTTTTAATTTTTTAATGATTTTTGAATACAATTGTTTTTCACTTGGAATATTGGGTAGCTTACTTATGTTGTGTTTAATATTACCATGTCACATATACTGTCACTATTTAACAACATTTCTGTCTGTAAAATAATGTTGATAATAATATTTCTAAAGCTGTAATCTTTGTTTGATATTTTATTAACTGTAACACACATCATGTCTGGAATCAAACAAGTCCTTTGATATCAGATTCCTGTATCCAGAATAGAGTATAAAGACTCCAACACCAAATGCTTTGCACATATCTTGCTTTAAATGTAAAAAGTATAAATGTAGAAAAAGTTGACACATTAAACCTAGATGTACTATCTACCTGATCTACAGTTATGGTAGGTATTTGTGCTTGCAACTCATATGTTTTAAGGTTGAAGAATTCTAAGTTGTGTTGGGATTTTGTTGAAACATGTATTTAGTTACTAATCATTTACATATTTGTAGTAATTACTCACAGCAGAAGCTAGAAGTTACAAACTTGTGACAGTACCTTTCAGTCCTTCGCTTAGCTTCATGGAGCATGCATTATTGATTACTTCCAAAACCTGTTGTTTCCTGAATGTCAACTAACTTGTGGTTAGCTGCATGGCTGTTTTTTTAAAACTAATTAAAACATGTATTTCCTCCTTGATTAACCCTCCACTACAACCCAAGTAATAATATCAACAGGGCTAAACATAAAACACATGAATAACCCTGTTACACTCAAGAACTGACTCTTTGATTAGGCTCCTTGTCGAAGATGCCAAAGCATGCTGTGGCTGTATAATAATACTGCGACTGTGGCTCGGTGGCAGGGTCATCCTTCAATCAATCCCCAGCTACACTATCCCGTGTCGATGTGTCCTTGGGCAAGACACTTATCCGTAAATTGCTCTGGCAGCTGTGCTTCTGGTGTGTGAATGTTACATTCTCCTGATGGGCAGGTGGCACCTTAGCAATGATGTCATGCATTGTGAAAGCGCTTTGATTGTCCGTAAGATGAGAAAAGCCCTATACAAGTGCATACATTTATTTTAAAAAAGGAAGCAATGCAAAACTATTCCTCTGCTCCTCTGATGGGTATTAATTTACTCCACTGCTCAGATGTCTTTGGCTAGCTATCCAGTCACAGCATGTAAATAAGACCAGGGGAATATTCTGCTTTGTTTGACCAGTGTGTCCCCTGAAAGTACAAAGACTAAACTCCATCTGTTCCTGGTATGATGGTAAACGAGACAACTGCCTACAATATATATGTGCCACTTGTACACAATTTGAATTTTTCAATTGCTGGTAATTTAAAGGCATTTCAATCTAAATATCACCTTCGCTCAATGCTAGCACAAAATATATTTTCATTGATTCATCATTTGAACTTTGTTATAAGCTACAAAAAATAAATTGATCTTACCTTGGATCTCAGTAATGTTTTTTCCTGTTATGCTAGTGTGCATCCCAAATGTAAGGGCACTGATCACATTTTGCTTTATTACTCAAATTATCAAATTATCTTGTTTTTATTTAGTAATGGTATTAAAATGTTTGTTGTAAACAGATGTTAACTTTACTGAGCTGATATATGTTACTGAAAAGCCTCAGTGATACAACAGTGATACAATTCTTCATCATGATGAATCCCTATGATGACGACCTCATCTTTTTTTAGCAGTCAAATAATACTGCAATCAATAATAAGGTATCTTAACAAATAATCTCTTAAAATGGGCTGTGAGTCCTCATTGCCCAGAAATCCTTGTGTTCTTAGTGACCTTTTCAATCACCAACGTCATTTCCACTCTCATGCAAGAAATGTCAAAGTCAGATTCTGCTATAACATTTATTTAGCATTTCAGGAGAAATCTAAATAAATGCAGGTGGAGCTGCAGGTGGAGCTGCAGGTGGAGCTGCAGGTGGAGCTGCAGGCGCTGGTGAATCCTCTCTGTAAAATACAAGAATAGTCAGCACTGCGCACACGTAACGGATACCGTGAGGGGACGCGTAACGGACACGTAACGTGGAGTGAAGAAACTTACCCGGTCCAAGTGGACCTCTCCTGACTGCGTGCTCCTCCTGTGGCGCTTCCGCTCCTCCGGAGGCTCCGCGTTACCTGTCAGAATCACTGCTGCTGTTTCTAAATGAGCCTCACCTGTGTCGTGGGCGGGTCCTTTGTGATTTACTGAGTGTTCATTGGTGGGTTTTTTCGCAAAATGTTGAAAGACAAACAGATTGACAAATCATGGTGACAGGTTTCGTGTGACGAGTACTTTCCGCGCCAACGCACACCGGAAGTAAACAAAGTTGCAATTTGGATGAGTTCGGCGGGCCTGATTAAAAAGCCTAACGGGCCGGATATGGCCCGCGGGCCGTAGTTTGCCCATGTCTGTTCTACATCATAATCATTTATTTGAGGAGTTTCAGTCAGGATTTAGAAAACACCACAGCACTGAGACAGCACTGGTGAAAATTACAAATGACCTTCTGATTGAATTAGATAAAAGACTCATCTCTCTACTTGTTCTGTGAGACCTGCTGCGTTCAACACCCTTGACTATGACATCCTATTAGTGACTGGATCAGTTGATTGGCATAAAAGGGCCATATTTTCTCAAGTAAAGCTTTGTCAGTCTGTTTGTGACGGGTTCATACACATGCTGACAAGATGACGCCGCACATCGCCCTCAATTTAAAGACCCCTTTCTAGTTTCTGCTGCAGGCAGGATATTTAATACAGTCTCTCAGGACAATCGGTCCATTATTTTGCGGGGTTTAAATCAATTAGAAATGATTGAGCTTGAGTATTTTGTTGGGTAATAATTTGTTTTGAATGTTGTGATTCCACTGATCTTTTTCCAGTAAATGTTGAATTCTTTAACTTTGCACCTTCAATTGAATTGTATAAAAAGCAGATGCAATCTCCAGTTTTGATAAATTACATTGCGTGTCCAAATGCTCTGGCCTGGCCCCTCAAATTTTAGAACTGATTTGTGGCCCGCAAGTCAAAAAGTTTGCCCACCCCTGATGTAGAACGTCACAACTGATTTGAGAAGGTTAGAAATCGGTCTGTAGTTAGCTAACACCTCTGGATCAAGAGAGGGCTTCTTCAGGAGAGGTTTAATTACAGCTACTTTGAAGGAATGTGGTACGTGGCCTGTTAATATAGGCAATTGGTCGAGGTTGATGGGAGAAATGGCATCCAAATGAGGAAGTTCATGAAGTAATTACTACTAAGGTCTATAGCAGGCCTATTCAACTAGCGGCCCGCGGGTCGGATACGGCCCGTTTCAATTTAACTCTGGCCAGACTGCCTGCCAATCAGTATAGCTTGGTAAGAAAAAATAAAACTGACAGACACGCCTCTTTTATACACTGAGACATCTAACCCAGAGCCATTGAGTTTCACTGTTGCCTCCACCAAACCTGTATGGTTAAATTGTTATGTTACGCACCGTGTTGGTTGCTGTATTCGGCCCACTTGCTACTGAAGTTGAATAGCCCTGGTCTATAGGAATACACGGCTCCACAGAGCTGTGACTCTGTCAGCCTGGCTCCGGTGCTAAAGAGAAACCTGGGGTTGTTCTTATTTGTTTCTATCACTGATAAGTAATAGGTTGCTCTGGAGTTACGGAGGGCCTTCTTGAATGTTTTTCTTACTAATAACATCATTATTAACATCCACATGAATGTTAAAATCTCCTAGAATAATAACCTTATCAGTTTTAATGACTAACATTAATAGAAAACCTGATCATTCAGATATAATTTCCAAATATGGATCTGGTGGCTGTTACAGTATAACACATATAATTGGTTTTAATGTTTTCCAGGTTGGTTGTGAAAGACTAAGAATAAGTCCTTCAAATGGACTTATGATTTATTATTAGGCTTGAGTCAAAGATGGGTGCTACTCCATCTCCTCGGAAGGTACCTCGAGGAATGTGAGTATTAATATGACTTGGAGGAGTTGATTCATTTAGGCTGACATACGGTATTCGTCATGACTCAGCCAGGTATCAGTAAGACAAAACAAATCAATCTGAGTGTCTAATATTAAATAATTCACTACTACAGCTTTAGATGACACATATTTAATATTTAGGAGTCCACATTTAATTATCCTGTTTTGTTGCAATGCTGAAATAGTGGCATTAACTGTTATGAGGTTAGTTTGGATGACTCGTCTTCTGGTTACTGATCTGAACTCTTGGTTTTCATGAATAAATCTGTTAATCAACTTGGTCATATTTGCAGAAATGAGTATGCAGGATGGTGTTGACTTAAAAACCGTCACAAAGATTTCTCCTGAAATGCTAAATAAATGTTATAGCAGAATCTGACTTTGACATTTCTTGCATGAGAGTGGAAATGACGTTGGCGATTGAAAAGGTCACTAAGAACACAAGGATTTCTGGGCAATGAGGACTCACAGCCCATTTTAAGAGATTATTTGTTAAGATACCTTATTGTTGATTGCAGTATTATTTGACTGCTAAAAAAAGGTGAGGTCGTCATCATAGGGATTCATCATGATGAAGAATTGTATCACTGTTTCAATGAGGCTTTTCAGTAACATATATCAGCTCAGTAAAGTTAACATCTGTTTACAACAAACATTTTAATGCCATTACTAAATAAAAACAAGATAATTTGATAATTTGAGTAATAAAGCAAAATGTGATCAGTGCCCTTACATTTGGGATGCACACTAGCATAACAGGAAAAAACATTACTGAGATCCAAGGTAAGATCAATTTATTTTTTGTAGCTTATAACAAAGTTCAAATGATGAATCAATGAAAGTATATTTTGTGCTAGCATTGAGCGAAGGTGATATTTAGATTGAAATGCCTTTAAATTACCAGCAATTGAGAAATTCAAATTGTGTACAAGTGGTACATATATATTGTACACTCAAAAAATGAAATGTAGGATTTACTTAATAAAATCCTCGTAACAATTTGCAGTAACACTAACTAAGTAACTTTTACTGTTGAAGGATTGAGTAAATCCTACTAGACAGTGTTAAGTATAGCGTACTTAATTTTAGACTAAATAACCATGAAAATACTAAGTAACTGTTACTTAATCATGCTTAAACATGAGTAATATTCATTTAGCTAATTAAGTAAAGTCTACTTAACTTTTTCACAAACAGGAATTTCAATGTTATGAAATTATTAAGTAAAATCTATCATTTAGAGCTAAGTAGATTTTATTATACTTTTCATTTGCAATTACTATAGTTGTATTATATCACTTATTATAATGATGTATACTTTCTGAATACTCTATTGATGAATGTTAATCTTTATACATCACAAATCACAGCCACAATGCAATTAAAATCCTTTATTTTGTCAACAAATAAAACATTACATTTTATAAAAACTCTTGTTTTTCTTAACTAAAAATTCAGTGTCAAGAAATTCACACTTAGGATTCACACTTGTTTAACGCAATGCTGGTGGGTAAGCAAGGTTCATGGCGTAAATAAGCCCCATAAGCAACATGCAAGCTTTGGCAGTACTTGTCACGGCGGGATTTAGGGTGGACCCAAATGCACGACTCAGGAGACAGAAAATGCTGATAAAGATGCTTCACTTAAAGTATTGTCAGGAACGAAACAGAAGGAATCAACAAACACACAGCGGCACGCTCAAGGGCTCGGTCTGAGAACACAAGACGATCTGTCAGAGGACAAGCGAGGGCGCTAAATAGTGAGGGACTAACGGGGGGATGGGGATGTGTGTGAGGACCAGGTGAAGGGAATGAGGGACTAACAAGGTGAGGGGCTGCAGGTGAGAAGGGGGAGGACCAGGTGAAGGGAATGAGGGACTAACGAGGGAGTGATCAAAGTGCTGGAGTGAATGCAGATTGAGCGGATCGATTCATTCAAACGCGATAGACGTTTTGATTAATTCAAATGTACTTACTAGTGATGGCGAGATGAAGCCTCATGAGGCATCGAACCACTTCAGCCAATTGGTTCGAGAAAGGGTTCATTACTCGAAGCTTCATGTGCTCACGACACCACCCACTGGCCAAGTGTATAATGACAGGCAGCTGTATCTGAACCACATAATGTGATGCATTGAATTGTGTCTGTTATGGCTGTTGGGAATGACTGAATTAGAAAAATGTATGACCAAATATTGTACATAAATTATCACATATGTGCATAATAAAATATTTGTTTAATGTATTCTGTGTGTGTAAATGTTCCCAAATTGGTAGTATTATATGATATGGCAGGTTGTGTAATAATGTTATTACGTCACTTTAGGAAAATGTCATGGGCTTAAGCAGGCAGACGACAGTGAAAGTGCTTGTGGAACTATGAAGAGGGGACTGAATATGCGTGTGGAACTTGGACAGTGATGTACAGGACGGGACATTTTATTTATTTGTATTCAGAAATAACAGTTTCTTAACAGTTCCATATTACCACCTATCCTTCTCTCCTCACTCTCCCAACTCTCCAAACTATCTCGCTCTCTAAACTCTCAACCAACAACCCACATTTTGAATGGAGCCTGAGGGGTTCATATTGCTGTCAAACCTCCAGGCAAAATTGAACCGCTTACCGAAGCAGTCACGTGGTACAGCCGAGCAGCGAGGCTTCGGACGTCATCATTTTTGGCTCCTCCCCTAAATGAAGCAAGCCTCGATACGCGCTCCGAGGAAACGCCCCCTCCATTACTCGACACACGCTTCGAAGCGTCGGCACATCTCGTAACAACACTAGTACTTACCTTTTTCAGTTTATATTCACTTATTATAAAACATGTAAACAGTATATAGAAATTGGGGAGTAACATTTACTCTTCCCGCAGAGTTAATTTATAGTATGATTACAATGTGTATCTTTTACTTAATAAAGTCTAGTAATCAGTGAAACATATTAATACAATGTAGAATATATACCAATTAATTAAGTATAATTAACAACACCAACAAATAATTTTTTTGAGTGTGGGGAGGAAGTGGGGGGATGCACTTTCTATCTCAGAAGAATGAAAATTAATTAACCATATTGACGAGTGACAGTTGTAGAAGAGTCAACAGTTAAACAGTGAGGCTGATATAAATTGGATCAAATTGTTCTTATCTCACAAAAAACATGACCTCTTTTCACATTATTCAATTCAATTCAGTTTATGTTGTATCGCCCAAAATAAAAAAATAAAAAATATTGTGAATAGTGCCGTATTGTCTCATAAACTGTCAAGGGGTACAAATGCTCAATTCCATGAAGTAAAATGTCTGATGAATTGTTCTAAATCTTAGGACTCTAGCTATACCCACGATAGCATAGTGACTGTTAAAAGGGCCTTATTTAATTGTTCCCACAGGAAAACTATAAAGGCCAAAATAATGATTTAATAAATGGACCTGTACTTGTATCAACCCTTTAGGGTTGGCTGTAGCGCATGGGCAAGAGTGTTTGTCCTGTAACCAAGGTACCCCATTCAATCCCCAGAGTTCCATGTCAAAGTATCCTTGAGCAATACACTGCAGCCCCTGTTGATCCCCAGGTGCTTCATTGCAGCCTGGTGTTTCTTAATAACTAAGGATGCATCAGGTGCGGAGAAGAATTACCCCACTGTGGGATCAATAAAAGTGTAAATGTCTTACTTTATCGCACTTTTCTATTATTCGGACCACTCTGGGCGCTTTAACACTACTTCTCATTCACCCATTCTTTATACTAATGGGAGTGGCTACCGTGTAATGTGCCACCTGCCCATCAGGACTAACTAACATTCATACTCTGCAGGAGATTGACCACCGATCGCTGAAAGGACGACACAAACCCTGAGTTGACAATTATGATCTAAGCACAGGGCTTTCCCAGCTCTAGAGCTTGTGGAAAACACACGTTTTTTTAGGCAGACCTGAAGCTAATGAGAAAACCCTGCCGTAGATAAACTGACTGGACGAAAACATAACTGGTTTGCTTTCCTATGTGCAGTGACGGCCAAGTCTTCACAGAGGGAAGGAAATGCCGTGACAGTCATACAAAGTCAGATCTCACTGATATGTGGCTAGCAACATCACACACATGCTGCATCACTCTTGCCACCATGTCATGATCCTGTTGAGTAAAGATCCTTTTGTGTGGGAGCATCAAACCATGGACACATAGTGTAGGGATTCCCCAAATGTTTGGAAATGTCACATCCTGATGTGTTAAAAGCTGCAAATCTGCTGCCCATCCTTTGACAAAGCATCAGGAGAAGGTCCAGGCATGTACCACAGGATGCAGGACAATATTTAGAAAACTAATACAGATGTAGACAAAAATAATTGGCTGGACCTTTACATTGACCTAGTCTGGACCAGAAACACAGGTCAAGTCCTAAGACATTAGAATAATACTAACAGCATTTTCATTGTGAGCAAGAAGTTCTGTAGTCATCCTGACAACTCTATTAGCTATAATTGGGTCTTCTTCCTCCTCTACAAATATGCTGCCTCTATTGCTGCTGCCTTTTTTCATCTCTTTTCATCTGGCATCCTCTAAATGCAGAGGCATGCACGAGTTCAGCAGCAATTTGAGGGACTTGGGAAAGAGCGTGCAGGTAAGGTGGCATAATTCAGATTAGATAGTGCAAGTTTCTTACCTCCAATACAGGCTAGGGAATAGAACATCCTTAAATGTTTTTTTTTTAATCATCTCCAGCTCATTTAATGAATGGCAGTAAGTAATCAGATGTTAACAATGAATGAATTAGACCACAAGCATGCAAAAGAAAACATTTTAAAGTAATCTTTTTTCTTTTAATGTTCCGCTTCTCTATATTAAGAGGTGTTACATCACTGCACTGATCTAATGATTTAGTAATTTCCCTTTTTACTTGATGTTTATTTAATAAGATACAGTAGTGCAATATTGATTATATTAGGTAGTATTGTTTGGGTATTGTGTGTGTGTGTGTGTGTGTGTGTGTGTGTGTGTGTGTGTGTGTGTGTGTGTGTGTGTGTGTGTGTGAGCTCAGTGGTGAATCTAGACTAAGCAATCAAAAGCAGTGGGGTGATGGTAAAAGTTCCCCTTGTAATATCATTGACAATCACTGAAGACTGTTTCCAGGGATGTGAGACGTACGCTTCTCACTTCATTAGGCAATCTACGTCATATAGGCAACATGGATAACTGATAATGTTGTGGGTATTAGATAAGTGATTAAACATGTGCAAGCAGCTTATTACTTGCTGCTGCTGGGACTTCATCTTTTGACCAAATTGATGATGATTGTGTTTCTTTAACTGTATTTATTGTTTGGATTGACAGAACTGTTCTGAGAACTGCAGCTCGGTTCACATTACTGTAAGTATATCATTATGTTCTGCATTTCTCTTTGCCATATTCTGTTGCTTTTCTAACTCTGACTCACAAAACTCAGCCATTCACTCTTTTTTGCATCCTCACTCTTTGCCCTGCCAATAATCGAAGACGATACTCTGAGTCTTCACTGATTGTTTTCACTTCAAACTATTGTTGATCATTAAGTGTGCCTTTTTCTCCTGAGAATACAATGGCACTCCGTAGTATGTGTTTAAAAATGCTCTATTCTACAGTGTTCACACACATTGTTAGCACCAAGCATTTACCACTTCCTCTTCACTTCGCTTTTATCTGATCTGAATCCATTTCAGTTATTCCTGCATAGCTTTGTTGTCTTGTAAATGCAGTATTTTTATAATCCTTTTTTACATGTGTGTTAGAGCCAATTAACACATCAGGCTGGTTGAATGAACTGGAATTAATATTTGGTCAAATGTTTACACAATCCCTTCATATTGTCTCCTCAGGATAAAACCTGCACTTGTTTGAACCTCACCGAGTCTCAAGAGGTAAGTAGTCTTTTTCTGTTTGTTCAATTATAAGAGAGAGAGAGAGAGAGAGAGAGAGAGAGAGAGAGAGAGAGAGAGAGAGAGAGAGAGAGAGAGATGATTGTCATTATTAACGTAATGGGAGTTTGTACATTGTAAACCTCTTAATGTGATCTCATCTGTCAGGTTCAAATTGAGATGATTTGTACAGCAA
Organism: Liparis tanakae; assembly: GCA_036178185.1. Lineage (NCBI taxonomy): Eukaryota > Metazoa > Chordata > Actinopteri > Perciformes > Liparidae > Liparis > Liparis tanakae. The sequence continues at coordinate 16,497,904 of CM070095.1, read as the reverse complement.
ATCCCATGTTTGGGGTGAGGCTTTGCCAGTTTTAGAAAATTAAGATACAAGCTTTTTGAGCCATAGAGAGATTCACCACGTCAAAGTCAAAGTCAAAGTAGCTTTATTGTCAATTACTTTGCATGTTAGGACATACAAGCAATCGAAAAAACGTTTCCCACTCTCCCACGGTGAAACATATAACATATAACAACAGATAAGACGGGACATATAGTTATACATAGAGTTATAAACATACAGATACATATACAGCATAAGTTTTTCTTTAAAGTTAGGTTATGTTAGTGCAAAAATAAAGGCAGCAAAAAGACATCCTGTGAGATGTTTTTGTTCCATTGGCAGTGCAAGTATAACAGTAAGTGTAACAGTAAGTGGTAAAGTGACAGTGACAGTAACGTGATTACTATAAGTAATTACTGGTATTGCTGTAAGTGTTTTTCCTGTTAACTGTCTTCACATTTTAGAAAATGTACCAGAGAAAGTCAGATGAAAAAAAATGTAAATCTTAAACTCTGAGCATCCAGCAAAGAGATAACCCATAAAAGATGTTTAACTTGCTCTAAGACAGGAAGCAGATAAGAACCTCTCAGAAGTCCTTTCGGCAGTGTGTGATTAACCAGCCTGAACCAGTGTGTGAAATACATCATTGAGGACCTCAATTGACATTTGAGACCCCCTATAAGCCTTAATTGCCTCCAATCATCAGATCATATGTGTCACATGCAATTGCCACTAAAATGTATTTTAAAAGCATACCCAGCGATTTTCAAAATTATTTATTTAAAAATATGAACAGCGAGATGTTCTGCCGTATATGACCCAGCCTGCCAGAGCTGCAACAGTGCCCAATTTGGAATCAATATGGACAACTTAAAATTAATGTGGCATGTATATATTTACTTTCACAAGGAAACATTTTATCTGGAAGGGACTTGTCCAAATAGATTGTGGTTATCAAATGGCTCTTGAATCAAATAAATAGGCGATATCTGTGGGCATTCATGTGTTCTGAAGTTTCTATGTCTGCCCTCTGGAAAGGAATGTGCCTCTCCTGGTTATGCTATCAAAGCCCTGAAGTCCCTGCACAAAAGTATTTCCCATCAGGAAGCCGTAAAGCATCTTATCAGGGCACTGACAAAGTGGAAAACCTTTTCACAGTGTTGGGTAAGTGATCATCGTTGAGAATTGTATCTGCATGTAAATATAATAACACAAGTGTTTGAATGGAATGGCTGGGAATATGAAGTAAGTCTTGATGGGCAGGTGGTACCTTGCGTGGTAGCCCTGTCATCAGTGTACGGATGTGTATTAATGTGTGAATGATAGCATGAAGTGTAAAGCACCTGTAAAGTTTGGTTTACATTTTTTACTACCTTGTCATTTGCAAGTGCCTTCAGAATTTTCAGATATTCATTTGGTAATAGTAAATAGACTTGCACTACAAATGCAATTCCATTTACCATTTCCATTGGCTATTAAATCTATCAAATTGTTCATGTACTATAAAGCTGTCAACGTTTAAATAAAAAAATAAGAATAACAATAGAATGGTGAGACTGAAGCATACTGTAAATGTCCACTAAAAACAAAAAAAAATGAACTGAAGGTTTGCAAAATGAATTAACATTAATATCCATGTAATTTCTCTCTTCAGGAAAATATGACCTTATGTTCGCTGCCTGTGAACCTCTCACCAAAAAGCCTTCATAAGAAACTGGAACACCTGGCACAACTGAAAAGCTCAAGTAAATAACCTCAGTTCACCACAGATCTGCGATGACCTGTGCACCTGTTTCTTCAGTAATCATCATTCTAATTAATTTACATTCAGCAATGCCATATATTCTGCATTCATCAGTGTGATCAGTGTATGTATATTTGTCTGACTTTCTTAAAGTATTTTATTCCAGCTGGTTACGGAACAGATATTCTCAATATTTTTGAAGCATAATTTGGAATACGAATGCACAGTTCTTTTGGTGGATTTTCATACATATAAAAAGCTAGGTAAAGAAAGACCCTCTTTTTTTTTTAAAGTGAGAAACACGTGTTGGACAGCTTTGACAATATTAGTTACATTCAATTGATTAAAAAAAGCTTGCCATGTTTAAAAAAAAGGGTTTTACTCAGTTGTCCAGATGGATCAGAATGGGTAGCCTGGTTTACTAAAATTATGTTCCCATAAAGAAAAAAATGCATTGCCAGTTACATTTACGAAGGATCCCTATTTTCCACCAGATTATATTTGTTTTTGACGCACAAAATACATTTCTAATCACAAAAAGGAGGTTGCGTGGATGGATAAAAACACAAGACAACTGTTGGTGTCTAAATCAAATTTGACTTATCTTTATTCATATCTTAACTTAGATAATATACCATACCTAACATACTTATTTCATAGCATTGTAGGAAAAGAACGTGGTTAATGTTCATTTGACGACTTGAGTCAACGTGAATGACAAAATAGTCCTCTTAACTCGCATGACTCAAGTGACTAACGACACTAATAACGTCCGTGACTTACGACCAATATAATAAAATATCAACGTTTATTTATTTTAATTTATTATATTTTCAAAGTCGAGTCTCAGTAGTCTCAAACATTGAAACAACTGAGTTGAATCAGATAGTAGGTAAAGTCAAATGAGTAAATTATTAAATGAAATATATCTGCAGTTATAGGTAAGGACTGATCGCGATCAATTCACCTCATGAATATGCATCATATATTTGACTAAATCCTCTTAGTGTGCTGCATTATTAATATTTAGATGTATGACAATCGTAGGTTTGTAAATTACAAATTGTTTTACGACAATATTGATGCTGACCATGAATTAAAATGTATGTTTGCAAATGTATTGTTTTGTATTATTTATGGTATTTATTATTAATTTATCGTTGTGTTTGGCATACATCAATTTATTTAGCTTTTTCATTATTTGTCAGTAATGTACACAGATACATGTTATTAGATTATACCACCATCCCACCTAAATAACCATGTCCTTGTTAATTCTTCTAGTTTCTTATGTAACTTTTTATTTAATATGTTTGTGTATCACTTTGTCAACTCTTACTTAGTGCCGCAACAATAAAATTATTATTGTCATTAATCCAGTAGGTTGGTCCTTTGTTAGATTCCTTAATATATATATATATATATATATATATATATATATATATATATATATATATATGTAGGAGACTATTACAGCTGATCTCCGAAGAGTATATATGCAATTAGTTATGATAATAATTGAATGGAAGTGATCATTCTGATGAAGACTGCAGCGTATCGAGGGCTGTAGGAATGATTTACCTTGTCAATGGAGGTTTTACATTTTTTTTTTACATCCTGTCAAGTGGCTATATGAGACCACAACATTTCATCACACCATCCACAGTATATAACCTCCACAGCTTTGTTGTTGTGTATACTTGTGCTTATGAGACTGTGGTGTAGTTTGTTTATTGCCAACATTAGCTTTTTACTTTTGCTGATTGCATTATGCTTAGTAAATCTTAATAGTGGTGAAAAGGGTTTAAGAATTATAAACGTTTTTGTCACAGAGCTTTTTTTCTGTAAAAACCTAGTATACAATTGGCTTTTTATCAAGGGACCCAGTGAGTTGCTAAATTTCGGGGTTGACCTATCAACCCGAATACCTTTTCTTGTTAGGCGTCTCTCCTAGTTAACATATCAAGTGGGCGTAAAGCCGATGGAGGTGGTTGGGGTGGATGTACTGGTCCAACAAACACAGGACTGTTGTTTGTGTCTAAAGTCAACAATAACAAATAACTTAACTGACGACACATAAGTTACTGAACAAACGTACTTACTTTTTTTTTTAAACCTAAACCTAATTAATAATTATCTAACCAAACGTTGAATGTTTAAACGTTAACCTTATGTTAAGTGACGGTTGAAACAGCTCAACTGCATCATAAACAACAGTGACATCAGTTGCTTCTGTAGAGGGATAGAGGGATCCTCCTTTGTTGCTCTCCTGAAGGTGTCTTCCCTTTTTCACCCGTCAAAGCTTTATGATCAAGAACACTTTGTGTCTTTGTGACTTGTTCTATTGTTTAATGATGTAGCCACTGATCTCTGTTGCCCTCTGTAGGCGTTCTCAAAGACAACCCCAGAGAGAGAGAAAGGGAGAGAGAGAGAGAGAGAGAGAGAGAGAGAGAGAGAGAGAGAGAGAATATGTGCAAATACTGAGGAAGTAGCAGTAACAGAGAGAAAAAGGGAGACTATCAGCAACCAGCTATGCAGCCACCACCTAGAAAGGTAAGGTACCATAGACTACTGGGCAAGAAGAGTTAATATTTATCTTGAGAGTGCGACACTATGTGTCTCTACTAATTTAATCTCTGCTTCTCTGGCACACTGTCCTTTTAAAGTTAATAACTTTCCCTTTAATACTTAGACAATAAAACATGCATTTTACATAATGTCCTTCCAAGAGATACAGTAGGTGAGATATTGTTGGTGTATATACTATAGTATATACATATTGCCTTTGAAATACTTTCATACTGTTTTCGATAGTCGATGCATTTTCTGTGAAAGCATCTGTCTGCAAGAATTACAAAATATGTTTGGTGAATGCCAATAACAGTACCGAAACTTCAAGTATTTGTTACATGTTCTAAATAAATGCTAAACAAGCTAAAAGTGTCTAATTTAAGACAGTTAAGATGTTGTAACTTTTGAGACATTACATCTCGCACACTAGTTGGAGTTGGACTTATATTAGAACTAAGACGACTCCTATGAAAGCAATTACTGTCTCTGTAAGCCATACCTAATTTTACAATTTATGGGTGGCAACATTTGTCAGTTTGCTTTAATTTCTGACTTTGATCGAGAATAAGTATGTTACTGGTAACATGGAAATAGGAACATTTACAATTCCAGCAGCGCAACAGGAATTTTCAAAAACCTTTACCATAAACCTTTTTAGTAATGATTTTTTCATGTTATTTGGAAAGATTTCTGATTGTTATTACCTCTTTAGAAATTACAATTTTTTTACTCTTGCAAACTACATTTGAATATCAATTGAATGAACACCTAAAACTAGTTGACATCATTTAAAAATAAATAAAGATAACTTCAATATTTCAAATGATGAAAGAAGAAGACAAATATTCTTAGGATGTGAGTGTAAATAGTCTAAGAACGCCTAGGTTGGCCTTTGATTTACAAACTTCTACCACCAGCTAATTTAATGTTGTCATGGAGTCTTACGGTTGTTTCGAATGAAGAGCCTATCTAATGGCTGTTTAATCACATCTGTCGAATAAAAAGGTGTGGTCATAATATGAAGTGGGTGGGTTATTGTTTGTTCTCAAATGTAATTTTAAGAATTTAGTCCTGGTAGGTATTCGAAAATAGTGTGTGTTAAGAGGTTCTCTCTGGAGTGTTGGGCTGTGTCCGAAATTCCATACATAATAGTTTTCAGAATGTTCATATAGTTACATTTTGTGTTTGTAGGCCATGGAGAAAAAGGGCCTGTGTCCACATATCTTTTTCTGACAGAAGTTGTAGTTCTATAGCTACCCTCCGAGCACTTTTACAACTAGAATGGGCACTCGGTAGAGCGCATACCTTCGCATATCACAAGATTGAATTATGAACAATTTGGCACTAGTTTCACGCAAAACGGATGCCAATTAACCGAGATATCGCAAATTTATGGTTTTCACCTTTTCGTGACCTTGACCTTGACCTTTGACCCAATCACTCCCAAAAACTAATCGATTGTTCCTTGGGTCATGATCAATCATCCCACCAAGTTTCATAAGAATCGGCTCAGTTTTGTCTGATTTAGACGAATAACAAGTTTTTCACCTTGACCTTTGACCCAATCACTCCTAAAAACTAATCGATTGTTCCTTGGGTCGTGACCAATCATCGCACCAAGTTTCATAAGAATCGGCTCAGTTTTGTCTGATTTAGATGAATAACAGGTTTTTCACCTTTTCGTGACCTTGACCTTGACTTTTGACCCAATCACTCCCAAAAAATAATCGATTGTTCTTGGGTCATGACCAATCATCAAACCAAGTTTCATAAGAATCGGCTCAGTTTTGTCTGATTTAGACGAATAACTGACGGACGGACGGACATATTCACAAACGCCGGCGAAAACATTACCTAGGTAAAAATGTCTATGTTCTATTCTAACGTCTCAAGGATTCAAGGATCATTCATTTCCATTATGCAACACAGGGATGCAGAGTGATACAACAAACACATATAAAACTAATCAAAAACAGTGGTACTATCTGGAGAACATTTTCAACATTTCCATCCATCCCTCCATTATCAGCCACTATCAGAAAGGTCCTACATTTTCACGATGACCGTCCGGTGCAGCGCCTGCTTTACTGCTGCAGCCGCACTAATCTGCCTATCGATCTCCCGCTCCATGTTGCCCTCATTTGCGAACAAGACCCAGAGATGCTTGAACTCCTTAGCTTGCGATAGGCACTCCTTCCCCACGTGGATGGAGCAATCCACCGTTTTCTGGCAGAGCACCATTGCCTCAGATTTGAAGGCGATGACTCTTATTCAATTTCAAAGTTCAATTCAGTTTATTTGTATAGCCCATTTTCACAAATTACAAATTTGTCTTAGAGTGCTTTACAATCTATTTACAATACGAGCAACAGAGGATGATCCCTCTCCAGGATGGACAGGTGCAATCGATGTAATGTGTAGAGAAGGAATAATTACACGCAAATTAAAACACAGTAACAACACAATCAATGAATATGACAGAGTGCATGAATAGTTGGTAGTAGTCATATTCCACGATCCAGACCTCCATGATCCATCAGGCAGATAGAATCTATGACGTCTTATAGGGTCCATCGAACTCTGAAACGTGAAGTCAAAAGGACTCCGGGAGGAAGCAGAGTTAGTAATGTGCAATAGAGAGATGAAAATTCATCCACAAGGAGGGAGAAAAGAAGAGAGAGGTGCTCAGTGTATCCTAAATGTCCCCCAGCAGCCTATAAACCTATAGCAGCATATCAAGGGGCTGGACCAGGGCAAACCTGATTCAGCCCTAACTATATGCCCGCCGCTTGGCTACAAAACGCCCCAGTGAATGCCGGAGGTCACGGTCCAAAGAGGCCAACAGGACCATATCAGAGAGACAATCCTGAGATCCCCGAACCTGATGTTCTCCGCCTCCCAGCTGCACCCAGATATCCGTTCTGTGAAAGTCACAACAGGGCAGCCCTGGCGTAGACCAACACCCACAGGAACTTGTCTGATTTATTACTGAAATTACGAACACAACTCCAACTGAAGGCGTACAGAGACTGGATTGCCTTTTGCAACGGATTCGGCACCCCATACTACCACAGCACCCACTACAAAAACGGCAAAGGGACCTGGTCGAAAGCCTTCTCAAAGTCTACAAATGTAGATTTGTTGGGCAAACTCCCAGGACTCCTCCAGTAGTCTTGCAAGGGTAAAGAGCTGGTTGCCTGTTCCACAATCAAGACGAAAACCGCACTGCTCCTCTTGAATCTGAGGTGAGCACACTCTCCGCACCCCCCATTTGAAGATGGGAACTATCACCCCAGTCTGCCAGTCCATGGGCACTGTTCCTGACCCCTATGCAATATTGAAAAGGCCAGTCAGGGCTTCCGCATCTCAGGGCGGATGACCTTCCGACCACAGCTCCACAATAGAGGCTTTGAACATGGTCCTCCCGGATTCCGCCCTTGAAAAGTTCCCAAATAGGATACTCTGCCTAACATTCCCAGTTCACCTTCACTACACGTTTGGGCTTGCCAGGTCTTTCTAGCCGGCTCCCCCTCCATCTGATCCAACTCAGATGGCGGGGTAATGATACAATTACAAAGTCAATCATTGATCTCCATTCTAAGGTGTTCTGGTACCAGGTACACGTTTTAGTCACCTTATGTTACAACATAGTCAGCTCAAATGACACGTAACATAGTGTTTGTTACGGACAAATAAGCAATAGCGTGACACTGCTCGAGTTCAGATTCGGCAAGCCGTTGCTCCCAATCAAAAACCTGATTTTGTCTTTCATTGCCCACGTAAGCATTGAAGTTTCCCAGGAGGACTATGGAGTTGGCGGGCGGCACCCTTTCCAGGACCCCACTCACTGACTCCAAGAAGGCTGGATACTCCGAACTGCTATTTGGTGCATACGCATAAACAACAGTCAGAGCCTTACTCACCGCAAATCATTGGTGCTTCGAGGCAAGCTCCAACAAAGCGGCACTCAGACGAGGGCCTGAGCAACTCCAGACAAGGCTAGGGTAAAAGTCCAGCCCAAGTCCAGCCCTTCTCCAGGAGCTTGGTTCTAGAGTCAGTGCTGTTCGTGGACTTGAGCCCAACTATATCTAGTTGGTACCGGTCCACCTCCTGCATCAGCTCTGGCTCTTTTCCCGCTAGCATGTGATGTTCCAGGTCCCTATGCTGCCAGCAATCGGTTCCTCCAGGCCCCCTGCCCGGCCTGCCACCTGGTCTACATAGCACCCAACCCTGATTATTGTCCCTGCTATAAGCTATAAGTGCATTATTTCTCCATAAAAGTCAAAGAGTATTTCTTCAATTTATGAAATGATTTGATCATGTATTTGTATTAACTACTGTTCTGTAAAAGAGTAGGTGTGAAACAGTATAACGGCAAAAAGATTACTGACTTAACATTGTTTTTTGATAATGATAACTAACCAATCTTGACTGATGGCTAGTAATGGGGGAAGTATAATAGAATATACATTGAATAATAATTCAGTAGTAACAGGAAGTAGTAACAGGAAATAAGTTATAGTTTATAAGTCCTGCATTCAAATTGTTTATAAAGTACATCAAAATATACTTAAAGTACCAAAAATAAAATACTTAGTATGTGTGTATGTATGTTTGTGTGCGTGTGTGTCTGTGTTTGTATGCATGTGTGTGCGTGCGTACATGCGTTTGTGTGCGTGTATATCTGTGTGTGCTTGCCTGTCGTACATGTGAATGTGCTTGCATGTGTGTGCGTGCATTTGTACATGCTTGCGTGTGTGTACATGTGTGTGCTTGCCTGCATGTACGTGTGTGCGTGCTTGCCTGCGTGTGTATGTGCGTGTGTATGTGCGTGCTTCCCTGTGTGTGTGCTTGCGTCTGCATGTACGTGTGTGTGTATGTGTACGTGCAGGTAAAGGAGAGCCAACAGGTGAAACTGCTGTTCTCAGAGCAGCTCAGCAAATTACAGACAAAACAACATCAGGACACTGAACTGCTGGAGGAGATCAGGTACAATGTTTACCAGACTATGGAAATCTGCATGAAATCCTCCCATTGTGCGACAGAGGGTCATATGCAAAAAGATAGATGGAGAGTGAGATCATGTCAAAAGGCATGTCTGTTGATGCTCTCTGTTGTGTTATTCCCTGTTCTCTAAGGACTTTCAGTAAGCAGCGAGCAGCTATAGAGAAAGAGTATGGTCAGGTGAGTACACATGAGCTATTCTAGTACACTATTAGTCCTATAACTGGAACTTTTTTGTTTCTACTGGAAATGCTCATGCTTTATTGATTTGAGATCCCATATCAGAGCCTGAGTGCCGTGTTGTTGTTTTATTCCCTTCTCACTTAGTGTGTGTGTGTGTGTGTGTGTGTGTGTGTGTGTGTGTGTGTTTGTATCTCTTAATAGCGATTTTTCTCTATTTTTGTATTTTTGTTGTGAAGTAACTTGGTGGACTACAACCCCATTAAAAAAATCTGAACTTCTTTATTGTCAGTCTCCAAAAACGACGTGAGTAATAGCCAGGAAAATAAAAGAAGGAGTGCCGCACAGAGACCAAGCACACACACACAGACAGACAGGGGAGCGCAGGAGACACAGTTGTGTCTCAGTGATAGAGCGGGTCATTCTTCAATTCAACGATTGATAGTTTGATTCCTGTTCAATTTCCGGCTCCTTCAGTGTCAATGTAGGCAAAACACTTAACCCCAAATTGCTCCTGCACATTCACTACGGTGTGTGAATGTTGTATTAATGTTAGATACTCCAGATACTCCCATCATTGTAAAAATGGTTGTACATGGGTGAATGATGGAATGTAACGTTAGAGAGCTTTGAGTAGTCGGAATAATAAAAAGATCTATACAAGTACAGTCTATATCAAATCTATTCTTTGATGCCCCACTTTTGTTAAGTCCATTTATCATTTACAAGTACAAGTGATCTCATATTTTAGATGTGATAAAAGTGATCCCATATTTTACATTCAATCTCTTAACTGGCGTACCAAGTTCTTACCTTCTCATGAAAGCTCTAAAGAGAGCTTCATGTCTTGTTTGCACAATGGTGAAGAATGTTCCACATATGTGTGTTTGAACATCCAGCGTGTTTTACCAATCTGGTAATTACAAAAATCTGATTGCACACTAACATTGTGGGTATTAGCATTCCTTTTGGGGATGCATGTCCCAATGGCATAATCATTCTACTTTAGGGTGAAGACTTTTTGGTTTTAGTTTAGGGTAAGGAAAGTTTACGGTTAAGGTTAGGGTAAGTGTCAGGATTAACCTGGAAATGGTTATGGTTTTGATTAGGATAAGTCTATAAGAAATGTATGTAACTAAATGTACATGTCCCCAAATGTCATGTGTGTGTGTTTGTGTGTCTGTGTGTTTGTGTGTTTGTGTGTGGGTGTGTGTGTAGCCAACTCTAGCTTTGCAGGAAATATAAACATAATTATGCAAGTCAAAGAAGTAACAACATATACAAATAATGCAATGTACACAGCTTCATGCAAGTTTAGAGACGAAGAGGTCAGAATGAAATACCGAGAACCAAAGACACAAGACCATTCTAGTTGATGAATGTAAATACAGAATAATGCAAGGCATTGTGGGAAATTCATCATGAGCTTAATGAACACCTTTTCTGAAAAAGACCACAAGTAGCGCCTCCGTAGTTGTATTTTGTAGTCTTTTCTTGAGGTTGTGATCTGGTGGTGAACTGCATTTTCAGGCTCTTCAGAGATTAGCAGTCCAGTCCCAGAAAAGAGACTGGCAAAGAGGAAATACAGATGCTATCACATCTGGGTAACTAAAACACACACACACACATGCACACACACACACACACACACACACACACACACACACACACACACACATACTGTACCTAGCCTTGTCATCAACTGCTTTCTGTTAAAAAAAAATTGAAGATTACTTTATTTACCGAAACCAACCACTAGACTGGTTGTTTTTAAGCCATTTTCAGTAAGTATGGAACATTGTTTTTGTGTAAATATAGCATGCATCTCGTCCACTGCAATACATTACTGTCAGAGAACATGCATTGCTTAGCCAGATGCTAATATTGTACAATATTGAAACCAGGCATCATTTTGATTGCAAAAGTCATTTTTAGACAGACACACCATAAGGAATAATTTTTTTTAAAAGCACACATGAAAAGTGAAAGTTATGACCCTTTGATTGTCGACTTATGCCAGAGAAAAACAAGTTGGTTGTAGTAAAGGTCCTTGCATTCAGAAAAAAGGTGAGACGTCAACGTCCGCGGGGAGTGAAAGAGGTTAAGATGATAATGCATGATAGCCTCTGGTAATAGACTGTGACAAAGTCTATATATTTTCATATATTTGGAGACCTTGAAGGACATTCTCGAAGCCCTACAAGAGTCTAGGACAATAACACTAGAGAAGGTTGTGTTTCATATGCTAGCACAAAACAAATAACTGAACACACCTGCATGAACTAAATACTTATTTTTGTTGCAGGTCAAACTTATAAAAGGATGGTCACAGCCATATATTTTGCCTTCATGCTGGTCAAGTGGCAATTGGATACATGAGCAGGAATATATCCATTATAATAACTAAATAACTTAATACAGGCATGTTTTTCCATTGCAGATATTAGTACCATTATTGATCATATTTACATATATTTACAGGGAGGTGATTGGATTTGCACTAACACTGACTGAGCTTTTAGAAATAACTTTAAAGTCCATTTAATCAGCGAATGTCAGTTCATTTCTGTGTGTCTTTTCAGAAGTGTGTTTGGTGTGTGGCGGTCAGTGGTAGATGTTACAGCTCAGTCTGCCGCATTACGACTAGCTGCTGCAGAGGAATACCGAAAGCTGATTGGACAAGCATCCAAAAGTCATCGCAATGCAAAGGACATCCGAACTAAGAGAGTGAGGGAGCTGCAGATAGAAAACCAGTATACAAATACTTACTGACACACTACACTTAGCCATCAGTGTCTACCAAAGGACACTGATGGCTGAATGGATATTTTTGCTGTGTGTGCATTTGTGTGTGTACGTGTAAGGGCCTGGAGCAGCTCCAAAGGGTACAAGGGGAAGTGGTGGATGCTTTGCAGGAGCTCCACGGGATCAAGAAGAGCTACCACCAACTCAGTCACAATGCCAATGTTGCCCGAGAGAAAGCTGCTGATGCCCAGACCAGGTAAACCAAACACATGCAAAAGATCAGTGGCTTCATTTAAAGTGGTAATAGACACATTTCGTAGCCTCCCTCCCACTCCCCTTAACGTTTCCAAATATTATTATTAATATTGGTGCCTTTTTCCCGGGACTTTCAACATGCACAGGCTGCTTCTCCCACGCTGCAACCAACACAGCCCATAAAGGTAGAAATACACCAAATCCGTATGTGGAGCTAGTCGCTAGTTGTTTGATGAACCGGGGTGTTGACTGACCATTCACCGTTTAAGAATTTCCACAATCCTTACTCAACCTCAACTTCATGCAAATTAGGTTCTTACAATTTAAAAAGTCCGCAAAAATAAAGAGCCTTGCCAACCTGCCGGAGTAAAGGAGAAGAGCAAACAACGACGGAGCAGGAGTAGTATGGAGCAGGAGTTCACAATTGTTTTATTAGTACAGAACCAAGGGTTGGAATGGTAAGGCTCAGAGTTTGGCTGGACAGGACGTAGGAGAAGAGTGTGTCGGGTCAGCGAGAATCCGGAACACATAGTTACCAATGGAAGCTTGAAGAACACATTTAAAAAAGGTAAACAAAGAGGACACTGAATTACATTTACACAACAACTTTAAGGATTAAAGATGGGACATAAAAACATACAATCAGAAAATGCAAGCATCACATTTATTCATCAAACATTTAGTTTTGTTATTGAATATGTTTTAATAAAAAATGGTAAATATATAATTTGAAAAGCGATCTCATCTAGTGAGGAAAGAACTTGGAAGCTGTTCAAAGTCCAAAGTATAAAATAAATACCCACAATTGATTCTCATGGTCATGTGACATGTTGTAGCTAAGTGCTGTCTCATTCGTATTTATACAATTTCAAGCCCTTACAGCCTCTCACACAACCATTTAACAGGTGACATCAGTAACTTCTTGAGGGTTCAGGGGTTGAGGCTTGGGACTGGGCCTAACAATCAGTTGAGGACTGAGGTGAAAAGCTGAGGTAGAACAACTGTGGGGCTTGATAAGTGGATGGGTTGCATGTATGCCGGTTAATTGGCAGCAGGAGGTCAGGGAGAGCCATGCCCAGGCAGACAGACAGACACAAACAAACAAACAACTACACACACACACACATACACACACACACACACACACACTGTCAATAAAACGGATAGGAGGAGGAAAGACACAGCAGAGATCATGACAAATTGAGCATTTATTTTCCCCTGAGATCACATCTCATGGCAGACATGATTGTATAGGGAAAGTAAGGCCTATAAGGAAGCAATCTGAAAGCAGATGGTGTTAAGGCTATTACATTGTGTAATCAATATTTACTCCATGATAAGACATTTAGCAAAGAATGTGTCTTTTGCAACTTCAAGAAGAGGCACACCCACACACAAGCATTATGTGAGACAGTGTTATGGCGTCAGATGTATGTCATATGTTACAAGCATGATAAAACATGCTCACGGGCAAATTATATTTATTGCATACAAGCAGATATTGACTGCCACTCGCTTAATAGTGGAACACTTGGTGGATGAAAGCAGCAGGAGGTCGATGCTCAAAAGCAGTCAAAGTTCATGGACAATGTTAAAATGACTGATGTTGAATATAATCTGCCCATTATTGTTTGTGTCGCTGCTGTTTACATTCCATATGATACCAATTATAAAACTGCTCTCCAGGAATGTACTGTTGTTTTTGTTTTGTTCATCATTTGTGTTTGTTGTGCTACAAATAAGCTACAACTGAGTTTCATTATGCATCCCTATGTTGCATAATGACAATAAAGGATCCTTGAGTCCCCTTCAAAAAATAGAGAAAGTATTCTTGACAATTTGTTATAAAGTGATAAATTGAAGATGAAATTGGCTGCTTATTGGAATCAAATTCCATTTTAATGTGATATAATCAGCTCTATACCAACACATTAACATCTGAATAACCACAACTTCCTTGTGAAGTGTGTTCTCACTTCTATTTTGGAAGCATTACTTTGCTTTGCACATATTGTGAATCTTAATGGTTACTTTCTCGCATTAAATCCTCCAAACAAATTTAATAACAACGAAGAGCTCAACAACAGTTCTTTAAAAGAAAAAGAGGCAGTTTATACAGTTAAAATGCTTATAATTAGTACATGTGATCAACATATGAAAAGTAAGTCATGTAATTCAGGCCCAACCAGGCCTGTGTGAGCAGCACATGTTCAATTAATTTTGTTTAGCCCAATATCAAAATTACAAATTTGCCTCAGAGGGCTTTACAATCTGTACACATATGACATCCCTGTCCCAGAACCTCACATCGAATCAGGAACAACTCCCTAAATAGATAAACAAAAATTCATAGGGAAAAAAGGGAAGACATCTTCAGGAGAGCAACAGAGGAGGATCCCTCTCCCCGGATGGACGGAAGCAATAGCTGTCATGTGTACAAAAGGAATCATTACAAAGTTACAACACATTCAATGAGTATAACAGAGTGTATGGATAGTTGGTAGTAGGCATGGACCACGATCCAGACCTCCATGATTCATCAGGCAGATGGAGGTAGAGAGGAGGAGTGGGCAGACCATCAACAGGGCCATGGCATCAGACCCAGCCAGGTCCAATGGACCCTATGAGACGTGAAGTCACAAGGACTCCGGGGAGGAAGCAGAGTTAATAATGTGCAAGATGAAAATCCATCCACAATTAGAGAGAGAAGAGGTGATAGGTGCTCAGTGTATCCTAAAACTTCCCCCAGGAGCCTATAAGCCACATGTGCATTGCGGAACCTTATGCTTTTTATTTCGACACCCAAGTCAACATGTCAGATCATCCAGAGGCTGTGTGTCTCTTCTATAGATGTAAGGTTTATTTTCTTTGCAAAAGTAGACAGTCTCAGATAGTGTGGCAACACTGTGTATTGTGTCATTGTATGTTATTTTAGTTTATTTACATCTTACATGACATCAATATGTTTTGATTGTGTCTTCCAGAGCCAGAAAGAGTGAACATGGGATTTTCCACTTTAAAACAGGAATACATAAGATGACCACGAAGGTATGAATCTAAAATTAACTATGTTATAGATGTACTACATAACAGAAATGAGCTACATAACTAATACGATAAGACCATACTGTGCTTTTGGTCCCCAAATGGAAGTTTCAGTCATAACATTTATTTCAATTACATCTTTCAATTCAGTATATCAGTAGTGGGGGGCATCAGCAGGGTCTTGGCAGGAGGCTAGGGCCAACGGGTAGGAGGCATGACGAAGGAGGCGGGACCCATGAGGCCAGGCCTTTAAGACAGGAGGCACAAAGAAGAAGGCCAGGTCCAGCTCAGGGCTGGATGCAGGAAGCAGGGGCAAGGATACAGGACCCAGGAGCCTGGACCAGCTTCAGACACAGCCAGGTCCAATGGTCCCACTGAGGCGAGAAGTCACAAAAACCCCGGGGAAGAAGTAGAGTTAGTAATGTGCAATGAAGAGCCTTGAATTTGTCCATATCTTTTTTTTTCCTTTTTATTTTTCCTATTAATATTGCCAAAAGGAAGTATCACAATATGTGCAAAGCAAAGTAATGCTTCCAAAATAGAAGTGAGAACACACTTCACAAGGAAGTTGTGGTTATTCAGATGTTAATGTATTGGTATAGAGCTGATTATATCACATTAAAATGGAATTTGATTCCAATAAGTAGCCAATTTCATCTTCAATTCATCACTTTATAACAAATTGTCAAGAATACTTTCTCTATTTTTTGAAGGGGACTCAAGGATCCTTTATTGTCATTATGCAACATAGGGATGCATAATGAAACTCAGTTGTAGCTTATTTGTAGCACAACAAACACATCGTTTATACAGTATAGCCAAAAAATCACACATTTGATAATATGAGGTGAACTAGAAATGTTCCCTTGCTGGCAGATATACATGGCTATGAAGCGGTCTTACTCACATTAAAGATAACTTGATTTTAAGCTATGTTTATTTTCAATTAGTGTTGCCTCTTTAAATAGTCAGATCATCATGAGCACACTATTTGATTTGTATATAATGCAAGGCTGTTTAATTTATTAAGGATTGTTCAAAAACAGGGTGCAACTACAGGGCCCCCTCAACAGCTAAATTAAGCTTGAGTGATAGAAAAACAGTATAACAATCTGACCATACATTTAACAAACATAATAGTAAGCAGAGTTGAGTCCACCTGATTAATATAAGTCCACTATTTCCTCCTTTTCATTTATTTTAGCTTTAGTTTCTAGTTTGGTTTCCTCTGTCAGCTGAAGGAAATAGGAAATATCTGTTTCGTTAGGTGCAAAATGCTCCACTTTATGCCACTGCTACTTTCTGCTGTTTGGAGCTGAGCAGGTAGTGCAAAGTGGATTTATCTGTAGTTTGCTTGAATCTATGGCGACAGGGTTAATGATAATGCAGCGGTCACACTGTAGAGTGACATTTGCTGGTCCACAAGAGATACTGTAGATAAGGGCCTGAAGTTTGGTGACAAACAATTTGCGGGTGTAACTGAACTGGTGTAGCTGCAAGCTAGCAGCTTTTGTTTTTTGTTAAATAAGAAGTCAAACTGTCTGCACAACGTTGATATTTTGTTTAGCAGTTTTTAGACCAACAAAGGAAAGAAAAGTGAATGATACAACACAGCAAAAAAGTTCCCTGTTGTCCCAAGGATAAGCACAGCTGATACTTATCCTTTAAATTATGGTGGGCCTTAAAGACAAAACATTTAACAAACAAAAAATACATTTGATATCAGGGACGGATATGTTTAAATTATTCTGCAGCTTCTTACACTACCCTTACCGAAGTGTAGTGTACACATACTGTAGTGTACACTTACCCAAGTGTAGTGTAATAACCTATAATTAAAGTTGTCATAAATGCATTACAGTAATGGAAGCGGTTTACAGTGGTCTATTTCGTATATATTTGATCCTATTTTAATGTTAAAGTTTGTCATGTTGGTTGCACGTTTCACTTGAAAAAAAGCAATGTGTGTACAGCTCAGCTCCAGGTTAAGAGAGTGCGACAACCGCTTGACTGAAGTTCGTAATGAGTATCTACTGACGTTATCAGCAGTCAACGGCCAGTATCAACACTACTACACTGATGACTTGCCACATATTATGAAGGTAACACAAGCCCCCACACACACCCACACACACACACACACACACACAAAAGGAATCTCAAACCAGTTTGAGTTGTGTATCTGATAAAACAGTGACCACGACATTTCCTGACATGTTTTCTCTGTGCAGTGGACAAAACACAGACTCTTCCCTGATTCACTTAATATATACATTTCCAGCCTTTACTCCTAAAAATGTTCCCACACACAAAACTGCATTTCTCGGGGGAAATGTATCTCCCAATTAGGGAGACGGTCCTGGTCTCCCAGGAGACAGCAGTTTGTGTCCCATGTGACAAGTCAAAATTGGCCTAATTTATTTTAAGTCTGTAGCTTAATTTAAATAACGTAACATACTTATTTTATGACGAACCCTTTTATTTTTTACTAAACCTAACCAACTAGATTTGTTGCGTTTTTTTATTTATTTTTATTTACGTTAACCTGGTGGGAGAAAATAGGTTTTCATAGAAATGTAATTGAGAATCCAGTTGTATAGGAAGCTAATTTTGTTGGAGATGGTTAACATTTCTGTTGCCAAAATCAAATTGCTGTCATAATCTCTTCCTTTTTGACATTAAATAACATTTAAAATAAAAAAATACCATAGCCATGCTGTTACTCACTAACGAAAAGTTCACGGGTGAGGCCTCACAAATGTTATTCAGTCACACTTTGTCAGATAAGTGTTGACCATTTGAAATAATGAAAACTGAAACTTGTACTATTTTTCTCTCATCAGCAAATGGATGGTGATGTTTACGATGATTTAAGGAGCCATTTTACCCTGCTGTGTGAAAGAGAGATGGACACCTGTCTGGCTGTACACAAACTATACAGCACAGTATGGGAGAGTGTTGCTAAGGTATGTGTGTATATTTGCATACAGTGTTCTGTATCCAGTATAGCCATCAGTATAACAGGAGTTATCGTATCTACCAGTTTCATTAACTAAAGCGCTGACAATTGTATTTGGAGGTTATAGATTACAGTTAGTCCACCTAAGATGATGGATGGATGGGTCAAGTAAACACAGGATATTCACCCAGGAGTCCGCTGTATGTGTGTCTTATGTGAAGTCAAATATTATTGACTCATGTTTCTTTAACTTACCATACGCAAGAATGGAAGCATTTCTATTGCCTCTTCAAGACCTTCGATCGAGACTTCATGATCAGCAATAAATATAATGTAAGAAATATGACGTGATAAAATGATACAACTGGCATAAAAACAAATATAAAGTGCATGAAAATACAACCCACCATTATGGCGAGCCCTGAGCTTCCTTCTCTGCAAGGAGAGGCTCACATCTGGGGCAGCACATTTAGTTTACTCCGTAACTTAGTTTTGGTCGCTGTAAATGTAGAAAAACTGCTTCATAAAGAAAGGATGTTGGAAATGGAAGCAGGATTTTTCTGTGCTTTTTTGCAGATCTCAGGATATTCTGCCTTGATTTTAAACCAGACCACTGGCAGAGTTGAAACTTACTTTTAAAACCACCTTCAGTCACTCATTGTTGCTAGCTTGTAGATTTACGGATGTATCCAGTCATTTTTCAAAATAAAACATCTTTCCGACCATGGTAATCAATGTAAAAATGTTTCATTCATTCTTGCTGTGTGATACAACCATAAACTAGACATTACTTCCGCTTATCTTTGCACAGCAATAGTTTACAGCTATGTTAATGCTCTGAATATCAAATTTAAACGACGTAAAGATTTTTAGTTATAAAGTTTCGCTAAACCTACATGCAGTTTATTTGTTTGGGAACAAAAAAATGTAGGAGACGGGGTTGTTAACAGTGGCCCCTGTGAAACCAGACGTAAGACATTTCTCACCTTGTTTCTTGAACAACGGGGGTTAAAAGATTGGGAAAAGGCAAGATTGAACGGTGTAAATAAAAGAATAATTATCCACAGGAGACATTTATTTTTAAATGTCAGGGTAATAAGAGATACAATACAAGTTGGGATGTATTGTGAGTGTTCATGGGAAAGAATGGGGCTTAGAGAGGCTTACTGGTTTCTAGATAAAAGGAACAAAAGTTTACATGATAAAATGTAACACGTACACAAAATGTCTCAACTAATGTAGCAACTTAGTGATATCTGAGGAAGATCCTCTCATAAGTTGTTCCCTTCAACATGTGATTGGGTGGAAAGCATTTAACACCTAGGTATTTAGCCTTTTGATGTTACAAGAGTGGCAACACTGGGTTTGTGTCCACCCACACCCCAATGATACATTGCAATTTGGTATCCAGTTTAGTTTGAAACTATGTCTGATATGTGTTGTTTTGTTTGATTGAGGTGCACACACACACCTTTCCTATATTGTCAGAGCAAACATTTTGAAACCTCTCGAACAAATTCTGAATATGTTTATCTTAAAAAGTATAGAGTATGAGGAATTGTCTTGTTTTTCCTGGTAAACATTGATTGGTTGCTGTATTGCCAGGTGACCAGAGAAAGAAACGTTCTGCAGTTTCTCCAAGAATCTATCTTCTTCAGCAAAATCCCCGAATTCACCTTCCAGCCAGCTTCACATGACAAGGTGTGCTCGAATGTTTGTGTGAAGGAACTCCGGGGGAACTCATTTAGATATTGGAAGGAATTGATGAGAATGTTTATCATTATGCCTAAACAATAAATAGGCATGTCTTCATATGCACAGGAGTATGTAATAACATGTATATAATACCTTTATAATACAAGGGAGTCTAGTGTAACAAAACATGTGTCATTAATAATGTATAAAGGGGCAAATTATTGACTTGTACTGGATGGAACATGGAAAGCTTAGGAATTAATTATATGTTTGTCCCTTTTTTGTGCAGGTGTCTTCTCTACAGGAGGTTTGTGCTTCAGAAGCAGAGGGCTGGCTGGTGAAGGAGGCCAAGAAATGGGCTACAAAAGTTGCTAAAGACTACAAGATCATCACTCATGGAGAAAAGGTGAGATTTTGACTCGAAAATTAGGAAGCCAAGAGACTCCTGAGCTATAAATGCTTGACGCAGTGGCCCTCAGAATGTTTTCTTCTGGAAATAGTTTCCTCTAAAAGTTGTTATATTTATATTATTACTGAATTCATGTATTATGGGCAGGCCATAGAAAAGTAAAGTTTTTATGGCCAGATAATTGTTTATCTCTGTCTTTCTTTCTCTGTCAGGCTCTACAGATGTTAGAGAGACGGTTGAAGCTCTTATCAGGGGAGACGGGATTCAGTGTGGAGCAGAAAATAGCAGAGGTGCAGGACAGTGTCAGGAAAGCCAAGGTATAAGAATAATAATACACAATGTGTGAGTTAGTTACAATAATGTCCTGGCAGAAAATTATTCTATTTAAGGCAAACAAACAGGACTTTCACCCTGGAGATTGCTTGTAAAATGTCAAAAGACAACCTAAATGTTTTGTAAACCTTTCTCTGATTATGACAATTACCTCTGTGTATCAGTCAGAACAGAATCCTTAACCAGTGTGACTAAATACATGTCCCCATTCATTGCATTTCAATTAGCTGACACTTTTATCCAAAACAACTTACAATAAGTGCATTCAGACATTGGACTACTAACGAAAGTTATGTATGTAACTATGGGTCTATGATTCCTGGATGACTGCAAGAGGTGGTGCTTAGCACTGGATATGTTGTCTGTCCCGCTCACAAGCACTCTGCTAGCTATAACAGCAGCAATGTTATCGAGGTAAATGTACACACTATCAGTATTGACTTAACCTCACTAGCGTCCCACCAGTTAGCCTGATTGGGACACTGCTCACTGAAAGTTGGTCGCAACCGTATAGCAATACGGACACGCTCTTGTTAGCACTCCACTCGATTAGCAGGAGCGAGAGCGCTCTGCCAACTCTGGAATCTGCTGTCATAGAAAACAATGTTATTCTATCTCCCCCGTTGACGCTTCCCAGTGTTAAGGTGGCCAACCTGGTGAAGACCGGGGATTGTAATATCCAGTGCTAAGCACCGCCTCTTGTGGTCAGGAACGATGAAATATAACTCATAATTCTTCACACATGTTCTCCCTTTTGTGGGAAGAAATATTCCAGTACTAAAAGTATCTTTTCTTCAACCAATATTCAAAGTACAGACATAGGAAACACTTTCTTTGTGACATATTCTTGACATGTATCTACAAATAAGTCTTAAACAGCCTTTGCACATCTAATGTTTTTTAAGTAGAAAATCTATGTATAATCAGCCACGGTGAACCAATGTTTCCCCAACAGTTATCTGAAGAAGCCACAGAGATTAGGACATGTTTGGGTTTAATACAAATCCTGTGTACTACACAACTATATATTAGTAGATGGCACTCTTATAGCAACTGGCTCTGGATAGGGCCATTTGTATTTTTGCGTCGGCCAACGTAGTTCTTCTAAATATACCAGAAAAATTAACAAAAACCTTGATTCTGTCTGTGTGTGTGATGGTCTGACTGAATGTGTGTTTCGTTTTCTTTCTGTCACAGCTCAGCAAGGTGAAGGCAGAAGCCCGTCTGGCTTTAATGTCGAACAGCGTCACAGGAATTGAGCTCTGGCTTCACAACGCCATGAACCAGGCAGAAGAGGAGCTGGAGAGAGAGAGACACCTCAGTGAACAGAGGAAGTCTACTGAGGACTTTTCAGTATGTTAACCCACATAGAATCATGAATGTACTCAAAAAGCTAATCACTGTAGGGTTTTTAATGAAATGTTACTCAAACTGCAAGAAATAGAGTATTTGTTGGGGATTATTTTCAGGAGTGAAGTAGCACAACGTTTTATGTGGGATTGAGTCAACACAAACAAAGTGTGTATTCCAAAATGGAGCTCTATGGCACAAAGAAAAATGAAATACACACACACAGTCCTCGTTGATAGGGTACATACATACACTCTTATTAAGAGCTGTTAATATGAATATAGAATTTCACCCAGACATGTCCTTTAAAAGTCAAATGTATCAAGAACTGACACAGCCATGGAGAGATGAAAACATTCTATTTATTCAACATGTTTTATTCCATTGCTCAGTGAGGTGGGATGTGAGCCTCTGATGTAAAATAAAAATAACAAAGAAGGGTAACATTGGAGGGTGAACCATATTGAGAAAGATATGTGAGATACCTCGCCTACTCATGGACACTAAAGCTTTCATTGTCTTTTTTTAGGAGGATGAGTTTGAGCTGACTGACTTTGAGGACTACGATGATAATGGAGACATCTTTGCAGATCCAGTGTCAGCATCTGGAGTTTGTATTTACCCTGTGGCCTGCAGAGTGGTCAATGGCTATCAGGTGAAATATTCACTTGTGCAGTTAAGAGGTTTAAGGCAGTTTAGCTCAGCAAAATAAACAAAGCATCTCTAATCTTAAAGTCAGGGCTTCACATAGTCCCATTCAGAACTCAATCTCACTGCTTTGTAAATGAAGAAAACCACGCAATTCTCAAATATGTCAACATGACAACTTGACACCTCTCTTTTCCCTGTGATCATGATTATATGTAAAAGTAAAGTGACGTTATAGGCTAGAACATTTTGAGAAATCAACAAGGTCGAAGAAGAGTACGTCAAAATCACACATCTGCCTACAGTTTTAAAATCCTGCTTTGTAGTTTGATCTGTGGCAATAGGTCATACATCTGGTTATATAGAAACAGTATATCTGATGTTAAAGTATTAAAGGTCATCCTATTATACACAGAGTTGACCTTCTCTGTAATCAGGGTAAGCTGTTGGAAAAGATACAGAATTTTGTATTATGAGAAAATCTTCTCTTTTTAAATACAAATTGAGCTGTAGTTGTATTTAGTGGACATTGTTTCTGTATATACAATGCTGCAGCTGTGAGATGTTTGAAGAATGCCTAATGACTAAAGAATGTTACTTCCTGTAGGCCAGCCAGTCAGATGAGCTGTCAATTGTTGAAGGGGAGGAGCTTCAAGTAATTGAGGATGGAGACATGGAGGACTGGCTGAAGGTAGTTTGGTAGTTTGGGTTGGTTATATTGCAATCTTATATGTCATATGTAAAGGATCCTCCTGCTGTCCGATAGATCTATAAGTACACCTCGCTCAGCTCTGTCTTTCGCTCACATGGCTTTTCCTACCATAGCTATGCTGCTGGCACCCAACTGATCCTCTTGTTTCCCTAATCTGAAACACAGGTAGCAACACTCAGCGGATGTCTGCACATCACCTGAAAGTCAACCCTGACAAGACTGAACTACTTTTCCTTCCAGGGAAAAGCTCTCCCAACCATGACCTGACTCCCACTTTCAACAACTCCATGTTAGACTCAACCCCAACTGCCAGGAAGCTTGGTTTAACACTCGACAGTCAAATCTCCCTGTCTGCCAACATAACTGCAACAAGAAGTTCCTGGACAGGTCGCCAGTCCAGGGTGTACAGACAACCATTCATTCTCACATTCACACCTACGGGCAATTTAGAGATCAGTTAACCTGAGCTGCATGTCTGAGCTGCATGTCTTTGGACTATGGTGACAGAGCTATTAAACTTAATTTCACATGATCCTTAAGCACTAAACACTGCTAATGGACTCAACATTTACTGTAACACGATATTATACACCCAGGATAATGTAAACCCATGACTTTAAAACCTGCTGCGCCTCAGCATCTGCCCTTTTTATCCTTGTTTCTTTGACCTCTTATCCTCTCTACCGCCACTTCCAAAGCGAAGGTCAGCTCTATTCTGTCGCGTCTAATCTCCACGCAGTGGATCTCTGACCAACGTTTAGTCTGCTCTCCACCCTGCGCCAGAGCTCCGACTGCGGGTTGAAGGATATATTCAACAGTACATTCAGCAGTATATTCAGATCTGGATCTGTTCGCGGTGGGGTGGTTGCTGTGGGAGGCTACACTGGATTCTAAGCTGATGGGCTTCTGGTGAACTTGGAAGATTTTGTATGATTTGCGGTGGAATCAGATCCGCTGCCGCTGATGATTTAGGTTTAGGAATTAGGAGTGACTATACAGAAATAAATATACTCTTGCTGATGATCTCATGTATTTATGTAGATCTTAATATAGAGCCATCAGTATTCAATTTATAATATTCAATGTCATAACCGGTTAAAAGCTCATTTCATTAAATATAATACATTCTGTAGTTTGTAATTAATTAATCAAAGGGTGCATGTTTTCCAGTGTCTCATCTTTATCTCTATTTGTTCATGTCTCTGTCCAGGTGTGTAACTCTTGTGGTCAGGTGGGGTATGTTCCTGAACGTTATGTGCAGTTACTGTGTCTACCGGCAGAGGATACCACTCAACTAAACAGTTCTTTCAGCGCCAACTCATCCACCGGGGATAAAGATAGGGCACGGAGCAGAGGTCAGTCTTAAGTATGTGTTATTTACTGTACTGGTGAATGTATCCAGTACTTATATATGGTATTTGAAGCACAGTCTCCCATAAGCATGTAATGCAGAGTGGCTCAAATTCGCTGCCAGTGTTTGACCCCCGAACATGACATGAGGCACTCCAAGGGGTAGGTAAGATTCATTTGAATATATTTAGGGTCCTCGTGACGACTTCGTCGTAGAGGAACCTATTGTTTTTCAAGGAATTATTTTTCTCTAGAAGGGAAAGTGATTTTGGGGCCTTTATCATATCGCATACATTGTCAAATTTGAAATGCATATCAGGATTGGTGAAAAATATGATATTTTAGAGTTCTCGCATTTGGGTATAAAATAATAGATCTATAGCTCCCCCTTGCAGTAGAAAGGCTGCCTTTTTTGAAAACTATAACCGATTATTGTAAAATGTGGTTTACAGGTTCACTTGGACCCGCTTTACAAATAATTTAATTGTGACCATCAAATGCGCCATTTTCAATTTTGTGAAAAAAGAAGAAAAAAAATCTTTCAAAGATTTCAAACATATTAAACTATGTGCCGTCTCCGGATCGGCAAAGAAACACCATTCACCAAGAAAATGCAAGTTGATGTTACTCTGCTATAAATTATCTAATCTGCTCCATATTTCTCATATGTCATGACATACTGACACTGAAGACATTCATATGCTAATGTTGCATTGTAGTCATAGCGCCACCGAGTGGCCAAAGCAAATCAGCCTAAAACGCATCGGATTCACACATAATTCACATGACGTGGTCTAGACTTTATGTAGATACACATGATGCATGTATATGTTCGCATTATCACAGCGCCACCTCTTGGCTCAGCTGGACATTGTTGAGTCTATGATGATAAACAGTAAGAAGCCGGGGGAGGCTGCCGTCCGGTCAGCACCCCCGACGTGCAAAGGAGGAACAAGGACCAGCACATCGCTTCTTGCTGCTTAAATTTAAATTAGCATTCGTTCAAAAATCTTTTAAAAGTAAGTATAAGTTCAGAAACTGATTTTTATATATTCTATATTGAATCAGACACTGATAGCACAGCGCTGTGTATTACATCTGTTTTTCAACCAAAGCTTGTCCTCTGGTTAGGGGGTGGATTCCATAAAAAAGGTTGAGAACCACAGCACTAGGTTACTGCTCTAAACTGAGCGTCCCTATGTCATGTTAGGAATTTCAACTTGTGGCAAACAACTAGTTGCATGTCATTTCACAACCAGTGGCACCTCTGCAGTGTTGCAGAAATAATGTTCTATCGCCAGGGCTGTTCATTAAAGTGAACTATTTTGGTGGACAACTCTGCAGATTAATGTTTGAGTGAGATGTGAGCATTTTTCCCAGCCCTCTATCTGGCTCTCTAAATTGATGTGATGTACTCAAAGAATTGAGTCAATAAAGTAATATCGTGCAAGTGTGTGTGTGTCAGGTGTGTCCCTGACTAAGGATTCACATCGTCAAATCGGATAAGTCTTGCCAAATGTACAAATGTTTACAACTGTTTAATCATAGTTTTATTTTGTTTTCGGCTCATTGAATAAATATGCTTTCATTTTATTTTTGCTTATATTTTTTCCATTTCTATAAATACATGTAGGATATCTTTACACTTCAATAAGCAATAATCAAATGCAAAGACAGTTATTTAACAATATATCTGGAAGTAGTTACATTTATACAGTGTTACAGTTACAACCGGCCATTTGAGGGCAGCCATGACACTGATGTGGCCCCTGATCTAATAGTTAACTTCTCGGGTTCACCCCTAGTGTGTGTTACTAATCCACTTTCTTGTGTTAGGTGTAGCCAGAGCTCTGTATTCCTACCAGGCCCAGAGTGCAGAGGAGCTTTCCTTCCAGGAGGGGACACTAATTCACCTGATTTGCTGTCAACACGCAGAGGTGTGTATTATCTGTATTAATTAATTTTATCTTTGCAGACTTCAAAATGTCACATTCCATCACTCTCGGGTAAATTGTTAAGTCGTAAAATTATGTATTAAACTAATCCAGATTTACTTAGGCGCTCTGTGGCTGTAGTAGCCTATGGCTCGACTTTCATCAGTCTCAGCTTGATACCAGTATTGTGAATAACCGTAGGCTAACTACACTTACATGTTTTCTTTTAAAAAATCAGTAAAAAAACCTGCATCTCACATGACCATTCACATACACTTTCCCTGACGTTAGAAACAGGAGGCATATTTTTTAAACACTGAGGTTCCTTTAGTTGCAAATACAGCGGAGGAAAAACGGAAATGTTGAAGAGAGGGACCAGAGATTTCTTTGCTTGGAACGACGACGAGGTCAAACTGTTGAGGTTTGATGAATCAGGGAAGGTCCCGTCGGGAATGCTAAGATCTAATCAAGTGATATTAAAATTCAAAACACCCCTAAACTGCTGAACAGTTTCATGCTTAAACAAAAGTAGCTGGGTGTAAAAGTTCATTCTAGATCTTTGGCACAACCGTTTAAAAACATTAATACCTTAAGGTCCACTTACTATCTTTTTCCAGACGTCTCAACCACACCTCATCATCTCCACCAGCAATCAAAGGCTGTTCTCAGTCATCATAACACAGAAGCATTATAACTAAGAAATCAAATTGGTGATCACGGCCATGAGATGTTGATTAAAGTTCTAAAAAAGCTAGTATTTGTAGAAAGAATAGATGGGCTCACGAGTTAGTGCTGGAATTGTTCTTACTTGAAACAATCCATCTGTTCTATTCTTTCTTTTTGTTTGTGTGTCTTACTAAATTGTATACATGCATGTTTGATTTGCAGGTGGATGATGGGTTTTGGGAGGGAGAGTTGAATGGACAGATCGGTCTCTTCCCATCGTTGGTGGTGGAGCTTGTTCATAATGAAGGGGAGGTGGAGAATAAGGAGGAGGTGAGACTGTATTTTCCTGATTCATAGTCCTGTAATCCTGTAAATCATGTCTTGTGATGATATTACAAAAATCACTTAACGCTAAAAGTTTTATACCATTTACCCTCTGCCATTTGCCCAACTCAACCAAATTATTTTTATTTTATTTTCTGATTGTATATACTTTCATTATTTTCTCCAGCCTCTCCCAGCTACTTCCACGGCTCCTTCCTCTCCCTCCTTCCCACTCCCTTCCAACCCTGGCTGTAGTTTAGCTCTTAGTGCTACTCCCCCTGGCTGGGTAGGGAACAAACAGCAGGTCTTTACCCCAAGGCTCCCAGACAACTCAATTGGTGAGTTGTGTCATACTCCAGCCTGAGAGTAGTTTGTCGTTTCATGTGCTTCATTTGTAATGTCAGTTGTTCCTAAACTAAATGTGTTAGTTAAATGTTAAAGGCTGTCAGTCTGTGTGTTGTTCCATCAGACCATGCAGACAGCAACCGCATTTCTCCAGACTTCTCTAGCAATCGACTAAGACCGGTATGTGCTCTTTAGAAAAAGAAGAAGAAGAAAAAATCCTCTGCATTTATGCATATTGTTTGGGGAACAAGTTCATGGAGAAATGAGGATTGGACAATATTGGATCTAATTGTATTAATTATCTTTGAACTGACAGTGAAACGTGATCATCTTCACATTTGTGTCTTCACTCTTTACTGTTTAGTGTCGAGCTCCTCCTCCTCCTCCATCACAGAAGCCTTCACCTCAACCTTGAGGCAAAGACTGGAGTATATTGTTCAATGTTATACATGAAGTGTATGGTCCAAAGAAACACTGATTTAGAGATGTATATTGTTGTTATTTATTTGTTTGCTTAGGTCAACTTTGTCATAAGGTGATGTGAATTTACAACAGATAGCATTCCATTCCATTATCCATACCGCTTATCCTCATAAGGGCTGCAGGGCCGATATAGGGCGAAGGTAGGACAAGCCACCATCCAGGGCACATATAGAGACAGACAACTCACATTCACAGATCAATTGTGGGAGGAAGCTGGAGAACCTGAAGGGAATCCATGCTGTCATGGGGAGATCATGCTCCACACAGAAGGACAGCCCAGGAACCAGGAATTGAACCTACGGCCCTCTTGCTGTGAGGCGACAGTGCTAGCCACTACACCACTGTGCAGTCCAGTGGATGGCATAATCAATCATAACTCACAAAGAACAGTGGAACTTAGAACTAACAGTAGAACAAAGTGTATAGCTGCTTAGTGTAAAGATTCAGTGTCAGTGAAATAACATTAACATTTATGTCAGAGAGGTTATAAAAGATATATAGCATACAAGAAAAGTCTGGTAGCATCACAGGCAACTTTTACTTTTATGGAAAGAAAGTACAAACAAATTAATAACTTTAAAAAAATGCCGGGACGATTTCTTGAAAAAAGAAATCAGTCTGGGATGTGTCAATGATTAGCAACAACATTGATCTTGTTGAATTGTATAAAGCAGCATTAAGTCTAGTGGCAATCAGGACTATAATATGACAATGTAGGAAATGATGCACAATGGTTAAAAATGTTAAACAATTTTAGCTTTTCTTCGGAAATACTTTGTAAATGTTTCTTCATATCTTGTGGCTTTCGATTAATTGCTTTAACACAATCTGAAGGAATATATAAAGAAAGAAAAGAAAACATTCATCAGGACTTAATAGTCTTTTCCTACATGAAAACTAATATACTCTATCAAATTGTGTATTCAATTACATTGAATTTGTATTCAATTTGGGTATAGTCTTGACTTTACCCAAAGTTTGTATATACCATCTCTATGGAGTTATTAGTATTATTTAGCATTTTAGTCTAATTAACCATTTAACCTTTTGCAAAACATAATTTCTATGTCAATTTGTATTACTGTTTTGTAGATTACTTTATATATTTGTATTTAATTAAACTAATGGTGCATCATACCAATAATATGTGTTACCATGTTGGTGTAATATCATTTTTCTTTTCTTCGATGGCTAATCTATTAATGGCCTGTATCATGTTGTGATGTCATCAAGCTCAACAAGACCTACAACAGACAATCGCAGTGGTTTGAAAAGCACACTTATGGTATTTATTTTATTAGAGTAAATTGTGATACATCTGCATATTTACAAGTGTCTCACATCTAAAGCATTTGGAGTATACTGCACATATGTTCCAGGCCGGGCTAGTGAGAATAAATTCTATATCTAAAAATAAAACGTCAACCCCCTGATTTTATGAAGCTGGTTGATCAAATCTGATTATAGAATATGGAGCAAACTCAGTTTAGAGGCTTTTAGCTTTTTAGTGGTGCTTCAATATGAGTATAGTTCCATAGTTGCTGACCTTTGTAATGCTTTGACAAACAGTCAGGTCAATAAATATTTGGACATTGACACCATTTTCATCATTTTGGCTCTGTACACTACCACAATGGATTTTGAATGAAACACTCAAGACGTGCTTTAAGTGCAGACTTTCATTTCACTTTAATTTGAGGGTCTTTACATCCATATCAGGTGAACGGTGTAGGAATTACAACACATTTTATATGTGGACCCTCCTTTTAAAGGGATCAAAAGTAATTGGACAAACTAACATAATCATCATTCTAAGTAACATATATTACTACTATCCTCAATGTTGTGGAGCAGTTCAGAATTGTGTAAAATGCATTGAGATCATTTCAATTTAATTTAAAAAAACATTATTTATTGATATACTGACATGTTGTGTTTAAGATATAGAATTAACAAATCCAATAAATACTTACTTAAAACAAAATATGTTAAACCAAGGGAAGGGAAGGGAATCAAAGCCTTCTTTTCTTTTTACAATGGATTGATTTTGCACTCTCCATACGGTTTCTTTAGGGGTCAACAAGCCAACAAGCTGGGCTCCGCCCACTCCTCCACTCGGGAGGTCTCCAAACTCTCCATCGTGGAATATGCCTAAATATGAACTATTGATAAACTCTGTCAAATTCCTTGAATGTATTTTAACTCTAAATCTGTCCTTCTGTACACATTACATCTATTGCATCTGTCCATCCTGGAGAGGGATCCTCCTCTGTTGCTCTCCTGAAGGTTTCTTCCCTTTTTTCCCCCTGAAGGGTTATTTGGGAGTTTTTCCTGGTCCGATGTGAGGTTTTGGGGCAGGGATGTCTATGTGTACAGATTGTAAAGCACTCTGAGACAAATTTGTAATTTGTGAAACTGGGTTATACAAATAAACTGAATTAAAAAACTGAAACTTGAATTGAAATTGAATAGGTGACCTGAAAGACTAAATAAATTTTAAAAAAGGCAAACCCCAAAATAATTACCCATGATAAATTCCTATAGTGTCAGTGACTTATTTTCTCACATCCTTCTAAATAATAATAAAACACATTAACTAATAAAGTCCAGCTGATGACAATCTGTGTTAGTGTATCTGCGAGTCTCTCTATAAAGGAGCTGGACAGACTGAAGATGAGAGTGGCGATCAGAGACACGCCGTCTGAACACAATACAAGTTATTCCTGAATATCACTCTGGCTGCTCATTCTGTGGTGCTTAAAGGGGGAACCTACTGGTGATGGCTAGAAACCTGTCACATGGCTTCATGTACTTTTATCATGACTGTCTTGTGGTCTGTGTTTTTTTTATATATATGATTTATTTTAGAATTTACAAAACAAGACTTATAGTACAATGTATACCTCACAAATAAGGATTGACAACATATCACAGTCAAATGGTGAGGATACACATTATGTAAAGACTATAACTAAGGAAACAAAACAAAACAACAACAAACAAACAAACAACAACAACAAAAAACCTATACATAACAATAAGTAAAACAACAACAACATAAAAGGAAAAAAAAAAATGCTGCATGCTGCGAATATGTGCTACCAATAAAACTAGTTAAAACAGGATACTGGTGCGTTGTTCGGGCAAATTAAACAATGGTGGCGATATCTAGTTGGGTAGATCTGACGTGCTCTAAAAAGGGTTCCCAGACCTTTCCAGTGACATAAAATGAAGGGCATCTCTAAGCCACTGAGAGTGGGAGGGGGGGCGGGAGTTCTTCCAGTGAAGCAGTATAAGACGCCTCGCTAAGAGTGACAGAAAGGCCACAAGTTCACAGAAGTATAATGGTAATGGGTTCCCAGAAGGTAGGACACAAAACAGGGCAACTAATGGGGAGGGACATATATCGGTAGAAGTGACGGCTGAGAGAGTGTCAAAGACACCCTTCCAGAACGGCACAAGTACAGGACAATCCCAGAACATGTGTCCAAGACTGGCCCGTCCTTAATGGCACCGGTCGCAGCCAGAGTCTGTACCTGGGAAAATACGAGCCAGTTTACTCTTGGACCAATGAACCCTGTGCACCACTTTGCATTGTAAGATTCCATGCCGGGCACAGACGGAGGATGAGTGGACTCATTTCAAAGCCTTCTCCCACACCTCAGGGTCTATCTGTATATTAAGATCAGCCGACCATGCAGTACACAAGGCGTCAGAGGTTGAGGATTGGTGCGCAAGAAGAGTGTAGTATATCCTTGATATGGTACCTTTCCGGTAAGGGTTGATTTTGAGGATGGTGTCTATAAGCGTGGGAGACGCATGCGTAGGAAATTTGGGAAAGTGGTTGCGGACAAAATCTCTTATCTGCAAATACCTGAAAAAGTGGGTTGAAGGCAAATTATTTGCCTGTGATAACTGACCAAAAGAAGCAAATTTACCATCAATGTAAAGATGGTTAAAGGATAATATTCCTTTGTCTCTCCAGGTTGAGAAAGCATTATCCATAATGGATGGAGTGAACAGGGGGTTAGAGTAAACAGGGGCCATACCAGGTGTAGATTGCAATGTAAATTGTCGTTTAAATTGTGTCCAAATTTTAAGACAGTTTTTCACAACAATACTGTCTGAATGCACATATGATGAAATAGATGTGGGTAAGCATAGGAGGGACATCAGAGATGATGAGCCACATGAGGCCTCCTCAACCTGTAGCCATGGTGGGGGTTGGTCATTAGTGCAACAGCAGTGTAACAAAGCTCTAATATTTGTTGCCCAGTAATAGAGTGAGAAGTTGGGGAGGGCTAGACCACCCAGCTCCTTCGATTTTTGTAAAGTGTCTTTTTTAATTCTAGGGGGCTTCTTGTTCCATAGGAATTGGGAAATGATGTGGTCAAGTGAGCGAAAGAAACGTTTAGTAAGGAAAATGGGTATACATTGGAAGAGATATAGAAATTTCGGGAGCACATTCATTTTAACACAATTTATCCGCCCTGCAAGAGAGAGGGGCAGGAGGGACCACCGCTGGAGATCCTGAGTCAGCTTCGCCAGAAGAGGGGAAAAATTAAATTCATATAAGTCAGAGTATTTTTTGGTTATACAGACACCTAAGTATTTAAAATGTTCAAGAGAAGTTTTGAAAGGTAAGTCAGATAATGGATATGCCATGGCTGCAGCATTGATCGGCATTAATTCACTCTTTTGGAAATTTAGTTTGTAGCCTGAAATTTGACCAAACTCCTCCAGTAAGTTTAAGACGAGAGGGAGAGCTCTGTCTAAGTCAGAGACAAAGAGTAAGAGGTCATCCGCATACAGAGATACTTTATGTTCAACGCCACCCCTTAAAATACCTGGTATCTGGCCTGACCTTAGGGCCACCGCCAGTGGTTCAATGGCAATGGCGAACAAGAGTGGAGAGAGTGGACACCCCTGACGGGTCCCACGTTTGAGAGGGAAGTAATCAGAGTAATCATTGTTTGTGCGAACACAAGCTTGGGGGGACGTATACAAAAGCCTAATCCATGATATGAAGGTATTACCAAAGCCAAAACGTTTTAACAAAGAGAAAAGATAGGACCATTCCACACGGTCAAATGCCTTCTCTGCATCCATGGAGATGACCACCTCAGGGGTGTCGGAGGGTGTCGGTGCGTAGACAATATCAAATAAACGTCTAACATTATGAAAAGAGTGTCGGTCTTTAACAAACCCTGTTTGGTCAGTACCTATAATGGTTGGTAGTACAGTCTCCAAACGCCTCGCAAGCACTTTGGCCAAGAGTTTGACAACTGCACATAGCAGAGAGATGGGGCGGTAGTTACCACAAGAAAGTGGATCTTTGTCTTTTTTTAAAAGGAGAGAAATAGTGGCTTGTCTTAACGTGGGGGGAAGATTGCCATTTTGCATAGATTCATTGAACATGTTAAGTAAAATTGGAGCTAATTGATCTGAGAATGTTTTATAAACTTCAGCCGGGAGACCATCTGGGCCTGGGCATTTACCACTCTGCATCAGCATCAAAGCACTACTGAGTTCCCCAATCGAAAAGGGTTCATTCAGTCTAGATGATGTTGCACCGTCAATAGAGGGAATATCTAAAGAATTAAAAAAAAATCATATTTTTTCTCATCAGCCAGGCATTCAGAGGTGTATAATTCGGCATAGAAGTCTCTGAAATGGTTGTTGATTACCTGTGGGTCAATAGTTGTCCCATTGATAGAACTGATCTGAGTTATATGTTGTGATGAAGATGCTTGTCGGAGTTGGTGTGCAAGCAGTTTACTAGGTTTGTCTCCAAACTCATAATATTTATGACGTGATTTTAACAGTGACTCCGCAGCTTTGCTGGAAGCCAGGAGATCAAATTCAGCCTTTTTCACAAGTAATTCTTTTAAAAGATCTGCATTGGTTGAATCCGCACATTTAGACTGCAGTTCTGATATATCTCTAGCAAGGCTAGCACTTTTCTCTAAGGTGATCTTTCTCTGATAAGCTGAGTAAGATATTATCTCTCCTCTCAGGTAAGCTTTGCATGTCTCCCAGATGACTGCTGCCGATGTATCTTGGTTAACATTGGTAGAGATAAAGAGATCAATGCGGTTCTTCATGGTCGAAACAAAGTTTGGGTCAGAAAGCAATATAGAATTAAAGCGCCAAGGGGAGCGTTTCACGTGTCTACCAGGAAGAGAGATGTCGATAACCACTGTTGCATGGTCAGATATCACAATGGGATTGTAGGAGCATGAACTAACAGATGGTAGAAGTTTGCTATCAATGAGAAAATAATCAATACGGGAGAATGTGCCATGGACAGGAGAAAAAAAAGAAAACTGTTTAGTACTAGGGTTAAGAAAGCGCCAAGCATCTGCGACTGCATATTGCTCCATAAACGTCTGAATAACTTTTGCTGATTTAGACAGACCAGAGGGCTTATTGGATGATCGATCAAGTGAAGGGTCAAGACAGCAATTGAAATTACCAGCAAGAATGAGTTGGTGGGAGTCCAAGTCAGAGAGAGAGAAGAAAACGTTTTTGAAAAAAATATCGTTGTCCCAGTTTGGGCCATACACATTTGCTAAAATCAAGTTATGACCTCCTATTTTGCCTGTGATTATGACATAACGCCCATTTGTGTCAGACACCACTTTGGTCACGGAGAGTGGCACTGATTTGTGAATTAGAATTGCAACCCCTCTAGCTTTACTTGAAAAAGAGGAGTGGAATACTTGGCCCACCCACCCCCTCCGGAGTTTAAGGTGATCTGAAGGCAGAAGGTGAGTTTCTTGTAAAAAGGCTATTTTAGTGTTTAAACCTGTAAGGTGGTTAAACACTTTGTTACGTTTGACAGGAGAGTTCATACCCCTAACATTCCAACTAACAAATCTTAAAGCGCCACCCGGTGTACGCAGGGTATTTATATTCGCCATCATTTTATAGGATGTTTCTGGTGTGTGCAAATAACAATCATTGATTCATCTGCCAGAGACAACGCCTTTTCCCATCCCTGCACCCGAGATGACAGGTAAAACACTTGACTAAGTTGGACACATAAAGTTTTAACAGCAGCATGCACGCAGGATACAAGAAAATACACATAAAACACGCACACAAAAATAAATAAAAAATTAACCCGAAGCCCAATCCCCCCCACCCCCCACCCCATACTTCCAGCTGCTGCCCTAACTTGCAGCAACATGGAACCCTCTGAATCCCTGATCAGCATGTTTTCCACACTTCCTAACACCGTGTTAGGATTCTACCTGTGCCCAAGTGGGTGTGAACCACTCATAGAGCGTCAAAACAAAGCTTCCGTCTGGACTTTATATAGTAAATGTTGTAAACTTGTGACAGTGTGTGTGAAGGGGTCTGCAGGGTCCGGCTCGGTCCGGCTCGGACTTCTTTTTGCTGTAGTCGTTGAGGAGGCTCCTCTCCGCCCCGGTCAGCCTCTGCCTCCACAGCTCTAGGAGCCTCCTCGCCACCCGTCCGGAATGCAGGCCCAGCAGGGAGCCCAGGGCCTGGGGGTCACTCAGCGTCGGCCCCACTGCCTCCACCAGCTGCTGCAGGCAGAGAGTCTTTGTTCGCAGCAGCTCCCCCATTAGTCCAGGGGTGGCGCTGCTGCTTATGTCCATTCTTGCTCTGTAGATTAAAGGTTCTCTCAACAACCAGAACAGAGATTCAGACTGTGGGCACCTTTCATGCTTTAAAAGGGCCCACGACTTAAAAACACCCTGATAAAAAGGAGGCAGCCCACTTAGCTTTAAAATGCTGGAGTCTATTAAAAACAGAGCAGTATCCAGCCCCAGGTGGTCAGCACGTCTGAGGATGCAGCTTGCCACGTCTCGCCACACTAAAACCCCCGGACACGTTAAAAACCTCTGAATAAACTGTAATCTAAAAGTGGCTGTCCGGCTGGCCAGGTGGACAAGGCCCTGTCCCCCCTCCTCTCTGGCTAAAAACAGCACCCCCTGTGGCACCCAGTGTAGACCCTCCCAAAAGAAGTCCACCATCTTCTTCTGAATGTTGACCAAGAAGCATGAGGGAGGGTCTAAATACGTTAGCCGGTGCCACAGTTGGGATGCGATAAAACCAGCACTCTACCTTTAAAAGACATCTGGGGGAGCAACCACTTCCACTTGGAAAGTTTTTCTTCTATCTTTTCGGTGACGCCCTCCCAGTTCTTCTGGACCATGATTTGTTTCCCTAGATAAATTCCTAAATATTTAAAACCGTCCCTTTTCCATACAAGCTTTTGTGGAAGAACCGGGAGGCCGCCACGCCACTCCCCCACAGCGAGGGCTTCACTTTTTCTCCAGTTCACCCTCGCTGATGATGCCGTGCTAAAATCCTGTACAATGTGGTTTAAAAGGTCGACATCTTTCTGGCTACTAATAAAAACGACAATGTCGTCGGCACACGCCGATAAAATCATCTTCCTATTAAAACCAGGTAAAACCAGACCATGAAGGCTAGAGCGTATCTTGATGAGGAGGGGCTCGAGGGAGAGTGCGTAGAGCATCCCGGACAGAACACAGCCCTGCCGGACCCCTCTACCCACTCTAAAAGGAGCACACAGCCTGCCGTTTATCTTCAGCACACTCTCAACATCACTGTACATCACCTTGATCTTGGCTATGAAACCAGCGCTGAACCCAAACTTCCCCAGAACTTTCCAGAGGAAGCTGTGCTCAACGCGGTCAAAAGCCTTTTCCTGGTCTAGAGAAATCAGACCAATTCAATTCAATTCAATTCAGTTTATTTGTATAGCCCAGTTTCACAAATTACAAATTTGTCTCAGAGTGCTTTACAATCTGTACACATAGACATCCCTGACCCAAAACCTCACATCGGACCAGGAAAAACTCCCAAATAACCCTTCAGGGGGAAAAAAAAGGGAAGAAACCTTCAGGAGAGCAACAGAGGAGGATCCCTGTCCAGGATGGACGGATACAATAGATGTAATGTGTACAGAAGGACATATTTAGAGTTAAAATACATTCAAGGAATCTGACAGAGTTTATCAATAGTTCATATTTAGGCATATTCCACGATGGAGAGTTTGGAGACCTCCCAAGTGGAGGAGTGGGCGGAGTCCCAGCAGGGCAGTGGCACAGCTGGCGACAGGAACTCACGATCCAACCATCGAAGGTCCATCAGCAGATGGAATCTATGCCGTCTCATAGGGTCCGATGACCCCATGAGACGTGAAGTCAGAAGGACTCCGGTGAGAAAGCAGAGTTAGTCATGTGTGATGGAGAGATGAAGATTCATCCATAGGAGAAAGAAAAGAGGAGAGAGGTGCTCAGTGCATCCTAAACATCCCCAGCAGCTATAAGCCTATACCAGCATATCCAGGGGCTGGACCAGGGCAAACCTGATTTAGCCCTGACTATAAGCTCTGTCAAAGAGGAAAGTCTTAAGTCTACTCTTGAATGTGGTGACTGTGTCTGCCTCCCGGACTGAAGGTGGAAGTTGGTTCCATAAAAGAGGAGCTTGATAACTAAAGGCTCTGGCTCCCATTTTACATTTTAAGACTCTCGGAACTACAAGTAGCCCCGCATTTAGTGAGCGCAGCTCTCTGGTGGGGCCG
The DNA here is from genome assembly GCA_036178185.1 of Liparis tanakae. Lineage (NCBI taxonomy): Eukaryota > Metazoa > Chordata > Actinopteri > Perciformes > Liparidae > Liparis > Liparis tanakae. The sequence goes on along the minus strand of CM070095.1, from coordinate 16,459,569 downwards.
ATACGGTACTACAAGCTCTTTAAGATATGATGGTGCATCACCAATTAAGGCTTTGTAAGTTAAGAGAAGAATTTTAAAAGTGATTCTTGATTTTACAGGGAGCCAGTGCAGAGCAGCTAGTGCAGGAGTAATGTGATCTCTTTTCTTAGTTTTAGTGAGAATACGAGCTGCAGCATTCTGGATCAACTGGAGGACCTAAGAGATTTATTAGTGCAGCCTGATAATAAGGAGTTGCAGTAATCCAGTCTCGAAGTAACAACGCGTGAACCAATTTCTCTGCATCTTTTGAGACAAGATGTGCCTGATTTTTAAATATTACGTAGATGGAAGAATGCAGTCCTTGAGATTTGCTTTATGTGGGAGTTAAAGGACAAGTCCCGATCAAAGATAACGCCGAGATTCTTTACAGTGGTGTTGGATGCTAGAGTAATGCCATCTACAGAAATCACATCACCAGATAATTGATCTCTGAGGTGCTCAGGGCCGAGTAGAATTACTTCGGTTTTGTCTGAGTTTAACATCAAGAAGTTGCCGGTCATCCATGTTTTTATGTCACTAAGACATGCTTGAATTTTAGTGAGTTGGTTAGTCTCCTCTGGTTTTATCGATAGATATAGTTGAGTATCATCTGCATAACAATGAAAGTTTATAGAGTGTTTCCTGATAATATTGCCCAAAGGAAGCATGTATAAGGTAAATAGAATTGGTCCAAGCACAGAACCTTGTGGAACTCCATGACTAACGTTGGTGGTCATTGAGGCTTCATCGTTTACAAATACAAACTGAGATCGATCTGATAAATAGGATTTAAACCAACTTAGGGCGGTGCCTGAAATACCAATCGACTGCTCCAGTCTCTGTAATAGGATGTTATGGTCAATGGTGTCGAATGCAGCACTAAGGTCTAACAAGACCAGTACAGAGAGAAGTCCTTTATCTGCTGCCATTAAGAGGTCATTTGTAATCTTCACCACTGCTGTCTCTGTGCTGTGGTGTTTTCTAAATCCTGACTGAAACTCTTCAAATAAACTATTCTGATGTAGAAAGTCACACAACTGATTTGCGACCACTTTCTCAAGGATCTTAGAGAGGAAGGGGAGGTTAGAGATCGGTCTGTAGTTAGCCAAAACCTCTGGATCCAGAGTGGGCTTCTTCAGGAGAGGTTTAATTACAGCTACTTTGAAGGAATGTGGTACGTGGCCTGTTAACAAAGACACATTAATAATATCCAAAAGAGAGCTGCCAATTAAAGGCAAAACGTCTTTAAGTCTCCAAGAGACAGGTAGACGTGTTAGAAGTAGAAACCATTGAAGATAATTGGTCACGGTTGATGGGAGAAAAGCCATCTAAATATATACCAGGACATACAGGGGTTTCCAAAGCCATTCCACTTGAGGACAGATTGGCACTGGTTAAGGGCAAGAGATTATTAATCTTGTCCCTAATAGTTAAAATCTTCTCATTGAAGAAGTTCATGAAGTCATTACTCCTGAGGTCTATAGGAATACTGGGCTCCACAGAGCTGTGACTCTCTGTCAGCCTGGCTACAGTGCTAAAGAGAAACCTAGGGTTGTTCTTATTCTTCTCTATTACTGATGAGTAATATTCTGCTCTGGCATTGCGGAGGGCCTTCTTATAAGTTTTAAGACTATCTCGCCAAACTAAGCGGGATTCTTCCCGATTAGTTGAACGCCAAATGCTTTCAAGCTTTCGTGACGTTTGCTTTAATGTGCGGGTCTGAGGGTTATACCAGGGAGCAAACCTTCTCTTCCTCGGTGTCTTCTTCTTCAGAGGGGCTATCGAGTCCAGTGTCATTCTCAGTGAGCCTGTGGCACTATCAACAAGATGATCAATCTGGGACGGACTAAAGTTAGACCAGGAGTCCTCTGTTATATTGAGACATGGTATTGAATCAAGTGCAGAAGGAATCGCTTCTTTAAATTTAGCTACAGCACTGTCAGTTAGACATCTGGTGTAGAAACTTTTGACTAGCGGTGTACACTCCGGTAGTATAAACTCAAAAGTTATAAGGCTGTGGTCTGACAGAAGAGGATTCTGTGGGAAGACCTTCAAATGCTCAATGTCAACGCCATATGTAAGAACAAGATCAAGCGTGTGGCCAAAGCTGTGAGTGGGTTTCTGTACTCTCTGACGAAAGCCGATCGAGTCCAACAATGAGATGAATGCAGTACCTAGGCAATCATTATCAACATCCACATGAATATTAAAATCTCCTACAATAATAACTTTATCAGTTTTAAGAACCAAACTTGATATAAATTCTGAAAATTCTGATATAAACTCTGAATATGGACCGGGTGGCCTGTACAGAATCACAAATAGAATCGTCTGTAATGTTTTCCAGGTTGGATGTGAAAGACTAAGAACAAGGCTTTCAAATTAGTCGTAATTTAATTTAGGTTTAGGATTTATTAAAAGGCTCGAGTCAAAGATGGCTGCTACTCCACCTCCTCGACCGGTGCCTCGAGGAATGTGACTTGGAGGAGTCGACTCATTTAGGCAGACATATTCTTCATGGCGCAGCCAGGTTTCAGTTAGACAACATAGATCAATGTGATTCTCTGATATTAAATCATTTAGTAACACAGCTTTAGATGACAGAGATCTAATATTTAGGAGACCACATTTAATAGTCCTGTTTTGTTGCACTGCTGAAATAATGGTGTTAACTTGTATAAGGTTATTGTGTACGACTCCTCTTGTGTTTACTTTAGATTTATTTAATTTAAGTGGCCGTGGGACAGACACAGTCTTCACAGTCTCTATTCTAGAGTAATGGATGGGTAACTGCTTGACAAGAAGAGCAGAGAAGGGTGTTAAACTACAACTCTGCTCCCGGTTCCTGATCTGAACCCCGGATTGTCATGGATTAGGTCCGGTGATCAACGTGGTCATATTCGCAGAAATGAGACGCGCTCCTTCCAGTGTCCAGTGTCCAGTGTCAATACCCAATGAGCTGGAGACCTCCAAAACGTCCCGAATGAGGTGGACGTTGTCCACCATGGACCTGCTGGGGACGCAGTAGGTCTGGTCCCGGTGGAGGACCTGCTCCATAGCTCCCCTCAGTCTGGAGGCGAGGACCTTGGACAGAAGCTTGTAATCCACACACAGCAAAGACACAGGGCGCCAGTTACCGATGTCCTGCGGGTTCCCTTTCTTAGGCAGTAACGTCAGTACTGCCCTACGGCAGGACATCGGCATGGAACCAGAGGCCAGACTCTCATTAAAGACCTCCAGGATGTCCCCTCCGAGGACATCCCAGTAGGCCTTATAAAATTCAGCGGGGAGGCCGTCGATCCCGGGGGCACGGCCTCCCTGCATTCCCTGCAGGGCAGCTTTCAGCTCTTGGGGGGTTATGGGTCTGTCGAGCTCCTCATTGGTCTCCTCGGAGACCTGAGGCAGCTCCCCACAGAGCCCCTCCGTCGACACTTCCTCCTCCCTACTCACTGGTATACAGGGAGGAGTAGAACAGGGAGGAGTAGCTCGCTTACGGATCTGGCTTGGCTCCACCAACGGCTGCCCTGCGTGGGTCAGCAGTGAGTGGATCACTCGCCCCTGCCCACTCCTCTTCTCCAGGCCAAAGAAGAAGCTAGAGGGAGTGTCCATCTCCGCGATGGTCTGGAACCGGGACCTGACCAGTGGGCCTTGTACTCTCACCTCGAACAGGTCGGCGAGAGACGCCTTTTTCCTTTTGAGGACTTCAATATGTCCTCGAACTCCTGTGGACTCACTCAAACTTTCTAGGTCCACTATTTCAGTCTCCAGGTCCTTCATAGATCTGGTGACGTCTCTAGTGACGTTGAAAGCGTGCTGCTGACAAAGAAGTTTAATTTCCTTCTTACCACGGTCCCACCACTGCCTAAGATTGTTGAAATCACTCTTCCTCAGCCTAAAAACACTCCAAAAATGAAACAGCACCTCCTTAAAATTCCTATCAAAAGTTAAAACTGAATTAAAATGCCAATATGTGCTCCTGGGTAAAGAATTCCTAATAAAAACATGACATAAAACCAAAGAATGATCAGTAAAACCAGCCGGAACAATGCTGCACATTTTAAAAATACTAAAATGGTGCTTAAAAACATACATACGGTCTAACCTGGCTGAGGAGATCCTTCCCTCCCTAAGGTGGGACCATGTGTACTGTCGGCAGTCCGGGTGCATCCTTCTCCACACGTCCACCAGGCCATGAGAATGGACCAGCCTCCTCAGAACCTGCTGTGAAGCTGGATGTGGCTCTGTGTGGTTTCTGTCTTTAAAATTATCTTCTGTGCAGTTAAAATCCCCCCCCAAGAATAAAAAATCCTCCGAGGCACAGTCATTTAAAACATCATTTTAAGTCTCACAGGTCTGTGTTGAATTATATGGCTACTGATAGCTGCAGCATTATGACTGATCATATTTTTCATATATATGTTTCTATATTTGCAATGCAATAACATATATAATATAAATGATTTAGACAATTGAACCGACATCGGCTCAGTGGTAGAGCAGGGTCGTCCTTCAATCTGTGGATCAGCGATTCAATCCCTGCCTCCACCAGTCCATGTAGAAGTGTCCTTGGGCCTGACACGTAATCCCTAATTCCAAATCCCAAATATGTTGATGACAAAGCAGTCTATGGATGGATTTTCTGTGGTGATAAAGGTGAATGATGGACCTGTGGATATGTCATGTGTTTGGTGACCAGAAGGGGGTGCCTTAGACTATTATAATCACACTTTGAAACATCCATCAAATACATTTCAAAACATTAATGGGTCATGAACCTATCAAAATGTATTTCCAGAGTAGTGTTTTATAATTTATTGGAGAAGAGAAAAAAGTTCACACAGCCCAACAAAATATTTGGAGGCAAAAGAAAAGACAGCAGTCTCTCCGCCTTATTGTTGCTTTCCCATAAAGGACAGGAAATGATGCTGAGACCTGACCTGAGTCCTTTGAACTTTGTCTGATAAACTCCTTCTGTTCTAGGTGTCTGGAGAAAGAGGATCCAGAGCTCAAGGTCCGGGTGTTCTGGACTGGGCTGCAAATCTTAACAAATGAAGATTCCCTTCGAGGGTTTGATGTCACCATTGTGTTACCATTCAGATGATGAGTTTACAACAAATCTATAAATTAACTACTTTTTGTTGTTGTTGCCATAACCTAATTGTTTTCTGTAAAGGAAATGTCCTTCACTTTTAAGATTTGGTTACATTTCAGAGGCAGATACCTCAAAACCTGAGCAGCCATAAAACCAAAACTATCTGCATGACCAACCAAGTAATTGTAGGCAATACACTATTATAAAATAAAATGTTTCCTTTTTTATTTTGAGTTCAACATTACAATTTTCACCATTGTTATAGGGCAACACTCTTAAAGTTTTGAGAATAACTTTGAAATATCCATGAAGAAAGGTTATACTGTAACAAAATAATGCCATCACCACCACCAACAACAACAGTGCAACAAAAAAGGAGAATTAAATGTGGACTCTTAAATATTAGATATCTGTCATCTAAAGCTGTATTGGTACATTATTTCATATTGTTTTATGTTGTCCAATTTAAACCTGCTGATTCGTGATGTGTATGTAAGCCTAAATTAATTAACACTACCAAGATCATTATTATTATACTATTTCACTGTTGCTGTTATTGTTGGTAGTCATAACTTTTTTTTTTGTGGGTGTGTGGAAGGGGGGGGGGGTGAACTGAATGTGTGACATAACAGTATCTGTTTTTTCCCTATGTATTGTATTCCAAACAAACCCTTAATGAACACAACAATACTTCACATTATTTCTTTAATAGTTTCTTTGTCTTATCCTTAATTGCCATGATATTAAGGCAAAGCTAACCATTATAGGAAGGCTGCTTTTTTCTTCTTCATTTATCAGAGTGCTTTTGAAGCCAATTTATGTCATGACATTTTATGGAAAACATTTGTTAAAAACATGGACCTTTTTTATAATTTTAGCTTACATTTCTAAGGAAAATGATAGTGCTTTTTATTATCTACATTTTAGCTACCATTTCTAAGGACAATAATTGTGCTTGTATGATCTACAACAGTACAATTTATGAGCAGTCAAACAAAACCTAAATCTCGTTAAAACAAATGTGATGTAATTACAATTCTTCAGACATTTTAAATTAAACCACGGTTATTTTGAACCACAAACACTATGGATCAAGCCTTTCTATTGTTATAATGACCATATTAATGTAATAGTTGTGTATTTAGAGTAGAGACACAGTACAGGTGAAGTTGTGGATAGTTTATGTATAACATCATACCCCTGTAAGTTTGAGTATGATTTTGCGTTGCAAGTTATAATTGAAAATACATATCATACTTGAAAATATCTCATTCTTAAGTTTTACAGTTTTAAGGACAGCAGAGTTTATTATGTGTAAGAGTCAGGTCTCTGCAGTCTGAGAGCTTATTTCACATATGGGGCCCCTCCACTGTAATGCATAAACATGTACTTGACATCCATCACTTTTTATCATTGTTTTTGCACTATCCTGACTTAATTCATGTTGAACACATTACAAGATGACATGAGAAGAGAAATGTATTGTGAATAACAAGCAGAACAAAAACTCTCACAAATTCTGAATATGAATACATTTTATAAACTACTGTAACTGGAGTGACAGGTATAACGTAATTGTAGTGTATTTACCAATGGACATGTCTGATTAGACTTGTAGAAGAACTACTACAGGCGTATGGTGGTGACAACCTTCTATGATTACATCAATGATTGCTGAATTGATCTTTTGTGGTAATAAGAAAAGAAAGCATGTGTCCACCACCGAATAAGATTCCTGTTCAAAACAACCAGTAGTGGTGGGAAGCCAATGAGAGATCAAGTCCTTATTTCTTCATAAGCACTAACTTGTGGGAATCTGTACAGGTGGGGGTGAATCTGTGGGGCCATTGTGAACATCCATAAGTCTATACTCTGATAGGCAACACAGTTTCACTAATACCAATACTTGGTCAGTGGCTCTATGCTTTAAACTGTGATGATCTAGTTACCCCTCTAGCATAAGTTGTGGAAGCATTACTATTTCTTCTTGTTACATGCCATTTTTTAAGTTTACTTTAGGCAACTCAAAATAAGTAAAATAAATAATAAATAAAACAATTTGTAATGCTTGTTAACTCACTTATTGACTTCACTAACAGAGCATTTATGAGTTAACACACTGACTATGTGTTGGTAGTTGTAAGGGAGATTGGTTGACATGGTCCCGCTAAATTTAGAGAAAAACTGTTTTTTTACCCGACCATATACTGCACAATAAAAGCTACTACAATATTGGGGCATATTTATGAAACTGAGACATCTCCACTGTGTCTCCTATGTGCCTGTGCTGTAAGTATTGATTTACAATTAGCAGGATCAATAGATGAGATTAGGGGTGGCCAGCCCTTAGCACATCTATAAATCAATAATTAGTCATGATGGTTTCCAATCAATTAATTAATTAATCAGACAGCTCTGTTTAAAGATTCAAATGTAATCAGGTCATTAATTAAGCACCTATCAGCCAACTGTGATCATTATTTAGTCAAAGGAAAACTCCTCCGTAATCTGCCTGTAAAATCTAAAAAACAAAAGCATGGTCTTCAAAAAAGGTTAACTATGATGTAAAGTATGTGTTATTTGTGATGAAAGGCTAAAACATGCAACCTCCATTATATTGTGGAAGATAATCTGATGTTTTTCAACGAGTCAACCAGCTAGTCAGTTAACCAGCCAGTCCAGTTTTGTTGCAACACATTCACTGCTGTGGTTACATAATTAAAGGCATGTTCATAATTACTTTATTTGATTATTTTTACATTTCCTGTCACTCTTTGCTTCTTTCTGAATGCTCAACTATCTCCATATGAGACTCCACCTATCATTCCTGTTTTGACAAAATTGTCAACATCTTCTCCTCCACCTCCTCTTCTTCTTCCACCTGTGTCACTTTGCAGCCCCTAATATCTTCCATCTCCACTATGTCATCCTTCTCTTGGCTCACCCTTGGTTTAACCTCTGCTCTAGGAGTCTCTTCACATTGAATTTCACAATGTCCAATACCGGAAACATAAATCTCATCTCCTTGACAAACAACTGGACTAATTCCTGCTTTATCTGATACAACCCTGAGTTCAGAAGTTGCGCCTCTCTGTTCATTTATTGAAGTAAAGGATATTTCCTGTTCCATCGTGGTAACTGAAAACTCTCTCTTGCTGTCTGGGCTGGCTTTGATGATGGTCACACTGTTTATTCTGTTTCCTATAGGTGAGGAGAGGGACAGTGGACTGGAAGGTGACAGAGGCAAACTGCTTGTTCTTTTTTCAGTGGGAAAGTAAAGGGTAGAACCTTTCGAAGGTCCCTCAACTGGTGAAGGTATAACTGTTTTCAGAAGTCCTACTCTAGATATTTCAGTTTCTTCTTTTGTCTTCAGGGTTCTGGCTCCTTCTAGCTCTTGTTCCTTTAAATAAATTGTATCCCCTCTGTTCATAGATGCTACAGACATCACACTTCCTGACTTCAAAGTCAGACGAGGGGAACTTCTAAAGGACAGGTTTTGGTCAGCTGGAGAAGAAGAGGGGGTTTGTGGTGAAACTGGCATGGTGTCAAGTTTGGAGCTAGCAGTCAGAGCAGGTAAAATAATTGGTGCTTGTAATGGACTTGCACTTTTTCCAAAGGATGAAGATAGAGCAGGGGTCTGGCTAGACATGACTGTGCCTGATGGGAGTTTGGGGCTTAAGGAAAAGGCTGTTTTTCCAGCCTCTGATTGTGTATTTCTTGAGCTTAGTTTGGGGCTTGGTGTGACTCCCACCGTTGAGATGAGCATTTTTAATGAAGAAGATGAAGAAGGGGTCTTGATTGGTAAGCTTATTAAATCTAAGCTTGCACCAAAACTTGATTCCAGATCTGGGCTGAAGCTTGAGTCATGGGGTGTTTCAGTAACTGAAAAAACTGGACTTGAACAGGGTTCAAGTTGACCAATAGGAATGAGAGGAGTGGATCCAGGAATGGGGGCAATGGGTATAGAGGTCTGGAACGGACCGGGATCATATGCCTCCTCCATTTTTAACACCTTATCCTCAACAACATCTCTTGGTTTTTCTGTTGTCTTAAATGAATGTTCAGATAAAGCAGGAGATGGAATGAGAAGAGAGCCCGGGCCAGAAGGCTTGTGTTCAGGTTTGATAACAGGTTTAGTATCACTTCCGTTAGCAACTTCAATGTTCTCTGCCGGCAACAGTTCCTCCAGCACTACAGGTTGCTGCTGAATAGCGAATCGAATACATCCGGTCTCCCTTCCGGTCCCTTCTCTTACTTTAATGCCAACAGGTTCGCTGCCCCGCCTTAACCCAAAGATGGTTACACTCTTCCTGCGTTTCCCCACGTTCACAGTAGAGCCCTCTGAAGGCGATTGGACATCCTTGAACATGCTTCTTAGATTGTACACGCCTTCCTTCTGCTCGTCGCTGTCCTGGGATCGGTCCAGCTGGTCTCCTGAACTGACCAATGGATTAGGACCTCCGTGGAGCTTCTTATCAGTGTGCGTCACCCGGAATCTAAAAGGTTTTGGTACAATCAGGATTCAATATTTCTGCCACTCTATCCAAACGTAATGCTTAAGTGGTTGCATTTACTACCTGCCAACAGAGAAGACAGTCTGCTCTCCTGGTCGTTGTTTAAAGCGGGTGGGTCGACTTTGTCTTCGGCCCTTTTTAGATCGGACCTGAGCACAGAGGTGACAGGAGTTGTGGTCGGAGCCTGAGTGGACTGTGTGGTGATGAGGAGGAATACCACCAACAGACTCCTTACGCAACCTGGACATCAATATCATTATTAGTATTACCATAAACATTATTCTTATTATAGCATATGGGTATAGTATGTAATGTGTCTAGTCTAAAGCTAGAATTATACCTCTCCGCGCTGCAGGTAAGCGAACAAGCGGTATAAGTTAACACAAGTTGAATGCTGTTTTCAAAATGATTGATTATATTGCATATAGTATTCAGATAAAGAAAACCGTGTGATTGCTCAGTGACGTTCAAGCTACTTATGTTGGAAAATACATTGTTCACGGTCATTTTAGGAGATCCCAGGATTTGTGGAGCATGAGGCCAAAACATAAAACAGTTGTGTCCTTGTGACATTACCATGCAGTTAACAGACATATAATGTATCACACTCAAACAGGTTGTTGGATGAACTTACCTTGGGTCATGTTGCACATGGTTTCCAAACATTTCATTGAATGCTTCCATGTTAGCTGGAGGAAACAACAGAAGGAACCGATGAAAGAGTCAAGTAATGGTAGATACATACTGATATCCTCTGATCAGAATAAAGTTGCAGGGCAAATGCATTATGTAGTGCAGGGTGTGTGTATCATTTTCATTCATCACGTGTATCATTCCCAAAACAGGATCTGGATACAGATAACAGAATAGCAGCAATGTAGTAAAAAGATGAATGTTGATAAATTTTGATTGAACATGAAGTTAATTAAACAATATTCAATCCAAACTACTATTCAGCAAATTATTTGGTCACCTTCATTTTCAATAATGCATTTGAGGATCTGCTCCACTGTGTCCTGGTTCTCCTCATCCTCCTCTGAAACACAGCAGAACAACAAACAGATTAAACTCTCAGCCTTTACATTTTGCAGTCCCTTTAGCCAAACACCATGCCCAAACTGTCTGTCGACCTGTCGGTAACACCGGTTACAGGGTTGGTTCACTCAACTTCACAGAAAGAGACCAAAGGTTAGAGCTAGCCCTCAGTTCAATGGAGTATTGGTCAGTGTGGTAAGTATTACTAAAAATAGTCCGCTCAGAGTATGATGATTAGTACTATCAAATATATATTATGCCATTCAGAAAAGTCCACGTTCTACTATCTTTAACTGTGTAAGCGTATGTGTTTTTGAATATAAAAGTGTGTGAATCCTCAAACAGTTGTATGTGAGTGAGTTTATGCTTGACTAAATCAGTTTGTGTGAGAGCACTTGTGATAGAGACTTCAAAGAATACCACAAAGTGTTGTGAGTGTTTGTGTATTGAGTGTTGTCGATGAAAAAAGACCAGGAGAGAGAGAGAGAGAGAGAGAAAACCAGTATTTTGTTTGACCATGTTATCAATACCGTATTTGTATTTTAGTGCACCCTCAGTGCCTAGTAAATGCCCATTCCTTTAAACATGCAGGCTTTCTGCTATAAATGTGTGGTCTTCAAGTCCTTTATAACCTTGATGACACTAAAGTACTTCTACAGAGCCCGCACACATTATGCACAGACTGAATAGCACTCCCCAAGACTAGAAAATTGAATGAAATCTGTTGAGTGTCATTTAAGTACTTGTTATCTCCTTGTCTATTCTCAACCCACCGTCTGCGTTTCCTTCAAGCTTCTCATCCTCCTTTTCATCGTCCATGTCTCCAGTGCGGAAGCGGTAGCCCTTCTTCTTCAGTAGGTGGCAGACGAGGAAGCCGAGCAGTCCGGTTAGGAAGAAGAAGAAGACCACCACAAAGATTATGTAGGGCGGGGGATGATCCACCACCTCAGATGCTTCTAATTCCGTCATAATGTAGGTTGGGTCTGAGTCATGAAGAGAGAAAGATTAGATTTAATAATTTCCAGGTACTTTCAGAGTTTCAATTATTAAAGTGAGAACATGTTGAGGTGGCACAGTTTTAATTGGTTCTCAGTCGTTTAAGAGGATTTTTAGGATTTAGATACATAAAATAATGAGAGCAAATACCAAATAACATCAAATATAGTGCATCAACTCTTTCTAAACAAAGCAAACAAAAAACATCTCAAGCGAGTGTAAAAACTGAGGTTTTATCAAATTATATAGTTTCCGTACAGCAGTTCCACTGTTAAAATACATGAGTGGAAATGTGATGGATAATTTGTATGAGGATAATAAAGAAGATTTAAGCTAGTCGTAACACCTGAGTCAACTGAGACAAAGTATGAGTTTAAAAAAAACAGAGGCTTTGTGGTTATTTCAAACCATCAACAAGCCTTCTGTTACAGACTGGTCAACAAGAGTAGGTCTAGGAAACAAAAAAAGGGAGGAAGAGCTCTATATAAAGTGAGCCTTCAGTTATTAAAAAGAAAAGAATGTAAAAAAGAGAGGTTCCAGAGTGCCTGCCTTCCATCCTGGACTTGTACACCTCCAGAGTCAAGAAGCAGGCTGTAAAAAAATCAAACAAGCTGTTCCAACTCCTCCTCTATTCTTTTCTCTTTCTCCTTATGGATGAACTTACATATCTTAGATAGGAGAATGTTGATGTATTACAGTGACACTTCACGTGTGTCGGACACGTAGCGACCATAGGGAAGGCATTCCTAATAAACGGCCATCTAACGATGGAGCACCAGACTGTTGTGCATTCCACTCACGGAGTATTGGCGTTGCTACAGTCAAATGCTTTAAGCCTTTTGACAAAGACACACATACAGTATATGTTGAGGCCTCAGTTAAAAACATGGCAACACAGATGGGCAATAGTGAGGAGCATGTATGTGTAGAGGCAATGGACTATGACATTAGGTTGCACCAGACCATAGAAAGAGCCAGAGAAAGAACCACTGATTGACCCAGATAACAATTACTACTGTGACAGACAGACACTAGACCGAGAGATAGTGGTGTCTTATGCGGTAGTGAGAAGAGCACCTAAGGGCTGGGAGATAGTAAGAACAAGCATTGCTCCACAACCAGCCTCAGCACATTAACAGCAAGCAGTACACATAGACCTATGCCATTGAGACAAAAAGGTTTTGTGACCAGTAATGGTTCCCCAGTAAAACACTTGCAACCTTTGTTGGACGTTTATCATGCCCTACAAACCCCAAACAAGTAGCAGTGATGAAGTGCAAAGGACATCAGACAGATGCCTCTGAGATAGTGAAGGGGAACAATGCAGCAAACCAAGCAGCTGGATGATGCAGGAAACAGAAGAACCAGAGAAGGATAGATTAGACTCAGACCACTTCAGAAGATTGCAGAAGATTGCAAGAACAGGCATTACCAACAGAGGAACAGGCTTGGATAGAAAAGGGGGCGAGAAAAGATGAAGGGTTATGGAGAAACTATAAAAGAAAAGTAGTTCTGTTGAATATGTATGAGATTTTACAGACATGGGAATTGATGGCATTTGTTGGTATGTGTGGATCCATTCTCTCGATGGGTCCCCACAAAGTCAGAGCGGGCAGCAGTTGTAATAAAGGAACTCATACCCCGATGTTGCACTCCAGAAGTATCGGTAATAAGATCAGACAGTGGCTCACATTTCTCGAATACAGAACTATAAGAAATAGAGACAACATTTGGTATCACTCATAAGTATGGAGTATACCATCCGGCATCTCAGGAACTAGTAGAAAGGGCAAATAGGACCATAAAAGGGGGACTAGGGAAAGTATGAGCAGACACTAAATTTAACTGGATTGAGGCTCTCCCAATTGTACTTTATGGAATTAGGTCAAGTTAAGAATAAGTCCCTATGAAGTACTTACGGCTAGGAAAATGCCATGTCCACTGACCTCTACCTTGCTGACCACAGTGAGTCAGTTGCAACGCCAGCATATGGAAATATCAGATTTGAAGAGGTTGAACAACGCTGTCATGACTGAGACTGGTACGCTCACACCGGACGCGTCGAAAAAATTCTTGACGCGCCTGACGCAGGATTCTGACGCGCGTCGGAAAAAGGGTGTTCACACCGGACGCGTCGAGACGAGACGCAGGGTGGGCGTGGCTTATTGCGCCCGCTTCTTTACGTTTCTCCCTCCTTTTTTCGCCATCGACCATGGAAGTAATTGGGTTATACTTGTTGTGGAAAGCCGAAAAGCGCCGTAATATCCAACGCCGTCGGACTTGGATTAACAGCATGATCCGTAAACGCAAACAGCTCGGTGAATTTCACCGGCTCCTCCAGGAGCTGCGTCTGGATGACTGCCGTTTTCAGCGCTATTTCAGGCTAAACATTAGCCAGTTTGATGACCTGTTGGCTTGGGTCGGTCCAAAGATCTCTCGGATGGACACCAACTACAGGCCTTCAATCTCCGCTGCGGAGCGCCTGTTCATCCGTCTCCGGTGTCTCCATTTTCTTTCTTTCTTTCTTTTCTGAAACCGGCAGGACGATGACGAGCTGAGCTGCTCAACCCTGATTGGCTGACGCAACTATGACTCACGCGTTTCTGCTGCTCGAGTTGGAAAATTTCAACTTGTGCGTCGAGAAGCTGCGTCGGTTCGCTCTATTCGCTCGTTTCGCCCGGCGACATTCGCTCTGTTCGTGCTGCTCTCGACGCGTCTGACGCGCTGCACGCAGGAAAATACGCAGCATCGCAGCTTTGCATTGACTTAACACGTAAACCAGACGCAGGCCAACGCGCCCGACGTGTCCGGTTTGAACGTACCTTGAGACTCAACAGGTAACGGAGATCCTGTTCGAAGGAAAAGAAGGGGAGGGTACTCCTGTGGAAGTGGATGACTGGATACCGAGGAAAGTAGCCAGAATCAACTGTCCGGCTCCCCGCTGGGAATGACCGTATAAGGTTGCACTGTGGAAAGTTGTGGTTGAAAGAAGATACAATAAGTAATTAGATACACAAGACGCATTGTGCTCGAGCTCTGACCCCAAAAGACAGAACATTGGCCCAAGTCAGGAGTGATTTAAAAGAGCTGGACCAGGAGGCAAAGAGCCTCAGAGAAAAAGGAGAATGTTTCTGAAGACAAGGAAGAGTCAAGGTATAACCTGAGAAGCAAGAAGGGCATAGCCAAATGAAAGAAATAAGATTAAGAAAGACATACTCTAGTTTAAATACCAGCAAGGGAAACAGGGCCTATTCAATAAACGTATAAATTAACACCTGTGGCAGCTCTCTCCAATCTGGCCTCGGCTGCTGGCTGGTTGACAATCAGTCAGCTGATCTCACTGATTGGCAATCAGTCAGCAGCCGATGGTACAGCAAGAAGAAGGGCAGAGCTGCAGGAGAAGGGAGAGTGAGCAGACGCTTGTTGCGGTCTGCTGGAGAAATAAAACATGTGTTCAGACAAAACGTCATGGAGACTGGCTGATCCTTGGTGCTGGGGGGGGGAAACCCACGGGTAGTGGCGTGAGACATGCTACACTGGCCAGTGTGGCAGGTCTCACGCCTCTACCGCAACACGCATCTGCTCATTCTCCCTTCTCCTGCAGCTCTGCCGTTCTTATAGCTGCACCATCGGCTGCTGACAGATTGCCAATCAGCGAGATCAGCTGACTGATTGTCAACCAGCCAGCAGCCGAGGCCAGACTGGGGAGAGCTGACACAATACCAAACTCAAAAATGAGTTGTTAGCCGTCCTAGCAATGATAGTAGATCTATGATTAGGAATACTCAGGACCCTGGTATAGTGAAAACTCCAGTAGGGTGTACCATAAGTCTTTCAGAAGGAAACTTAGACTAGCCAGAAAATAAAATCATAACGTCCTCGAACAAGCACCAAATATTCCATGCAAAGAGTACAAATAAGCAGGCCTAAATCTAAACGCAGTCCTATATTTTAAGAACAAGTTTAGGTCTCAGGCTTTCTCCCCCCCCTCAGGGGGAGGGGACCTCTGTCCTTCCTCTTACAACGAACACGACGTGTGTGTGCGTGTGTGTGTGTGTGTGTGTGTGTGTGTGTGTGTGTTGCATTTGTGTGGGGCGCAGTAGCTAAACTTTGAGAAGGCAGATTTAATATTTATCATCAATATTTCTTCTGTCAGCTTCTCTGTGCTTCTTATTCTGAGTTTTGACAGGCCTTGACAGGGCCTTCCCTTTGATAGATTAATATTAACAACACACACATACGTAAAAGGCTTCTGTGATAGGTTGATTTTATACTGTTTTTGATTGTACCATAGCGCTTGGAGGATTATCCAGTAGAATGAGAGGGTTACAAATACCTAGGGACAATGGTGTCTATAGTACCAGGGTTATATGAAGATCCTGGGTATAGGTGGGTTTTTAGCTTAGCTTTTTATACAAACTTTTAGGCTGTTAGAGATTTCCACTCTGTTAAATAGGACACACACATATAGTAACAAAGTGATAAAGCTCAGTGTAGCTCAGTGGAGAGAGTGGTTGCGGGTCAAAGTCTCCAATAGCAACTCACTGAACCCCCAGTTGCTCCATGCCAGCTTCACTGCAGCCAACTGCTCCTTAATAACTAAGGATGAGTTAAATGCAGAGGTTTCATATATGTATATAACTATATGTAATATGCTCAAGTTTAGTTTACATAATAAATTATGTGGATTGATAATATAATCATGTTATCCTTATATTATTGTGTTCTTGTCAGGTTACTGAAGTTTAGAATAACAACTAACGTAGCGTCTGGGAAAAGTCACTGGGGAATGTTGGGTTGTCTGCTTCTCAAGAATAGATGCGTGCCTCGTACCACAACAGTCATATATGTTATTGGTATGGTATATTCATACGAGAAAAGTCCGGACCAGTCTTGTGAGAAGAAGTGAGGAGATGAAATCCGCCGCCTCCTTGCAGCTGCACAATTGCGCATTACTAAATTTATTTCCTCCCCGGAGTCTTTGTGCCTTCTCGTCTAATAGGATCCATTGAACCTGGCTGTGTCTGAAGCTGGTCCTGAGTCCTGACTCCTTGCCCCTGCTTCCTGCATCCAGCCTCTGGCCTGGGCCTGGCCTCCTTCCAAATGGCCCTGCCTCCTTCTTTGTGCCTCCTGCCTCAAGGGCTTGGCCTCATTGGTCCAACCTCTTTTGTGATGCCCCCTGCCCTGCCTCCTGCCATGGCCCTGCTGATGGCCCTGCTGATGCCCCCCCCCCACCACACACACACACACACACACGCACGCACGCACGCACGCACGCACGCACACACACACACACACACACACATCTGTTTCATGGATTGTGGAAATCTGGATTGTGGTCCATGCCTACTCATTATTCATAATTTCTGTCATATTCACTCATCCTGTAAACACGACATCTGTTGCTTATGTCCATCCGGGGAGAAGGATCCTCCTCTGTTGCTCTCCTGAAGGTATCTTCCCTTTTTTCCCTGTGTAAGGGATGTTATTGTTTTTTGGGGATTTTTTTCTGATCCAATGTGAGGTCCATGTCGTATGTGTACAGATTGGAAAGCCCTCTGAGGCAAATTTGTAATTTTGAGCGATACAAAATAAACACAAGAGATCTTACATGCAGTTATGAGACTCAGTGGTATACATATTTCTTTTGAATAACTTTTTAATTTATTGTTCTGTTAATGGTTGAACAAAGCTAATAAGAGTTTGCTAACTGACCATGAACAAAGTACCAGGGTCAGTCAGCAAACGGCCGCTTAGCAAACTTATGAGCTTAACTGTTACACTGTGTATGAAACGAAAATGGCACAACACAGCTTAAAGCCTATAATATCTTCCTTGATTTTGGTCGCTCCCTGATGTCTGCCAGGCTCACAAGATGAGAGGTAATTGACAAATAATCTATTTCCTCGCTTTTGTCAAAACAGCTTCAAAAACAAATTTAAAAAGCTAGGTTGAACACATGTGCCATTCTCTTTGTTGTAGGTCTCCTGAGGAAAGTCTGCAGAAATGCAAATACACAGGAGAATTTATAAAGGTCTCAAATGTCTGCGAGAGAGCATTCAAACACAGTGGGACAGAACTAAAAGCTCTATCCTATTTGTATTCACATCAAACCTGCATCGGTCAATGTCAGTGTGCCAGCTCGTTTGGGACAGTTTGATTAAATGCAAATGTATTTAAGAATGTACACATGATAATAATAATAAAAAAAGTAATAAATGATTCCATTTGTAAGGCACTCTTCATCCAAGAAACTCAGAGTGCCACAGAGCCAGTACATAGTTAAAACTATAACAAAGAAGGAATATTTGAAACAAGTCAAAAGTCAACTAAAAGTGACTATTGGATGAAGATATTATGTGAAAATATAAGGTTGTATTATTACCTTACTTCATGGCTTTGTAACAACATGTCATTTGAAGTAATACTAAGTAAATAATGCATTCTGATTCTGATTCTGATATTCCAGCTTTTTTTTAAAGGTCCAGGTATTGAGGTATTGCCTCAGCAATGTTATAGTGGCTTATATCTGGGCAAAACACTGTACACCACATTAACCCCCCCCCCCAAAACAAAAAGTCAGTAGTCTGCTTAACGAAAGAAAGGTGAACAGATAAAAGAAGCATCAATAGATGCCACAAAGTGCATGACATGCATACTGTATACAATATATTGTCATGGTGTACGTATTTTAAAGACCTTTTTTTAAATATGCAATTTGTGTAATTTTGCTACAGCTAATAACGCTCCTTGCAATGCACAGGCTTTGCAACATACATAAATCGTGTAGCATCTGTGTTTATGCCTGCTAGTTGTCAAATAGATCATTCTTACCAAGTTTCTGCCGATCAACGGACACATCCGAACATGTCATCCGAAAGTCAATGTGGAGTGGCAAACACAGAAAACAAGCTATTGAGATTTGGTTGATAAACAATGTAAAAATGTGTGCATTAGATAAGAAGCTACCCCCCCCCCCCCACACACACACACACACACACGCACACACCCACAGTGGTTCCCCTTAGCCCCACCTTTTCTGTCTATACACAGAGGCGTAGAGCCAAAGTGTGAGAAGAAAAAGATTAAATAGGGGAACTTCTCCTCAGGTACTTACATATTAAATATATTATTATTAATAAATATGGTTAACATGTGTATAGCATTATGTGTATACGACACATAACAGAACATATACAGGGTAGAGACCTTGAGTTTACATGTAGCAGCTTATCAGTGTTGCCCTCCCACTGTCTTATCAGTGTCCCTGTGAGGTCAGTTTTCTGACGTAATGTTATACACACCCGTTCACACACAAACACACACACGCACACAACCGCACACACATTCGTCAGCATTTTTTCCTTCAGAAACTTTTAGGGTGGTTAAGCAGCTTATATACTCTATCATTAGCACTCACCACTGAATATCTTCAAAACAATTAATTTGTACATCATCGTCTTTGTGAAATCCAGATAAATGTTTAATTAACAGCAGGGTGGTATAATGATGATGAATACATTAAATCCAATGCTCAGCTCCATGTATTCACAGTACAGTTGGTCTCTAGCAACTAACATGTTTGACATGGTACTGTACACAAAAGTACATATTTTTTTCTATTACCTGTTCTTAATCTAGATTATATTAGTGGGAGTTGCATAGTTTTATAGATAACTGTTAAGTAAACAAAAGACAAAGCAACAATGACTGAGACCATGCAGACAACTGTTCATACAATAAACATGTCCAACTTCAATTAAATTCAGTTTATATAGCCCGAAATCACACATTAAAGATGTGCCTCAGTGGGCTTTCATCTGGCCATTGCCCAGGCTGTCCAAACCATGGCCATGGGATTGGTTACGGAGGTCCAAGCCAAGACGTATGAGGCAGAAGAAGAGGCAGAGGATGACGTGGCAGATTACGGGCCCACCAATAGGCAGAGATGAGCCCTATCTCTGCCACCAGAGAGGCCATTGGGCTGCTGAGTGTCCACAGAGGAGTGACTGACACTCCTGAGGAGCACAAAGACAATTTATGTCTGATGGACGAGGGAAAGGCGCTCTCTTTCCAGGGAAAGGCTCTCCCACCCACGACCTGACTAACCACGGCCTGACTACAACTTTCAACATCATCCGCTTCAAAACATTGGTTCTTGCGTACCGTGCTGCGAACGGATCGAGCCCCGTCTACATCCAGGATGTGGTCAAGCCTTCCAGACCACTCCGTCCACTCCACTCGGCATCAGCCAATCGACTTGTGTCACCATTTCTTCGAGCTAATCACTCGACAAAATCAAGACTGTTTGTTGTCCTGACTCTTGAGTGGTGGAACAAACTCCCCACTGACATCAGAACAGCAGAACGTCTCTACATCTTCGGCCGGAAACTAAAAACACATCTTTTCCGACTATATCTTGAATAAATACAGATTTGCACTTCAGTGGCACTTGAATAGCACCTACTTATGATATTTTTGTACTTTGGCTTCATGAAATGTTACTTCCTTGATTCTTGTTGCTCTGAGTTTGTACTCATGGTTGAATGCACTTATTGTAAGTCCCTTTGGATAAAAGCGTCTGCTAAATGAAGAGGGGGCATGCCGAGAGAGAGGGAGACATCCTCCTGCAAAATGGAAGAGATTACATACATACACCGCATATGAGATTACATACATACACAGCATATGTAATAAAGAAAAGCTTGTTCCACTAACTGCACCACACACAACTGATACAGGATGCAATCACACATTTGGAATAGGCATGAAAGTCAGTTTCAGGAACATCTACAAGATAACCACTCGGTGTTTTAGAAGTTTACCAGAAACTATTTTGATAGTAGTGGGATTTGAAATTGTTTTCCTTCAAGGTTCAGGAGCCATACACTCAGTTGTAGGAACAAAAGATTTGCCTCACCCTAAACTTACTGGACAATGTGTCTATTCTGTTGTAACCTCAGGGTTGACATTAAAGGACAAATTCACGGTTCCACTCACGTTTCTACTGTACACAAACTCATGAGGCAGAGATTTGATGCTGACATTAGGCATCAGTTTGATTTCCACACCAGGTGGTTTAAAAAACGTACACACTCCCACCAACATAACCCTGTTCCAATAATTATCCTCATTCCAGTGGCTCAGGAGATGAGAAATCCCTGTGCCCTTGTCGGGCCTAGGGCCGATCACATGAACCTCACATATATGCACTGCACAGAACACGTGTCTCGAAACAGAGATTTTTAAGTTTCCATGATTATACTCTTCACATGTGTTATTCTCATCAGAGATGTGCAGCTTCTGTAATCCTCAAACACTCAAGGACAGCTGCTCGAGGTAGAGTCTGGGACTGATCACAGGGAAGCAACAGGTGATCTTCAGGTGATGAATTCAGCGCGCACAGGTATTTACAGGAAACCATTACATACTCGCACAAATGCCAGGATGCCTTACTACGCTCTTTGGATTTATCTGATGTTCACAAACCACACGCTGCCTCACTTCTTCCTGACGCCTCCAGTTTTCTGGAATTTTATCTTCTCTCTGGGCGATGGGTGAATATGACGTAGGCCTCATCAGAAAGGCACAGCCTTATTTCGGCCTGCTCCTTGTTTTTGGCTTTGCCAACATCACTATCTACTTAAACAATAAGCTATTGGTGGCATAACTCCTGTGTTTAATTCGTAATCATCCCTTGCAATAACTCACCTGTAGCAGGAACTACACATGCTTATTCGTCAACTTTCAATAAACGTCTCCAAGGAACATCTTGTCTAGAGTGTATCATAATAAAGGCACAGGCAGAGACAACTTTTATGAACCAGCGTTATTATATGGTTATACTGTTCAACCCTTATTGTTATATTCAATTGATGACCATGGATGTCAAATAATAGTGGAAACACATGCCCAGGCTCTCTCCCTGACACGCAACTTAAAGAGGCACAGAGCTAAAAGAAGCCGAGAGATGACTCAGCATCATCATCATGACCTTGATCGCCTCCCAGTGGCGTGTGTGTGTGTGTGTGTGCAGTATGTTTGCAGTGTTTAACGGCAGCATTGCGTTGCTCAGCATATACAGTGAAGGAGGGGCAGGAATGTTGGTGTGCTTGTATGTGTGTCTATATGTGTGTGTGTGTGTTTGTGTGTGTGTGTGTGTGTGTGTGTGTGTGTGTGTGTGTAAACGGGTGTGTATATCATTCATTACGTCAGAGAACTGACATCTCAGAAATAGTTTGTAAGCATGTTCACAGAGAGGACACAGGGTGGGGTTGCTGCACCTTTTATCTGAACACCATTGACTGTTGTGATGCAGTTAAGCCATACAGTGAATGTTTTAAAGGACATGAGAGATGTTGAGTGCATGTTGGAATGAGTCACAGCTAGAGTGAGCTAACTACACTGAATTACTACTGACACTGACTGAGTTATCTGTTAGCAGTGGAGTTATCACTGGTTACTGAGAGGACCGTTGTCAGGTCAGGTGCCATTCCATTATCCATGTTGCTTTATTATTGTTATTCTGCGGTTCATTTAGTCCTCTATGGCATAAGGAAGGCACTGTACAAATCAGACAAATGGGAGGTGACCTTTGTTCGATCACCTCCTGTATGTCTAAGGAAGGCTGTTGCTATAAATTAGGATTTCTACTTTATATGCTTCCCTTTGTGCCTCTGACATTACTTACATAATGGGATTTGCAATAAAGAATAGCATGACTAACCATCACCATGCTTCTAATTTTTGGGGACAAAATGAATCCATAGTTGTGTCTAACTCACAAACAAATGCATATATATAGACTCCAACTATCCCTTAACATATTTGTATGAATCCGTCACACTGTTTTACCTTTGTTTGTGGGACTCCTATACAGTCCAAACCCCATACAAATAATTCCAACATTCATACATTTCACATTAATTGCAAAATAAGATTCCATTGTATTTGTTTTCTTTCTTGTCCAGATTTTTCTCGTCTTCCACTCAATGCATGCAAGTGGAACAACAATAGAAATGTTAAATCAACCAGGACTCACATCTTAGCACTTTGAAGGAAACATGTGTAAGCAATATATCTTGTATGTGTTGTTCTCTTCTCCTTCCTAAACGCAGGATACATAACTTCTCTATTTAAAACACCACTTGTATAAATATGACACTAGATTGTATGAACAGTAATCAGTTATTACTGGTGACAGAAATAGTAAGCCTTCTCCCCATGGCGTACACATGGGGCGGCTGTAACTCAGTGGGGGTAGGGGGGGGGGGGGTAGTCCTGCAACTCCAAGGTTGTTGATTCGATCCCCGCTCTCCCCATTAGTTGCAAGTCGAAGTGTACATGAGCAAGTCGCTGAACCCCAGTTGCTCCACGGGCGCATCACTGCAGCCCACTGCTCCTTAATAACTAAGGATGGGTTAAATGCAGAGAATACATTTCGTTGCCTGTGTACCTGTACTCTGTGCAATGACAATGAATCCGATCCAATGAACTACATCAATATCATGAGTGCCATCTGAGATGACTACTTCGCGTGTGAGACAGCTACTTTGCGCTTTTTCCCACGACTGAAGCCGACTCGTCCAAGAGCCTTCTCATAGGTCATGAACGGTCCTACTTTAGTTCTCCGCCCCTCCGCATCAGCCGCTCCTTTACGACTGCTGGACTGGCCTATTCGTTGGAGCTCTCACGCTAGGTTACACGCACACACAGACACGCGCAAACACACACGCGTTCACACACACGCATACACAAAATACATGAACCACCATATCCACGGAGTCTACCTTTAGCATAGCACGGTTGGAAGCGAGCATGCCAACATTTCTAAAGTTTACGTTCGTACACGGTGATATTTGTAGATGAATTCAAATAAAGGCGAATTGATTCTCTATGCATTCCTGACACACATTGGGTTTGCTTATATTTCGTCCCTCGATTCACTGCATCATCTTCATCATCATCGACCTTCTCCTTATCAATAACAGCCGGATCAGCGTCATCTCCATCTCCACAGGCACACTGCCACGGTCACCTGTCACCCCAAACTATAAGGCTATGCACACAGCGAACTGTTATCTGAGCCCTGAAGGTAACATATGCTACTGAATGAGTCAGTAAGCTAGACTTAGACAACTGGTCCTGAGACACCACAAAACAGAGACTTCTAGCCAGGATACTCCACCTTCAGTCAGACAAGCTCCGGTGTTCCAGTTGCTGAGACGCAATCCCATGGCTGGAGCCGACTCCGCGTCCTCTGCGCGGAGAAAGAGGACGGGGGCAGAATGGCAGGAGGCTGGGAGGCATCTGTCTGTCTGCTCCACGGGTACTCATGCTGGACATTTCAATGTAACCTGTATGTATCCAGATAGTCAGCTGAGCTCCACGCAGCTTCACATGGACTGAACTATGCGGCCAAATAAAATGTTCCCATATTCTGCTGTTTTAGACCGAATTAAATATGTCTTTGTTTCATCAAGTGGAAGCTCCGTCCCACCAGGAATATACATAGGTTACATCTAAAAACAGTGTGTCTGTACACTGTAGTCCACGGTGTGACGGTGACAGCTTGTTTTAAGACGTGGTTTATGAAGAGACAGGATTATCATTATTAATTCTAATTATTTTCTTCATCATTATTATGATTCGTGGATACAATAAAGTATTCAATTCAGTTTATTTGTATAGCCCATTTTCACAAATTACAAATGTGTCTCAGAGTGCTTTACAATCTATGTAATCAAATTGTTTTTTAAATAACGTTAGTATTTAATTTTGAAGAGTCGAACCGGATGTCTTTCAAGTTCCGCCACTGGTAGCTAACTGGCTAGCTAGGCTGTTATTGCTTCAGCAACAGCTGCTAAATTAGTTATTTATCGTTCTGTCGACTTTGACTGTCCGGCGAGCAGCCTTCGGCCGGTAACCGGCGCTGAGCCGTGGCTAACGCGTGACTAGGCATCTGGACCAAAAAAAAACATTGACGTTTATGTGCGAGTTGGATTCGCAACCTCACCCACTATACTAGCTAGCTTTATCTGTTCAGCTAACGCTAAGCTCTATATACGCCTCCTCTGGTCTACACAGCATATGAAGTGAAGCTAACAGCACATCCAACCAAGCTAGCAGTACCTAACAGCGTTACCACTTCACACGAAGTAATGCCACCGAGGTATGTTATTGTGTATTGTAATGTCATCTAACGTAGCTAGTTACTTCATCAGTGCAAGTAGCGTTAGCAGTTAGGTTATCTCACTTCCGCTTTCGTCTTGACGGTTACGAATGAACTTTAATAGCAAATATTTTTTTTTCACCTGTGTCTTACATTTACGTTACAATAAATGTGTGTACAAATGAGTTTTCCTCGTCAACAGTCGAGCTTTAGTCTGTCGGAGGTAAGGTGAAAAGAACCTAACGTTCCTACGCGTTAGCTGCAAGTCTTGTGACCTGCAGGTTGATGTCCATAAAGGCTGTCTGTTCTAGCTTGGTGCTTCGATGAGGATTATATATGAAAATCCGTCAAGATACCCCTCACGAAATAAAAACATGTTGCCAATAAATGTTATATAGTGGAACACCTTGTTCAGTGTGGCTGCAAAATGTCTAAACAGAAAATTCATAGAAGATTTATATAAAAGCATTATTTTTAACCTCTCTGTACTCTGGTATTTTCTAGAGTAAAATAATTCATGGAAATGTGTTTTCCTGAAAGATGTTTCTGTTGCAGTAATGTTGCTCTGTCCTGTGCAGGTGAATCCACTGTTAAACCAACATGATGGCAGGTTCCCAGTGGGAGCTCCCTCCAGAGCTTTGTTGTCGCCCCATGGCCTTTGTTGCTCTAACTGGTCTGGATGTAGTGTACAATGCCGTGCATCGGGCCATTTGGGATGCCTTCTGCGCCAACCGGCGAGCAGACCGAGTGCCTATCTCTTTCAAAGTCCTTCCAGGAGACCACGAATACCCCAAATGTCGCACAAAGGTAAGCATTGGCTAGAGCAGTGGTTCTCAAACAGTACGGCGCCGATATTTTACATATTACAAAAGTACATGTAAATATTTACGTTAAGGCGTTAACAGGTTACGCTTGCGAGCGCGACGTCACCAATAGTGCACAGACCATTGCAGGGCTTGGAAGGGCTTTGCACGTGCTGGTCTCTCTCCAAATGTGCAATGGACACAGAAAAGCACTAGATGTACCGTGACATACCCAAGGTTTTGACCGATGCTATTGGCGTGGTCAATTTCATAAAAACAAGGTTCCTGAAAGCATCACTGTTTTCACTCTGTGAGGAGACGGACGCCTTCAGCTCGTTTACATGAAGCTCGGTGGCTCTCACGAGGAAACGTGTTGTCGCTACTCTTTGAGCTCTGAGACATTAAACATCCGTCATACGATGACATATACCATACAGGACACTATAATACAATTGAAATTGTACACATATTATCCAGGCACATATTATTCTGAAAAGAGTAGGTGCACTCTGTTTATTATTTATTTTATCTTTGTAATGTTACATATGTATATACTTTTTGGAGTCAAATGTATTAATTAAATTATAATTATTAAGTTTGCTGATGAATAGTTTATGATGAAATTGGACTATCTCAGTGACCTATTTGGAAAGCTGAATGAATTAAATATTCATTTTCGGGGCAAAGAGCAGCCCCATCCTCAGCTGCAGACCAGATCAGGATTCACTGAAGAGGAGATGTGGGTCAGGTGACTCGCTCAAGTGAATATTGATTCCTTTGAGGGAATTTAACTAATACAACTTGATGGCTCACACATATCTGCACTCATTTGGTTTTGCACATTGTTTTGAAAAGATATTTTGTCTAAAACTCTTTAATACCATACATTTGAACTTGTTTTGTTTAGTTTTTCCCAGGTTTCGTTTATTGTTACTATCTTGAAAAGATATCCAGTGCAAAACATGTTAATTGCAGCCACAATAAGCTATTTGCCAAATATTTATTTTTTGCACAATTTTATTAAAAACATTTTTAGTCTGATGGACTAATCTGGTTTAACTAAAAGTGATTGCAATTTTCTTTATTCTATTATTTGAAAAAGCACAGATGGAGTCACACCAAGTTGTTATTTCAATACAAATTCAGCGTGGACCATTTAGTTACAATTTTGTTAGTGCGGTGGGGCACGGACATTTTTCTTCCTCCGAAGTGGGGCACGACATAATGAGTTTTAGCAGCACTGGACTAGAGAGATCTAGAAGTTCATCAACAAGGGGAACACATAAAATCACATAAAGAGTTGTGAAGGCTTTATGTGAGGTCAGTGTTACAGTCAATGCAGTAAGTATACTTCTTTTTTTTTAATAGTGGTGTATCCTCTCTTTTCCTGCCTAGCGAACATCCTATGAGTGGTACATCCCCAAAGGCATCCTGAAAACAAGTTGGATGAATAAACATCTGAACCTGGTACCAGCTTTGGTTGTTCTTTTCTACGAACTGGACTGGGACGACCCTCAATGGAAAGAGAAACAATCTGAATGTGCAACTAAAGTGGAGATTGTCAGGTGGGACTCCATGTTTTTTTACCTTCAGAAAGTTAATTGAATTGAGAAAATATAGGGGGCTAGCAGCAAAAAGAAGGTGGATGCTTTAGATTGAATATTGAACTGGCTATATTTGGTCTATTTGAACTGTTGTATGTGGGGGTTGTTGTGCTGTTTTTTTATTTCATCAGATACTATGTTGTCATGGATATTCAGCATTTGTCTTTCAACTTAAAAAAATAAGTTTACAAAAAATGATGAAACACTAAATAAATCCTAGGTCATGCATCTCTGCTCATGTCACTGATATGGTATAGTTCAAATTGTGCTTCACCAAAAACGCAACATATTTTTGCTACACAAGAAGCGCAACACATCTTTATGCTACACAAGAAACACAAGACTTTATGTTATACAAGAAACGCAACAGTCATTTATGTAACGGAAGAAACGCAACACTCTTTTATGCAGCACTTTTATGCTACACAATAAATGCAACACTTCTTCATGCTACACAAGAAACACAGGTCTGGCTGGGGAGTTGGAAATAGTTGGTGATTGTCTCAAGGCCCGCTTCACTTAATCTAGCCAATGCACTTCCTTTTCTGATAGTGATGATGAGTGTATGTCTACCATAACCTCGTCCATAAGTGATGTAGTCACAAAGGTGCAAAGACTACAAATACAAAAGAATTGTTCATGGGAGCTGCTGCTGCTGAATGCACCACCGAGTCAGACTTTCATCTCCAGTCATAGTGTTGCGTTTGCCCTCAGGACCAGTCTTCAGGGCAGGAACACCAAGGTGGCTGTGGTTCTCATCCAGAAGAAAACTCCTCTACCCCCAGGTAAAGTCATCTAATGAATTGTATTTAAGTTCTGCATATGTGTCTTATAACATCCACATGCGTAGCTTCAATATATTATTGCCTCTCTTTCTGCTTTACAACATTGTGTTGTACGCACAAGGGTTCTGCGTCCACTGGAAAACCGAAAAAACAATGTTTTACACAGTTTTCTAATTATCTAGATATTCTGTAAAACTAATTTATTTAAAACTACAACATTTTGAATGGTCAACAAAGCTAGCGTTAGACATTAGGCTGCAACTTCAAACTGTTAAACTCAGCCTAAACCAATGACTATCTGTTTCCACGTTATTTTTCCTGCCAGAATATGACTTATTTTCTTGTTTGTACAGGAGAGGACCTGGTAGCATCAGAGAGAGCAGCTACTCTTTGTAATGCCTGTGATCTGTCTGGCAAGAGTCTCTTTGTACTGCCCCACACCGACCACTTAGTGGGCTACATTATAAGGTAGTTCATTCATTTGTGTAATATAGATCAGACAAAATGATATATATCCATGTAGATGGCTATTTTGCAATTCATAAACTAATAGTCCAAATGGCATTGACCATTTCGCACTCCAATTCAAGTTTGTGTTTTTATTACATGAGGCCTTTAGTCTATTCATTGTTATGCAATTTTGCGTACACTTGCCACATGGTGGAAATGCATTCTTATTAATATTGTGACATTGACGTCTCGTTCAATGTAGTGCATTCTTCTCACCAAAATAAAACAAATGCTTGTCAAATATGTGCAGAAAATAAATATTTGAAATCTTTTCCAAACATTATTTGTTTATTAAACAAAATTTATAATTCTGTAGGTTGGAGAATGCTTTCTACGAACATGCTCAGACTTACTACTACACTGAGATCCGTCGAGTCAAATCGCATAAAGAGTTCCTTAACAAGACAACACATCAGGTAGGATGGGGTTCATGCGTGCAAACACACAAACACACATACTCCTAAGTGGCGTATCCTCACACTGTCTTCTTCCTCTCTGATGTTCCTAGCTGCTGTTTGTCAGACACCAGTTTAAGATTGCCTTCTTCAGTGAGCTGAAACAGGACACCCAGAATGCTCTCAAGTAAGTCTGAACCTATAGACTCCTAATGGAAACCATGATACGCTCTTGTTTGTTGTGTGCTCCTTGCAGGACTATGAAACATAATATTTTCCAGTGTTTTCTATCAGCAGATTGAAGTGAACAATAAGCGTAAGATCTCATGAAAAATGTATTGCATTTACAAATGTCTGGTAATAGGGACATTCTTATTGCTTATTTCTATAGTCATAATTAGAGGTGACCAACTCCTGTCTCTCAAAGACCAGAAGACGCCTATCTAATACATTAAATCTTGTCTTTTTTCCTCTCGTTTCTCAACCTGAAGAAATAATTGAATCGGCGGCTTCTTACTGAAGCGTTCAATATGAATGGTTGCTGGTAGTATAGACACTTGTAGACCTACATGTTGTATTGTAGGCGTTTCTCTTATTTTGTAAGTTTGTTTGTTCCGTAGGTACTACAGAACTGCATACAGCCTCGTTCATGAGCTCAGGGCCCATGAGACCAACATGCTGGAAATCAAAACTATGGCAGGCTTCATCAACTATAAGGTACATTTACGTTTGTCTGTTTGTAGTGCTCTGATCACACACCTGTGACAAGATATCTGAAAGTGTAGGCACTGTGCTTGTCAACCAGAAGTGTACACAGATGAGATTCTGAGTTACTGTGTTCAGCAAAAAACTTGCAGGAATTTGTTTGATAAAATTTAGTTAAACTTCGGGGACTTATCAACTGATAATTAAAATCATCATCGTTAAAGGGATGGTTCCGATTCTTTTAAATGGGGTTGTATGAGGTACTTGGAAAGTATATGTACCTAAATAATCAATTACACTTTTAGTGTACACTTTACGTTCGAACAGTCATTTCTTTCTCCTAACTTTCTTAATGTCTCCTTCTTTCCTCTTTAGATCTGTCGTCTGTGTTTCCAGCATAACACTCCTCTAGATGCTATCGCCCAGTTTAGGAAGCACATTGACCTTTGTAAAAAGAAGATCGGCAGTGCTGAACTGGCATTTGAGCACTCTGCATGGATGTCTAAACAGTAAGATACACACTATTTATCACACCCTGTGTTTAAATGGACTGTCTGTACTTGTATAGTGCTTTTGCTCTTGAACTCTACATGTCGTCATTCACCAATTCATACACTCATGTGAGGGACTACCATGCAAGGTGCCTTCTGCCCATCAGCATGATCTATCCTGTAGGCACATCAAGGGGAGCAATTTGGATTCAACTGCATTCCAGTTGCTAGAGTAGTGTATTATTCTCCTTACGTTGGATTGAGGCGACGGGACTGTAGTGTGCTTTACCTAGCTGGTTCTTGTCTCATTTGTGGTCTGATTAACACTAAGTATAAATATTGCTATTTTAAAAAGCGTTGCAAGGGAACGAATATGTTTCTCAAGAGAATGCAAAAGTATTTTATCTTTTTTTATTTATTTATCTTTGTTACTTCTCCCCTATTAGTGCTCTAGTTATTAGTCATTTTTGTACTGATCTTTATGCATGATGAAGGCAGACTTGTACATCTAATGTATGATGTAATTTGCTTCTTCATAGGTTCCAGTCGTTTGGTGAGCTGTTTGATGAAGCGATAAAGTTGGGTCTGACAGCCATCCAGACCCAGAACCCTGGTTTCTACTACCAACAAGCTGCCTGTTACAGCCAGGACAGGAAACAACTGGCACAGCAGCTTTGTCAGGTGATAAAGCTGCAGCTACTGTTCCTACTTCTTGAAGGATCATGTTGAAAATCAAAGAGGTGTATACCTGATGCAACAGCCAGCCTTCATAGAGATGGGAAGACACGATAACGTTAAGATACAGTCTCTCCTGAAAGACATTCATAGTGTTGCTCTTGGTTGTTAACATGAAGAGTGACAGAAGTAGTTGTGTAAAGAATTAAACACAATTTCTGTCGTTTTAAAAGTAAGTGCTGAGGCTGCAAGTCCTAAAACGTAATCTCAATAGATTCTTCAAGAATTAAGGTGTAAAAAAAGAAATCCAATATTATTAAAAAAATTCTACAAGAATTAAGGTGCATAAAAAAAGCCAATAATATTCACCACCTTAAACCTGAATGAATAAAACGTTATATAATAATAAAGTATTTTTTATGTACCATCTTTCCCATAAAACACCAGTTAATTATTTATTTGGATTGACTGGTTGGTTGTTCTAGGCTGGAGCAACTCCCTCTTCTGAATCAGGGGACACCCATACTGGAGGACTGGACTTCTATGGCCAGAGACCATGGAGACAAGGCCACCAGAGTATGTTCTCACACACATCATGACACCCACAGGCCATTCATGATGATACATTAAGTGTATCTGACAGTATTAGAGCTGTATGGGTAAAACATGGCTTCTGTACTGTTGCATTTACAGGTATTGATCCTCCAGATGCAGAGAAAGAGAAGACAGGGATTCTGGCCCTGCAGATCAAAGAGAAAGATGTTCCACATTCTGTAAGATTTCACAGCCGTGGTCAAATTGTACCAGTTAGATATCTCAAAAACACTAGTTATCTAAAGTATATGTTATTATAGCATCTTTCAAATTATTCCAATGTTCTTTGTTCGTAGAAAAGAAGACAATCCCAGTGAAAATGTGTGCAGTTTCTGTGTAATGGTCTGCATTGCCATCTGCCGCTGTCTTTTTTGTTGTTGCCACGGCTGGAGGGCGGCACATTGCAGATATTCCTAATCCTAAACAAAGTGGCTTTAGTTTTTTGACCCAAGCTTGAAATATTGTTGTTGTTTGGATGTGTGTTTACATACTGATCAACAGCAGAGTAAATATTGGTCAGTTTTGTGGAGTGCTTTTAAGCTTGGAAAATGTCACAGTAGCATTGTTTTCAATTGTGAGAAATGGAAGTTTTCAGTACCGTCAACACAAAATGTTCCACAGTTTTCAGAATGATACACCTCCTGCTGTCAAATAGTAATCTAACACACAGTAAAGCCCCATGTGTGTGTGTGTGTGTGTGTGTGTGTGTATATATATATATATATATATAAACGTACTGCTTTACTGAAACATGCCTCTGTCTGTCTTTGCCCCAACAGGAGCTGATAATAGCACTTCTCAGTAATGCTGTTGCTCAGTTTAAGAAATACAAATGCCCTCGAATGAAGAGTCACCTCAGTGAGTATCGTTGTGCTCTTTTAATATCCACAGGTCCTTGTCTGCCTTTTAATATGTTGATTTGCGCCTCCGCCACTGCCATCGGGGGTCTGTGGGCTGAATACTGCTGAATGTAAGATGGTTGGGACCGACCCGGTACTTCCGGCGGAAGTAGTTCAACTTGCTGTCTGGCAGCTTTACGCAACGTCATATAGTGTCAGTCCACGCTCGCAGGTGACTTTTTATTTGCTCCACTACGTGACGTGTAGAGACAGAGAGACATGCCGCGGCTGAACGGCAGCGCATCGACCAGCTGGGAGATCAGCTGGGAGGGCACGTGACTGAAGAGCCATATATGGCTCCCAGACGTTAAATACCTGAAGGGGGCGCTACAGGGGAAAAGTTACATAGTGTCGCTTTAAGGTGCTGGGTGTCTGTTTTTTAGGATCTGAGGTTTAACCTAAAAAAAATTAATCAAATATAGTGCCAGAATGTATTCCATATGCATTAACACAGCCATAAAAGTCCAACTTTAAATAAAAATAAAAACTAAACATTTCCAAGTACACAATAGTTGTGCTTTACTTTTTATGTTTTACCTCGTCTCACACCCTATTTGTCTCATTTTGTCTCCTTTGCAGTGGTGCAGATGGGAGAGGAATACTACTATGCTAAAGACTACACCAAAGCCCTGAAGTAAGCCCAAACGCATGCTGCAACATGACAATTACCCTGCTCCAAAAGGTCTTGGGGTAACCTGAAAGGGATAGTTCACATGAATTTGGTTATTACAGTTTGCCATGAAAAAGAAAATACTCACCTTTTGTTTTCATTTACAGTTCATATCTTGAAAACATGGCATATTATACACAATACTCTTTGTGGAAATTGGATGCTAATGAGCGATGAGCCCGTCTTGAGTGGCCAAAATCTATTTTCCAAACGGCACTATTCACATGTGGAGTTAGTGAGATTGTTTGTAAAACAATATATGAGTATTTGTATGTGTTTTCCGATCAGGCTGTTGGACTATGTGATGTGCGACTATCGCACAGAGCGATGGTGGGGCCTCCTGACTGCCATATTGACCACCGCTCTGCGCTGTGCTTATCTGATGGCCAGTGTTAAAGACTACATCATATACTGCATGGAGCTGCTGGGCAGAGGTAAGAAAGAAGGCTAAACTGAGCGGTTATAAGCCAATCCATGTTGTTTACCTTTGGCATGAAGGTTGGCATTAAGATTTTTTTTTTTTTTTATCAATACAAACTGTCTATTTTACCTACAGTTGATAGATTTCTGTGATATTTAGATTTTTTTTTAATTCCAAGTATGGCATTAAATGTGGACAACATGGCTTTAAGTTACAATGCAATGTCCATTTGATACAACAATAATTCATCATGTTTCAATTATTGGTTTACGCTAAACTTCTCAAAAGTGAGACCACTTATATGTGACAGTTAGTTGAACCTGACACTAAGACTCAAAACAACAATCAATCAAGTAGAACAAGTAAACTACAAAACACAACAAATAATTGGTCCCGTAAAACTTTTATTTTGGTAAATGGAAGAACTTGTTCAGTTCTTGGTTTTTGGCCAAATGCGTCTTCCAGTCTGTTCCTTACCTGCTTCCAAAATTGATATCCTAAATTTATAAATAAATAATTTCACCACAAAATCAAACCGTTATATGGTAGAATATATCATTTTGAGTCCTTGTCTTCTAGCTTCAACCTTGAAGGAGGAACACAAGTTGAGGATTGAGAAGAATCTCATCCAAGTCCTGATGGTGAGTAGAAGGATAGCAGCCGGCTCAACACAACATGCAAATCAAGTATCCATTCAGGAAATATCAAAGAACTAAGCCATGTCAGAATGTTTATGCACTGACAGAATGATTTCAATGCAATACATACTTTCTGTTTTTAGAATGAGGTCCCTGACGCTGAGCCGGAGTGTGATCCGTCCTCTGACGTTGCAGCCAGGTCGCTGTGGAACGACCGCATGGCTTTGGCTGGTTCAAATGAGCTTACTATCGAAGTGCAGGACTACATCACATTCAGTGAGCAATACAAAATCACTCAAAGATTCACACTTAAAACTAAACGTTATTCTCCTCAATGTTGGTGTACATCAAGAATAATTATACCAGTTCTTCTAGGAAAATAACAGATATTGATTTAAAGATGAATAGAATTTCATACTTCAAATAATTAGATGTTTTTTGTTTTCTTCTTTCTGGGCAATTAGAATTAAGCCGCCCTCAAGCATTCAAAACTTTAAGCATGAGGCTGATAATGACTCTCCGAAAGCAAAGTTCTGTGGGGAACACTAGTACAAGCACTCAGTACTGTAATATGATTTAGATATGTCTTAAGAGTTTATGAAAATGTTCTTTCTCTCGCTCCCCCCTAGTTCAGTGTAAGGCCAAGTTCCAGTGTCCCAGTTTCCATGTTGATCAGCCCATTCAACTCCAGGTCTTCCTCCGTGCTGACAGTCCTCATCCTGTGTCTTTCAAAAAGCTGTCTGTCAGCCTCAGTAACCAGGTACTCTCCACACAAATGTAATATAAGGCAGAACATATTTCTTGATGAATTTTCACTACAAAAACAAGACATAATAACTTTAAAATATATTTTAGTTATGCTTGAATCAAATAATAGATCCAACTCTGATTTCCGTCGGTTATCTTTTTGTTGGTTTCAACGAGATAGGCTTTTATGTATTTATCCATTATCAGTGGTTAACCTGCATTAGCACACCTGTAGAAGTACCAGGACATGAGCAAATGAATGTACTGCTGTAGATAAGGGAAACGGCAAACATATTTTAGACACCTGAAAATGAAATATTGGTTGAAGTGTACTCTTCTCTCAAACATGAGCACGTTCAATGTTCAACACTGCCTATGTCACAGACCCGTTTCCTAACCCTTTGTTCTTTTAAATGGAAAAAAGCTAAAGTTTGTGTGTGTGTGTGTGTGTGTAGGAGTACAACCAGTGGTGTGTTGTAGAGTCTGGCGGTCAGGAGAGTATGAGTCTTTTGCCAGGAAAAACCAAAAGCCACAACTTCAGCTTTGTAGCGAAGACCGAAGACGTTGGCAAGAAGATTGAGGTGAGGTGGAGTGCGGGAAATGGAGAAGAAAAAAATTCACACTCATCAGATCAGAACCCCCCCTCACCCCCCAAAGAAAATATTATGGCTAGAGGTGTCAAGCAGGACACGGGTGACAGGGCCCCGGAGGCGGTGCCGATGGTCACTGACTTTATGTTTGTTGTTATGCACCTTTAGCTGACCGGTATTGAGCTGATGCTGGGCAGTGACAGTGGCCGCTGTGTGTTTCTGAACTGGAGAGGGGCGGGTGGAGATGCAGCCTCTACCCATGAAGCCTTGCAGGCTAGCAGGTCATCACGCCAATGGAGACGGGAGGTGGAGGCACGTAAAGAGCTGGACTGGGACAGCTTGACCATGCAGCAAAGTACCATGTAAGGCTTTGTTCAGGCGCAGTACAACGCCAGTATTCCTGAAAAGTTATTATATAATTTGTCACTTTCTACAACATCAGATCTTTTCTCAACAGAGGTTTGAAGTGTTTGTGTGTTTGCTCCCGTTTTGTTGTTTAGGATCATCTCCAGAGTCCCACAGATCTCTGTTCAGCTTCGCCACCAGCCTCCTGCACTAAACAATGAAATGTACTGCATCAATGTCACTATCCAATCACAGGAGTCTGTCGTTGCAAAGGGTCTCAAACTGACAGCTGGCCTTAAACCAGGTAAACTGAAACTAACACTTTTCAATTAGTGAACCCCATTTAAAATGTATGACATCATTTCTGTGTTTAGTTTATGATTTTGTGTTTGTCTTGATTCATCTGTCCAGGCCAGGATGCCAATCTAGGCCAGACCACGCACGTGTCCCTCGATGGCTCAAAGGTTTGTGATGACACTGCACCTGCCTTGCTCCCTGACGTTCCTCTAGGAGATCTGAAACCAGGAGAAAAGGTACCCACACACACATTCAAAAAGAACCATTATGCCACCCTAAGGACATTTTGGGCCTTTTTAAATTATTATTTGTTATTATTATTTTATAATTCAGGCTATGTTGATGCATAGTTTGGAAGTTCAACCTCAGCTTCTAGAATAGCTCTATAATAAACTGACTAACCGAAATGCAGTGAGATCCTTAATGACAGTAATGATCCGCCATTGAAACTCATTAAGACCATAATCTTTGACTGAAGACGGATGAGTTTATTTTGTTTCTTATGAGTTTGAATTAAGTTGTTATTGCAAACCTCTGCTGCTGCACACACAAATATATCGTGTGTGTGTGTGTGTGTGTGTGTGTGTGTGTGTGTGTGTGTGTGTGTTCACCTGTGTGCCCGCCTGTGTGCCCGCATCGGGGGGGAGCGCCAATGCGCGCACACACGCCGGCATCGGAGCTGTGCAGCACACTGATATACAAACATTCTGAAGTCATAACCTATCCTATTTATTGTTTTGAGTGAATATTTCCAGATTTATGTATTTAGGTAAGATTACTTTGATTTATAATGCACTCTATATATGGTCTGTAAAGGAGTGGTGCAGTATTGATAGATTTTTATTGGCCAATCATGGAGGTTATCATCATGTTTTTTTTCTCTGTGGATTTTGGATTATTCCAGCAAATAAGCAATGAGTTAAATACAAGTTTGTCATTTTTGTTGAATATCTGCCTTTTTTTTAAATCCACTATTGGTCAACCCAGACTTCAGCCAACATTTCCGTATGGTTGCGATGTCACAATTATACAATATTTAGACAATTTTAAATGTTTCCCAGTTTGTTTCCTGGTTTCCAGTGTATGTAAACAACATCAGCTGAAGCGGAAGCCAAGTGGGAGTTTCCCTCTAGAGAAACTTGTGTAACAAAATGTTCTGCACTGTATTTTTCTTATATATACACCTGCCTCAATTTCTCCAGAGTGAATATTATTAATTGTTGGATTGGATGTGCATGTGTTTTTCTGCAGTTGGAGAGATGCGTATATGTGAATTGTGTGTCAACTGGATCAAGGGTGTTCCTGTTTCATGTGGCCTACAGCATCGACACAACAGTGGAAGGACGTCAGATTGTCTGCAAATGTCATAAGGTAGAGAAGCTCATCTGACCTGCAGGCAGAGCTGACAGTTGGCACAGATTTGTGTTTGTTATAAATAGTAAATGGACCTGCATTTGTACAGCACTTTTCTAGTCTTCTGACCACTCGGAGTGCTTTAAAGCTACATGACTTCATTCAACCATTCAAACACTGAAGGGAGGAGCTAAGGTTGCAACTGCACATCAGCAGAAACTAACATGCACACATCCATTCATGCACTGTAGGCTACGGGAGCAATTTGGGGTTACGTGTCTTACCCGAGACAGGTTGTCTCACGCATGTTTCAATTACACATGCTTGGAGCTTTTTTCATTTGGTTTACTCTTCACTTGTTGTCTTTCAGGATGAGACGGTTACCATAGACACAGTGGTCCCATTTGAGGTGTCTGTCAAGTTTGTATCCACCAAGGTTTGTAGCTGGTACTTTTATTTGTTTATCAACAAAGCAGGTGTGCCAGAGGGCTGTTAGTCTGTAAAAGATGTTATATACTAATGCAGTTTGCTGCCACAAGCACTTTGGCATTGACTATTAAACCAGTGACTATGTAGTTTGAAACAGGCAGATAATATATCTTTTGAGAAATAGTATTTTTTAGTGATACTCTTAAGTGAGAACTAACAGAAAAATATCGATGAGTTATTATCATGATTGTTATGATTTTAGTTTGAGCCACTGGACCAGGTGGC
Source organism: Liparis tanakae (assembly GCA_036178185.1). Taxonomy (NCBI): domain Eukaryota; kingdom Metazoa; phylum Chordata; class Actinopteri; order Perciformes; family Liparidae; genus Liparis; species Liparis tanakae. Next base: position 16,421,507 of record CM070095.1, on the reverse strand, counting down.
GGTGGACATCCCCTTCCTGTTGATGACAGACATCCTGTCATTGTCACCATGGCCTCTTCTGCTGGCCTCTTCTTCTCTGGAGCTGATTACGATGAACACAAACACACAACAGCTGCAGTCACAGCTACAGGAAGGTACCTGATCATTTACAATCAAAACTGTAAAAAAAAAGAAGAATATAAATCCAATGACGACAATGTTTGTGTGATCAGTCATTTTGCAGACAGATGAGTGCGCCAGTGAGTGTTTCTGTCTCCGGTGTCCAGCGCTGGCCAACAGCAATAACACTGTAGCTACAGGACAGTACCTGATATCATGGAGGAGGTATGTACATGCACATAAGTTCAAGAGTGGTCATCAGTGGCTTTGAAGAAAAAAAATGGGCGTCTTTTTATGTCGATGTCTCATCGGTGTTGATGATAAAGTGTGTGCGTGTGTCAGAAAATTAGATTTTACAGATGCAAAATCTGCTTATCCTGCATTCAGCAGCACCATTTAACACAGTTGGATGCAAGTTCTAGCTACAGGCTGCTTTATTCGCTTGTATTGCAAAGACGTCTTTAAGAAAAGGGACTTTAAATTACTTCTGCTGTAATCTGGCGCTATAGAGAAAATGACAGGGTGGTGGGCGGAGATTTCAGGGGGTGGGCCGCCACCCTTATAGAATGGTAGGGGAAACATTAAATAGTAATAAGATACTTATAATCGTGTAAGAATACTCTTAAAGTTACTACAAGGAACTTTTAACTGGTTATCAAAAAGGGTCAGTTTCAGACTGATATCGCCTACACAAGTAAACCAGACCATGAGCAAGCTATTTCTATTATTATTGTTATTTTTAAGGATTATCAACGGTGCTATTGTGTCTGATTCCGATCGAAATCAGATGAAATGATGCAGGTTCACCAGAAACATAAAAAACGCTATACAAAATAGTCACATAAGTATTTAGTGTTGATAGTATCAAATGGTGGGATACGCATATCGTGCCTAGAACATTTTGCTTCAATTGACTACAATTAACATCAATACTGATTGGACATCCACATAAAAGGTGTCGCATTTAAAAAATGTTATTAATAATTTTAATTTATTCTTTACTCTATTCTGCAGAAAGTCCTCCAGTGCAGACAGTCCTTTCATCCAAACTGTCGTCACGCTACCTCATGTCATCCTGGAGTCCGTCCCTCTTTACATCCACGCTGGTTAGTCACGTGAATACAGGCATAATATACACTGTAAACTTATCGCTCTGATCTTATAAGGGTTAATATGTTTGCACACACTATGCATATATTTTCTTTTTTGTCCTTTTTCGGGTTGTATGTTATCATTTTATTTATACATGTCTTTGTTTTGGTGAAGATCTCCCATCATACGGGCGAGTCCGGGAGTCTCTTTCAGTTCGCTACCACATCGAGAACAGAACGTCTCTGGTGCAGGAGGTGGAGATGGCTGTTGAACCGTCTGATGCCTTCATGTTCTCTGGACTCAAACAGGTACACTTCTGCTCATATAACAAGCAACCAGAATTCACTTTGAAGCAGACCAAGATAAGTTGAAATGAAAAAATCCATTAAGAGAAGCAGACCTGGAAAAACGAATGGAAAAATAATTTGACGCCATACTTATTCCACATTTCCACCAATGAAATATCAGTAGAAACTCTGAAAACAGACAACAAATTTGAAATTAAAAAAATATAAGTTCATTATTTGAGAACAGTAAAAAAATTCAATTCAGTTTATTTGTATAGACCATTTTCACAAATTACTAATTTGTCTCGGAGTGCTTTACAATCTGTACATATAGACATTCCAGTCCCAAACAACTATTCACAGGGAAATAAAGGGAAGAAACCTTCAGGATAGCAACAGAAAAGGATCCCTCTCCAGGATGGACAGGTGTTATAGATGCCATGTGTACAGACGGAATCATCATACACAAATTAAAACACAGTAACCACACAATCAATGTGTATGAATAGTTGGTAGTAGGTATATTCCACGATCCAGACCTCAATGATCCATCAGGCAGATAGGATCTATGACGTCTCATATGAAGTCAAAAGGACTCCGGGGAGGAAGCAGATTTAGTAATGTGCAATAGAGACATGAAAATTCATCCATAAGGAGAGAGGTGAGAGGTGCTTAGTGTATCCTAAAGCGTCCCCCAGCAGCCTATAAGCCTATACCAGCATATCCAGGGGCTGGACCAGGGCAAACCTGATTCAGCCCTGACTATAAGCTCTGTCAAAGAGGAAAGTCTTAAGTCTACTCTACATGAGGTGACTGTGTCCGCCTCCCGGACTGAAGGTGTTAGCTGCTTCCCTAAAGGAGGAGCTTGATAACTAAAGGCTCTGGCTCCCATCCTACTTTTTAAGACTCTAGGGACCACAAATACCCCTGTCTTTAGTGAGCGCATCTCTCTAGTGGGGCGATACGGTACTACAAGCTCTTTAAGATATGACGGTGCATCACCAATCAAGGATTTGTAGGTTAAGAGAAGAATTTTAAAAGTGATTCTTTATTTTACAGGGAGCCAGTGCAGAGCAGCTAGTGCAGGAGTAATGTGATCTCTTTTCTTAGTTTTAGTGAGAACACGAGCTGCAGCATTCTGGATCAACTGGAGGGACCTAAGACACTTATTAGAGCAGCCTGATAATAAGGAGTTGCAATGCCAATCGACTGCTCCAGTCTCTGTAATAGCATGTCATGGTCAATAGTGTCGAACGCAGCACTAAGGTCTAACAAGACCAGGACAGAGATGAGTCCTTTATCTGCTGCTATTAGGAGGTCACTTGTTATTTTCACCAGTGCTGTCTCTGTGCTGTGGTGTTTTCTAAATCCTGACTGAAACTCCTCAAATAAACTATTCTGATGTAGAAAGTCCCACAACTGATTTGCGACCACTTTCTCAAGGATCTTAGAGAGGAAGGGGAGGTTAGAGATCGGTATATAGTTAGCCAACACCTCTGGATCCAGAGTCAGCTTCTTCAGGAGAGATTTAATTACAGCTACTTTGAAGGAATGTGGTACATGGTCTGTTTTCAAAGCCACATTGATAATATCTAATAGAGAGCTGGCAATTAAAGTCAAAACGTCTTTAAGCAGCCCGTCGGGATAGGGTCCAAGAGACAGTTAGACGTGTTAGAAGTAGAAACCGTTGAAGATAATTGGTCACGGTTGATGGGAGAAAAGCCATCCAAATATAGTTGGGTTCAGATTCCCATCAAGTTTGGTTCAGTTCATGAAGAACTGGAATCTAGCCAGTGGAGTTTGTTCAGTTCATACAAGGGAAAACAATTTAATGTTTATCATTTCAATAAATGTGTGAACAGCATCTCTAAAAAAAAATAATTGGATACTTCTCTGTTTAAGTGTCATGGAGAAAGTTGTACTGTATAGATTGCTCCATTTTATAAATATCAGAAAGTATTCTATATAACTTTGTATATAAAAATTGTATCCAACAATGCTGACAGTTTTTGTACTATTACTTTTGAACTATTACAAACTTGTATTTATTGCATGTGCAGGTTCGTCTGCGTATCCTTCCGGGCTCAGAGCAGCAGATGCTGTATAACTATTACCCTCTGATGGCTGGGTACCAAACACTACCACAGCTCAACATCAGCCTGCCCCGCTGCCTGACCACCAACACACACACACTGAGACGCTTCCTGCCCCAACGCATCTTTGTCAAGGTGATTCATCCGCACCACTGCATCATTGCTCTCTGAATGTGTGAACATGTTCTAGATCTAGAGGGTATACTGTGGTCAGTGGTTAGCATGTCCGTCTTTCAATCAGTGGATCACCGCCCTAGTCGATGTGTTCTTGAGCTAGACACTTAACCCTGAATTGATCCCTGTAGCTGTTCTACGTTGTATCATTGTAAGTCACTTTGAATAAAAGTATCAGCTAAATGTAATGTAATATTCAGCGTTCTCTTTCCTTTTCTCCTCAGCCTCAGGGTCGAAAGCTGGATGAGGCCTCCATTGCTGCAGCTTGAGAAGAACAGTCAAACTGCTTACTGTAAATATGAGAGCAAAGCAACATTGTGTAGATTGTTCTAGATGTATGGCAATATTAACCTGTGACAATATTAACACAAGTTGTTTGTTTTACATTGTTCTATAAAAACACAGCAGGAAAACCATGGGTTTCCAAAAAATCAGGAGGAAATTGTTTCTGTTCAGAGTCAGTGTGATGACTGAATGAGCAGGATGGTTGGCGAATGAATTGATAAACTAATGTTCATTTAACAATAAAAATCACATATGGTTTTGATGGAAGCAAAGTTGAAATTTGGGTAAAGTGTAATAAATAAAAATCTAATGAATTGAAAGTTTAAATAAATGTAAGTAATGTCAACTAGTTGTTTATGTTCTTGTTCTTGACTGTTGGCAGTGTTTAAGTCTACTCTTTTTCCACTGCTCGTGTGACAGGATGTAAACACACTTCAGTGCACCACAGAAATGTCAACGTTACCTTCAGCAGTATTTGCCTACACACGCTGCATGCTGTTATTGGCAGGGGTTAAACAACCATGCAAAATAATAAGAAAAGAGAAAATACATTAAGGCAGGATATGCTGAAACAGAGCCCGCAACACACTTCTGGTGGGTCATAAGTAAAGCTAGAGTAGGATTGTTTATGTATGAGTCCAACAATTGTTTTAAATGTGTGCATATAATACCTTTTTCAAGTTTAGAATGTAACTATATGTTCTGCTGTGCAATAATGAGCAGCCACATACACTACCAACATTGCAATGTTACTGTTTGTGTAAGCTTTAAATATATACACAATGTATTGTGCACAAACATTGTGTGACTTTGTACTGTTTTATGTAATACAAATTAATTAGAAAATGTTAATTATTTTAATAAGATGTTAAACTTAATTAATGTGGACTGCAAAATCCTAACTAAAATGTTAGCAATGAGGCTAGAAGCTATCCTACCACAATGAATACACTCGGATCAAGTGGGATTCATAAAGTGAATGTCATCCGTAGACAACGCCAGACGTCTTGCTATATCTTCTACAGCTTAATCAGGGGTGAACCACTCCCATAGCTGCCTTCTCCTTGGATGCTCACAAAACATTTGATAGGGTGGAGTGGAACTTCTTGCGATATACCCTGAAACGATTTTGGTTTGGGGATCATTTGTTAAATATGTTTTTTTATTTTAAATTCCTTTACTGAAATAGGCACACTAACCACGAAACATTAAACATGTTCTGTTAAGACAGCGCCACCTGCTGGGCCAATCGGGGTTAACAAACTCTCGTTGAAGCAAGATACGCATCGCGATAGTTCACAGGAGCTGAATTCAAACCTGAAGCGGTTTGACCTGATCGATGAAAAGGTAACGTTGGGCGACTCGGTTGTTATATTCATAGACATTTATAGCCATAGTCGTTACCAATTATATCCATGCTTTCTATAGCTACTTAGTTAGTCGCCCTTCTCTTGTGAACAGTGTTCTGTCTGATGAAAAACGAGCCGGTAAGTAACGTTAGTTCAAGCGCCATTTTTTTTGAAATGGTTAACGTTAGCTAATATTATACCGTAACGTTAGAGTTCGAGTTACGTAACGTTAGCTGCCGGGACACAAAGTTGCCGGTGTCGATGTGTGTAACTTAGGGGTCCTATCTAGTGTCGGTGCTCTCGAAGAGTCGGTGGCCATTTATCTTCAACGGCTGATATCGTAAAACGTGATCGTGCTACGTTAATATCGTGCATTTACTACGTAGCGTTAAGTTGACGCACACTTCGGCATGTGTGTGCTGCAGATACACACACATTGATATGATATAGTATGTGTATCATTACAACAACTAATGCGTATACACGTTGAATAACGTTCATGTTACTCCAAATAAAAAAAGAACATACATGCACCCTGAAACCAAACCACAAACATTGATCTGTAGCAGTCGAAGGGATATTTTCCAAATACAAAAATACAAGTAAATGATTGAGAGACAAAACACAGACACAACAGGAATACAGTGAACATTACAAATTAAATATTAAACTGAGCTGAATAAATATAAAAAAAAAAATATATATATATATATATATATACATATATATATATCAATCCATTTGCCGTCATTCCCTTTAATTTATGAAGCATGTGCTGTGTTGCAGAGAGCAGTGCTCTGGAACATTAGGACGGTTTTACAAACATGGCAGCAGAAGAGGAGATTCAGCAACTGAAGCGCCAGCTGAGGGAGAGAGATGAGCAGGTCCATCAGGCTGCCCAAGCTGGTTTGGATCTCCTCAACCAGCAGATGGAAATGCAGAACAGACTGGATGAACAGAGAGTGGAGATGACCAATGCTCTGGAGGTATAATACCCGCACCACAGAGGCTCAACTGAGCCAAATCACAAAGAACACTACACCTCATGGTAATGAACCTGAAGTGAATAATATAACCAGGGTTCGTACGGTCATGGAAAACCTGGAAAAGTCATGGAATTTTAAAATGTTTATTTCCAGGTCTGGAAAAGTCATGGAAAAAACTTAAATCACAAAAGTTTTGGAAAAGTCATGGAAATGTATTATATCCACATGTTCATTTACGTTGAGTTTAAAATAATTCATATGTTTGAGGAAGACTCAAATTATAAGCCGGCATACGCCAAGTCCAAGTTGCACATAAAGGATAATAGTTTGATTAATAGACTAAACATTTATATAAGTGTTTTTAGGAATAAACATGTATAGTAATGTTTATTCTCAAACTATTCTCTTTCATTAATTTTTTCATTTAAGGTTTATTGTATTCTTTGTAATTCTCATTGTTTGAATACTACTTTTTCAAAAAGTTTCCATGTACACAACTAGATTTCAGTTTGGTCATGGAAATGTGGTTTAAAGTCCTGGAAAAGTCCTGGAAAAGTCCTGGAAATCCATTGGTCAACATGTGTACGAACCCTGTATAACATTATTATCCACTTCTGCTGGTTTGACTTATGCTTTCTTCAAGTACCAATACAATAACTAACCTTAAAATGGCTGGCCACTAAATTAGTTACAACTGGTTCCAGTCCTTTTAGACTAGTGTGCTCAACTATTTTCCACATTAGCACACACATTTCAGTCAACTGCTTGCACTGTAGAGCCATAGGGAGGTCTCTGGATTATTCAGAATTATTTCAAACTATTACACCTGTTTTATTTGTCAAAGGCCCTCGAGCAAGAAAAGTACTCCCTTCAGAAGGAAGTGGAGTTAAAGACTCGGATGCTTCACTCACTGCAATCAGACCACGACTGTGTGAAGAGCCAGCAGAGCCAGCAGCTTGAGGATCAACAAGTACATCTGGAGAGGAGCCACAGCACAGCACTCAATGAGTTCAACAAGAAGGTACAACAAGCTACAACAAGCCATGGTCTTTTCTTGTCTGGTCTTTGGCTGGCCACACAGTCCAGGTAATGAATGGTAAACACTGTTCCCTACAGTTCTGCTTATCTTCTTTTGCTGTACGTTGTCCCAGATGCTGAGTTTGCAGTCCGCCCTGGACGAATCTCATCTGAATGAGCAGCAGCTGAAACACAAACTTGAGGTGCAGACTGAGATGCTGAAAAACAAGATGGAGGAGCTACAAGCTTTAAATGAACACACCCAGAGCTCCATGACATCTGAGATGATAGAGGTGCAGATGAAGATCATGGAGCTAGAGAACTATAAGGTGAGCATTGCGGGAAACCAGGTGTATCTGTAGGTAATCCTAATCTTACTTTCCAATCCTAATGTTTTACAAGGAATCCTTGTTTCGTCACTTTGTTGAAGTTGTATTAATGAGTCCTGTTTGCCAGGTGGAGCTGGAGCAGACACTGCAGGAATCTCAGTACAAAGAGCAGCAGCTGGAGCTGAGCAGTAGCAGCCTACAGCGCCACCTGGAGCAAATCACTGAGGAAAAAGAGGAGCGAGAGAAGGAGGCTGTTTCCTGCTATAATGCATTGGAGGTAAACATACCTCCATCCCCTTTGCTTGATTGTGCTTGTGTGCACTTTAATATGCATCAGTTTTTATCAACACAGACCAATGAAGAACATTGACTAGTTAAACTGCCAGTGGTCAATACTTAATGTATAAAGTGATGTTAAACCTCAGGAAATCCCTAGATGTTATAGCTACCTCATCATGGTCATCACTTCAGTTGCTGTAGACTAGAGGAAACAAGGACAAGCAAAACCAGGGTTTTTCCTGGGTCAAAATGGGTCTTCGGTGTGCTCCCAAAGAAGAGTTGTGGGACACACTCTCCCGATGCCGCGCGAGAAAGAATGTGTTCACCGTAATCAGCAGCTGGCTGTTCAGTCAATTGGCGCACCTCACAAGGTTTTTTTTTTTTCATCGCAGACTCTTTTTTTTTAATTAGGCGCTCGGGAAATCGGCTTTGGCACGTGCCCAAATTGTGTTAATGCAGGAAAAAAACGTGAAAACATTCTCTACATTACATTATTACATGTCATTTAGCAGACACTTTTATCCAAAGCGACTTACAATAAGTGCATTTCAACCTAGAGTACAAACTAAGAACAACAAGAATACAGAAAGTAACATTTCCTCATCATAGTCAAACTACAAAAGTACCATAATAAGAGCCATTCAAGTGCTACTAAAGTGCAAATCTGTGTTTTAATCCAGATATAGTCGGAAAAGGTGCGTTTTCAGTTTCTGGCGGAAGATGTAGAGACTTTCTGCTGTCCTGATGTCAGTGGGGAGCTCGTTCCACCACTGAGGAGCAGGACAGGACTCTACTCTCCCAATGCACTTCGAAGCACATTGCAGAATCACATCTGTTATAGGGCGATATGTTTTCTGAAAGATACAATAAATGTATATAGTTTCTCTCAAATAACATTGATGAAACTTTTTGTTTGACATGCTGACTGACATATTAAATGAATGTCAAATCCGGTCACAGGCTTTTATAACCCATGATGCCTGCTATATATATGTACCACAAAACAACATGGAGGCTTGTTTGATCATTATTTTCAAAGTGGAAGTTGTCATATTCCATTATTGTTTCCAAACTCAACATGTTTGGTGCTTCCCTTCTTTCTCTCCCTCCCTGTTCCCCAAACACACAAACACACACTTCTGTCACTCGAGAGCAGTCTGGATGGGCAGAGAGCGAGAAAAGGAAAAGGCCGAAACAAGACTCATGCAGGCCCTGAAAGAATTTGTACTGAATGTCTGCGTATTTAGTTGACTACATCTTACGTAGAACAATACCCCGAGTACATTCGGTTTATCGCCCACTTCTGATCTGCTATGAATCCCTAATGAAAATAAGAAAAGGGGAAATTAATATTAATTTGACACTAGGTGGAAGATGAGCGGTTGCCTACAGCTCTGTTTGTAACGATCTGCTATGAGCTGAGCTGGTTTGCTGTGCTTGTGTAAAACATATTAGCAGTTAATGAGAGCAGATTGAAATATTGCTTTTCCAGATCTTAATATCATGTGTATGCTTGTTAAACAGGTGTATTGATAACATATTGGCCTTTTAGTCGCAACGGTTTATTGAGCATAGTTACCTTCCCTTCACTTGGTTCTTTTCAAAATATATGTCTCTGGAGCAGAATTGATGCTGCAGTGTGATGCTTAAACTACATGAACAAATTAAAAAGTGCAGATGAAAAAAACACTAGCAAATGGGACCTTATGAATACGGACGGATGAACTATTGTTACCTGTTTAATGACAGGTTTATAATCATTGCAGCTCGGCGGCTTGTTCTGCACTTTACCCTCAGAAGCCTTGCACACATGGAATGATCTTGACGTATAAGGGTAAATGATTGGTTAATGTGGGTCAGCTATCAGTCAGGAAAATAATTCTCAATTTGCACCTGCGTTTTTGCACTGAACCAGACAAGGCCTGGCGAGACTGCCTACACACGCTAGACCCTGTTGTGTGGCGGCTTAGTGACAGAACTACAGCGACTCATTTGTGACTGGTAGAATTACAAAGAATACAAAAATGCAGTCCTACTGTTTAAGGACTGTGTTATCACCTCTAGCCGGTGTCTTTCAATAACAGCGTTCCGTCTGTCAACAAGCTTATTGTCTAGAAAGTATTTTTCTTCCTCTGTCTACTATGATTCAAGAGTTGAAGGCTGAATCCCAAGACTTTGCTTGGAATAGCGTTGGAATCAGACAGAAGCTGCTCTTTTCACTACGTGACATGATCTCTCCTTCATCCGTTACTTAATGAGCCTGTGAATACACTGTCCGGATGTTTCACACTATTTGCGTCTCCGTCTCCGCAGAAATCTCGTGAGGCGAACCGAGACCTCCAGATCCAGTTGGACCACATTTCCCAGCAGGCCCAGGATCCCAACAGCAAAGGGAACTCTCTGTTTGCAGAGGTAAAAAGCATACTGCGCTACCAACGCAAGAACAGCATGAAAGGCTTTTGCTGACATAGTAAAATAACTAGCTTGAAGCGGGGGCTGACTATGGCTCAGTGGTGAGCATAGTCGTTATTCAATCAGGGTCGTTGGCTCGGTCCCCGGCTCCACTAGTCCATGTCAATGTGTTCTTGGCCAAGATACTTAATCCCAAATTGATATGTAGCTTAGCCAATGGTGTGTGAATGTCCTGTTGGGCAGGTGGCACCTTACATGGTAGCTCCTCCCATCAGTGTATAAATGATTGCGCTGCTATGTGGCGGAACGGACAACTCTCCAGCTTTGAAAGGTTTTCTCTGTCTGAATTTTCATTGTAGTCAATTCAATATTCTTCACATTCTGTTTTATTTAACGAATAAGGAGTCTGAATCCGACTGAAATTAGGTAATGCTAACATTACCAGTTTATTCTGTGTCAGACATCATGTTATGTAATTGTAATGTGATTTGCATATGTAGTAAGTAACTTCTTGTGCACAGGGGCAGCAGCAAAACACACAATTAACATACTTTAGACACCTAACAAAATCAATATTTTCACTGCGGACCATCTAAACCACAAAACAGTCATTTTACCTCCCTTAAAGCCTCACTATGTAACTTTTCCACCTTAAAATAACAGCTTGAAAAAAATAGTGCAGCTACAATGACTTTTAATATGTTGATTTGCTCCTCCGCCACTGCCATCGGAGTGCATCCAGCATCCTGGGCATCCATAACACCTCAGCAATGCCACATGCTGATTGCCTCCATGACACGCCGCATTGATGCAGTGATCCGTGCAAAAGGATTCCCAACCAAGTACTGAGTGCATTAATGGACATTTTCAAATGTTTGATTTTGTTTAGCTGTTATTAATCTTTTTTTTTACTTGGTCTGAGGAAATATTCTAATATTTAGAGATAGGATATTTGAGTTTTCTTAAGCTGTAAGCCATAATCAGCTATATCAAAAGAATAAAAGGCTTGCAATATTTCAGTTGATTTGTAATGAATCCAGAATGCATGAGATTTTTGTTTTTTTAATTGCATTACAGAAAATAAAGAACTTTATCACAATATTCTAATTTTCTGAGACAGTCCTGTATGGCTCGAGACCAGACATTAAATACCTGAAGGGGGCGCTACAGGGGAAAAGTTACATAGTGTCGCTTTAATACAGGAGTTGCTGGTCAGCCGGTGCCTTGATTGGTTTGTTTATATTATTATGCGTCTTTGGTGTTTTACATTTTTTTACACAACCGCACTACAAAATATCAGCACTATCTTTTGATAGTAATTTAAATTCTTAAACCCTGTCTCAACATTTCCAAATTGACAAATATTCTCAACAGTATAAAGTTACAGGTAAACTCTTTTTTAAATTGTATTATTATGAATTTCAAAGAAATCAGTGTGCAACATGTTATTTTGTCTCCTGCAGTTGGAGGATAAGCGTGTTCAGATGGAGAGACAGCTCATCAGTATGAAGGTCCAGTATCTGTCGCTGCAGAAACAAAACACCTTCAGCAAACAGCAGCTGCAGCGCATGAAGGTACCGCATGTTGTGGAGGGCAGTCGCACTAAAACAGGAGCTATGGATATGTCCTGTAGAATGACTGAGTGGATGTGCATGTGTTGTGCAGGTCCAGGTAGCCACTCTGATGCAGCTTCAGGGTTCCAGGGCTGATCCTGCGCAGCTGGAGAGACTCCAGTCTATGCTCTCAGAGAAAAATGGAGAGATCCAAAATCTCCTGACTAAACTACAGAGACTTGAGAAGGTGGAGGTGTGTGTTTAAAACTGAGACTGAGATTGAGACTGCATCAGTGAAAATCAAATGTACAGATGCTGTGCAAAAATATAGTAATGAAGAATATATATTTGTAGGTATTTCAGCTTATCAACAACAATGTATCTTGTTGTAATGTTAACACAAATTGTGTTGGATATAATCTGTTATCTAAATGCTTAATGATGGATTAGTATGCAAGTATCAGTATTATTATTATTACATATTATTATGTGTATGTGTGTAGATGATGTTGAAGTCTCAGCCAGCCAATCCTGCTCCAGCAGAAAGTAGCGACGTCCAAGATGAGACCTACTACACTGACCTGCTCAAAATGAAGCTCAACAACACTGTGTGAGTTTATCCCGTCATTTAGTTTGCTTTGTTACAACTATGATTTAACTGTTATGTAGCTGTAATAGCATTTCAATCTACCAAACCATTCGATGCTTGAAGACCACAGTATTCTTGTAAATGTTAGTGGTGCAACAATCAGAAAACTCAGATCAGCATAAAAGTAAAAAGGATCAGTTTTTTTCATTACCCACCAATGCTAATTGTCGATCATTAGTGTTTCAATGATGTATTATAAGCTGCCTAGAGGTAGTGTAAACGGGTCATCATTTCCTTTCTTTGTGGTTCCCTCATCCTGCTCCTCCGTTCCTACTGATGGTGATAGGAGAGCCACAATCAAACGGTTTAAATCTAAGTAGCCTAAGCCTCCACGCCCAACCTCTCGAACACAATGGGAAGATTTCAACCACGACCCCTTGTAACTCTGTTTTTATAACAAGGGGTTGAGGTAAAAAAACACAAATAGGATTGGCCTTACGACATTGAAAGTCTACTGCTACTTCTTAAATGTAACTGCTCACAAGATTTTGATCACAGTTGGAATATGTAATTTTTGCTAAACTTATATGTGTAAGGCTGCGTTCACACCAAAAGCTTTGTGAATATTCGTCGGAGCATCTAACGCCCTCGTGTTTGGGTTCATAACATCATCTGTAGACTTGCACAGCGTGGTGAATTTCACCAACAATGTCTGAATAACTGCTTCCAGAGCTACGAGAGCAGCAGCAGACAGTTAGAGCGTTTCAACGCTGATTGGCTCAATTCACATCTATCACAATCACTCGCATCTGTACGTTGACTTTGCATAGGATCTACTCACACAAACAATTGGCAACGCTTTTGGTGTGAACGCACCTTTAAGAGATGGCAAGATGGCGGTATTGAAATCGTAAAGGGATTTCTAAATACCCTTGTATACCATAATACCTCAAGTGGTTTAAAACTGCCATGATACAAAACTATCTGGTGGCACGGAATACACTTGTATAAAAGAGCTGTTTTTTTCCACACATTCAGTCAGGTCAGTCATTCATTAGTCACAGAGTAAACGCATATACTCACAGTTGCATGTGGTCTTTGGTAACTTTTGTTTGTCAGTAAGGATGCAGAGCGTCTGGGGGATGAGCTTTCCCTGCAGAGGATGAAATCGTTGTCAGAGAGCCAGAGAGCTTTAGAGCTGGAGAGGAAACTCTTCTCATCTGAACGGCTCCTCAAAAAGGTAACTGCTCACTTACCAATGCAACTGGGCACCAGTAACGTCCAATAGATATTGACACAATAACACAATTAAGCAAAAAAAGTAATCCATGGAAGTGAGAAAATTACATTATGTTGATGATTTGAACTGTTTACTCTCCACGGTTTTGCAAGAATAATCTGTAAATTCTTTAAAACAAATTCAGGTCTATAAGTATTTCTAGATTTTTTTTTTTTTTTTAAGTTTACATTTTTTTTTTTTTTAAGTTTTAAGTATAATTATTGTGTATTTGGTGCAATAATAGTCATTTTGGCCGTAAAAAGGGAGGAATGCGCCACTTCCTCATGTTCTAAATAGGACTACAACATGAACATGAATGTAGGGCTAGGCGATATGGAAGAAAATGTTATCGCGATATGTTTTTCCATATTGATCGATCTCGATTCTTATCACGATATGTAGTTTTAGCAGATGCTACCAGTGTGAGACACAGGGCTCTCCAGTTATGAAGACAGGCAAGCGCGAGACATATCCATCATCAGCGATGCAAAAACAACATTGAGTTACAGAACCACTTATTTCTGTTCCCTTCTACAGACTCAGAGTGACAAGATTAAACTGCAACTACGAGTAGAAGACCTACAACACAAGTATGAGCCGGAAGGTAATGAAATGAACACTGAACTCATTCATGACTTATCTGTCTCTGGTATTCTGGATAGAACTTTGAGGACTGGCTGCTTGTAATGACATGGATGCTGCTACATTTTGTGTCATTGGATCACTGTAACTTTTGCAATATTTGTCTCTAGATACAAAAAATAATGTGATCCTGAAGAGAAAGAAAGAGAAGTTCCCTGTTGACATGTTACCCTGCTCTGAGAAACCAACACCTGACGAGGGAGAGCAAGTCCTTGCTGTGAAGATGGGTGTCACAGCGACTGCACATCCTGAAGCGGCTACTTCTCATACAGCTGAGGCAGTGAGCTCCACGCAAGGTGTGTTCACTGCAGTTGCTCTTCATAACAAAGACACATTGATTAGGGGTTGTACGCGGTACTTAACCGTAGTCGTTGTATCTCCTCCGTATCTAGCACTCAAAACTCCACCAGTTAACAGAAACAGACAGCAGTACCAGCACAAAGTACAGCTATGGACGGGGGAAGCAACTACATCAATTGTGGCCACCTAAATTCAATTCTGATTATTTTATACAGCCCAATATCACAAATTTGCCTCAGATGGCTTTACAATCTGTACACGTACGACATCCCTGTGACAGGACTTTCACAGGGAAAAATGTGAAGAAACCTTCAGGAGAGCAACAGAGGACAATCCCTCTCCCCGGATGGACGGAAGCAATAGATGTCATGTGTACAAAATGAACAGCATTACAGAGTTACAACACATTCAATGAATATGACAAAAACGTGTTGTATGTCAGAGCAATGCCATCTACAGAAACCACATCACCAGATAATTGATCTCTGAGGTGTTCAGGGCAGAGTAAAATAACTTCAGTTTTATCTGAGTTTAACATCAGGAAGTTGCAGGTCAGACCGCCACTTAGAGGTTAGCTGTAGCAAGTCGAATTAAGTCAGCACTGGGGGGGTCACAATGGGTCTAGTCTGTGTAGCAGCTGCAACAAGGTTTGGACCAGGATCAGACCCCCACCGCTGGGGTGTGCTCTGGCTCAGTCTGTAATGAGATGAGTCGTGGCTAGCTGGTTAGCATGCTCATGTCAGTAGATATCCCTGCAATACAATGTCTTTGACTTAACTAACACTTTAACCACTTCACATTCTTTTCATAATGTTGCTATATTTTGTTTTAAATTAAATGATGTGATGTGGTAGCACCATTAATAACTTTACCGTTTTGTGTTTTGTATCAGAGCCCGAGCCTCGGCCTGCGAAGTGTGTGAAGATCAGTGGAGACGAGCCTGTAGTGATCCCCATCCCCAGGTAGTGTGTCTGCCATGTTGTGGCTTATAAAATGTTCAGAATGCAAGGAATAAGTGAACAGAAATCATACTTGGCACTGTTTATTTGAATGATAGCTATTTTAACATCTGGATTTCCAAACTTAAAGCACAACAAATTAAAGGCGAATTAAATATCAGATGTATCATTTAAATGCCGCTACTGAACATGTAAGACACAAGTTACTGACGATGGAAACACGTTCTTCATTTGGCAGCTTTGAAGATATGAATGGTGAAAGCAAAGAGACATTCACAAGCCAGAAAGGCACCCTGTGTATCACAACACCCATGTACTCTTGCATGGGTGTCCTCGTGTGCATGCATGATCAAACTGAACTTCAGGATGGGTATCGTTAGGATTTTATCAACGTTTCTAGTCTTATCGTTGATTCTAAACTGTTCGGTTCTTTATTGGTACTCGTATTCTTTTGCATTACAAAGTAATTGCTTTTCAATAAATTGTATAACGGAATAATTGATTTGAAACAACAGCAAAACCGCCATCCATCCATCCATCCATCCATCCATCCATCCCTCCATTATCAGCCGCTTATCTGGGGTCAGCAGGCCGTCACAGATTTCCCTCTTTCCAGCTCATTCTGGGGGATCTTGAGGCGTGCCAGGCCAGCTGGGAGATGTAATCCATACAGCGTGTCCTGGCTCTTCCCCGGGTTCTCCTCCCACTATATAAATGCAATAATAACTGACTGGAAACACATTTTAAATGTGAATGAAATGAATAATATTTATGAATGAAGTTTAAGAAAACTACAGATTTTAGTCCCTTCTCCTGTCCTGCCTCTGCTGATGTGATTCACTGCCTGCAGGTAGAAAAGGTTACAATCATTTCAAGATAAGAAAGAAATTGACACTCACATTGATCCCACAGTGGGTAAAGCCTTCTCTGCATTTGAACCATCCTTAGTTATGAAGAAAACTGGGCTGCAGTGAAGTGTCTGAGGAGCAACTGGGGCTTTAGTGTCTTGCTCAAGGACACCAACAGATACTGGTCAAACTAAACGGTGGGATTACTAACTTAGAGCAAAAACAGTTTTCTAAGTTACCATGTTTATTTTCAATTCAATTTATATTGTGTAGCCAAAAATCGTAAATGACCCTCAGAGGCCTATACAATCTGTACACATACAACATCCCTGACCTTTGACCTCACATCGGATCAGGAAACAGGGAAGAAACCTTCGGGAGAGCAACAGAGGAGGATCCCTCCATCAGGATGGTCAGAAGTACAAAACATGTTAGGTGTACAGAATGAACAACATAAACGCTTTAATTGTATTACATTTCCAGTGAGAAACGTATCTTCACTTTTGTTTCACGTCAGTGTCTCTGCTCTGCTGTTTGCTGGCTTCCTCCATGTGTGTGCTTTTGTGTTTGTATATGGAAAAATAGCGGAGGTGAGGCTGCAGCGCGATAATAAATTACACTTTTGTACTTTCAAAAGTACACTTATCAATACTACAGTCTTTACATTTAGCACCACTGCCCATTGAATAGTGGGTGATGGTACCCGTCTCTAGACACATTAGGGAAAACACAGCTCTATTAATGTACTAGCGTTCTAAAAGTCCTCAGGGAACCTTGGAATGTACAAGCATGTCATTGGTCAGGCATATGTGTTGAGTGATGGGTTTGTGTATTTGTGATCCGGCCCTCAGCTTTCCTGTGTCTGACCATAACGACGTGGGAAGCGAGGAGAACCCGCAGCAGAACAAGAGAGAGGAGAAAAGGAGGAAACCAAGAACAGTGGAGATGATCCACGTCAACTCTCACAGCAGCATGGAGAGCCAGTGTGCTCAGCAGTAGTTTGTGTGTGTGTGTGTGTGTGTGTGTGTGTGTGTGTGTGTGTGTGTGTGTGTGTGTGTGTGTGTGTGTGTGTGTGTGTGTGTGTGTGTGTGTGTGTGTGTGTGTGTGTGTGTGTGTGTGTGTGTGTGTGTGTGTGTGTGTGTGTGTGTGTAGGGGGGAATTGCCTTCATTCAAATATTTCTATATTTTACACAATTCTCTTTTTTTTCTGTGACTTCACTGTATGTCTCCTCTTTACTGTCAATATCATTAAATCTTATAGTATTAAAATATTTACATCATACAGTATTCTGTGTTGAATCTTTTCCAAAACTGAAACATTTCCTATTGACTCTAATCCCGTTTAATATTGCAATAACAAGAGTGCTCTTAAAAGTTACCGTAAATAAATTATAGGATAATTTGTAGTCTGTGCTACTTGCATTTAATTATTTTGAAATGTATGATATAACTTATATCTGTTACTCACTCAATTCAATACCATTTAAGGGCAGCATTTTGCAAAAGTTTTCACCTCTCTATCAAACTGTGATTAAAATATAATTCTATGTGGACTTTGGCTCAGTGGTAAGCCAGGTTATGCTTCAAATTGTTGTGATGCAATTTCCCCCGTTTGCTCTTAAGCCTCTTAAGATCTGATGCCACATATCCGAGCGGAAATAAAAAAATTATATTGTCACTACGGCCACAATTCTGACTCTTAAGGCATTATTTTCAGGTAAAGTAGTAGGGAATCTTGTGCTTGTCGTAGACATGTAACTATGGCATCCAACAGTTTCACAGATTTTTCTGGAGAAGCTATAACAAGGGAGGAATTCCACCTTTCTGCTCAGTCAAGTCCATTGAAAACCCAACGACATTTAACTTTTTTTAAGCAAACAGGAAAACTTTCTGAACTGCGATTAGACTCATTTTTAAAACCCAAAAACATAAATGGAGAGATATCAGGAGAACCAGCTTCAGAGTATTGTCCGAGTATCATGATATTTATGGCAGGTATGGTATAGAACATCGTGACATCCAGGTAGAGGCAGAACAGACTCATGGCTCAGCAGAGCACACAAGACTTGCAGACATGTTCAGGCCCCAAAACAGGAAGTTGGATCACAAATTACTTTAAACATATTATATATATAATGACAATTTTGTTAGGCCTATAGAGCCTGATCGCTGACTTAGTCAGAGCGGAGGACCTTTTGTTCTTTAAATGTTTATTATTATTATTATTTAGATTTGTGGGCAGAACAATCAAATGACCTCATGAGTTTGCAGGTATGACTATTAGACTTGACTGGCTTCTGTCAGAGACTATAGCAACCAACTCACTGCTTACTCTCTACACTGTTCTTACATATGGCATTAACACAACACATTTAATAGTCTTTCCTCAGAACCCTCTTCTGTCCGATCATTACCTAATAACTTGCAACATCTTAAAACTGGAGTGTAGGCCATTAGACAAAGGTTTCTACACCAGAACTGACAGTAGCTGAACATTTTTTTGTTCCTTCTGCATTTAATTCAATACCGTCCTAGACTGATCATCTTGTCGATATTGTTACAGGCTTACTGAGAATGACATTAGACTCAAGTAACATATTACCTCACTAGAGAGCTTATAGTACCATATTACTTCACTAGGGAGCTTATAGCTCTATAATGCCCCACCAGAAAGCTTTGCTTACTGAATTCAGGGCTAATTTGTGGTTCCAGAAGTCTTACAAAGTAGGATGGGAGCCTTCAGTTAGTTTTTAGGCTATACAAAATAAATGTTATTGAATTGAATTGAATAGTGTCTCATTATCTTTGTCTTTATCTTGTCTTGTAATTAAGTTTATGTTGATTGTTGTTTGTCATGTCAAATGTCGCACCTTCCGCCAAAAGAAATTCCTCGTTTGTGTAAGCATTCCTGGCAATAAACGGTTTCTGATTCTGATTCTGATTCTACCATTCCAGACCAGCTGGTGGCAGCAATGTTCGCTTTTTTCTTAAACAGTTTTCAAACGAAGAAGATGAAGACCCACGTGGACCAATGAAAGCATAGGAGACAGTGAATTCGCATGACAGCGCTGTCTCACAGTGTATTAACAAGAGTCGATGCTAAAAGGAAAAGGAAAATACAAGTAGTTATATGTTGTTAATGTAACTACACAGCAGAAGGTAGTCCGGCCTGCTGATAGTGAGAGTACCAGTCTGTCCTGTTCCAGTCACCATGAAGCTGACGTCTAGTTCTGCTGCTGGCGCCGCGCTTCTCTTGTTGCTGTGTTGCTGTCAGATAGTGAGCATTGTTGGACACAAGGTGAGTTTATTGTATAATCCGGATATTTTTCATGCCATACATTACGTTATGCTTGGGATGGGGACAGAGCATGGAATACGTGTTGGCCACTGGACGGGGTACATACATGATGGGATGATGTAATGGCAGGTAAGATCTCAAACACTGAGAAGGAAGTTGGGTCTAATGCACTCCATTTCCCAACAACTATTATACAAACATGCATAATGAATATATTCTTATTCAATACAAATTGTGTTTTTGTGTCGGTATCCAAACTTCTAGAAAGTGGTGATGTTTTTTTCTGTGTTTATGCAGACTGACAGTGCATTAACTGTGGTGAAGAATGCAGAAGGGAGGGGAGGTACTGACGAAGAAGCAGAGGTGACTGATGATGAAGGAGATTTAGAGGTGGTCCAACCTACTGAGGACTGGCAAACGCTCAAACCAGGTAATGTACTGCAGGGTGTACTGTTACTGGTCATAGTCAAACATACCTCTGTTTTAGACTTACTGTGTGTCTGCAGGCCAGGCAGTGCCAGCAGGTTCCCATGTGAGGCTGAATCTACAGACGGGTCAAAGGGAGGTCAGACTGGGAGAAGAGCAGCTTAAATATTGGACACAAGAACATAGGTATGGGTCCAAAAAACAACCCTTTCTTTAAGATCAAGTTACTTCAGTAATTAGTTTATTTCACTGATTTCAGACTTTGTAGATGGAGCAGTGACTGCAGCCGTAAGTCGTCTTGCTTCGAGCGAGACAATATCGTATTATTCTATCTTCAGCAAAGGTCTGTCTTTGCAGAGAGATAGAAGGGATCCAGTCCACCATCAGTCCTGATGAACTTAAACGGGCCATGAAGAAGATGAAGGAACTGAACCCAGAACGCAAAGACACAGTATGGCATATTCCACATTAGATTAAAGGGATAGTTTGTATTTTTTTAAAGGGGGGTTGTATGAGGTCTTTATTTTACTTCCAGTAGATAGTTTTGAGGAACAGACTGGATCAAAGTAACGTTCAGCTGTAGATGGGGCAAAGCGTATTTTAGCCACAGAAAAAAAACCAATACCAGTTCAAGTGTATGCTATAAATTTAGAATATTTCCCCCTTTTTCCTTGCTGCAGACAATCCGTTCCAACAAGTA
The DNA here is from genome assembly GCA_036178185.1 of Liparis tanakae. NCBI lineage: Eukaryota > Metazoa > Chordata > Actinopteri > Perciformes > Liparidae > Liparis > Liparis tanakae. Next base: position 16,400,511 of record CM070095.1, on the reverse strand, counting down.
ACTAAGACTGTAACAACCATCTGTGCTCTCTTCAAAGCCAAAGCCTGCTTTGACAAAACCAATAATTTGACCTTGCATAACAGGAATTATAGGGATACCGCTGCCTAGAATGGTTGGTTGGTTGGTTAGTTAGTATGTTTTTTGGCCTGTCACTTTGGTGTGTCAATTCAATTTTCAATTCAATTCAGTTTATTCTGTATAGCCCAATATCACACATTACGAATTTGCCTCAGAGGGCTATACAATCTGTACACATACAACATCTCTGTTCTAGAACCTTACATTGGATCAGGAAAAACTAACAAGAAATAGAAAAAAAAACCTTTCACAGGGAAAAATGGGAATGCACCTTGAAAGAGAGCAACAGAGGAGGATCCCTCTCCCTGAATGAACAGAAGCAACAGCTCTCATGTTTACAGACTGAACAGCGTTAAACACAACCAATTAACAGAAATTATGAATAATGTAGGCATGGACCGTGATCGAGATTTCCACAATCCATGAAACAATGGATTTAACAGTCACACAATAACACTAACTAACTAACCGATCAAGGCAGCGGGAGCCCGGCAACTGTTTTGCAAGGCAAAATGAGTGTTTCTGTGAAAGAGTCTGGTGGCTTTGAGGAGAGCATAGAGAACAGCTGTAGTTCCTCATCATGGCTGTCTGAGCTCAAGGTGAAGCCGTGAACATGCATGTTGCATACACATAAACTGATATTCATTCAGCATTTCTTTTTTAAGGTGGCTATAATACAGTTAATTGTTTTTTTCTATGCTGGTGCTCCTTTAGATTTCTCGAAATATCTACTACAATACTATTTACCTCTTTTATTAATAACTAAAACAACACATGACACTTACTCTTGTATGTCTCCTCACTTTGCTATGTGTCCGTAGGACTCTGTGGCATCCAAGTTTCGTCCACTGGACGAGTTAAAAAGAGACATGGCTCAGCTTGACCTGCTGGTGGAGACTGATGTTCAGGTACGTACTAGTAGTTTTAGGTATTAGAACTGTCATATATTACTTGTAAGTGAAAACATTTGTAGTTGCAGCAGGTGTAATCAATCAAAGAGAATAGTAGTGCTAGTATTGTCATAAGATATGGTATAGTTGCAATCATGCACTTGAGCCTTTAACACGTTTTATTGCTGAAATCATGACAAAGCCACCTTTCAGTGGAGAGGGCAAGTTGTCCTTTATACATGTCCTTCAGAAAGCAGCTCGTCTTCCATGTTGGTAAGCTGTGGGAACGCACTTCTTCTTGCAGCTGCTTCACAGTAAAACACATTAATTACATGAGCAGATTGTTTTTTTTACTGTGAAGCCGCTGCAAGAAAAGTTCAAATCAAATGTCGTCAATATTGTACATGTTTGTTTTGGTGGTGTGTAGATAATGAAGCGCCTGCTGGACCAGTTCAACAGCAGCAACTCGACCACAGAGCAGAAGCTGAGCATCCTGCTGGAGCTGGAGTATCTGGTGCATCAGGTACCAGAACACACAACTGTTCATACAAACCTACTCGTTTGCCTACAGATGTGTTCTGAGATGGAAGCTGCTAACTTTGCCTTCATGTTTGTGTGTTAGGTGGATAATGGTCAGACCCTGTGTTCAATGCGGGGTCTCCAACTCATTCTAGAAGGTCTGAACAGCACCGACATCAGATTGCAGGAAAGCTCTGCCTTTGTTCTGGGATCTGCTGTGTCAAGGTACACATTTCACATTGTTCAGCTAAGATCTGATTGATGCGTTAAACATCAAACTAACTAAGCTGCTGCATACTTACACGGCACCTGTCCAATATCAAACAACATCAAAATACTTCTCCAAGTGTAGTAGTAGTAGCTCCCCATTTGTATGAGCGGGTGCTTAACTTCACTGTGTCCTCTGGTTTAAAATGCATACTTGTGTCTTTGTGTGCACTCAATCAATATCACTGTTGGTGGTAGCTAACGGTTGCTAACTGAGCTTCTGTCCTGCAGTAACCCGGTGGTTCAGGTGAAGGCGGTGGAGAGTGGGGCTCTGCAGACACTTCTAACCACACTGGCCACTGCACAGCCACTCAGGCTCAAAAAGAAGGTACTGAACACAAACCTGCATCCTAATTCAGGGTTGAGAAGGTCAATGCATGCAATTCAGGTGCAATGTTTTCTTTGTGTGATTGTCCTCCTGTCAGGTTCTATTTGCGGTGGCCTCCCTCTTGCGTAACTTCCCATACGCACAGCGCCACTTCTTGTCACATGGAGGGCTGCAGGTCCTATCGGAGCTGTTCAGGGCAGATGGAGGTGGAGTTCTGCGTACACGCATTGTCACCATGTTGTATGACATGATCAGCGAAAAGGTACAACAAACAAACAAACAAACTGTAGAGGCCATTTTATTCCACCTTTTTTGTTCACTTAAGTGTATTGAGTCACCGGTGTTGGGGACAGCAATCAGCTATTCAGTAGTTTTGTAAATGGAAGAAGAGGGAGGCTCTTTTTTGCTGACTACTATTTATCGCTTTCCAGCGTCTTTGTATGCTGTTGTGGAAGTCGTTAAAATGTTTTGAATGTGGGGTAGCCAGCCCAAGTGATTGTTTGGCCTCTGCAAATACATTTGCAAAACGCTGCCACTGGATTTGGGATTTATTGACGACCAGCATCCCCATGTTAGTCACTCCTCCTCAGCCTCTCGTGACTATTTTTTGGTTTCACATGTACAAACTGTATTTAAAGTTTATCTAGGAGGTTAACATCCCCCCCAGGTTTATTTTTCTCGAGGCAGTTTTCTGGCTTAGACTTTAAGGATGTAACATGACTTCTGATGATGCTGGTGTTTCCTGCTCCACCAGGAACTGATCTCTCAGGCTGGTCTGGACCTGGACCAGGTGATGGATGCCTCCCATGAGGAGCGGGTGCATCAGTACTCTAAGGTGTCCCTGCAGGTGGATCTGCTGGAGAAGGGCTGGTGCAATCTGGTCCCACAGCTGCTGGAGTCCACTGAGCATGACTACAGAGAGAAGGTGCAGTCTTAGATTTGTTTTAAAAGATAATGATCATAAACTAATTATAAGCAGCTTTAATTGACCCAGATATGCATTAAGGAAACACAAAATGGCTATATATATATATATATACCTAATCTTTTTCACACGCTTTGGGACGATGCGGATAATCTAATAAAAATGATCAAACAGGTTACACTGGACCAATAAAACTGTTTTGGCAAACTAAGGGCTTGATCACACCAGACAGACTAAAAAATATGTGTCGCTAGCAAAACCATTGTTTTTTCCGATGGTACTGTCCTTCATGCGTACCTTTTTAAATGCTCTTTGGCGCGTTTTTCTAGTGTTTCTAGCCGCGCATAAAAGTTTTAATATTCTCAACTTTAAGCGCGAGGTGTGAAGACACACAGCTCATCAATGTCACACTCGGCCGAGGCAGCTAATCGGCTCTAGCAAGAGGCCCAAGGCAGCCAATCGGATCAAGGCGGGTTTTCCTTCCTGTTTTCCCGACGAGACACTCATATTAGCAGTATTTAATTACAAAGAGCTTTATAATTCTAAATCGAAACACTACTCCAACTGACTCCTCAGCCAGAAGTACAACTGAAAGCGCTCGTCATCGAGACACATTGAGACATAAAAACCCAAGGCGTTTTTAAAGCGGCTCTGCTCTTAAAATTCATGTCTGGTGTGATCGCGCCCTAAGGCTGTTTAATTACATCACTGAAGAAGAGGACTTCAATGGGTTTAGTGCACAGGAGGATGAAGGCGAAATTGATCAATGACTTTTGCTGGTAGGTTCCTATATCGCAGAGAAAATGTGTGCTGTTCAATTCCGATACTGAAGAAAATAACTTTAGTACTGTTAAAAGCACTGTTCTGAAAAAAAGCATTTGCGTTATGTATGTAGTTCTGGCTGTTAACGGCATTTATTTAATTTCAAGTTTTAAAAAAAATCTTTCCTGTAACATCTTGTCACGTTAATATCTCATGTGGCATAAAGACAATTGTGCCTTATTTCTGTACAACTTCTTTTTTCTTAAAAAATATATAGGTGCGGCCTATGATGTCTGTGTGTATATGTGTGTGTGTGTGTGTGTATATATATATATATATATATATATATATATATGAAATGAGCTTGTTCTAAGTGTCTGTTTTTCCCCCCAGGCTCTGCGAGCTTTGTTGGCGATGGCTCCGATGTGTTTGGATCAGTACCGCTCAGACGGCTCTCTGCTGGGCTCTCTGCTCTCTCTCAGAGACCAGTACCAGGAAATGATCCAGTCAGAAATGATTGTAGGAGAGGAGAACAGCTACTTTGAAGAGATTGTAGAACTTATAAATGCTCTACAAGTCAAAATTAAATGAGATACCTGCACAGTGCAGAGAGAGAGAGACTTTGGACTGAGGGGATGGCATCACCACTCTTCAAACTCATGGTTACTACAGAAGGCCAAACCGTCTACTGCATACAGCTCAAGGACATTGGATGCACCTTTAGTACGGACATGTTGGGCTGGCCCTGTCGATGGTGGATTCATTGGTGAGTCGGTATGAGCTTGAGCTGCCCCATTTGAATGGAACCTTTTTTGGATGCTGGTGGCATGGGAATAAAGTTTTTTTTCTTTTAAATATGTGTGGTCATTATTAAAGAATTAGAGTAGGAATGATGTTTTTTCTGTAGGGTTACCTTCAAATTCAACCATTAATTCTAGTGTTAAACGTGATTTACCTATATGCACTTTTATATGAATATGCTGTCCTGTGTTCAATGTCAGAACTGCATTTTATTAGCTTTGGTGCTGATTCGGATCCCTTAAAATGCTATTGGACACATTAGAGCTAATTATGGTTCCAACCCAACAGCACTCTCCATGGACATCATGTTAGATTGTAATTTGGTCCCACCATACTACAGCACAGGCTGCAATAAACTACAACTTTTAAAAGTGGATTAACAGATAAAATAAAGCGGCATTATTCTTCATTGCATTAGACTGCAGACTATACGACGTTGTGAGTGTATAAACGCCCTTTGTTTGTATTTGTTCCACGTGCAGTTCTGGGGGTGTAGCCTTATCGATGCTTTTATTCTGAAAAATCGAACCGGTAGTACAATAAGCTAACGGAAATATGTGTATTCCTAGGGAGATAACATGCTACATACAATGTTGTTACCTTAATCACGGGGCTGAAGAGCAGACGTTAATGTAATGTTGCTTGTCATAAATGGATTACGAGTTAACTTGATCACGTGGCGTTAAGAGGTACTGAGTTCCGTTAAGTTACAGACTAGCTAATAAGTGGTAAATGACGGCGACAAGCTGTGTTTACATTTGTTAGCATTGTAGCATATAGCAAAGTTCAATACATTATTTTCAACGCAATTTTGACTTAAATGCACACATGTCTCAGGACCTCAAATTGGATCAGGAAAAACTCCCCCCAAACACCTTTAATGGGGGAGTAAAAGGGAAGAAACCTTCAGGAGAGCAACAGGAGAGGATCGCAGCTCTATCAGGAAGGACAGAACATAACAAATACAACACATTCGTACAACATAAATTATTCATATGAGAGTAGTATATATCTCTAGTTAGTTAATATGGTACTATACACTCTCTATTGAGGTCATATAGTATTGTGAGGTCTCTAGTGGGATAATATGGCACTCTGAGCTCTACTACTATTACTACCACTGCTACTATGACTACTACCACTACTGATGTCTATAGGAATACACGGTTCCACAGAGCTACTACTACTACTACTACTACTACTACTACTACTACTACTATTGAGGTATATCGGGATACACGGCTCCATAGAGCTGTGAGTCTCTGTCAGCCTGGCTATAGTGCTAAAGAGAAACCTAGAGTTGTTCTTATTTTCCTCTTTTACTGATGAGTTATAGGATGCTCTGGCATTACGGAGGGCCTTCATATATGTTTTAAGACTATCTCACCAAACTATCGAGATTCTTTTAAAGTGGTGGAACCAGCTTTCACAATGTTGGCTTTAATGTATAGGTCTGAGGGTTATACCAGAGTAAACTTCCATTGTTTTATTATCTTCCTTTTCAGGGGGGCTATTGAGTCTAGTGTCATTCTCAGTGAGCTTCTAGCACTATCGACGAAGATGATCAATGTGGGGCGGACTAAAGTTAGAACAGGAGTCCTGTTATATTGAGACATGGAATTGAATTAAAGCAGGAGGACACCTGTAATTCATTTAATATTATTTGTTTTAATGTTATGTGACAAACTTCACTACCCATCAGAGATATTGATACAGTATAAGTTAAGTATTTGATGTAATCATTTTTAGGAATACAACATTTCCATATTATTTTGTGTAGTTGATTGGGTTTTTTACCAGGGTTCACATCCCACTTTTCAGTTTTGCTGATGTTTAGATATTTGTCTTGTTGAATGGTTTGTATGGAGAACTTTTTCGCTCTGTAATTTCCTTTTAGTCAGTAGTATATCCCTCTGCACAGGTGTGTTAAAGAACGGTGATGGAATTGCCTCAGAGGGACAGGTTGTCAGAGCTAGTGGAGCAGCTTACCACATCAGGAGAACCCCAGCTCAACCAGGACAGGATGAAGGAAATTAAGAAGATCTGCAAGTATGGCACTAATTTAAGCTACATTTTCACCCATAGAAATAATCCAGGCATAAATTACCGCGTATACCATTTAGTGCTTGGCGTAAGCAGGTTTACAGGTGATTTTATTTACTAGCTCGTCCTAGTAAGCCAACATTATTAGTGCATCTAAACAGAGTACATATTTTTCATTCTGAATCTGAACTGACATCACACTTTTGCTCTGGGCCCCTTTACAGGTTAAATCGGCGCTGCAAAGATATCATTACATTTTTGATGATCAAAATGTTCTCCATAGTCAGTGAAACATACATACATAAACATTCATGGATAATAAAAACGATAAGCGGTTTGGATAATGGACTGGAATGGATAGTAGTACAAATAGTAGTACTGGCCATAATAGTGAATCAGTAATAATAACAATGTTGTTATCTACAATTGCCTTTATCCCCGGCAATAGTGATATTCATGGTAAAGTTAGAATTTATATGATTATAAGAACACAAATATATTCATACATGTTGTAGAGAACTTAAAAAAACAAAAAAAACATTGTTAACTCTGTGTATTTCTTCCTCCCAGAGTGTCTAATGACTGCATAGACCACGTGTACCACTCGGTGATAGCTCAGCTCAACCAAGAACATGCTGAGGTCCGACTGTCTGCCTTCCAGATAGCCAGTGAGCTCTTTTCCAGATCACACCACTTTAGAATGCTGCTGGTGGACAACTTCCAGGTACTGGCATCATTTTACAGTAACACCACAGCATACATTTGTACAGGTTAATACATATTTTTTTGAGAAAGAGCGCAGACTTCATTTTGTTTCAAGCAAGTGTAGCCTGTCAACTACCATAGACTACTCTTTTCATTCCCAGTCAGTTTTTTTCTATGTAACCTGGAGAGTTCAAAGACAATGTTAATCTACATTTATAAACATATATACTGAATTGTATACATGTATTATTGAAATAGTAGATCAGTTGTTGCAAATATGTCTTCAAATGTGTCATGTTCCCATCCTCTGTTTTCTCCTCCTTGTTTCCCCTCCTCTTCTCTCCTCCCTCATCCGTCTTCTGTAGGAATTCCTGGAGTTGACGGTAGAGACTGACTCGGAGCAGCCCCTTCCCCCTCCCAAGGAAGTGGCCAGAAAACTTAGGTCACTGGCCATCCAGACTGTCCAATCATGGCAGACCTCTTATGGGGAAGCTTATAAGAAGTTAGCACTGGGCTACCACTTTCTCAAACAGGTTAAGAAGGTGAGCAGGATACAACTGCACCTTTATTCTGTTGTTGTAGATGAAAAAACTGCTTAATATTAGTTGAAGATGAATACCCAAACTGTAATTACATTGAGATTGACACCATAATGGAAAAAACAGTCACAATTTAGCTGTAATATTTATCCTATGAAGCTTATTTTAATATTTCTGTATCTTTTTTCCTCAACCAGAAAGGTCCCATTGAGATAAAATATACTGCAAACAGGCACAAATAAGCTCACAATGATCAAACTTACCAAAACACAAGAAAACCCCCCATAGGCTAAAATAAGAACAATATTATTCTGTAAAAGGCACTGCATTGTTTAATGCATCAAAGTCAACGTAATTACTATTCATTGACATATCCAAGACCGGAAAAAATAATCTGCCCACAAATTTTGTGTGTCTTTTTTTGTATCTGTTTTTCCTTCATTGATCTCAACGGTTCTCAACATTGGATACCTGAGCCGGCGGCTCATAGCTAACGGTGCTAGCAGCGCTAACAGTACAAACTATGGAAAACTTGCTGTCCGAGCTAACGATGTTTACCTGAGGGGGAACCAGAGGGGGGGTGGCACCCTGTCGCGATGACACTGTCAGTAGGGAAGACTTTATCAGCTGAAATCGCTGTTTGAAAACAGTGCAGAGCAGTGTCTATCTGCCTATAGCTCTGAAAGATCATTTGGCATGCAGATGAGAAGGTACTTTATCATTTTCAAAAAACTCCCTTGTATTCTCAGTATATGACATTGGTTAAGCTATTGACACACATGCCTAAAGTTACTAAACCCTGCACTCTAAGAGGTGAACCAGCTCAATTAAGTATCAGTCCTTCTATCTATTTGAATGGTGTCTAACACAATTATTTACATGTCTCATATTGTGTGTGTGATCCACCTGCGAGTGATGTGATGCATCCATGTTTTCAGGTGGACTTCCAGGATGCTGAGGCCAGGACACAAGCAGAGAGGAGGAGGGAGGAGGAGAGACAACGGAAAATGGAAAGAATTTACAAGGAGAGAGTGGAGGCAGCCTCAAAAGATATGGCTGGTAAACGCCACATTAGTCATCAAAACTATTGAAAGTGATAATAATAACAATAACTGATTCTTTATGATCTGAAATGGACCAAATTTACAGTTCAGTGCATTCTAAAATCCAATGTGATCCCATGAAGATCTAAGATGAACGTTCTTTTGTTTGTCAGTTTTCCAAATGAAGCAAAGCTTTAATATGAGATGTATATATTGTTTCTTTGTCAGAGTCATACCAGGAAATTGAGGCAACATTGACAGAGATGGAATCCTGCATGAGCCTGCTTTTCCCAGAGTTTGACATGATCGACATCCAGAACACCAAGAGCAGCCCTCCCAGCTCCCAATCAGCCAATGCATGTCCATCAGTGCAGGAACCTCCCTGCTGCAGCAAAGACCTGAAGAAGGAGCAGAGCATAGAAGAAAAGAAAAGCAATTGGGAGAGAACGAAGGAAGAGGAGGGTAAAAGAAAAGCGGAAGAGTCGGAGGAGAGTAGTGAAGAAGAGGACGGGGAGTCTCTTGATGAAGACTTGTTTATTCGGAACTCTGGGCTCATCTCTCACGCCTACAGTCTGGACCTGAACTTCAGTTCTGGTGGGTGCAGCTAACATACACCAGCAAACTAGGGGGTGACGGACGACAAAAGAATACACACATGCTAAACCTTTCAAATGCATCACATACTATGACTCCCAAAACTATCAAAGTTGATTTAACAGTCTCATAGTCTAACAATTAAACATTTTACTTCATTCCTGTTTTTTCAAAATATTATTTCATTTAATAAATGAAATCAGGTGATCCTAATGAATTGACATCTCAGTGTATATATATATATATATATATATATATATATATATATATATATATATATATATATGTAAGACCATGTATAATGGTCTATATATATATATATATATATATATATATATATAGACCATTATACATGGGGCTGAGTATCAAACCACATTTAATACTATATTTCTTTGAAATGTATTACCTAAATTCAGCACCAAATGTAACACAAATAATGATTTAAAAACGTTTTTTTTGTATAGCCCAGAAACACAAATGACAAATTTGCCTCGGAGGACTTTACAATCTGTACACATACGACATCCCTGCCCCAAGACCAAACATTGGATCAGAAAAAAATGCATGCAACTGCAAGAAGTAGAGTTCCTAATGTGGAAGGAAGAGACATTAATTCATCTAGAAAGAGAGAGCGAGAGAAGAGGAGAGAGGAGCTCAGTGTATCCTAAGATGTCACCCAGCAATGATGAGATGTATAGCCCCGTGTCATCATTCCAGATGAATTTAGTATCTCAGTTCCAAATTGTGCAACATAGTGCAAAAGCTCTGATTCTTAATGACTTAGTAGGGGCGCAAATCCTTTGTAGGGGCGATCAGCTGTTCGAGCCGCGGCTCTCCTAGTCCATGTCAATTTCTCCTTTGGAAAAACACTTAACTCCAAAAATGCCTCCCATAGCTGTGCGGTGTGTGTGTTTGTTGTGTGAATGTTTGTTAGTCCTAATGGGCATCTTGCATTGCCATCATTGTATAAATGGTTGTAAATGGGTTGTTGCAACCGAACTGTTAACGGTGGTCCTCAGCTAAAGACAGCCAAAATGAAACAAATGAAACAAATAATACATTTAACAGCCAAAAATTACACCGGTGAGACACACATTTTTATTCATGTGAGTATTGATACAGAAATTCAAACATTGTCAAGCCCTGTATATAGGCCAGTTTGTCATGGACACTGTCACTAGTACCATGAAGCTATTTAGAATTTGGAAAACAAAGCATGCAGCCAGTGTCAACACCACTATGCTAACAAAGTAGGTGATTGTTAGCAAAGAGGTTATCTTGTTTATGTCCAAGCGTAGCTTATTATGTGGTGTCAGTGTAGGAATTAAATACTTTATTCTGAACTTATCATTGAAATGTTCCTGTTCTTTTCCTTACAGGTCTTCGTGTGAAGGAGACAGAGGATAATGAGGCAGTGGTTTCCACGGTGAAAGACCTCCATAGGTTAATAACAAACAAACACCTACCTGCTCTGCAGGGCTGGGTTCAGGTTAGTACAAACACACAGGGTTCAAATATGTAGTCGTGTGATACATTTTTTATTAAAGCAGGTGGACATAATCTTGTTATATACAAGATGAGTACAAATTCACACCTTGATGGGAGAGGCAAAGGTGCTACCTGTCCATCAGGACTAACTAACATTTAAGCACCGTAGCCAAAACTACGGGAGCAATTTGGGGTTAAGTGTCTTGCCCCAACACATCGACATGGGATAGCGGAGCCGGGGATCAAACCGCCGATCCACCGATTGAAGGACAACCCTACACTACCACTGAACCACAGACAACTTATACAGTAGTAGTTACTAATGCTAATATTATACCACTCCTTCTTTTACTCTGCTGCTTTTAATACTGCTGCCAATTGTGCTACTACGACTTGTATGCACTGTTTCCAATCAGAATGGCACATAGCGTGAGACTTGTTAAAATATTTTACGTTAATTATGAAACGGTTGCAGAACAATGGGCCACCGAGTTCAACGAGGTCCATTTAGAGAGAAGTTCCTCAAGAAAAGGTCCAGAACATCCCAATAATGTCTACCCTGCCCTTTGATTTAGTTCCATATATATTGAAGTAACTTAACAGTTCTATTAACATCTGTATGTAGTCAACAACTGACTGTCATTTAGAATATAGAAAGTTCAATTGAAAAATATCTCACCAACACCAATATTTATTCTCAGATTTCAATTGGAGGAATTATATATATAATAATACACACGCAATCAAAAAAAAGATCTTAAATTTTAAGTAAAAATAAGTACTGAATTAAAAAATATCAGAAAGCTTTAAAAAAGAAAAACTGCTGAACGTACCACAAAAAGTGACAAGATATTGTATTTTTCTCATGTATAAGAGAACATTCTGTCCAGTGACTTTATTTGTGGTTATTAAAATCACTTGTTTCAAGTTTATTTTCTCTGCCTTCGAATCAGTATGTTTGCTCAAAAGATTAGTCTTTTTTCTTAGTGTTGCTTCACATTGCCGCTTTTATTGATCGTCACGATCTCTGAACATTTGCGACATAGTGCTTTTGAACTGGGAAGAATAAACATAAAACAGTTGGTACATTATTGGTTAAAGGCTGTGCCATTTCATGCCATGTGAAGCAACTTCTCAGTATGTGTTTAGAGACTTATTAATTATGTATCAGTTTTAGTTCTGTGTCCAGATACAAGGCCCCTGGACTAGGCTCCTAATGGGATACAGTGTGTTATCACTTTAGATGCTTTTGTTATAAACCTCCGCAATGTCCAATATCGTTTGCTTTTGTCTTGTCTTATTTTTCCCCGAGTTGCCACTAACTTTTTTCACTGTCTTTCTGTCTGTCTGTTTGTCTGACTGTCTGAATGACTGTCGGTCTGCCTGTCTGTGCAGATCTTCACCAAGTCAGGTGCTGAGCAGCAGCTGTTAAGGAGAGCGCTGGATCTAAAAAGCTCTCTAGAAGCTACCCTACAGAAACACCAAGAGCTTCACATTGATTACAAGACCAGGGTCCGCAAAGTGGTGAGTGACAAAAAATGATACATTCTTACAGGTGGTTGAGCTGATTCAAGTATAGCACATTTACTTTGAAACAAGTCAGTAATGGCTCATTGTATCCTGTCAAATGTGCAAAACTCTTGAGAACCGGTAGTTCTATGGGTCAGTGGGTAGCAGGGCCGTCTTTCAATCACGGGGTTGGAGGTTCGATCCCCGCCCTAGTCGATGTGTCCTTGAGCAAGACACTTAACCCTGAGTTGCTCCCTGTAGCTGCGTCTACAGTGTATGAATGTAACATGATTGTAAGTCGCTTTGGATAAAAGCGTCAGCTAAATGACATGTAATGTAATGTAATGTTGTCAATTTTTTGTATTTCAGTTATGAAGGGAAATCACTCAGGGTTAATGGTCTAGGGAAAAAAAAAATACTTTTAGCACTGATCTTTTACTCATGTTTACATTTTCAATACAAGGCAGATGATTTAGCTACATTTACAGTATACTGTCTATTTAGCTAGTATGGAGTTTGGCCAGCAGATGGCAGGATCCCACTACAAATCAACATCAATGTCACTATGGATGGTACAGATGTTCCATTTACAGAAGAGTGAGTTAGTTTGAAAGAACAGTTATAGTTCTTTCAAACCGGGTCCCTCTCTCTCCTATCTCTATCTGATTCCATCAGTCTGGATAAACACAAAGGCTGAGTGACCTAAAAAACACCACCACAAAGTATCACTGGCTTCTCATTCTCCTCTTAATTCCACCACAGTGGAACAGTGATTTTTAAACGATAACATATATTGAAATACGTACTACTGAAAATGTTGCTTTGTATTTGGAGAGAGACATGTACAAGTTCTAAAGAGGTTCAGCATATTGTGATTTCTATATTTTAAAGGTATTTGGAAAAGGACATTTTGGAAAAATTGGACATTTCCAGTCCAATTTGTAACTTTCTCGGGGGGGGGGGTTTCAGACGTTTGTCCTCTCTTACTGCTTTGAAGTCAGACAAGTCGGAGAGTCTTTATAATGTGGAAAACTGATAGAAGACAAGCAAGTTCGTAAATTAAGTTACATTACATTTCATGTAGCTTTTATTCAAATTGACTTACAAAAGATAGAAATCACAAGATGCTACTGAGCTGTCACGAGACATCTTGAAATATGAAATATAGCCTGATTCATATTTAAAATTAAGTGTTTAGAGTGAAATTTCTCCCAGAGGGAATTTTGATAGAGATAGAGAGTGGGCAGATGTAAATATTAATAGTAAAGACTATTTGGGAGAGGTGAGATAGCAAGGCACAGCCATAATGCATAATGCATCAGAGACAGGGAGAAGCAATTGGGGAGCAAGGGGGAAGATGTACCCATTCATTCCCTTCACTACCACTAATGTGCCCCATGGCTTGACAGCTGATGTATCTATCTGGCTGCCTCTATATCTAGCTTAGCATCGTCATTCTGCTGTAATGTTAGCCGGCACAAAATGGAGGCACAAACTACCCAGAGCTTGTAGAGCTTGACATTTAGGAAAGCCTTTCATTTAAACTAAATTGCTTATTTGAGAGGGTTTAATTGGTGCTGAAATGTCTGTGTTTAAGAGATGGGGTACCTGCTGCATACTTATAGTACTAAAATGGTTTGTTTTTTAAGTTGAAGGGAAGAGAAATAGATAGCAACTTTAATTTTTATGTTTCAAAGGACCAATGAACGCACACTTTATGGCTTTATGTGAGTTTTTTTTTTTTTAAATGCATAAAAGTTGTAGTGCGTGAATCCATCTTTAGCAGAACAGAGAGGTAGAGTGACAGTGACAGAGCGCCAGCCGTCTCGCTCTGCCTGGTTATCACTGTCAGGGACTAGTCTGCTGCACCAGCAGGCCCAGCACTGTGATAACCACACAACTTACAGCCCCTTTATCATAATTAGCTTTTCCTTTTTAGCCTTAAAAGGCCTTCCATTACTGGGTCCTTCTCTATCGGGCCACTGACAAACCACACGATTGGTTTCACTCTCAATGGGCCTTTCAATATAGTCTCCCATAGCGGTAGAACTGGAGAGAGAGACACACGCGTTATGGAGGTAGATAAAGAGGCTGGTTTATTTAATGAGAGAATTAAACAGAGGTGAGTAAAGAATCAATGCTTCTCATCTACATGAAGAAGCATCGCAATAAAGTTGAAAGACTTCAAAATAGAAATGCACAAAGCAATTTTGTTCTTGTTTTTTTCATGAAGGACTGTTCAGTTCATAGGCTCTGGATATTTGAATATGACATAAACTGGTGAATAAGCTGCTGATTAGTTCCAATCTAATGTCAAATAAATGCAAATAATGGCGTCATTAGTTGTGCATCAATAACAATATTGAGCTAATACAGACTAAAAAAATAGATTGGGTATCAGTGACAGCTTGGCCAATCTATTCTAAAAAATATATTTTTATATATATAAAAATATCATTTATTAGAACAGATTTTTAAGTTTTTAAGCAAATCGTAGCTGGATCAAAAAGGTTTACACTTAAATAGTAATTCCTATTACTGCTAGTGTACCATATATTATTTTATTATTAAATAACAAATACGTATATTTTGTCTAACAAATCAGGAAAGGGATTTTTAAGTCACGCCTGATGTTGCCTAACACATTAAAGAATGATGCCATTCACTTCCCCACCGGGAGGCATGCCTCTTATCAATGAAACATTGGTATTGAATCAGTGGTCGGTCGATACCCAAAGCCTAAATGTCGGTCTTGGGTCTGAGAAAGTCGGATCGGTGTCATCCTAGTTGTCATTGAGTCAGTAGCAGTAGCTAGGTAGAGCTATGCCACACTGTGACTTATACTTATACTTCAACCAGGCCTTCGTTAAATTATACCATGTAGTGGCTGATCTAAGCCACGGCTATAAGTGATGGCTGTGCCTTAATGGAGCACACCATTTTGACACCTTCTGCTTCTGGCATGTTGCTAACATCCCAAAGAACATTAGATGATTCTGGTTGCCCTACATAGAACATTATCCTTTCAGCCTCTGGCCAACATCAGTCAGCTGCTGATGGAGTCTGAATGGTTTGGGTCAGTAAATATGGAGTTACCGACCATACACTATTCAATCTACCGTTTGCGCTTAAATTACATAGGGTAGGATAGAAGTGACGATGCAGGTTCCTCAAGCTTCAGCTAGACTGGATGTTGTTGCTTTGGGCATTTTTATATGTATGTACTGTAACGGTTTTCAAAAGGTGTGAGTACAATAATCTTGATATTTTTGCTATCTAGGTGTAAGTCTTTCCGTTCATCACGTTTTACTTTCAAAACATTTCAGGTCCCTTTCTAGTAGGAATGAGCCAATATTTCTCTGCTGATACTGATTTTCAACTCTGGATTATCTTTTCCCAACATTTAAAATCTGTTGAAAGTTGTTTTCTGTGTTGAAGATAACATAAGCCCAATGATTGCTGTGAATAAACTATATTTAAATTGGATAATTTTGAGCAAAACCAATCCAGCAGATTGGCCCAGTCACCCACAGTTAGGCCCGTGGGTGCTGCTTAGCTGTGTACATGACAGCATTCCGGACACACGCTCCCTTGATCCACCGAGATTGGGTAACAACATTAATCCTTAGCTGTTCAAAGTCCTACTTTTTCAACTCTATGACTAGGCTTCTCTTTCCATTCAAATATCTAAACCAGCAGATTTAATGACCACTTCCTGTGCTCATAATAGTAGCAGGGATTGGTGGCACTGGCTCACATGATACAAACTGTTGTTTTGCCAGTGTCCAAGTCTCAAGCTGCCTTTTTTTCATTTTCACACAATTAATTCCTGTACTACAGTTTTTTGTGGACAAATGTTTTAAAGTATGCAACGTTGTCCTCATCTGTTTGATCTGTCACATCTTGTGCCTCTCAATGACGACAAGCCTTTGTCTGCCAGCCAAAGATACGTTTAGCTTTACACCAGGGTTAAATTGTATAAACCTGCCTGCCGTGGCGGCATGTAAACAAAAAGAGAATTTAGCAAACAATTAAATAGCTCGGTGAAAAAGTCAACTCAATTGTCAGTGTCGTCGATCAGTGCGGGTGACAGGAACATGGCGAATCTGCGCCTGATAGCACAGTGTTGTTACGCAGTAGCTTATGCGGCTGCTTTCAGGTAAAATATAACCACATATCCTGTATCTTCTCAATCCGAGTGAGGTCCTTTGTGTTTAGTGACGAATCACATTCACAAATCAACTTTGAAGGCGCATACTACCATCCACTGTCTCAGAGTGTGTAGTCTATTGTATGGAAGTGAGAATGTGTACTGGAAACGTTTGAAGCATACTGAGACCGTACATAGAAAAACAGCTGTATCTTATAGAAAGTGATTCTCTAATAACACTTTTCACAGTATCAGGAAATTGACAGCTCTCAGAGAGCTTTCTCAAGCCCTCACTGAATGACTGAATATGTTTGAAAGGAGTTTTCAGCTTGAGCTATGACAAGGAGAATCCCATATGCATCCATTGAGTGCTGCAAACTGAAAACACGGGCCTGTGTTTAGCAAAGGATAAGAAATGCAGACTTATTTGAACATATCTGTTTTTAAGAGTGTATTCAGTCACTCTGGGCTCCATTCATACAGGTCCAGGCCTTGTTTACTGCTGATAACCCATCTTATCACAGCACAATGGATGTGGTTGCCTGTTTCTCACTGGAGATAAACAAAGAAAAACTATCCGTCTATTTCTTCTTCCAATCCTACTTCCTTTTCATTTGCACATTCATTCTCCGAATGTGTCTCATTCTCTCAGTTGTGCGCAAGTAATATTTTTCTCTTGCTCTCTTTGCCACTATTTCTTTGTTTATCCTCAAGAAGTAATTGCAAGGAGTACATTATTTAAAAAAAGGGTGTGGAAAAAAAGCTTTAAAAAATGTAGTAACATTTTTGATAAAAAAACGCTCAGATCGGGAATAGAACCCAGGCCCTCTTGCTGTGAGGCGATAGTGCTAGCCACCACACCACCATGCAGCCCTCTATAAATATCGATTTTTTTTATTGATTCTAATCTCTTTTAAAAAGCAGGTAAAACATGTAATAAATGTTTTCAAATTTAACCTCATGAATTGTAGATATAAAAGTAAAGGTCTAACCATGCAGGCTGCGAACATTTTTTTTAATGCAATGATTATCTGACAAGTTGGGCATAAGCCAGCATCACAACATTAAAATCTATCCATATTCTCCATAAACAAGCTCTAAAAAAGTCACCATCACTGCAATATCCTCATCAAGCACCATATCTTGAGTTGGGAGAACCTTATTACATTCACTAATGTGTGTCTGTTTTTTAAAATGTTACATGGTGTGGGTCCGCCTTCACTGAGTGATATTATTAAACAATGCACTCTAAGTGGCAGACACACTAAATCCGCTTCAAGAGGTGATTGTATCATCTCACATAGGTCTCTTTTAGTAAATCAGTATTTTCTGTGAATTCAGCTAACTCGTGGAATGCTCTTCCATCACACATACGCAAAAAAAACCCACATACAAAACATTCCAACATAGCCTTATAGCTTGTGGACAATCAGGTGTGAACACATTAATGTACCGTCTGTCCTGCTTGCTTGTTTGGTGTATATGTGCATTTTTCTTGTTCAGTGTTGATGTATGTTATGTGCTTCAGTGATGGTGTGCATTGTCTCTGTAAATAAACAATTAGCTTTGTGCAACACCTTTGATTAGATGCTTTTACATTGTGTCTTAGCCATAAGGAAAATGTATGAATAAGTAATGCTGTAGGCCCATATCAGTCATAAGTGACCAACTGTGCCGAGAAACAAATCATTGATGAATCTGGAGTTGATCTGATTATCTGAATCACCATTGCTGTTTGACAAAACCTTATGAAGTGAATCAAGGATCGTCGACACTTGAGAAATCTGTGAACCACACGCATGAGTTCCATGCAGTGAAGAATACACATTTTTTATTTGGGGGGATTGTGTCCGATCACATGGATTATTAGAGGAATAGTGCCTGCTTTTTATTGTTAAAATGATTGTTGACAATTGTTGAAACGTGGAATTTCTTTTTCTGAACTAGTGCAATTTATTTTCAGACTGACATTGTTATTCACCTCCCTTTTGACAAATCACCCAAACATATTAACTTTCCAGATTATATAATCCTTTTATTGATATGTACTACATGATAAAAACATGTGAAATAGAAGAGCTAATATAAAGTATGTGGACAGAAATTTGAATGCAACAAAATGAGAATAAAATACAAAAGAGAACTGTTCTTACTTCTGACAGGGTTTGATGATCACGAGTAATGTATTTGTTCTTGAGTTTCATTTGATGATATTTTCATTAGAGCACTCAGGAGAGTATATGGCTTAACAACACAGGAGAAGTTGAATTTAGGAGGCTTTGCAAAAAGTTTTTAGGGTTTTTATTACAAAATGCATTGTTTCCTCAATGAATTCCATGCACTGAGCTCAATAGAGTTAGTGTCATGTGGCTCACATTAGTTGATGGACTTGAGCATTCCTGCTGTTGGCGTAAAATGTAGTAAATCATTGTGGACACAGTCCAGTTCCATCAGGGGTCTCTAATAAAGTAAAAGGAGATGGTTTCCAAATTGGAACTGATGGATCCACAGGGACTCACATGGTGTGTGTGTGGAGGCTTGATTGCTGATTATACTTGAGATCTCTGGACCGATCTCAAATCACTGAACACAGGGCCAAGCTGCACTACCGAGCTCCCAGGGGTATTTGAAGGGCCCCTGTACCTTTTCGGGAAATTTCAGATGTCCTCCCAGAGCTTTCAGACGGCCTCAGTAAAATGAAGAATAGCACTGTGTAATTTCACTTTGGCAGTAGGCAAGAATATAAAATAATGACTGTTTTGATCACAGATTGAGACAGGATGAGAGAGGGAACTGAAGTAGACAGCTGAGTAAAAGCTCGTTGACAGGGAAAGGTTTGGGGAGCTCTGGCTGGCTAATAGAGCTGCCAGCCTAGGTTAGTAAAATAAAGATGTCACCCTATACATCATATGAGCTGACTGCTCCCCAGAGACCCAGAGTAGGTCTATGCCTCTGTGTTTGGGGGTGTTGGGACTGGAAGAGTATAATGGGGTCAAGCAGCGGAGAAGAAGCTATGGAGCAAGCGGGAGGGGAGTGGAAAGCTTTTTTCTCATTAGCGTGGGTTCCCTTGGGATCATTTCTGGGTAGTAATGAACAGGCTCGCAAGGTGGTAATAGAGATGTGGGATTTTGTGGGAAATCAAGCCTTGAATGGGTCAGACTTTACTTGAAGCTTTAGGCCTAATTATTGATGAAATCAATTAGTGGCAATGGTCTTTCTTCAGCAGAAGATAGGAACAGTGCAATAAAACAGTGGTAAAGATGAAAACCAAGACATAGATAGAAGGGCAGGAAGTTGGTGCTGTCATATATATATATACGAGAGATAAAACTAGATGTCCAAACCCTGCAGTTAGGATGGTCAGCATGCATATTGAAAACTAATCTTAATAGGCAGGATGGCCAAATGTCAAGTGTTTATAAAAAGTGTGCTTATCGTTTGGACTTTTTGATAACAGTGCTGATTAAATACACTTTCTTTTTAATATCTTTCTTTAAAAAAGTTTATTTTACAACCCCTTTTTCCATTTTAAAAAGTAGGCCCAATGTAAATTCTGTCTTCACACGTGCATCTGTATGAGTAGCATGTAGTATAAGAAGCATCAGTCAATTCCATATCACAGCATTTGTAGCCTTAGATAGTTTGCAACTCCAGTTTTTTGGCACTGCTGCTTAATTGCAGAAAAGAGACTTTGTAAGAGAGAATATCCGCATAGAATTAGAAATAACCACATCCGCATAGAATTAGAAATAACCATATCTAGCCTGGAACAGCAACATGTATTCCTTCGTGTTGGCTAGACAGGGGTTTATTTTTTTTTAATTGATTGATTTCCTCCTAAATTATTATCAAACACACCTTAAAAAAATACTTTATGGGATTGTTTAGGTTTCACATTATGTGAAGTTTAATGTGAATTTGAATTAGGGCTATTGGAAAGCTAGTTTGGGCCAGTACATCCTTGACATAATTCCCTGAGGGTCCAGTGACAAATGACTTTATTGTTTGACACTGCATTGTTTTTCCCCAACATTTTTTAAATGTTTGTGATCCAAAAGAATTATCTCATCAAGGAAAAGACGATGATCAGCTTTTGGTAAAGTTTTTAATACGGGCATATTTCGCTCTGTACCAAAAGATTATTGAGGCACAGTAGAATCCACACAGGTTTGTGTCGTAATAACAATTTTATTTTGTCTCCATCTTTTAAGATCTAGTAAGAATATTTAGCAAAGTAACAAAGATGCATATGCTTCAGTGCACATACAAGATCATCTAGCAACTGCACAGTGTCACTGGTCCTCAGTGAAAACTTAACTTTTCATGTGTGTGTGTGTGTGTGTGTGTGTGTGTGTGTGTGTGAGAGAGAGAGAGAGAAAGAAAGGAATGGTATGTGTGAGAGGTAGAGTGTGTGTGTGCCTGTGTGCATGCGTGCAATCTATATGTGTGATATGCTCACGAAGATGTGTGTTTAGAAATGCATTAGTATATAATGTGTTCATTAAGCTAACTGTTTGTCACTTGCTCTCATCATGGAAATGTCTTTGGATAACGTGCACATGCATCGTGTTGCCAGGTGGAGAGCTGTATTAACCTGTCAGGGTAGACAATGGAGACGTCTCTTAAGGCTTTTTCCCCCTCCTTGTGTCCTCTCCTCCTTCCTCCCTTCTCCCCCTTCCTTCACTTCCATCTCCTCTCACTATGTGTGTATCACACACTCGCACATAACCTGCCCACCTGACTTATGGCTGTGCAGTAATAATTTGCCAGACCTTGGCAGGCTGAGTGTACATTAGCATATAAATAGCAGATGCACTGAGTGCCCATCACAGTCGACTACATTAAATTTTTGGTTTATAAGATTAAATGGGTTTTTAAACGTAGCGCCATCAAACTTGCCAAGAGACAAATGAAGTCAGGGGAGCAGTTGTTCGAGGTGGGGCCCTCACATCATTTTCTATAATGGATAAGAGTCTTATTTAGGAGGGGGATGCTATTTCACCTGTGGAAGCAGCAACATAATCTACCTCCTATCCTGTTTAGACCTAGAGTTCTACTTTTTGCAGTATATGAACACCCAAACACTTCACCCAGATATGAAAAATACTAATACGATACCAGCATCCACTTTTCTGTTTTCAGGCTTTCTGAGCTTTTACCTAGCTGCAGGTAGTTGCTCTCATTCAGACACAAGAGCATTAGTGTAGGTGTGGGGGAACAAATATATACCGCACAGTATCACGAAATTATGCTTGGTAATAATGTTATCGATACATTGTGTCTACGATGTATGAATGCAAGTTGCTTTGGAGAAAAGCGGCAGGTAAATGTAATGTAAATATATTTGGTGATTCTTTCATTAAGACACGTTGTTTGTGTGTGCGGTTAAATCTCTTCATGTGCCAGTCACTTTACACTTTTTTTTATTTTTTATATCTGATACCATAAAGTACCTTAAATCAGCTGTCATGGGAGTCATGTGAACAGCAGATCATTATCATAGTATGAAAACAAAGTTTTATCAGCCTAGATTAGGTAAAAATGTGCGATCAGGAAGTCAGCATTAATGCTTTCTAGTGGCTAGGCATATTGATACATGGAAACAACCAATCTGGGTTAAAAACATCAGGAGACGAAGAGAAGAGTGAACTTGACCAATTTAACTTCCTATTCATTTGAACTGTGTGTTTATGCAAATTACCACGATAGATGACTTTAAAAATAAGTAAATACTTGATAATAAATAACAAATGTGTTTATAGACTGAAGTGAAATGAACTGTGTCAAATCTTTATCTTGTTAGATAAAACTGATGTGGAGAGAGGTTTAGAGATCCGATAGAAGGGGTGTTTGGAAACAATTACGTAGACACCATGTTAACTACTTGATTGGGTATTAGCAGTTCTGACGTGACCTTCCCTGATTGGTCACGCAACTATCACATGACTCTGAGCCACACTTAGACCTCGGGTACATCCCAAGTCTAAGACAACCCAGGGTTCAGATCAGGAACCGGGAGCAGAGTTGTAGTTTAACACCCTTCTCTGCTCTTCCTTTTCGAGCAGTTACCCACCCACAACTCTAGAGTAGAGACTGTGTCTGTCCCACGGCCACTTAAATTAAATAAATCTAAAGTAAGCAGAAGAGGAGTCGTACAAAATAACCGTATACAAGTTAACACCATTATTTCAGCAGTGCAACAAAACAGGACTATTAAATGTGGTCTCCTAAATATTAGATCCTCCCTGTGGGAGGGTTGTTGGGGAGTTTTTCCTGATTCGATGTGAGGTTTTGGGACAGGGATGTATATATGTACAGATTGTAAAGCACTCTGAGACAAATTTGTAATTTGTAAAAATGGGCTATACAAATAAACTGAATTGAATTGAAACTGAATTATTCATCTTTTCCTCGCTCCTCGCTTGAACTAAAAGTTGTTCCCAAGCTCTTAGAGGAATAGTCTATTTTGGTGAGGAAGGTTCCTCACAAAGTGAAATGACCCGGACTAAGTGGCCGCCATGATAAGTGCTGGTCAAATTCTCTAAATGCAAAGGAAAGGAGCTTTGATGGTTCCTTCCTTAGCTCCTTTAGCATAGGAAACACTGGACCTTCTTTTTTGTTCAAGAGAACCAAAGATCATGGCCGAGAAACGCAGAACATGTAAACAAGGTGTTTCATAAACTATTGATCAGATTATAATCAGCATATAAGAACATAACAACATAAAGGGATATGATATATTTGTACATGTTTAATTGTTTTTCATGTTTGAAACTGAACAATGAGGAAGTTTAGTCGCTTTGTGACAATCCCTTGGTTTTACTTTTATATCCTCTCGTTTATATTCCAACCCCGTTAATAAAGTAATACTAACCGTGTTGTTTATGTTGTCTACATGAGACAATGCCGTAAGAACACAGACCAAGTTAAGATACGCTTTTTTGGAGTCCATCTTCAGAACATTGTAGTTTCACCGCTGAATGCGTCTGCGTTAGGAGGTCATTCTTTCACGATTCGACCCCACCCTAAATCTGCACTGAGGAGCAAGGATCCATGAACGAGGAGTTACGAGTGCGGGTTTCCAGGAAGTGTTTACATTGTTCATCAGTTCTTTAAATTAAACTCAAGTTATATATTAGATTTGTTTTCTGATTCAGTATCTGGTTAAAATGTATGTTTATTCCATGTTTGAACAACAAAAAGACCACAAACATCTTATGGAAAGAATAGTCTTTTCTTGATCTGCTATTTCCCTCAATAACTTTTCTTATGGATACAATTAAAGTCAGAGAGAGCTAGAGAGAGGAAACTCTTTTTACATATGTTATCATCATTTCTATTCAGTCACGTAAGGGTGATCAGGTTTGATGAGTTATACAATTTTAATTTCACCTGAAAAATTAAACCTAAAACTAATTCCAGTACTGAAGAGAATTCATAATCATATTGTGCGTTATTTCATAATGATGTCACAATCAGATTTTCAAAACATACTGACCAAATAATTAATAAATAAGACAAACGCATTCTGCTGCAATTCTGCTCTTTTCTGGAAATATTTGTATTTCTCTCTGGGCTTTTTTGTCATGTTCAAAGTTATCAGTTTAGTCTTTTTCCTATAACGGTGACACATGGCCCTGCTTTACCTAAACCATAACTTCTAATTTGTCTTGTGAATCACAGGTTTTAGTTGAAGAAGCAGTTTTATCTCCTGTGTGGAAACTCTGCAATGCTGTGTGATTTTCTCCCTGTGTGTGTCCTGGAGAATAAACCAAAGCGCTGTTAAAATGCAAAGCAGCCCCCTATGCAGCCATGTTGGGGAATAGAAGCCATATTTTAGCCGCGCTCCCCGTCAGCAAAATGTTTCTAGAGGAAAGCTAATTCTACTGTGAGACTTACAGCTCTGCCAGGCGGGCCGACAGCACTCGATGCTATCAGGATTAAATTAAGGTGAATTAGAGACAAAGAGGCAGAAAAAGGGGGAAAAGGGATGATGTTAGGGCAGGATTTTCCTCCAGCTGGGTGATCACTTCTTAGTCTTAGGTCATTGATCAGAGCAGAATAAACCAACCAGGATTAAAGTAGACAAGCACAAAACCTATAGAGACTATATCTGTGTGTATACGTGGGCTGTGTGTGAATCCATTGTGCGGTGAGGATGAATACATGTAGCAGTGGAGTAATGGAGAAAGTTTGGTTTGGTGTTTAAAATGTTACACTTCTGTTTAACCGCATTCTCTCCACTTTTGTTTGAGGAATAAATAAAATCAAGTCTCAGTAACTTACACTTTCAGGTCACCTAGTTATTTCTTAGATTGAAAGGATAATTTGTAGTATTAACAGCTCAGCATCCAACCTTTTGCTTTCTGCAGCATTGTATTTTCACATAGATGGATAGCACTTAATTCTACTGTGAAAAAAAGAAGAATATATATATATATATATATATATATATATATATATATATATATATATATATATATATATATATATAGTGGGGCAGTGGGGAAAAAAGTATTTAGTCAGCCACCAATTGTGCAAGTTCTCCTACTTAAAAAGATGAGAGAGGCCTGTCATTGTTATCATAGGTAGACCTCAACTATGAAAGACAAAATGAGGAAAAAAATCCAGAAAATCACTTTGTCTGATTTTTAAAGAATTAATTGGTAAATTCCTGGGTACAATAAGTATTTGGTCAATAACAAACAAGCAAGATTGTTTTCTTCTCATTTTGTTTTTCATAGTTGAGGTCTACCTATGATGAAAATTACAGGCCTCTCTCATCATTTTAAGTGGGAGAACTTGCACAATTGGTGGCTGACTAAATACTTTTTTTCCCCACTGTATATATATGACCCCCTTATTCCTTTGCCAATATTATAATGTTTACAGTTAAGGCAGAATAAACACGATTTTCCTTTAAAAACTTCCTATAAACACGATGTATAGACTCAAATACAAAAATAATCCCAATAATCTGCATTTTCCTATGTTGCTGTGTTCAGGACTTTTCTTGGCATGATCCTCTACAAAAAAAAGACTTTACACTTTACATTGGTCAAGTCTTTCCTATCGTCGACAAATTGTTCAATCAGGTCCTGACACTGACAGTCCTTTGTACTGAAACGTGAATTTTCTTTACGTGGTTGAAAATATCATTTTTTTGACCAATTTATTAAACCATCAAATAACAGAGGCCTGGGGTTTTCAATCAAATGAGTTTACAGCATTCAAGCCAATATTAATATTAATTAATAACACCTTTTTATTAGTCTTTAAAATAATTTGTGAGGTTGAAGAAAATATTTATCTTCACTCATTGCCATCTTCATCCTTTATGTTTAATATCAACTCTTTTTTTAATCATTTCATGACTGAGGCCTATACCTCATCCTCTCAGACCACCCACCATTTTTTTCAATCGTGGCTGCATTAAAAACAGCTAATTTGCTTTAATTATTTAATTTGTTAACTTATTAGGGAGCAGTGTAATATGAAGTGTTTTAATTGATCTCTGTATGTTAAATTAAGATGTGTGTTCAAGGTTGTGATGTGGTTAACTGACTGTGTGTGTGTGTATGTGTGTGTGTGTGTGTATGTGTGTGTGAGTGTGTATGTGTGTGTGCGTGCGTGCGTGCATGTGTTTGCTTAAGGAATCATCTCAGGGCTCATTATTTGTAAACTAATTCAAACATTCTAATTGGAAGTTATCAGCAGTAACAGAACAGCCTTTACATTGCTCATCCTGACACACACACACACACACACACACACACACACACACACACATACACACATACACACACACACTCACACTCTATTATTGTGCACTAATGAAAAGGAGCCCTTTGGGAATAAGGGGTTAGTTTCACGTTAGGTTTTACTGCTCCTCATAATGCTGATCACTGTGATTATTATGCTGCTAGACTGGAGTGTGTGTCTGTGTCCTCAGCTGTTAAAGACATAGCAGTCACAACCCCCCCTCCACACACACACACACACACACACACACACACACACACACACACATATCTGTGTTATGGAAATGACCCCTATGTGTATGGAGCGTCTGCATTAAAGGCCAGCCAATGGTGAACAACCTTACCAGGAAATTTAAAAACATAAATTCTGCTTTGCGCTGATAGCAGCTCATTACACACACATAAATATACACATACATGTAGACACACACATGTCATTTACTTCCCTTGCTCCCCTAAGCCAAGGATACCCCACAACCCTAAGGAGGAGAGTGAAGGAATGACTCACCATTGCAGTGCAGGAATGAGTCCTAAAAATTGGTAGCGATTGGCACCAGTTCCCTTATCTCAAATTCAGTCTATTTTGTAATGTCTTTTTGATTTGATGCCTTTTACTTGTTTTAAAAATTGGTGTAGTTTGTTTATAGCTCAAGGTTAGCATGTTATATTTGGTGTTTGCATCCATGCTTCAAAAATGATATCACAGCTGTTAATTTGTTATTGTTAATATAATCTTGCTTAACGAACATGTAAGTATCATACATTTTTGTTTGCCTCAGACCTTATCTTGTGCCATGAACCCACACTGTTATTTTTACTCAATCCCACATACACCATCCTGTACTCATGAGGACACTAAATGTGAATTAATCCGCAGGTCTCTTTATGAAGACACCTTTGCACAATTTGGCGTTAGAAAACTAGGATGGGGTGACCGTTCATGATGTTGACCCGCCCATGAGTCACTTCAGAGCTGTATCCTGGAGTCCAACTCAGTTTTCCTTCAGACATTCTTTATCTTTTCTGATTGTCTGCTTAGCAGGATATTCCAGTTTGGGCTATTTTTGTTGTGTACAACTTTGATCTTTCCCAGTATTCTGTAGTACCTGGAGATAATTCTGTTCTGGATTACGACTGTTTCTTTGCACTGCCTTGTTCTTATTAATATGGAAATATTGTGAAGAGGTGACATTAGGCTCAACAAATAAGTAACAGCTTTAATGTTACTTGAGTTAATAACTACCATTAGTGATATCGATAATCTCAACCAATTTCCTCAACAGTTTTCTTAAACATTTTCTGAAAATTCTAAAATATTTCAACATGTGTATTTATATTAGAATTACTATTTAAATGTAAAACCATCTCTCTCTCTCACTCTCTCTCTCTCTCTCTCTCTCTCTCTCTCTATATATATATATATATATATATATATATATATATATATATATATATATATATATAACCTTCTGTACAAGGTAATTGTTGTATATTTCTGTTTAAAATGTTTTTTTTAAATATATTAACGACATCTAAACCTGACCTACTCTTCCCCATATGAAGGCTGCCTCAGATGGAAAGGATGGTGATGATGATGATGATGATGATGATGAAGATGATGATGATAATGACTTCTGTGAGGTTCCAGAGAAAGAGGGATATGAGCCCCACATTCCAGAGCATCTACGAGCTGAATATGGTATGAGTTTAACTACACACACACTCACAAAAACAGACACACCTCAAACCTACAGACACGTGCATAAATAGTGAGGTTAAGCTACAAAAGAAGACTTGCTGCTGCCCTAATCTTTTAAGTTTCACTCACACACTCTTCAAACAAACACACACACTCAGACACACTTCAAAGAACCAGCCTTGAGCAGCTGGTAATGTGCAGGTGAAGAGCTTTTTAAATAGGTTTATTTATACAGCCATGGTCGTGTGTGTGTGTGTGTGTGTGTGTGTGTGTGTGTGTGTGTGTGTGTGTGCGTGTGCGTGTGTGTGTGTGTGTGTGTGTGTGTGTGTGTGCGTGTGTGTGTGTGTGTGTGTGCGCGCATGCATGACATGAGTGCCAAGTTTTTACGATTTGTATAAGTTTATGCTATTCCATAGTCCAATATTCACTCTTTATTCTCGGATTTGGTCTCCACAAACTCCTGGGGGAAACATCTGCCTCTTCAGCTGCTAAATGCTGCACTGTGTGTGTATGCTGTGGGGTATTGAGCAGGTAGTGGACGCCGGGCTTATCAGAGCATCCTGCTGCTGCTGGAAAGACACAACCAAATCAGATGGGTGAAACCAAAACAATGATCTGAACGATGCTTACATTCCATGTAGAGCTGACGGGAGTTGGTGATAGTTTCAGTGGTTTCGTCCTTAAAAGAGAGTGAACCCTTAAGCACTAAACACAGCCATTTAAGAGATTGTTCATGTACAAATATTCATCACTGAAACGCACAGCCATACACCTGTTGTTTTTATCCACCCAGGTTAATGCTGCTCATGGTAATGTTGGTGTATACACCAGGAAGCTGGCATAAATGCCTACTGAGCATAATCAGATCACAATAGGGCGATAGTGGGTCTGGCTTCTGACTGCTAACTATGTGTTTTTGTCTGATTTGGAATGCAGCACAGCATTTTAATGGAGACAGATCATCTCTTTTCCCCAAGCATTTCCCTGTATGTATTTGATGGATATTGTCTTGTCAACACATCCATTTACCTTCACACACACACACACACACACACACACACACACACACACACACACACACACACACACACACACACACACACAGTCAGTCATCACTAGCTACATATGAACAGCTGTAGTATTGTTCCTTCTTGCACCGGGGTTGCATTAGACTTGTATGGATCATATCTAGCCTCCAGGTATCACATCAGGTTAAAGGTTACATTTTCAGGTCATTAACCAACTGCCTGCTCATCTTATTGCAGCATCGTCAGCTATATAGCAACATGTTTCTTTCTAAATATTAGATGGGATTTGAATGCTGTTTGTATCATTATCAGCAGCTGCGTGCGAGCTCCAGGCAACAGGAAGCATTTAACTGTCACAATGCTGCTCTGTCAGCCATATTCAAGTTTGTCATCGTCACTCATATAGATTCATATGTGAACTTCAGTGTCTTTAATGTATGTTTGTGTGTCTGTATTGATGTGTCTGTGTTAATGGCACCGCAATTGTAAATGTTGCAGACAGGACTGTTATTGCTAGGTCAGCCATATTGTTGTGGCTGAGAGGTGGCCTTTGACTCCTGGCCAGTACTCCTCACCAGCCTTCTGAGTCATTTACACTGAGCCTCTACTTTACCTGTGAGCCCATCCCTCTCTACTCCCACCTCCCTCCAATACTAATCAATTAGGCGCTAATGTAATTGAATTGGATTTGATATGCCCAAAACAGCTGTGTATGTGTGTGTGTGTGTGTGTGTGTGTGTGTGTCTGTGTCTGTTTGTGCGTGCGTGTGTATGTGTGTGCGTGACTGTGTGTGTGCTTGCGCGTGTATGTGTGTCTGTGTCTGTTTGTGCGTGTGTGTGTATGTGTGTGCGTGACTGTGTGTGTGCTTGCCCGTGTGTGTGTTTGTGTGTGTGTGTGTGTGTCAGGGGGATTAGTGGTCTAGGTAATGATCTACAGGGGCCATTCCAAATTAACAATGCAACCTCTTTAATGAGCCCCTATTAGCTCTGCACTTAGATTTTAGCCCCCACACACAAACATGCACAGCCACACCGGCGACTAAGCAAAAAGAACCATGCATTCTTCTGCTTGTTTGATGGGTTTTATTCTCCCGTCTTTACATCTACACACTGTTAGCGGTTTAATCCCCCCAGCAAGACACTGGCAAGCTCTGAATACATCCGGTGTACAACTGTGAGTAAATGGAAATTAGTTTGCTCCGATTCAAGGTGGCTCCTTATCGGGTAAGTCCAAAAGGGTTGTGGTAGTGTGAACTGGGTCTCAGCAGTCATGACGTGTCCTTCCCTGGTTCGTCACGCCAAAACTAACAGCTGATTATCGATGGACTACCAGATTAATTCAACATGGATAACGGATTACAAATGTTGCTGATCTTGTTGTCTATACTATCAGCTCTAAATTCTGCATTTTATCATTTTATCATTTTATCATTTTACTTAACGAAACCAGCAGCTGGTTCTTCCAGCGTTTTCAATGGCGCTCCCACTCTTCTCACATTCTACTTCTCCTACATTTCTTAGGATTGATTTAATGCAGAGGTCACTGCCTTTTTTGGGACAAACCCCTTACTTGTATTAGTGCATGCTGCTATTTTGTTATGTTATTAATGTCTGAAGAGAACTTAGGGTTTATTATGAACTACGGGAGCTCAGGAATGTGGTTGCAGATCCGTACCGTAATTTGCAATAATTGATCATAACAATCTTATTGGCCAGCTCTAATTGAAAGCAATCTTTATGAAATTAGTTGGCTCAATTCAATTCAGTTCTCTTTCACTTTCTATTGCTCTCTGTCTGACTTTGTCTCTTTTCATCTCAGCTAGTAGATCACATTTTTAATTTCTCTACATTTCCTCTCCTCTTTCTTTTCTTCTCATTTCTTTCAGTGTTCATTCATTCAAAGAAATCCTGGCTCTGATTCCACTCCTATTTCCTCTCTTTTTCTATCTATATCTCTTCCTCTCTGTCCTGTTCTGTCATTCTGATTATCAGTCCTCTTATCCCTCTCTGTGCTGTCAGGACACTATCTCTCTCTTTCTCAAATTAACATTTTAATTATAGGCCCTGCTTAACCCGTAAAAATCAATACCTCTTTTTGCCTTTCCCCATTCATTTTCTCCCTCACTCTCTTTCCCTCACACCCCAAACCCCTCTTTTCTCTCTCTTTCTCTAACATCCCCCTCACACAGACACACAAACACGCGCACACACACAACTATTCACATTTCCTCCCATTGATCTCTGTGTCTTAACATCCACAACATCCATACAAACCTTTGTAAAGAGCAGATTGAGTCGGTATTTCACCATCCTAAAAAAGATTGTGCTAACTGGCAATCATTGGACTATTAAAATATTTGGTTCTGATATATATATATATATATCAGAACCAATTTGTTGGTGTGGAGGATCAAGTTACTGTCAAGAAATGATGTAGGGTAATGTACAGGGCCATAACCAGGGACATAGTGAGTTCAGGAGCCAAGAGCTGTAAATAATGATTATTTTGGATTAATCTGCAGATAATTATCTTGATTGTCGATGGTCTGTTAATCAGCAGAAAACAATGAGAAATCTTTTGTTTTGTCCGATAAACACTCCAAAACCGAAACTATTAAAATGACAATCATGTAAGACCGAGAAAAGCAACACATTCTCACTTTTTTATTCGCCATAAATGGATTATCAAAATAGTTTTAGTTTAACTCTCTCGATCGACTAAACAATTAATCGACTATCAGAAATGTGTGAGAGGAAACAAAGTTTAAAAACTAAATTCCGAGAAGTTGTAATACCTTGACTCTCAACCTGATGACAGTGCTAAAACTAATGAAACAATAAACAATGAAAATGTTTGTCAATTAAGATTCTGTCAATCAAAAAAATCCATTAATCAAGTAAACGGCCTTAGCGCAGCATGAATTAACTGAAACAATTTATATTTTTCATGATTTTCAGCGTGTGTGTGTGCATGTGTGTGTGTGTGTGTGTGTGTGTGTGTGTGTGTGTGTGTGTGTGTGTGTGTGTGTGTGTGTGTGTGTGTGTCCTGCTCAGTCCCCAGACACCCTGGTTACCCCAGTGTTTGACCACACACACAGAAGCAACGGAAAATGACTTTTATAAATTCATTCTTTCAACTCTATTAAGATTTAAATGGGTCAATATGACATTATGATAAACAGCCAAAAGTACAATTTATAGAAATCCTTGTCATACATATTTTCATGACTTTCATGATTATTGGATTTGATGGAGCATGTGTTATGTAGGTGATATTGATTTACACTTTTCTTCAGGCCTTTTAGAAGAGTAACAACAGGCCAACAAAGTGTGTCCCATTACACCACAGTGTTCAGTACCATCCTAACTTCCTCCTTTCTGTGTCGGCAGGTCTTGATCCAGCTCCTTCTACTTCAACACCACCAATCACAAAGAAACCTCCTGCTCCTCGGCCTCTGTGCTCCTCCTCCTGTTCCTCTTCTTCCTCCAGGCGGCTAAAGCGTCTTACAGAGGAGGAGCAGGATCCAACATGTGCAGCTGCCACACTGCGTCACCTTAAACAGAACCTCCCTGTGCTCCCAACATCCAGGTACACTGACTGACATTTACTAGCACTCTAGTTTTCCCCTCTCGCATCTTCCTTCCCACTCTCACACATTCTCTTCTCAATTCACCTCCTCCAGTTGGACTGGACACCTGCATTCTCACCCCAGAAATGTACATTCACTGTGTTATTTTCAACTGTTGGTATTGAAACATTAACACCTTTCCTGAGAGCAGTGTCTACTAAGATCACAATAGTTTCAGAAGAGATATTGTTCTACTTTGGTTGTAAATTGCAATTTAAAGCCATCAATAATGTGCCACTTTAATGGCCTTAATCCCAATGCCTTGTGTTATTGGGACAAGTATCAGAAATCACTATCCATTAAGGATTACACTATTAACCTTATTATTTGCATGAACTATAATAGGGTGAATGCGCATTGAGTCATTTTGTTTTCTTACTTCTGTTTTATGGTGGATGTGGCGACGCAAAGAAAAGTAATCATACTTCCACTCTACCATGAAAATAAGAACAGCATTTTATACAATGCGAAAGCACTATTAGAATGTTAGAATATTTTCACAGCTTAACCTTGCCGACAGCCCTTTCTGATGGGGAACTGAAGCCCTTATATCCATCTAAGCTCTCTTCAAAGCCACAAGACTGTGACAAAAACAATAATTTTACCTCGCAGGATATAGGATAGGATAGGATAGGATATTACTTTATTCATCCCCAGGGGGGAATTTAATGAAGTAGCAGCAAACATGTTTACATATATACAGTAAAGTAAAATAGCAGGGCAGGACGTATTTCATTTACATTCAATAATTTAAATAATAAAGGAAATTAAAATGTAAAAATGAAAGAGGGAGTTGCTAGTAAACGCTGTGTCGATCAGTTAGGTATTTGGGGTTCGGAACTAACCTGTTACAGTTCACAGCTAGATGCCAAATATACTTTAACCCTCAATGGAGTAATCTTGTTGTGAGTTGTTAATATTGATGATACAGATTTCTATAGCATCTTTTAAGATATCATTAGAGATTAGCCATATTGTCCCATTATGTTGCCGGGTAAACTGGGGATGTTCTGCCAGTCACTTCAACTGTTTTGTTTTGGGTTTATGTCGAAACCAGCACTATTTAAATTCAACACACCAGCTTCATTTGATTCCATAAGTGCTTTATAGATATTCTGACAGTATATACATGAGTTTCCATCACATGTGACAGTTGAACACAAACTCTTAGTTGAATTTGTTTGTGCATGAAGTTGGTTTAACTCTCCCTCCACTGGTCTCTCCTCCAGCAGCAGCTCCTCGGGTCCCAGTTCATCTCAGTCCCGCTCAGACCAGAAGGCTATCGATGCTCCTGTGGTTCCGTTTGGTTTGGACCTGTACTACTGGGGCCAGGAACAGCCCAACGCTGGCAAGATCATCAAGTAATGATGCACGCATGCTTGCAAACACTCAAGAAAAAGCAGGTGTAATGTTAATAAAATATAGGCATGGCATGCCTTTATTAGAATATCTGGATAAATGTCAGTGTATATTGTTCACTTCAGTGTTTACTGCACATAGAAGTAGAATCAATGTCCCTCAAAATGTTTACTACTTTATTGTGCATAATAAATCAAATATATATAAATTTGGTGTATGGAATCAAATATAAAAGGTACTTGTATATTAATATAAACATATATATATATATATATATATATATATTATTTAATTAAATGCAGTACAATATGGAGGAACTGAGAAAAGAGAAAAGTATGTTTGCTCTCCTGTGTTCATGACTTAAGAACAAGTGAAACAATATTTTAGACAGGCTTCTGTTGTAATAATATGTTTGACCACTAGAGGCTGCAGTGCACCACTACCCTTGTTCTAAATAGGACTACAAGTATTCGTGTCTTCTTCCAGGAGAATTTGGATATTTCCATGCACTCTAAATTCAAGGTAGATAGAGTGTTAATAAGTTAAGTAAATTATTACTCAACAGAAGGAAAACATGAATATGTGTAGTCCTATTGCAGCAGATTCCACAGCTGCTGCATCAAACACTTGTTCTTAATGATTATAAACATAAAACATTTAACTGACAAGACGTTCTTTTTCAGTTGTTTTTAAAGATGGAAAAAAAACACTAAAAGAAAACTTAACTTTATTTAATGAAAGCTTTTCCTGGCCAAATCTTTTTTTTCAAAACAGGAGATGAAACACACTTACTTAATTGTTTTTTCTCACTTCATAATTGAAACTTAAAGGGTCTTAGATGCAGGTTTCTGAAACCTGCTGATAACTTGTGGTCCCCTGTCTTGTAGGATGTCCTCTCAGCATCAGTTCTGGGTTCCCATTGATGTGGTAGAGGAGGTGGAGAACAAGGAGCTCCTGGCAGAGAGCAGGAGTAGATACATCTCCTTCCCTGGGAGCTTCACTCCTGTCAACCATTACTGCAGTGCTCCACTGGGCAACGGAAAGCTGTGTCAGAGACAGGACCGCCTCAAGGTGTCAGGAAGAAAACCACGTGATTTACAAGACTTCATGTTTGTTTGTTTTCCTGTCTGTTAGTTTTTGAACTTTGACTCTTTGTCCTTCAGTGTCCTTTCCATGGTACCATCATTCCCAGAAATCAGGAGGGGCAACCCTGCAGACAAGAGGATCGACTGAGAGAGGAGCAGGAAAAGAGGAGAAAGATGGAGGAGCAGCCTGGTGAGGAGCGACAAACACACATGCGCTCACATATTTGTAAAATAATTCTCCCTTAGACCGTTTAAATCACAGTTGTTTGGCTAAATCTTTTTTACAATGTCAACAAATTAAATGAAAAAGTAAAATGCATACACGTGACACGTCATAATCAAGTTTGTGGTCACAAGTTGCATAACATAGTCTTATACTGAAGATGCCAAACAGACTTTAAGCACTGCAGTGGGTATCCTACTGTTGGATAAACAAGTGTCCGAAAATCAAATAAGAACAGGGAAAAATAATTTGAAATCACTTTAGACTTCAGACAGTTTTTTATTGTGCCTGTGTCAACTTTAAAAGTATTTATTGTTTCACGAACCGGTCCACACGCCTATGACAACAAATTGGGATACACACAAGCAAGTAGTTAACAGAAATGGTTTTATTTAACTTAACATGACATAACTAAGGTAGAATAACCAGGGTGGGTGGAGTCAGTAGTTTCAGTGGTGGAGGCATGAGTAGGAAGTTTGTGTAATCGGGTAAAACCATACTCTCCTACAGACAGCCAAAAAGCTTTTTAAACGCAGCACTGGCGCACAAAACTCAGGTGTTTTCAGTGCAGCTGATTACCTCAGATGTTTCCACTCTCCTGACGACCATTAGCCATGCCCACCTGCAGGGACACGAGCCAGTGGCAGAGAGGCTTTGCACTAACCCTTATTTAATATGCTGACCCTCATGTAGCTACAATGCAATGATCCATGTTTCATTACGACACATGTTGACTTGACTTTGGCAATGAGATAAGAATTGTTGAATATTTGAGTTTTCAGGATCACCTCAAATTTACACTCACCAGTTCATTTCAATGCAATTCAGTTTATTTTGTACAAAGTTAATTCAATTAAATTCAGTTGATTTGTATAGCCCAATTTCACAAATTACAAATTTATCTTGGAGTGCTTTACAATCTGTACACAAAGACATCCCCGCCCCCAAACCTCACATTGGATCAGGAAAAACTCCCAAATAACCCTTCAGGGGAAAAAAAGGGAAGAAACCTTCAGGAGAGCAACAGAGGAGGATCCCTCTCCAGGATGGACAGGTGCAAAGGATGTCATGTCTACAGAAGGAATCATTACAGAGTAACAACACATTTAATGAATATGACAGAGCGTATGAATAGTTGGTAGTAGGCATATTCCACAATCCAGACCTCCGTGATTCATCAGGCAGATGGAGGTAGAGAGGAGGAGTAGGCGGAGCATCAGCGGCAATGTCATCAGACTCAGCCAGGTCCAATGGACCTTATGAGGCGTGAAGGACTCCGGATAGGAAGCAGAGTAGGTGATGTAAGAAGATTAGATCGGTGCTCAGTGTATCATAAGACGTCCCCCAGCAGCTATAAGCCTATAGAAGCATATCAAGGGGCTGGACCAGGGCAAACCTGATTCAGCCCTAACCATAAGCTCTGTCAAAGAGGAAAGTCTTAAAGCCCCACTATGTAACTTTTCCACCTTAAAATAACAGCTTGAAAAAAATTGTGCCGCTACAATGACTTTTAATATGTTGATTTGCTCCTCCGCCACTGCCATCGGGGGTCTGTGGCCAGAAAACTGCTGAATGTAAGATGTTGCGAGTTGCCCGGTGCCTCCGGTTGGGGAACAGGAAGTACTTCAACCTGCTTTCTGGCAGTGATTACGCAACGTCATATAGTGCCACTCCACGCTCACAGGTGACTTTTTATTTGCTCCGCTACGCGACGCGTACAGACAGAATGACGTGCCACGGCTGATCGAGGCTCGCTGCGGCTGCCAGGCCCGCTGCCGGCAACTCGCATCGATCAGCTGTGTGATCAGCTGGGAGCTCACGAGCCGGAAGAGCCATAGATGGCTCGAGAGCCAGAATTTCACGACACTGAAGTAAACGTTAAATACCTGAAGGGAGCGCTACAGGGGAAAAGTTACATAGTGTCGCTTTAAGTCTACTCTTAAACGAGGTGACTGTGTCTGCCTCACGGACTGAAGGGGGAAGCTGGTTCCAGAAAAGAGGAGCTTGATAACTGAAAGCTCTAGCTCCCATCCTACTTCTTTTTTTTTTTAAATAAGCTGCAAGTAGCAATGAATAGGCCCTCATACTTTTGTTATTTTCAGGTTCACTGGCAGGACACCAGTCTATGTGGCCGCGAACTTCTGTAACCCTCACGTCCCCAAGTTATACTACTTGTAGCATAACTTGGGGACGTGATGCTGAAAATTATGTTTTGCAAATATTAACTTCCTCTATTCACTATCTGGCACGTAAAATAGATGATTTCAATTTTCCATTTAATCAAATGTAAAGCTTTTGATAACTATAGATCATACTGACACATTTTAAGTGGATCTGATAAAATCCCCAGGAGGAGTTTGAACACATTACTCCTGTATTAGCTGCTCTTCACTGGCTCCCTGTAAAATCAAGAATTACATTTTAAATGTTTCTCCTCACCTACAAAGCCTTGATTGGTGATGCTCCATCATATCTTTTAAGAGCTTGTATTGCCCCACTAGAGAGCTGCGCTCACTAAATGTCGGGTTACTTGTGGTTCCTACAGTCCTAAAAAGTAGGATTGGAGCCAGATCCTTCAGTTATCAAGCTCCTCTTTTATGGAAACTCACACATGCAGAGAATAATTTGCCTATGAGGAAAAATAAATGTGTACATTTCTTTCTTTTCTTTCTTTTTTTTTTTTCCTCACCTGGTTATGGGAAAAGTTGGGGGGTGGGGTGTTGTGGGTTGTTGGAGTGGGGGTTGTTTGCTATGACTAGTTTGGAGTGGAGCCGGGTGTCGTGGAAAGGAGGAGCAATCCAGAGAGGGTCTATACATCCAAATACAGCAGTCTTTGGTTTACTGTTGTAAAGCCACAGACTGATATATTTGGATGTATTGAAAACCATAAGTAATATAGTGAAATATATGATTTGGTACATGAGAAAAGTCAAATGGCACAGATGGTGCTCAAATAAGCCCAAATGCACATTTTAGAGACCGTACCTAAATTCCCTTTACTAAAACTCTTTAACTATTATTCTGCTTTACTTTTTCCAAGTCAAACTTTGCAGAAAGACTGTTCACAAGTTGTGCCATTATATTGGTGATGTTAGGCCTTTCAAAAGATAATCATCCTGAAAGTGCTTCTTTGTTTTTATGCAGACTTGAAACTTCTATTTTTGCTGTGTTTCATCTTTATTTACTCTTAACCAGTAACATATATACTACTATGTACACATTTGAACAAAAGCTTACATAGGTTGCCTTTATTATAACAAACCTTTTTAGTTTGGGTATGTTATTTCGAACAGAAAACAAACAAAAAAATCGAGTGGTTGGTACATGAGAAAAGTCCGTAAGAGCCTCTTCGCCTCCATCAGACCATCGTCTGTCACCGTTGGCTACCCGTACACAAGAGGTTTGTACACAAGCAGGAGGTCCAGCTGGCTGTGGTTAGATCTGAATGTAGGCAGAGTGGATGACAGAGGGGCATTATTGGAGTCCCTAGAGAGAAGGAGGAGGGCATTGGGGTGTTGAATTCTTCACTTCATTCCATTCATGCGCCATTCGCATCTTTCGCGCCACCCGGCGAAAAATTGCATCATCCACGTCTGTGTGATAAACAACAGATAGACCACGGCACACAGCAATCATTAAATCATATCTTCTAAATGCAATGCGATATGAATAATTATCTTTACAATTACAACTCATTCAGTTGCATATGTGTGTCAAAATTAAGATCAATGAGACATACGGGTGAGGGGGCTGGTACTAGCAAGCATTTCTTGCATGGCACCCATGAAATATATTTCTTTACCAGTAAAAAAACAAAACCCATTTTGTGAGTTTTTGAGTCTGGTAAAGCCCCCAAAAAGTTAATTAATTTGTTGGAAGAATAAGAATAATAAACAATATAGTTTTAATAGGGCCTTCGCGGCTTGACGTTGTCTTAGCTCAAGCCCTTTTTAGGGCCTGAGCTAAGACAACTAAAAAGCTAACCAGGCAAGAATCCGTGAGTTTGCTTCCTTTTTTGTCAGCTTACTTGCTTTTTCTGGAGATTTCATCCACATCGGTTCACTTGGTTATCAACCTAAAAACGAGGAGGAATGTGGTTGAAAGCAATGGATTTTCTTTCAACTGTTTTTAGCCATTCTTCAACTATCTCCAAAAATTATGTTGATGTAGATTGTCTTTGTGCACTAGTGACTTGTGCCCTAAAAGGAAATCAGAAGTCAGCT